>JAOEGL010000014.1:9546980-10149455 GCA_034509955.1 Urosaurus nigricauda
GTTTTGATCAAACTAAAAGTGCAGTTGGAATAGAATGTGTGTGTTACCCAGGTTGCCTTTTCCCTCTTTGGCAGACAGTTTTGTAAGAAACAAAGAAACAAAAAGTATCGTCCCCTGTTCCATAAAGCGAAAGACTTCCAAAACTCTTTCCCTGTGACTTTTACACAGAAACTGTAAGTAGAGAGATTGTAGGACCCGATCATTTTCAACAGAACATCAGTAGCCTGTCAGCTTGGTAGACAATTCAAAAAGTTCCAACTTGCTGAAAAAGATTTTTCCAAAGAAAGTTGATTTTAAAGTGTTCAAGCTTACTCTTTGAAAGTCACTGGCTTTTGACAAGAAGTACTCTTCAGCCCTGGATTTAGGTTATTCTTCATGTCTGTCTCCAGGACATTTGATATTGCTTTGATAGTCCATAATCCAGACGCTCCGCTGCTAGCTGTCATTGTGCAAGGTACTGCAGAGTCTCCCTGGTGTTTAGAGGAAATGCTTACCTTAACCATTGCATTCGTCTTATTTCTTACAGACAAACAAATGACTTATAAAGCACTAGCTAACATTCCCAGTAAAATACTGTGCAGTGCATTGATGCGTTGACACATTGCAGTGTTGGATCTGCCTTGTTTCTACTAGTTTTATTGCTTATTAGTTTCTCTGTGACGTTAGGTACTTTGAATGTTGGTTTTGGTGGTCAGGCAGTCTAGAAATGTAAATAGTAGTACTTGCAAGAGTGGGTCTGAAACGGTTAATGTAACCACTTGGCAAAGGATAAGCTTGCATAGCTTCTGGCTTATAGCTTCTGTGGTTTTCTAGACCACATTTCACTCTGGTTAGATCTGAGGATTCTGGAAACTGTGCGGCTGCCCATCTTGACGTTAGGAAAAGGACAGCCCCTTTCGAAACATCTTCGTTTTGGAGATACCCATTTGGGGCTTAAACCAATTGCAAGGCTCTTGGCCAGACCCTTTGACCTAATCTAGAAAATGTCCCCTTTATTCTTGCCTTGCAGAGCTGCTTTCCTAGTGATCGTTTCATAGGGGGACATACGTGGTCTGGAATATGATCCATTTGTTCCCTATAAAAATTAAGATTGAAGGGAGGATGGCAGAAGTTCCGATTGTCCACTGCTGCTTTCTTTTGGAAGGTGAGGTAGTGGTCAGATGTACTCAGCAGAGCATTGTAAAACGCTATAGCATCAAATTGTATTTACCATTAAATCTCCCAGCAGACTGAACGACAAGCACATAGGTTTCATATATTTGTCCAGCTCCAGCTTTGGAGTTAGAGTGGGCAACTGGCAGAGGGATGGAGGCATTGACTCCCACCTGTGCTTTGCATCTTCTTCAGCGAATGAAGGTAAAGAGCCAGCTTCATTTGCTTCTCATTCCATTAAAGCTTCTCTGTAGAGCAGCTACCTGGGTTAGCTGCTTGCTTTCACCGAACACGTATCTCCTCGGCAGCCTAAAATGGATTTTTTACGAGAACTAACTGTTCCTTGACCTTTTTGTATGCAGATTTACAAATATATGCATTATCTTTTCTGTGTATCGATAGTGGTGTTTTAAACGCCCACGCATACTTCTTGGAAGTGAAGGAAGCCATATTTCCTTAAAGGGGTTTTCTGGGAAGGAAATAGCCACTTTTTAAAATGGTCTTTTCTAAAAGCATAGAGAGACGTTTGTGGTAAAGCAGACTGACACAATAGACTCGGTTGACATTATCCATAGCCTGTTTCTTTGTTTGTACCATGGGGGGGGGGGGGGGTGGATTTTGCTGCCTTAGAGGGTGCTACCAGAAGATGTGCAGGAAGATTTTTCGGGGGGGGGGGGGGGGGGGACAAATAGTTTTGTGTAGGTTATAGTATGTAAGTGGACCTATATTTGTTGGAACATGGAGTAGATAACTTCGGTTCTAGTTATAGAGGGTGTCTGTGCGTGTTGAACCTCAGAACAACCTTCTGGATACAGAAAAAAAAAACCACCCTAGATTTCTAGCAAAATTACTCTTTATTTCTGGAAGTAGAACTATTCCTAATGTAACAAGATTTGTAAAAGTTTCCTTTGTATATTGTACAACTGATGAGAATGTGCTTTAAAAAGAAGCTTCAACCTTGAAAGCTGTTCACTTTCCTTGACCAATTGGCTGTTTTTATAAAATAATGACTTCAGAAATGCAGTGATTACTCATTAAAGAAAATTCTAAATTTTGTACAAATGTTTGTCACTGACTTCATGACTCCTCAAGGTGTGTGTGTCTTTCGAGCTATATGCCCCTAGTTCACACTGGAAATCGATCCTGACCCTCATTTGATTGATCCCAGGGGAAATAAAGCGGAGCAAATGCAAAAAGCCTGGGTTTTTTTGGTAGCAGCTTTTTGAGGTTCTTTTGAGAAAAATCGGTTCCAACAGTGGAACGCCGGGGTGACGTTTTGACAGAGCCATCGTTTCCCTCCCTTGCAGTGCTGCCTGTGTACTTGTGTTTTTAAAAATTGCTAGGATGTGTGATTGATAGAATATGCGATCGATGGAATATGTGATTGACAGAATATGGGAATACGTGATTGACAGAATAAGGCCTTGGCTCTCTCCCTCCGCTGGCTTGTGCTCCGTTGCCGGCTTTCTCCATCCCCAGCTTGGACCAATGCAAATGGGGATAAAAAAAGAAAAACCAATTCAAGTGGCAAAAAAATCCCATTTTATAGTAAGAACGAGGGATCTTTTGAAATCGGTTGCAAACACAGAGTGGGTCTGAATTACACCCCATGTTGTTCTGCCAATGGGTATGAGCCCTGTGTGTGTTTAAATATTTTTAACCCCTATGCTTTATTACTGCTAGAACTAGTCACTTTAGGGAGGCGCAAAACAGGAGATACCTCTGGTTGAATGTCAAAAGATGGGATGTTCAGTAAGAAGCCCACTGCACAGCACTTCCAAACCCCACACACCACTTGATGTTTTTATTGCTTATGCACAGAAATATCAGAAACCACTTTTTTGTCGTTCAAAAATGTAACAAATAGAACAAGACAGAGAGACTCAGCAGTTTGACATTTTCTTGCAGTGGTTGTTTGAACAACAGAACACAAGAGAGGAGGGGCCAGGCTGCTGGTTTTGCGGCATTCAGTCTTATTAGTTGCAGGCACGGCTGGAGCAGGAGTTAATGGCCACGGTTCCGTTGCAGGGAAAGTCTTGCTCTGCTACCATCCTATACATACTTGACAGAAATGGAAAAAAAGTTTTCTGCCAGAGAACTTTATAAGATCCAGAAGAGGAAAAGTCAGACACAGCTTTTTCCGCGGCAAGTACAACTGCTCATAATGGCATTTTAATAGAGCTCTGGCCTGCTCGGTTGGAAGAGGAGAGGCTCAACATATTAAGGGGGTCTGTGTTCCTCTCCATTACTTCCCAACACACAAACCTCTTGTGCCCAGAAGCAACACCATCTAAAATCACTACATATAATGAATGATGACACACACAGTATCAAGTAGTGAACAAAACAAACAATGAACAATGTTTCGGGTAACTAACTTTAATATGCTAAATTGTTTCCTTAAAATGTAATGGTTTGGTTTGTAAGAAGTTCCTATCCGTGGCCTACATCCGACTGCTACTTCCCAGCTATTGTAGACCCACTGAGTCAATATAATGTACACGAGTGTTAACTTACCAGGGTCCCATTAAGTCAATTGTTTCTACACTAATAAGTTAAAAACGCTTCACTTCACCCTAAATTAAATATATGGTGCTTCAGCATTAAAACCTGACATGAGCGATGCAGCTGCTCTTTGCATTTTATTCCTAAAATAAGATTTAAAGGCTCTTAAAAACAGTGTAGCATGTTATTTTTATCCTATGTATGAACACTGTTCCTTTTTAATACATATGATTGAAAGTTTAAATTTTTTGAGAGTTTTCATCCTGGGGAGAGTACCTTATCCAGCCTACACCACACACATGACAAAGAGAAATCTGAACAGCCTACTTTAAAAACAAGTTTCACAATTCTTTAAAAAGATCTCCCTAGTACAGTAACAGATGCACCAAATTTATTCCCCTTTCAGAGAAACAAAACAAAAGAGACACAACCTCAGAAGATTCCTATTGCTTATAAATAACTGATGTCAGCAAGCTAAGGTTTGTTCCTCCTTCCCCTTAGGATTTCTTCGGTCTCCCCAGAGGTAACTGGCTGCCTACCATTGCTTTACAAAAGCAAATCTGTTCTAAAACTAGAGAGCAGGCAAAAGGTGACAAACTTAAAGCTGCCGTGTTTTTCCAACTCAGGTAGTGGGGGAGGCATTTTGGGATAAAGGCAATGCCAGACAGAAGGCAACTTGGGGATTTATCCGGTCAGTATTCTGTTTAAAACACAGACATTTAATGGTATTGGAATGTCTATACTTCGGGAGGCTTCCTGACTGCCCCCCCAACCCTTTGAAAGGCAAATAGGTGCCTGCAAAATCTTAGCCCTCCACCAGAAATTTAGGTTGCAGGGTACCAGCAGAAACACAGCAGGCAATACTGTCAGTCTCTTAAGAAGAGCAAGAAACTTCCAACTCCCAGGCAGAAGCTGAATCCGCTGGCTCCGTTCTTCAGTGGTCAGTCATTGAAAAGCCACCCCTCAGAAGTTGACAACGTGGGCCTGGTAAACACCATCCTCCTGCACCAGCTATAAAAGAAGGACGGGGATCAAATTAATTTTAATTCACTATACATCCACATCCCACAATCGTGTTCAAGAAAACATGCTTTGCGTCAACAGGATCTGTGCCTGCTATTTTAAGAGACATCCCCTTCTGGGTGCCTAAGAAGGAACTCTATGATGGCACCTGTCGAGCCTTCAGTATTTACATTGTAAAGAACGTGCTAAATAATACTGTTGCTCAATTGATCAGGAATTCCCTTTTATTTATTTTTATTTTATTTTTGGTAATGTTTGAATAAACTGACCGGTCTCAGCATTTGCAGTCTGAGACACTTCCTTGTTACCGGAACTTAAAAGTGTCAATGTTGAGCCTTTACAAGCTGTTCTCCATAAAAAAATTAAACAAAGACGGTACTTTTGCTATTGTGTGATGGCACCAAATCAAAGCCTAAATTTAAGCCTATAGGGATAAGTATCAGGAAATGGAGACTACATGGAATAGAGGTAGCTCAATGATTACTGTACCAAGTTCCCATTAATTCAGTTTGTCTACTCCAGTTAGGAATAAGAACCAGATCTGGGCCATACTACACTGCCTGTCTTTCCTAGTCCCTTTAAACTGAATGGATTACTAAACGTTCTCGTCCCTATGAAAAACAACAGTTGAGCCTCTTGCATTGTCAGATGAAACTATGATGACAGAGATCCATCGTTGCAGTTACATCAGTCAATGTTACCTCTGTCCCATCTCCCCAAAGAAACCCACCTTTTCAGCCAGGCAGTACTCCCAGCCAAAGGATTTTTAAGGTGCTGCAGCTTGGGGTGCTGGGAAATGACAACGACTGTGCTCTCCTGGTCGCAGGGTGCATTGAGGGAAGCGGCTGGAGAAATCCTCTGGGATCCTGCAGCAACTGCTTGTCTCAACACGCCCCGTGACTAAGAGAGCACTCCAGTCTGCAGGGACTCTTAGGCTGGGATGCTTCCAAACTGACAAGGTAAGTTTTCAGGGTCATGTTCAGTTCTTAATCATAAACCTGAATCTCCAATAGTTACAACACTGTAGGTCCAGCTGCCTAGAGTAATCGCATCTGCTTCTCTTCATCTTCCGCTGGAAAGGAAGAACCATTTTGAATGTGGTTTCCACAGCAGGTCCTCCTAGCATGAACGCACCAAGGTGGTAAGACATTTCAGCTTCTCATAATGATATATGACGACATAATAATGTCACTTCCAGCTCTGATGGCTGAAAATGGGCCCCTCATTTTTTAATGTCAGCAGAAGCACCGTCAGCCACTGCTGTGGTGGTGGGGAGCATACCTCGTGGTCTGACTTGAGGGTATGGACTGGCTTCTGAGCCACCGGAGGTTTCTTTGTGCCTGGTGTGCGGGCGGCCGTTGGTTTTCCTCCATCAACGTTCTCATCATAAATGCCAGCCAAAGCGTAATGCTGCCTTCGCAATTCGCCAAGACGATGCCGCTCATTCTCCAGTGTCTTTTCCAACTCCAGCACCTTCACCTGTAAAAAAATTAAAAAAAAAATCTTTGGTGGAATTGTGGCATTTCTCAAAGCTACAGAGACACGGCTTTGCCCTTTCACTTGCCCTATCTTTTATGCCTGGAACCGCTACATAGAAGAGTTGGGAAAAAGCTCCTCCCTTCTTTCAAGGCTCACCTTGTTTGTGGAGTTTGCATACCCTTTCATCCCCATTCCTGTAACTACAATAAAATACATTTTTTCCAATCCATTTACCCCCTTTCCAAGTTGCACTGGGGCACAGCTCTGTAGCCTTGTACTTCCTAAAGAACCATGCATATGGAGGACACTGTGTTAATAAAATGAGTTGTGCGAATGGGTTTTTAGTTTTATTAAAAACTATGTCAGGAGTACACAACACATAGTCATGGGGCCACGTGCATTGCACATCCATATGCTTTTATAGCTAAAAAGGATGAACTCCCTCTCCTGAAAGCCTCCAGGAGCAAGATTTCACCTTTTGAATCTGTTGCAAAGAACCTGCACATTCAAAATTTCTATTTTTCAGAAGGAGAGTTCAAGCCACTTGCAGCTTGGGGGGCAACCATGCGACTGATTCCCACACACTGGTTATGGATAGTGAGAGTTGTAGTCCTCTCGTCTTCAGGTTGGGAAAGGCTGGCACATTCTTCCGCGGTGTCACTTTTCAAAGAGTAACACTTACCTGCGTCTCCATTTCTTCCTTCTTCAGCTTGATCAAAGACATCCCCGAGAAATCCATAGCGTCTGATTGAAAATAGAGAAATGTGTTACGGAAGTCATACGACATTTTCTGTGAGAAATTAAAAAACAAGCACCCTCCATGAGCTGCTGGACTACATCTATCCCTCATCCCAAATGTCTTCCAGTGTGCTCAGCAACACAGCATGTGACAGGCTGAATGCCCATGCAATTTCAAACTGGGAACACATGAAAGCATTCTAGACTCTTGCTTTCAAAAATCTACCATCAGGCTAGTTCTAAGATCAACAAGCCTAGTTATTTCTAAGATCAACAAGCCTAGTCATGGCGGGTGTATGGCACAGTGATCTGAGAAGTGGGTGCATTCCAGGAAGACTTGTGTTCAAATCCACATTTGACCAAAACATCTGCTGAAGGATCCTGTCACCATTCCTCAGCCCCACAGAGCTGCTGTGAGGATAAATGGGGAGTGGGATGAACAAACTACAGGAATAGAACAGCAAATATACTATTATGACTTCATTTTTATCTTTCTTTTATCTTCACACTCCCTTCCTTAATACTTTTACAAGCCAGCAAGCTACCGTTCCAATGAAAGGTGCCAGAAGGACTTTAAGAAGGGATGTGTAAGAGTGACATTGGCTTCTTCCCTGTATTCCTGTCCAGAGATACACACATGAAGATCTCACCTTTGTCTTCCACCTGTTCCTGTCCTGACTTTGTCGAAGCCACAACATTGGCAGCCATTTCATTGACGGTGCGGGAGCATTCTTGCAGCTTACCCAGATTTCTGCTGTGCTTCTCTGCCTTCACCTGCCATTAAGTAGATAACACTTAACATTTGCCAACATTTAGGGAAAGCAGGGAGTTCAGTTGTTACTTGACTAGACTGAGGAACAGATTGCTGACCCACTGTAATTCTCCGAACCAGCACACTCCTTTTGGGCCAATTATTTTTAAAATTAAGACCAGGCATGTAGACGATTGCAAATCCCTCAATGGAGGCACAAAGAACTTAGCATCCCAAAATCTCAGCTTTCACCGATGCTTCAAACTGTACCCTTCTTCCTTGTCTATCTCTTTCTAATGCCCATCTCTGAAGCCATTTTACAGAAGCAGAGAGGGGAAAATAGAGGGTTGACACATATCTTTTTTTGGATTTGGTTTTTGGCTCTTCCATCTTACATGAGGCAAAAGATGCAGGCATAGCAAAAAAGCTTTGTAAGGAATTATGTGGCGGAAGAGAACTCTTAACACAACAAACCCGACAGACTTTGTGGAGTTATTGCATCTAACAATTTTTGTTTGTAACAAAGAAAACAGAAGCAGCAGTGGGAAAGTTTCTCCATAGTTAGGGACCATGGGAGTTGTAGACCAAAAGCACCTGAAGTCTTAGCTGGGAAAGATGACCTACCACTCTCCTCTACCTCTACTTTAGAGTTGTTATGCAAGCCTTCAGGTGGTACTGGACAGCAATTCCCACCAGTCTAAGCAGCAAAGCCAATAGTGAAGAATGATGGGAGTTGCAATCCAACATCTCAAGGATCACAAGGTCCCCAACACAAGCCTACAGCTAAAAGTAAACTATCCCCTCTTCTCTTCCATATCCGCTGTACAAAAGGGTGAGTGCCCTGAAACCTGAGCAGGTTATGAAAATTAAGTATATTTGCATATGTGCACCTATTTTACACAAATAATTTTGCTTCTACAATCCACAAGGGCAAATGACCTCTAAGAGTGGTACTTTGACCACCTAAGATGTCATTGTATATATCAGCAGTCATAAGAACTAGAAGCTAAGAGGAGATTGTAAAGAATTCAGAGCCCAGTTTGATCTCTGGCAGGTCTGTGACTTTTGATACAGACGTAAAGCTCTGCTCTGTTTTAAAAAAACCCTGAAAACAGGACGGGAAACTTTTTTTTAACCTGAGAATTTACCTTGGAGGCAGCTACAAGCTGAGCTGTGCTAGCTGCAATCTCATGCGAACAGACAATCAGCTCCTCATATTTTCCTGTGTGTAGGACCACTTTGTCCGCAGACTCTCTGAAACAAACGGGGGGAAAAACCCAGCCCAAATTAGAAAAACCAAACGGATACCTTTTCTTCACAATCCATATAGTCTGGCATGCACTTCTGTTTCAATAAATGATAAAGCTGGCACCTTGGAAAAGAAAGATGAGCAGTCTAGATACCTACACAAGCTGAGTGGCTCCCCATCCAACCGCCTTCGAAGCCGAGATGAGTCCCTCTGTCCAACGGGAGTTTTTAGCATAGAATTCCTGCGGTGTTGCTGCTCCCTAGTGTTCCAAGAGAAAGATGACACTTCTGGTCAGTGTGCAAATGGAAAACACGAAAGATGTCTAGAGTCACACTGTCTGACCGTTTCAAAGACTGGAGGGTCAGTCCACTCATCCTTCCAACTTATTGCTAGTTTACTCTTAGAGCCCATGACTCCCCCAAGGTCCTCAAGGAGAGGTTTTCCCCTACCCTTCTGGGTGCTGAAGCCCAAAGCAACTGGAGGGTTAAAGGTTCCCCACCCCTGCTTTACTGGGAGATGTTGAGGATTGAACCTGGGGTTTTCTAAATGCAAACAAATCCTCTATCACTATGTTTCAGGGGGGGGAAGAGAAATGCATTCAGTAAGGTCATCCAGTCCAACCCTTTGCCAATGCAGGAAAGCCACTATTAGAAGATCCTGCTAGTACATTATGGGAGAAATCTAACTGATTCAAAGCAACCTAAAAATAACATCCTTGCATAAAGGTGTGGCAAAAAAGATGGGGACAGGATTTCCAAGGCCTCCCCTTTTTAAACAAAGAGGAAGAACACAGGCTCCACATCCAATCTTACCCTTCCACTTTCCACAATCTCCTTCTGCAGATTTGTAGATGTCATCACCAGAAGCCTGATAGCCTGAAGGAGATGAAAACAACAGGGAATGGGATTTAACAGAAGGACCTGTTTATACATTATACTTCCAGTACAATAAAGAAAACTTCCATAGTTGCAGTGTGATTCCCAGTGGTAACATTAACTTCTAATAAGGTGTCCTGGTTGTCTAGGGATCTGATCAAGCAGGCAAAGTAAGATATCTGCCCGCCGTCCTGCCATCTGGCACCAGACAGGTCTTCTTCCTCAACTTAGCAGGAGCTTAAAATAATTTAAAAGGCACTCACCTTCATCAGGTCTGTGCAAGAATTCAAGATCCTGTGGGACACAAGCAAGCAGGTGTTTAAAACCTTTCGCTGGAATTATTAAGCCCTCATCATGCAGAAATGGCAAACCTCTCACACAGAATGCACAGTAGGATCACAAAGTGCATGTCTCTAACACTGGGAGTCAGTAGAATTCAAATATATAGCCATGTTAGTCTGTAGAATCAGTATGTAGAGAGATCTTGTAGCACCTTTGAGACTGAGTCTCAAAGGTGCTAGAAGCAATCTCTACATACTGGGAGTCTGTTTTAACCATCTTTCCTTAGCATGACTTCTTCCAAGGATTCTTATGCTGAGGCACACTAATAGTATTAGGAAAATCCACAAGCTCATTGGGGCAAGATTCAGGAAGTTATCCCTTTTCAGCTCTACAACAGTCATGTGAGGTAGACAGATTATTTGGCTGCACGCACAACTACACTTTCAGGGTAAGCTCTGTGGCTGAGCAACATTTTGCACTGTTGAGTGAATTGTGAACAATTCTAAGAAAATAATGGCAATATTAAAAGCTTCTTTTTGTCCAGAGGTGACTGAGTCTCGGAGCTTCTGCATCCAAAGTACACACACTCCCACCAAATCATCCATCAGGTACATGCAAAGACCCACCATCAACTCACTCCTTGGCTCACCTTTCATTTACTTCCAGCTTAACTCCAGAGCTCTCTATTCTGGCCTGATTCATCATTTCCTGTAATAAAAAAGAAAAAGAAAATGAAGACGACTGCATTCAAGGAGATGTCACTGAACCAGGCCCACAATAAGAACGGAATCACCATCATTGTAAGGAGGAAGACTGTTGGATCAGACAATGGTCCATCTTTTCCTATTTCTGGCCAAACAGGGGTGTCCAGGAAACCATCAAGTAGGACAGGTGGTGTGCTCTGAACTGGAATTCAGAGGTATACTTCTTCTACACATCGGGAATGTACAGTGAAGTTCTATCACATTCACTGGGTTCACAGGACCCCCATGAAAGTGGAAAACCCGCAAATAAAAACCCCACTCTATTTTTAACTGAGAACACCTTTCTAGGTCTTCCACTCCAACTCTATGGTCAATATCTGCCAGAATTTGACCACAGAATTGGACTCAAGGACCTACAGACGCCTACAGAAGTGTTCATTCTAGGAATCTCTAGGTTCTCGAGCGCAATGTCTAGTGGATGTTGACCACAGAGTTGCACTGGAGGACCTAGAGACTCCTAGAAAGAACATATTAATCAAATCCGCAAATAATCAAATCTTCAAAAGTCAAAACTGTAAACGTTGTGATTTTCTGTTGGAAGTTATGTTTTTATGGAAAATAAAGATTATTTTTTTTAAAAGTCAAAACTGCAAATGTGAGAGAAAATATGTTAGATTGTTATTCTATAAGATTTGTGCAGCAAGATTATTGTTAGCTTCTTATTGGAAATCAGAAGTAGTTCCGGATACAGATTCCTGGTTAAAGTTTATGATTATATGGAGATGGACAAATTGACACATCATATAAATAAGAAATCAATGGGAAAATTTAAACAAGATTGGAAATCATGGATGGATTATATAAAAGAAGAAAAAAGTACGCATGTCAGTATTATATTTGATTAAGAATAAAAATACAATCCACTTAATAACATTATATAATATATTCAATCAATATTTATTTACGGTCATTGACCAAAACAATATAATATATTGAATTTATAAAATGAAGAAGGATTACGATGTTTAGAAAAGAGATTGATTACAAAATGGTTATTCTATGTACCAGGCATATGCATGTGAAGTATGTGAATACTTTTTACGAAAAAAATGAAGTTAAGTAGTATAACTATACTGAATTTATAAAGATGGAAGGAAGACAGAATGATGTAAATATGTACAATACTGTATGTCTATTATTTTATTATTTGAACAATTAATAAAAAGTATTATTAAAAAACGTTAAAACCGCAATGTGGAGGGCCAACTGTATATCCAATCACCCTGTAAAGTCATCTGACCAAGATGTTAATTATTATTATTATTAACCTTTATTTATATAGCGCTGTAAATTTACACAACACATTTTGTGGCTCCAAGTTCTGTGTCCCTTTGCTCTTTCCAAAAGACTACTGGAACAACGGCTGCTAAAGGAATTAGAAGAGAGAAGGGAGAGAGAAATCAGCCGGGTCATTCATCTCACCTCTATCCTCCTGACTGCATCTTCAATGGCAGCTGAAGTAGAGGCCATCTCTTTGTCAACCATGTCACCCAGTTCTTCTTGCCGGATGTCTAAACTTTTGGGCCTTAATTCCTGGTCAGAAAGTAAGAAAAACAGATTGATGCAGGGCTGAAACATTTTGCTGGCCAAAGGAAAGCAATAAATGGTTCCCAACATAAATCAAGGTACATAAGTACCAAAGATACCCAAATTACTCTGGTGTAGGAAATAGAAAATGACATGAGCACCTCTACTACTCCAGTCAGCCCTAAGACTAGGTTGGCAAGTGTCAGCCAGAGGACTTTTTCTTCACATGTCCCTAGACTGTGGAACAACCTGCTAGAAGCGATTTGACAGCTGAATATGCTGTCTGAATTTTAAAAAATCATTAAAGGCCAGTCTCTTCTGGCAGGCTTACCGAGATGATTTTTAACTTGTGAATTTTAAATGATAAATTTTAAATGTGGATTGCTTTAATGTGTCTATAGCTTGTCCTTTTAAATTGATGTATATTTTAACTGATGTGGTGTGTCTATTAATTGTTGTTGTTCTCCGCCTCGATGCATGGGGAGAAGAGGGTAAGAAATAAATATTAGTAGTAATAGTATTCTGATATGTGGCACTAAAACTAGAACAACAATGTTAAAGAACAAGAAACCATGAATTATGAATTTATTTGTCCTCTTAATGGAACACCAATGTTACTATTTGTTTCAACGTCACCACCAGGGCCACCATGAAGAAGGGGATGACAGACACCATCGTATTCCACGCAGGACATCACTGGGGCTTTCTAGATTGGCAGGAAAGTGTGACATGAAGTTGCCTTTTCCTTAATGCTTAGCAGCTGCACCGCAACCTTTAGATGGAGCTGCGCTGTTCTGCAGTTTTTAAAAAAGAAGCTGGGAAAACCAGTACCTTTTTAAAGGCGCTTCTTCTCCCATAAAATGCAAAAAAAGTGTTTTCATGGCACACTTTCCCTTTTTCTCATCTAAAGGCTAGAGTTTCATGCAGCCATGAACACACTTCTTTTTGCCAATCTAAAAAGCCCAACTATATTCCACAAAGATTGATCTCTATCACCAGAGACCTCAGATCTGTCTCTACCTGTCCCAGCTGAAGAAGACTCTGCAGCATCCTCCTCACATCCCCTGGATCTGCTTTCTGGAGAGACTGTTTGTCTTTAAGCTTGTTCAGATAGTCCAGACTCTGCTGCCCACAGTCCCTGCAAGTTTCAGTTAATTCTGGCAGAAAAAAAAATTAAAAAAGAAAGAACAAAAAAGGAGCTAAATACAGAAGAGTAGAAGAGGGTAGAGGACTGCCCATGGTCCCCAAATGAGTTTATGTTAAGCTCGGATCAAATTCCATGTTTTATAATCACTAGTCAAAGTCCAGACCTCGACCCCATCCAAATATTGTGGCAGGAACTGTAGTGAGCTGTTCTTACAAGGCAGCCCTCAAATGTCACTAAGCTAAAGTAGTTCCATAAGGAGGAATGGGCGCATATTCCATCTTCATTTTAGAGGCTTCATGGAGCAGCCATCATCTCTGAAGAAGGAAGCCTCCTCTGAAATCAGCTTGGCAGTTACAGGGTTTTTACTACTTGGAATAAAAAAGGTTCAATTTTAAAACTGCTACTTCTTGGATTGTACCACTTCATACTACAGGATTGTGGTGATATTATTTGTGAATGCAGCAGCTTGATAACATAAAAATAAAATAATACACCTTTGTCATTTACTTACTGTCAGCATGGTCTGTGGGTGCAAGGTGGGAAGTTGCACTGCCATTCACAATAGTGTCTGCAGTCAGGTGGGCAAACTGGGCGAGAGCACCAACCAATGCAGTGGCATCTTAAAGACAAGGAAGAATAGGGGTGGAAGTCCATGAGCGACACAATATCTCGGTCTAGAAAACTGGGTGAAAATAATTCTCTGAAGATATGGCATTCAGTGAAATGAAATTTTGTAATGGGGCAAAATTTCACACAAGCACAGTTACTCTTTAGTTACACTCATCTCACAAGCACAGACACGTAGACACACACCCCTACCTACTTTGGCCTAATAGAGCCAATAGGGGCTGGTTCTGAAACTTTAGCAATATGACAAATTATACCATTTTTCATATCCTGGCCAGCCATTTGGCATTTTAATCTTGGGGTAGAGAGAAAGAGAAACATCTGAAAACATTTGAAGAAATGAGAGGAGAGTATGAGGAGACACAGCCCCTCTTTGCTTGCAACACCAGGGACTTAACACTCTCCAACCTCTGAGAGACAGGAAAGAAATGTGGCAGCAACCCAGTAGCCATTACCTGCCATGTTGGCCAGGTACTGCCCATGCCCCCTCTCCAAGGCATTTATCGATTCCAGAGCTGCCTGTGCACGACTGATGAGGTAATCTGTAGAGGGTGGAATGAAGACAAAGACGTCCATGAGAGACTGTAATCTTTTGCACAAATACACACCTCCAGCGTGCCCCCTGAGGAGGACACTTGGGCAGAGACAGAGGCAGCACTCTAAAGTGTGTTAGGAGGATAACACTGTTGAAAATTCTCCCCCAATGGCCCCAACATAGAATCTCTCAGGACACTGCAATAAATTAAAATGCAGCTCCCCCAAAACTAAGCAGTTTATCAAAGCACTGTTGTTGTTTTCAATTAAAGAGACCTGCAAGTCAGCAACATGATGCCTGACATTGTGAAGTTGAAGGCTCTCATGGCTGCCATTCATAGGTTTTTTTTGTGGGTTTTTCAGGCTATGTGACCATGTTCTAGAAGAGTTTGTTCCTGACGTTTCGCCAGCATCTGTGGTCTCTGAAGATACCAGCCGTAGATACTGGCGAAACGGCAGGAACAAACTCTTCAAGAACATAGCCACACAGCCCAAAAAACCCACAAAAAAAAAAAACTATGATGCTTGATATAGTCTGTAGGGTGATGAAGTTGGGCTTACTTGAAAGAAGGGAGCAGACAGAATTGTGTATGTGTGTGTGTGTGTGTGTGTGATTTTAAAAAGCAAAACTCACATAAATCTATCTAAGTTTGAGGATCAGAGGTGGGGAAGGTGTAGCCCCTCAGATGTTGCTGGGACTCCTATCCATCCTATCCAGTGGCGTTGCTGTCTCACTACATCTGGAGGGCCACACCTTCACCATCCCTTTGGTAGCCCTCTTGAGCCATACCTGGTGAGCTGGTACATCGGATGTGCAAGGGATCGTCCAACTTGGCA
Source organism: Urosaurus nigricauda (assembly GCA_034509955.1). Taxonomy (NCBI): domain Eukaryota; kingdom Metazoa; phylum Chordata; class Lepidosauria; order Squamata; family Phrynosomatidae; genus Urosaurus; species Urosaurus nigricauda. The sequence continues at coordinate 9,562,471 of JAOEGL010000014.1, forward strand.
ACAGCGTCCTGAATGATGCTCTCAGCCTCCTTCACAGTCCCCTGCAAGATGCTGAACTGGTCGTCCAGAAGCTTCTGCTGCAGATTCTGCTCCTGGCTTTTCTGGGTGGGGTGCACCAAAAGTCTATGAGAGAGTGTTCACTCTTTTCCTAGGTCCTACCATCCCCTTCCTTTGCAGTCCAGTCTGGGTCAAAGGAAGCCTTGAGACAAGCTCACTCACTCTCATCTTCACCCCCTATTTGTTCTTGCCAGTCAGTTTGCTTATCCATTTCCACCTTTTTTGGAGTACAACTCCTAGAATCTTTCAGCCAGCATAAACAGCAAATGCTAGGAGTTGTAGTTTACTTTACAAAAGGAATTTGCCTACCCCATCCAATTCACTTCTTCCACTGTTGTGAAAAGCTTTCCCATACTGAAACCCACTTCCCCAACACACACTCAGTACCTTTTCCAAGAGCTTCCCCTGCAGCTCCTGGACTTCCTTTACTCTCTTCTCTGCTTCCTGGGTCAAAAGCAGCTCCTTCTCTTGGATCAGGCCCTTGGTGGAGATGAGCTCACATTCCTTTTCGCTGACCAATTTTCTCAACGTGTCTTTCTCAGTTTGGAGGGCTTCCAGCTGGCTGTTGAGGTCGCAGCCAACCTGCAGATCATACATTGGCAATGGGGGTGGGGGGAGCACACACAAAGAATGAATTGGCTGGACTGCTTGTTATTTCCATCTCTTCCCACCCTCTCCATTATTATACCACACCAACCACTTCCCCGTGCCACTGTAGCTTTGGACCTCTCATTCTTTCTGCCAGGTAGATGCACCCCAAAGGAGAAAAAAGGCAAATCTGAGTGGAGGAAGACTTGAGATGAACTTACTCCACCCTAACTGTCTGTTGCTAAGACAATGCTGTAGAACTGACAGAGGGGAATCTGAGCCACAACACAGGAGATACTTTTCTGGTCAGAGAATATCTGCACCGGTTAAAACAGCACATTCTAGTTTCTATACCTGTGACAGACTGTGCAAGTCAGGCATGGATTAGTGGTCAGAGAATGCACAACTCCATCTTATTAGATGCGGAAGAGCACCACTTTAAGTTTTAGAGTTCTGGGCCCCTACACAACTGCCTTCACTTTCTCATTGCATACCTGCTTAGAACGGCTCAGTGATTGTTGAAGCTGGCCCAATTCTTCCTTCTTGGATTCGAGTTCTCTTTTTACCTGTTCCATCTGCAATGTCTGATCTTCTAACTATGCAGAGAAATCAAGGAGAAAGAGCACACATTATGTAAATCCCACAGAGATAGGTCACTCATCATTTCTTTGCTGCTACTCTCTTTCTAAAAGAAGAGGCTGATTCTGTTTCAAACACATGGGCTAATGATAAGCCAATGCAATTGCAGGAGTATCTTATTATATGGACATCTTCATTCAACAAATAAAACCTTCATATTCAATGACTATTTATCCCCTGAATATCAGTGCAGGGGATAAGCAACACAAGATGATCATCATTTGTTTATGAATTCCTGAAGGGCCTCAGGTCTTATCCAGCAAGACAGCCCTTGTGTTAAGGATAAGATGCCAAGAACCAAGGGATGGTTTAATCCTGGCTCTCTTGTACCTAACATTCTGGTCACCAGGTAATATTCCCAAGTAGCCCTATGCCTTCAGCAAAAGTCCAAAGCAGGTTTTGAAGTCGGGCAGATAGTAGCCCCCAGCACAGGACAGACAAAGGCAAACTTGGTTCACAGAGATGCTGTACAACAGAGTTGCTTTAGTAGCAAAGGTGCACCTTCATTTCTGATTCCCGCTTCACTTGCTCCATCTGGAAGGCTAGCTGCTCCTTGACCCTGGCAACTTGCTCTTGGCTCTGTTGGGTTACTGTCAGCTGCTTAGCAGTATCTGCATTCTTGGGATAAAAAGACATTTTTAAAAAGTGCACATACGTAGCTGGAAAAAATAATCAGGAATCCACACAAACTAAAATCCTTTCCCACTGATCCTTCTGCACCGTGTGAGAAAACTACCGCTGGTCAGTATTTACATCAATAACTAGGAGTCACTGGTTAAGAGCAAGACTTACTCAGCATGAGAGCAACTGCACCACTCCCTTTGGGAAAGAGAAGGCACCCTGCACTAGCATCACTGGGACCCTCTGAGACAGTGCCTTGGCAGCAACACCCTTCCCTGCCTGCACCAGTTTGAATCCCTGGCCTTTAAAGAGCTTCTTCTTGCCTCCTCTCCAGTTTAAATGTGCCACAGCCATTTACTTAGCCTCTTCAACTGCACGCCCTGTACACACAGTTGTTCAAAAGCTATATCCCCCCATGAAGCAAGTCTGGTATAATTAGATCCATCCCTTATCCTAGTATACTTATTTATTTATATCTTGACTTTCCTCCATGCAGCTCTAGGTAACATACTTGGTCCTTCATATTTTTATCCTCAAAACAATCCTGTGAGGTAGGCTTAATAAAGTGTGACTGGGCCAAAACTGACTGATCAGTGAGCTTAACTATCAAGTGATATCCAAACCCAGCTGCCCCAGTCTTTGTCCAACACCCTAACCACTACACCATACCAGCTGCATGACACAGAATCTAGTGCAGGTTTTGTACCATCAGCATACGTAGGGGGAAATGCTCCCTGTCTGGAAGAGTTCAGGACTCACTTTGAGACAATCAATGAGAAAGGAATTCTCTTCCCACAGCATCATTCCAAACCACCAAAGGAGACAATGTGGGAAACTAGCAAGTGGGACCATCATTACCTTTCTCAGAAGTTCTGCATGCGTGTTGATCAACTCATTGTGCTTCTCTTTCAGCTTTATGTAGCGGATTTCGGTAGCACTGGCCTTCTCTGACAAAGGGAAAGATGTCACATGTTGCTTTCAACCAGCTGTTTAACCCATGCTCTGAAGCTACAAAGTGGGGTGGGGTGGTAGCAATATGTGGTCCAAAGGCAACCACCTTAGTGGAGTAGAGCAGAGGTTCTTAAACTGAGAATCCAACAGAGATCATCCACTGAAGCAGAATGGTGATAGAACTGGGGCAGAGGAAGGCAATACTTCAAATGAAGCAGAGAATTTACTACTACATGACATAGTGATGACTGCCAACTTGGATGGCTTGGAAGGAGGATTAAATAGATTGATGGCAGATTAGGCTGTCAGTAGCAACTTGTCATAAAGGCTATATATCCATAGACCAGTTGCTAGGGAGCATAAGCAAGAAGATGCTACTGTCCTTACATCCTATCTATGGACTTCCTATAGGCACCTTGTTGGTTCCTGTAGGAACACAATGCTGGATTACTGAACAGGCGAGAATGGTTTAGGATCTGTAGTTTACACACTACAGCAGTGGTGCAGTATAAGAATTTACCCTTAAGAGGACAGCAACTAAAGGACCCTTCTCAGTGCGAATTTTCATAGTCAGTTTTTGACTATAACTCCATCACTCCATCATTTTTTTAAAAAAAAATAAAAGTTATACATGTGCAAAGTTTAAGTGGTCTGTTGAAACCTCCAGTAATTTTATTGATGCTTAATAACTTCTGGACTTGAGAACAGGTGACAATAACTTGATTTAAAGATGTAAATAGAACAATCAATCTATCTATCTGGAAAATGGATGAAGAATTAGTTCACATATGTGCACCTACTTTTTATGTAGAACAGGTGTGGGGAACCCACATACCTTGAGACTGCTGAACTCTCACAAGCCTGGCTAATAGAATGGCATGATGGGAGTAGTAATTCATTAACATCTGAAGGGCTGGAGGTTACCCATTCCTGATATAGAAGCTCAAGGTTCCCTCAGTATTTTATAGCACAGAATACTGGGTTTAACATGTATACATATAAGCACACAAACTCACTGGCTCACAGCAAGAGTGCTTCCACACAAACTTTTTATTATGCAACTGCTCTGCCCCAGTTGATAAAATTTACTAGTAGGAGGATCCAACTGATGGCTTCCACTTATAACCTTCCCATGTTTTCCTATGAATTTCCTCCCTTTCATAAAAATTCAGTTAAGGAAGAAAGATCCAATTCCTGGACTATGCCTTAGCAGGTAGTATTCTGCCTGGAAGCATCCTTGGAACCTTTTAAATCCCTCACCCAGTGGTTCCACCTACTTTCTGCTTCCAAATAGAGCCCTCTGCTCTTGTCTCCCTCAAGTTTGGCCTTCTGCAACCTTTCCAGCTCATCCCGGAGCTGCTCATTGTCTACCAGAGCCTTCTGCTTCTGCTTGCGCTGTTCTTCCACTTCTGCCTCCAGACTGTTAATTTGAGCCTTCAACTGTGTGATGTATCTTTGAGCCTGACCACCAAAACAAGAGCACAGACACAAAGTAATGCACATTTTTGCCAAGAGGCAGAGCAAAAGCACACTGTGAGATCCTCCTGCTTTCATTCCAGCCCCAAACCCACCCAAAAGTCTCATTTGAAGAGACATGTCAACAGTTTACACTACTCCCTGGTGTCCAAAGAGGACTTCATACCAGTCAGGAGGACTCATGGATTTGCCTTCTTTACCCACACACTCATTTTCAGAATATATGTACATGAACACTCTATCTCACTTAGAGTAAGATTACATGGATATCATTTCTTACTTGGAGTTGCTGAACAGGGGATTCTTAGAGTCATAGCCCCAAATAGTAATTTTGCATAGCTCTGCTAACATTTCTATATCAAGGGGGCCAATATGTGAGCAAAATATATGCGGCATTTTCAAGTCTAGTTTGGACTAAGTGTTATAGGCTTAGGCCCTGCATGAACTGAGCACAAGTTACACCAGTGGAAGGGCAGCCTTTTCAGCCATCATTCATGACTTCTAGGTTTTCAGCAGTCATTTCAACAAATTTTATCAAGATTTGAAACTTAAAAAAAAGAATTCAAAGATTCTGAGCTAAGGATCAATTGTCCAGTTTCATACCAAACAGCATATTCTGTATCCTTGCAGAACCATAGCACAGACATACAGACAGACCTCAGTCTTACCTCTAGCTTAATCTTTTCTAGCTCTCCTCGAAGCAGATCGATCTCTTTCTTCAGATTTTCAATTTGGAGATCCCTGAGGATAAAGGAAATAATGCTTAACCTGTGAGCTGGTGCAAAGTAGCACTGAAGAGCAAATCATCACCAGACTTATCAAGTTCACCGGCAGCCTTCAGTCCCCATCTCACCCTCTTCTCTTTCTTGCATTAGCAATAAAGGGAAAACAAGTATGGAATAGTTCTTTACAAAGCGTTAGCCAGAAAATCACATGCTCTTCCATGATACTCCTTTCCTCACCCATGGTTCCTTAGCCTCTCTGCCCAAAGTTCTCCCTTTTGTGTGTAGGTGATGCTGTTTTGGCTGTGCAAAAACTCATAGAACTGAACTTGCTATAAGTATATATGACAATACTGACTCCCTTTAAAGGGTTCTTATGTGGGTACATTTCTTTTTCTTGTATAAAATTCAAGTGCTATACAAACGCTAAGCCACCCTATTTAAAACTCTGGCTCAAAGCTTTCTGTCATTTTGCTGATAAAAACAACCTTACCTATCATCTCTCATACCATTGGGAGGGCCAAAGGTCTGCTCAAATATATCAGACACATTCTGCAAAAGAAATTTTAAAAAATCAAATGGATGGACAGTGGAGAAGGCATGCATCAAATGCAATACTGCCTGATATTCCCAAGGTTACAGGAAAATGTTTACAGAGAGAGAAAAAATGTATCTGTGAGATAAGTGCCTCATCATAAAGTGAACAATATCTCTAACACCCCTGTGGTTAAACACACATCTCATGAAGTCCACTCAAGCCTACAAAACCTCATGCTACAAACTTCTCTCTCTCATTTAGACTCAAAGGCAGGGTGACCAGACACCCTCATTTTTCAGGACATGTCCAACATTTCCACCTTCTGTCCAGGAAGAATTTCATAATGTTTTCCATTGTGAGCACGACTAGGAAGCATACATTTATTTTTATATTTTTGTTTTTAGTTTTTATTTTGCAATGGCCTACATTTTTCTTGAATGACTTACATCTTGTGGTGCCTTCTGCTCCTTTGTGGTTAGGATATCTGGTCACCTTGCCCAAAGGTGTCACAAGATCCCTTTGCATACTGCTTTTCCAGACTAACATGGCTAGGTCTTTGAATTCTACCACTTCTGTGGTTAATCATGCTTCTGAATGTGCCCTCATGTGGCAGTACAGTACCAAGATACTGCAGTAGTAAAAGGAGGCACCCTGGACATATAAGCAGAGTCACCCTCTGCTTCATCAAGTCGTTGGACAAGCATCAGCAACTAGAAAGCAGCTTGTCAAAGCAAACACTGTTTATATTGCAATTACAGTCCGTCCTCCATAGCCACAGATTCTTTATCCACAGGTTTAACCATTCATGGCTTGAAAATACTTAAAAATTATATATAAATTCCAAAAATTTAGCTATTTTATATCAGGGACACCACTTCACCATGCCATTGTATATAACGGGACTTGATCATCCATGAATTTTGGTACCCATGGGGGGTCCTCCCAGCAGATACCGAGGGCCCACTGTACTACCCAAGATTAGTATATGGAAAATATGTTTCTTTGTTGTCCAAAGTGTTTCCCTAGGCCAATGACCAGGACTCTGACTTGGATATTCTCCAAGAACAAGACGACATACTCCGATTTTACTGTATTGTATTGAACAAACTGTGCACGATGCCTTACCTGCTGCTCCATAGTAGGTGCTGTGCTGATCTCAATCAAGTTCTCTGGTTCTTCATCTTCAGGAGCTTCCTCTGGGATCACCACTACAGGCTTCACATGCTCTGCCAGAGCTGATGCCCGCAGAAAATTGGGAGGGCTCTATTGGAGGAACAGCAAAAGGAGTGACACATTAGTAGTGTGGGGGGGGGGTGGGGGGTGGGGACCAGACTGCATCCCTAAAAACACAGGTGGTAGTGGTGATTATTATTATATTTATTTGTATCCTGCTTTCTCCGCAAAACTGGGACTCAGAGTAACTTATGGTTTAAAAGAACAGTACAATTGAAAACATACAAAAAATCACAAATATTTAATTCGTGCAGCTATCAGAGCCCCAAGGACTGGGCAGCCAGTCTTTCTACCACATTCAAACACAGCAGTTCTAGGAAGGGTTAGCCCCTGTTTCAGAAAAAAAGCTGTATAACACAGCAGTAGGAAGGAAAAAAGAGTGAGTACCTCAGGCAGTCTTGGGATCTGGATAAGCCGCTTGAAATACAGCATGTCTGAGGCTCTTTTGAAAAAGTTTTTAAGGCTACAGGGAGAGAAAAAAATTTGTCAGCGCAAAAGCCAAGAGCAGGGCCGCATGCCTTTTCAGCAAAGCTTGGAACAGGTTTTTTTTAGTACAACCCCCAGAATTCCCAAGCCACCTTTTCATCTTCCCCTGAAATGAGGCTTGAGATCTTGTTACCTTTTCTCTGCACAGAGGAAACTTGGTATCAAGATGTTCAGCCAAAATTTCACCTCTTAACACATTAGTTTTCTACATCCAGATAACTTTATTTTTTTAAAGAGAACAATATTTGGTCACACAACTTCCTGCCTTCTCTGTTATCTGGTATGTCCAAACACAGACTGACAACCCCATTTATAAAATGGTCTCAAGCCATGTTACCTGCGGAACTGCTCATGGAACCGGTCCCGATGGCCTTGCAGCGTGTCAGCAGGCAAACCTGGGCAGCCAAGAAAAGGAAAAGGTCAGAGCCTTCAGCACACTAGGGGCCAGGATAGTACGCTCAAGTTTGGCACAAAATCCTAGGAAGATGTTTGGCAACCAAGCATAACTTGTTTATACATATCCAGATGGGCCTTCACATACTAGATTTTGGAAAAAGGTAGACAAACAGCACCTCCCTCTACTGTTGGGGGGGGGGGGGGACCAAAGGAAATCTGTAAAATATGGTGGAAGTATTCTAAAGGAAGACTCAAAAGAGCCTCTCCATGCTTCGAATGGTAATACTGCATCTTGCTGTTTAAAAACCACTGATACTGGATGTATCCACGATGCGGAAATGCAGTACAGTGGTGCCTCCACATTTGCTAGGGTTAAGGCTGATGTATCACTGTGAGTGTATTCTTTTCACCTGAAAGAACACCTCCCTAGGAATCTCCAGGTCCTCCAGTGCAACTCTATGATCAACATACATCAGAAATTGACCACAGAATCATGTTGAGGGCCTACAAATGTCTAAAGAAGTGTTTTCTCTAGGAACTTGTAGGTTCTCCAGCACAACTCTATGGTCAACTTCCAGCAGAGTTGCACTGGAAGACTGAGAAATTCCTAGAGATAACATATTAATCAAAACTGTAAATAATCAAATCAGCAAAAGTTGAATCCACAAATGTGGAGGGCCAACTGAAGCTTGACACCACTTCAACTGCCATGCCTCCATCCTATGTAATCCTGGGATGTAGTTTGTTGAGACACCAGAGCTCTCTGTTAGAACAAGCTAAATACCTCCCCAAACCACAAAACCCAGGATTTCACAGGATGAAGCCATTACAGACAAAGTGGTGTCAAGCTGCTGTATTTCTACAGTGTGGAAGACCAGATTAATATACAATACCTTGGGTGCCAGCTGGTGGCAGACAACATGGTTTCTCTATTTGAGCATAAAATAAGGGAAGAAACTTTAACTCAGTAGCAGAGCATCTGCTTTGCATGACAAAAGATATCAGTTTCAGCTCCAAGTACCTTTACTTAAAAAGAATCAGGTGCAATGTGACAAGAAAGTGCTATGGCTGAGGTCCTGAGACTGGAAAGTTGTTTCCCATCAGAGAAGACCAATGATGGGCTAGACAGGCCAATAATCTGGATTCAAGGCACATGTTCCTATAAAGGTGAAAAGCTTGTCTTGAATTAAATGGGATGCCAAATGTCCTTTATTTTGGGGTACAGGGCCAATACATGGCTCCCAGATTATACACCAAATGTGAGGAGGCTGAGCTGCATATTCAGCCTGGTGGAAATAAAATTCCTCTCCTCACAGTGACTGCTAGTCTGCTGTTGCGACAGTTCAAGACTCGGAAGTTATTGTGGGATTTGAGATTTCACAATAGCTTGAAACTCTCACAAGAAGCATTTCTCTGGCAAGATTTGAGGTTGGCCTTATATTGGTCTGCCTCACATGCCTCAACCAGTCTTGTGCTGGCAGGAAATAAGGTTGCAAGGTTTCCAGATCAGACTTTCTCAGATGCTGGTCACACAATGATGCAAACTGCTAGGCAAGCTTCATAAAGGAATGGGAATACGTACTCAGTTAATACCTGATAACCTATTTTGCAACTTCATTGGCAACTTGATACTAAGTGGTAACACCCAGATCAGAGAAGGAAGAACTCAGTATATGGTCTAGTTGTTTAAAACAATAGTCCTGTGGCACCTGAAAGACTCACCAGTTTTATCAGCACCACTTCCTAACTGTCAAATGCCCTTTATTGCTCTTTTGAACACCTGGCAACCCTGAGATATACTTAAGGGTTAATCTGGCTCTGCTCAGAGGCTCCAACCTGAAAACTGAACCCTAAACAGAGGCATTGAGCATGGTAAGCCAAGTGTACTTCATCCCCCAAACTGAAGGCAACATTAAAACCACTGAGTGCTTTTTGGCTCCCTTGAGGAATTGCCATCAATGCTCCTTCATTCATAAAAAAGCAGAATGGATAAATAGAAAGCCACCAGAAACAACAAAACTAGCTAAGAGAGTTAAGGGAGGGGAAGATCTGAAATCTATCGCCACTACAAGTATTATGAGAGCTTTTACAGACACACACACAGCCAAGCTAGATGTTATCATGACCAACATCAAGTAAAAACTGCAGGCAAAGACTTTTTTTTCTCATTTAGATAGGCCTTTGGCATTTCAGCTACATTGCTGTTGGGAGGGCTTTTCACTAGTAGGCTGCTGTTATCTCTTTTCCACTGATGCATTTTAATTGTTCTGAAATCACTTTTAGGTTTTAATTGCATTTCTGTTTCTACTTGAATTTTATGGTTATCTGCCTTAAGTGCTGCTTTGGAGGCAAGGTGGAGTAAAAGTTTAATAAATAATTAAAAGGAAGCACGTTACAGAAAACATAAAGTAGAATCTACATACTAGGCTGCACTTTTTTTTAAACGTAATCTTGTCTGTTGGAGTGTGCTACTTATTTATGTTTAATGTTGTTAATGATGTTTTAATACTGCCTGTAAGCATCTTTGAAAACCGTTCAGCATATGAATTCCTTGTAGAAATAACCTGAAGGTAAAAACTGCAGTGAAACACATACAACATATGAGCTATTAAATCATAAAATCTCCAGTTCAGTCATGAAATCTCATTACAGCCACACACCCCTCTGGATGTTAACCATACCTATAACTATAAATAGATTATATGTACCTGGCACTGCCTTGGTCCATATCTAAGACTACAAAAAGGGTTCATGGTGTCTCTTGTTTTCCTGCTCCTTCTTTTCATTCATCTTCATGCTCTTACCAGAAGATCCTCAGAGTCCTGCTCCTATTTTCTCACCCCTTTTAAAATCAGGAACAGTCATGTCTTAGATCTCTTCTGTTTTCCTGACTTTCTTCCTGTGTTTACATGGAGTTAGTTCTCAATGAGGAAAAAACTGTCAAATGATCTGGACTGAAGAGTTTGTCCATAGCTGGTGGAGGCATTGATGTTCTATGCAGAGACTTTTCTGGGCTGTATTGAGCATCCCTTCCCACTAGAAGGCCTTAAGGAATTAACCTTGGATCTTCCTGGCCTAATGTGTAAAAACTGCACTGGAGAAATAATGCAGTTTGACACTGCTTTAACTGCCATGGCTCAGTGCTATAGCATTCTGGGATTTGTAGTTTTGTGAGACATTGAGCCTTCTCTGCCAGAGCGCTCTGGTGCCACAACAAACTACAAACCGCAGGATTCCATAGCATTGAGCCGTGGCAGTTAAAGCAGTCCCAAATTGTTTTAGTTCTGCAGTGTAGTGTAGACACAGCCAGCATTACAGATACTCTGTGGGCAGGAAATGCTTAATTTAATCAACTGTTGTTATTATCGTTGTATTGCTAAAGACTTTGTCCCTCCTCTACCAAAATAATCCAGCTGCTTTTAGACACTGAACACTTGGGTGGATGGAGCTGTACCACCTATTCCCCCTTTTGAAGCAGAAAAATGTTTTGGACTGCCTTTCGCATGCAGTTGATACTCCCCCTTCCCAAAGAAATCTCTCTTTGTCCAAATAATAATAATAGTAGCAATAGCAGTAGTAGTATGAGGTGTAGTTCACACTCTAGTCCCAAAGCACTATTATCAGCACTCAACAGAAGAAAGTATCCCCCTGGCCCTACCTCTAAATCATTTCCAAAAATGCTGTCAGCATTGCAATTGGGAAAACTCAGATTAAAATCAGATAAATTAATGCAATGCCTTGCAAAACTTCTCCCTTAGGGGACACTTCCCACACTGGCTTATCTGCCATGGAAGCCCTGTCAGCTCTGAAAAGAATTCAGGCAAGTGGGAGGCTAAGTCCTCACTAAATAGGAACTCCATGTGTTACGGGGCCCAGGCGACATAGGTAGCTGGCATGAAGGAAGCTTTCTCGATGCAAGGCAAATTCCCTCCATGCAGAATCCTCATCATTGCCAGGGGAAAAGGATTCTATCTTAGCCTTTCCCAGATATGCTGCTGATTTTCTTTGCAGAGATGATGATCACATGGAGGAGTATTCAAACTACACAAGCCCACACCTGCAGTTGAAAGTGGCATGATGTACACATAGTTTTCGATCTCAGCTAGAAATTGGCCCTAGCCACAAACATATAGGTAGCACAAAAGGTTGGTTAGGCATTACATTCAAGAAACAAGGGAAGACAAACAGCTCACCTAGCTTAGTACTGTCTACTCTGAGTACTGTCTACTCAACTAGCTTTCTGAGGTCCACAGATACTCATACCACCTTTCCTATAATACTGTCATTTGGTGGTTTCCCATCTTTCAGGGTTTCCAAAGGTTTATATGCCACTCCAAGGCTTAGTTCCTGGCAATATGAGCTTTTAGTGAAATTACATTGATTTTTTTGGGCCTTACACCTTTTTGCCTTTGGCCCGACTCACTTACATGAATGTAGCTTGAACATCAGCTTAACAGTGTAATGGTAGAGGTGGCTACAGTCCAGGATCACTTGGATGAGAGGAGCCAACCGGCACTGAACTGCTGACATCTGAGAGACGGCCATGGAGGTGTTAAGCTGCCTGAAAACTGAAGAGAAGTGGGGAATAAGATAACCACATATATGAATTATATGCATTTTCTTTCATTGCACTTTACATAGTCAGAAAGCCAGGAGGGCAATGGATTTAACAACTATTATTAATAGTAGTACTGTTGGTTGTACTACTGCTGCTACTATCAGGAGCAGCAATAGTAGTAGCATTGCTATAAAAAGATTATGGCCAGGCCTGTGAGTAATCTTACACATGTGTTGTCTAAGAAAAATGGAAATGACAAGAGACAATTAACCCTGCTTAGCTCTTATTAACTATTATTGATTACACCCCCATCATTCTACTAAAAACTGCATGAGTTAAATGCTTTGACGGCGAAAGGTAGAAATGGGCATTTTCAGCGCAGAGAAAGGAAGCCTAAAGCCCTCCAGAGAATTTTCATATTCCATCTCCCATCAGCCCCAACCACCACAGCACTATGGACAGTGATGATGGGACTTGCAGTCCAACAGTACCTAAGGGGTCACAGGCTTCTTGCACCACTGGTGCAATTAAAAAAGGAAAAATCTATCCCTGAGGCGACATTCACCTATTTTTCATATTATTTAATTTTGACAGAAGCCTTCTCAGATCTAAAGCCATCTACTTTACCTTGCTGTTCAGTCATACATGAATATTACTCAAATGGTTGCCATGCATAGTGTATAAAAATTCAGTGGCCAGTGTTCAAGTGTTGCAGCTTGTACAGCAAGGCAGGCTAGTGACAAGGGTTAGGAATCCACACAACCCCTCCCCCCCCCACACACACACACACCGCCACTCAAGTCGACTTTGGGGGAACTCCTTTCTCTGCTACTCCCACCCTTTAAAAAAATAAAAAAAATATTTTTGCACTCAAATGCTCCCCAACCTCTCCTAGGTGGCTCAGGGTACAATTTTGCCATGTCTCCCACCCTGGGCATTTTAAACCCAGGAGAGGCCTTTTAATCTAGAGTAACTGACAGCCAGCATGGCACAGTGGTTTCAGCATTGGACTATGACTCTGGAGACCAGGGTTTGAATCCCCGCCCAGTCATGTAAACCCATTGGGTGACCTTGGGCAAGTCACACTCTCTCAGCTTCAGAGGATGGCCATGACGCCCTCTGAAGAAACGTGCCAAGTAAACCCGATAGGTTCGCCTTAGGGTCGCCATACGTCAGAAAAGACTTGAAGGCACAGAACAACAACAACTGACATACACCTGCTGTACAGGACAAGTTTGCATGATTGTTCTAAATCAGAGAAAAACTGTCTGAATAAATACAGTTGCACACAGAAACACAGAAGACTGTCTTCCATCACACCCTGGTCACAATCTATACAGAGGTGTCAGGCAGGCCCTCCATATAAACAGCAAAGTGGACTGGGGGATTTTGGCTGGGGTCCAGCTCCATCCTACATTTTTAACATCCTGCATTTTTGTACATCTTAGATTAAGCAAGTCATAAGGAAGGAAAACTGTAAAGGAATCAACAGGAGCCAACTGTGATTTTCCCATCACTGACCAAGGAGTTGTGGCTCTCGCCACCTTTGTTTACTCAGGCTGCTGTTGGGTAAGACCAAGAAGAATTGAGCCAGATTAGAAAAAAAAAGCTTTATCATTAACCAGGAGAGTACACAGCCTTGCTCGCAGGGAGAAGGCATGCCAAGTTCACATGACAACATACAATTGAACAAGTGGAAGGAAAGAAGGCAAACAGTGCCACTGCCATGACCCCAGAACACTCTGAGGGCAGGATGGCTGATGCTCAAGAAAATCCACAATGGATCCTAGGGATCTAGAGAGACTCTACCCCACCCCACCTCAAGAAGCCTGCAAGAGGAATGTTTTTGTCTTGTTCCAAGCTGAAAGGGGGATGTCAGTCGGCTTTTATAGATAATAGCTAGAACTAACAGGCCCTATGGTTAGGAGGTACTTGTTTAAAAGAGCATTAATGGTTTTGATGGCTAAGAGCCATCAGCCATAAAAGCCAAAGTTAGAGGGCAGAGGTTAGCATTTTCCCCTTGTTAGAGGGGAAAAAATGCAATGGAGCCATCAGAAACAAGGCGGGAGGGTTTGTTTGCTTCTCGAGCAGATGATCAGAAATTCCCAAAGTGTTCATAATTTATACAGGTTCCTGAATTTAGACCACCTTTACTAGGTTTTACCATGAAGTAGAACTCTGAAGATTGTTTAAAAATGCAGGATGCACTATTTAATAGAGTTTTAAAAATTCTACCCTTCAAAGTGCTTTACAGAACAACCAATACTTTACATAGATATTTATATATACCCTATATAGCTATATTTGATCTCAAACGTAACAATAAAATAGGGAGCACAGGGATCTTGCAGCTTCTTTGGGACTAAATGTGCAAAAGCAATTGTAGCATGAGCTTTCATAGACTTGGTCAGCTTCCTCAGATGCATTCAAAGTAGACCAAGTATATGAAACCCTATGCTACAATGTCTTTCGCTCAGTTAAGTTTCAAAGATGCTCCAAGAACCCTTTGCATACTAATATTCCAGAGTGACATGTCTATGGCTCTGAATAAAATAAGGAGGCCACAATACAACAGGTGCTGCCAGCAAAAGCTTTTCCTACAAGCTTCTGCAGATCTAAGTGCTGTCAAAAGGCACAGGAGCACATCACAATATTTTTGGTAAATTGGCATTTCTGGAATACCTGTGACAATATCTATGTGCAAAAGTGGAGATTAAAAACAGTGGGATATTTAGTATTTAAAGGAAAATACAGAGAGGAAGTACTGATTGATGACAGGTTACCTGATTCTGAGAGTTTGAGTTCACAATCCATGTAGTCAAACATTTCAACTGTGAGCTGAAAGCTAAAGAGAACCGAATTAGAATTACAAGATGCTGATGGCATAATATGACTCCAACACTAATACAAAGGTTTCTGTCACAATCCACAATCATTCAACTCCCCTTTCAAAGCTGCAAGAAGCAAGTCTGCTTGGTCTTCCGGAAGCTGCTCTGTGTGTTTGTGTGTGTGTTCGTATCAAGATTTGTGATTTCATCAATACAAGTGGCCCTTCCACCAACAGAGCAGTATTTCCTATGGCCAATTTGCCCTCTGGTGGCATTCTTTTTGTTGTTTGGTGTCTACCTCTTTGTACTTCACTAGATCGGTCCTCTGATGGCACTGCCCACCTCTAGGCTCATACTTGGAAGTATTATGAGTCAATAAGAACCTGCCAGACCTCAATGAGGTGGCAGAATAGGATTTTATAGCAAACTTTATATTTTTACCAGTTTTAATTCAGAACAATATAAAAAAAATCTAAAACCATTATCCAGGTATCAGAAGTTTAGGAAACAGTGCTCTAGCAGAATCACTTAATACTACCGCTAGGCAGCCAGAGAGTTACTTGGGCTCTGGTCCAAAGCTTGCTTAATGAGGTACATTTCACTCTTGGGACACTCCATTTACAGCTGGGAAAGAAAGGCAGTCATTATGCTTTGTTGAAGATCTCAAGCAACCAACAAAAAAAAAGTGAGGGGCTGGAGGGGTGGATGTTGAAACTTACATGTTATTCACATCTGTTCCGGCAGCTTTTTCTAATACCTCGTCAGTCACTTCTAAGCCTGGGGGGAATTCAGGGTGCTTGGGAAGGGGGAAAAATAGGTGTTGGCATTGTTACTAAGCAAATTTCTGCCCTGCTGTAAGACACAACTCAGAGGAGGAATCCCAAGAAACAAGAGGATTCATTGAATTATCAGTGTTTTGCCCACCTATGTTTGGTACATTCACATATCAGAGTAACACAAACACATCCCCCCCCCCCGATCCATTTTAGGCATGATGAAGCTCTTAATATAGACATGTCCTGGCCCGCGTGTAATTTGGTTGAAGGTCAGGAGTGCCATCATTCAAAAACACAAGCCTATGCCCTACAAAAGAAGTGATGAAACAGGGCCTAGGCCAGAACCAGACAGAACAGTGGGCAGAACCTGGCAGGGTGTCAGGTCTACTGGCTTTTAAGACCTCAGTGTTGGTTAAGTATGGGAAGTGGGTGTGGATTGCATAGATTATAATTTTTTAACTGTATATGTTTTTAAATGTTGTACCTCACCCCGATTGCTTGCTCAGAGGGGCGGGTTAGAAATAATAATAATAATTATTATTATTATTATTTAACAGAATACCGTCTTTGTGGCCAGATATAGTACTATAATATAGTACTATCTATCAGCCACTCAGGACTGGACCAAGACATTCTGCTGCCTGAGACAGAGTAGCAAATCCTTCCACCCAAGGCAAGGTACACAGTACCCAAAGCCAGGCAAAATTTGGCATAGAGGCAGAAAATTCCTCAAGTATCTCTCCTTACCCCCAGCAGGAATACAATGACAACAAATGAGTCGAAGCTCTACCACCACCTAAGACAGAGCAAGACCACTGCCATGTTTGGAGCTGTCAAGTTTGGACCACTGCCATGTTTGGATGCCCTCCATGCCTGCCTAATGCCACTATGTCTCCCTCGTCATCTCCACAGCCTTTAAAAAAGTCAAAACGCTGCCTGGTCCTGCCAGCTTTGACTAAAGATACACATTGGTTACTCTGGATGTGTGAGAGTGAGGGACATGGTGAAATGGGGTGGATGAGAAAGGAGGATCATCAGAAGCTTTTCCAGTCAAGGAGAATGAAACAGCTCACAGCTTCTCATGTCCTACCACCTCAAGTAGTTACCTCACCCCGACTAACAATAGGACTTGTCCTGATAACAAACCATTTTCTACATTTTCATGACTCCTCAAATCTACTGTCTGAAGCAGCAGAGTGTAGCTGTGGGGCCAATGGCAAAATGAAGGCATTGGCCTCAAATACGAATTTTGCTCCCCGCAATGAAATCCTTCTTCAATCCTCAAATTTCTAACACTGGAGGAACTTAAAGCTTCAGTTGAGCAATTAGAAATAAAGTTTAGGCATCTAAAGAAAAAGGAAACAGGCAATGTGACCAAGGGACTGTGGACACAAAACGTGGAAGACTTCTTGGTGTGAACTATTTTCAGTGTTAGTGAGACTGAAGGAAAATTTCATGATATGGGGTAGAATACTTATTTGGGGAGGTAATGGCCTAATTTGACCATCAGCCCCATAGCTACACTCCTGGATGATGGTTTCATTCTGCTTAATGGCAGGGCTGGCCCTCAAGCCAATTCTTTGTACTATTCAACCCAAAGATGAAAGTTTATCTTCCTTGAAGTATAGAGGACTGCAAGATTTTTTCCTGGTCCAGAGGGCAGGGAAATAGGGAAAAGAAACTACTGTTAAAATCTACCATAATGCTCAATTGCCACTCCTGATGTTCAAACCAGATTGGATCCAAGTCCAATTTCCCCTACACTTAACCAAAAACCAGAAAGCACCACATCCCTACGTCAAACAGTGATATAAAAAGTTGTGAGAGTAGGGGCATAACATAATACAGAATTACCTTTAGATGGAAGGAGATTTTGGTTAGCAAAAGTTTGGTATAAATATTAACAAGTTGCCCATAACGATCATGCAGGTGACCCTGTCAAGGGGAAAAATACACTTCATTTTAAAAAATTAACATAAAAACAGACTAAGATCTGCTACTGGCAGTCCCAAGACGCTATCCATCCCAAGGGGATGGAATAGCTGCACACACATCCCACTGACATATTCAAAGGGACAAGAGGGACTCAGATGTGGCATTTGTTGCAGCAGGGCTTCAAGAGAAAAGCAGAATGGCAGCCCTATCCCACATTTCATGCTTAAATGGGCCACTCAAGAAAGGTATAGCTGCTATGCAGGAATGCATAATCCCTGTCCAGCATCCAGGTCAGAATGTAAAGAAAAGGTTCAAAATCTCATAGAGTCATAGAATCTTTCCTGGTATTTATGTCAGACTAACTGGACGATAATTGTTGGGATACTCTTTTTCCCTCTTTTTGAAGATGGGGACAACATTTGCCCTCCTCCAGTCATAGAATCATAGAGTTGGAAGAGACCACAAGGGCCATCCAGTCCAACCCCCTGCCATGCAGGAACTCCCAATCAAAGCATCCCTGACAGATGGCCATCCAGCCTCTGCTTAAAAACCTCCAAGGAGGGAGACTCCACTATGCTCCGAGGGAGTGTGTTCCATCTCTGTGAAGGGTAAAGCTCTGGAAGAATTGCCTGAAGCCAGTGGATATCCGGAACTCACCCAGAGGTCTCCAGTTTCTCGGATGTTGCTTCGATACCGCTGACAATCTTGAAGAACCTAAGGAACACATCACACAAAGAAGCTTAGGGCCACAAAGTCAGACACAACAGCAACACAATTGATACTATCAATGGCCACTGAATTGATAGTCAGCCCCGGATAGTCATAAAGAGAGGGAAATCCAAGTTTAATTGCGTTAACATGTGATGCAAACTTAAAAGCCTACAGCAGCCCAAGAAGTGGTTGGCAAGGTTCAAGCATTAGCCTCCTCCAATAGCTTTTTGGCTTTTGACAATTCAAACTGCAGACAGGGTTTGGGGATTGCCTCAGGCAATAAGTTATTGGAGTCATAAATTTTAAAAATTTATGCTGTTGAATGTGTGTTGTGTGACTTCAAGTTGTTTCGGACTTATGGCAACCCTGAGGCAACCCTATAATGGGGTTTTCTTGGCAAGATTTCTTCAGAGTGGAGTCAAAGGCTTTCATGGCTGGCATCCATAGTTTTTTTGTGGAGCTTTTGGGCTATGAGGCCATGTTCTAGAAGAGTTCCTTTCTGACATTTCGCCAGCATCTGTGGCTGGCATCTTCAGAGTTTTTTATGGGTTTTTGGGGCTATGTGGCCATGTTCTAGAAGAGTTTATTCCTGGCATTTCACCAGCATCTGTGGCTGGCATCTTCAGATAATTTGTTGAGAGGTTTGCTTGAAGCTGAGAGTGACTGACTTGCACAAGGTCACCCAGTGGGTTTCATGGCCAAGCTGGGAACTGAACCCAGGTCTCCAGAGTCCCAATCCAACACTCAAACCACTACACCACACTGGCTCTCTTTTCATTTATTACTTTATTTTAAATGTCTAGGCAGGGGAGAGGTTTGTGTGGGATTTTGTTACCTGAGGTGACAAAACTACTGGGCTTTGGTATTATGCACTGGGACTGGAGAAGAAGATAGAGGTGTTTTCTGTCTTGCTCCCACCAGCAAAATGTCTTAACCCAGCCCTGTATAAATGCAATGGCAGATCAATGCTCCTGTTCAGTCACTGGCATATTTAGGGTTTCTATTTTGTAAGCTGCTTTGAAGCAAGCCCTTTCTGAATATTTATCTTTTTAACAAACATAGTGTACAGGAGTTGCAAATTCAGCTTTTACATTATCTCAGAGAAGAAACTCTGGATGTTTCTGAATCCCCAAATCGAACACACCAGTAACACTAACTTAACACCTACAGATTCAGCTATATCACCTAAGAGAAGTCTTACCGACTGCCTAAATGGAAGGAGACTGGAAAACTCACATTCGGATGTCCATCCCGGAGGACTTTGTGGAGAACATGGCAGAACTTCCAGCTAAGGATGGCACTGCTGGGTAAGGGGAGACCGATTGCGTATGACCAAAATGTAAACGCTCCTTTCTCATGATGAGTTCCTAGAATAATTCCTGTGTAGAAGTCAAGGCCAATTTTAAATATGGTGTGCAAAGGTGGGCAAGGAAACCAAAGACATCTCCCAGTTTATTTTTCCATGTCCAACATTGGGAAATGGCCCCTCAGGCATCTTAATTTTTATTAAATCACGGAGAAAATGCCATATTGTTAGAAAACAGCATTACTGGCACAAGAAACAGAAGAACCACTTTGAATTCTGCCAGTTTTTTCATCTTTACCATCAGCAGCCAATGGTGTGGTGTGTGCAGGAGAGAGCAAAAACCACACACAGCATGATGACCGCATCAGAATAAGAGGTGACCTGAACTCTGCAATATGAAGTGAGAGGATGTGACACTGAGCTGTCATTTTAGATAGACTCCATATGTTCTGAAAGCATGTATTTCTGCTCCCAGGCTAACTCCCTGTTAAAAATTCTGTATCGTAAGGAAAAGAAGCCTTCAGGGCCTACTCAAAGATCTCATTTAGGTACATTAGACATAGTGGGTGAATGATGAGGGCCTTCCAACACAGCATTTATTGCTCACCAGATGATGGCTTTATTAGGATATCTGTTGAGTGCAGAAATGTGGAAAAGTTAGACCAAACTGTTCATTAAAGTGTTTTTTATTTTTAATGCAATGTCCCATTGTGCATCTTTGCAATTCAGTAAAGAGGTTTCTTAGCACTTCTCCTATGCGACTAGGTATATGTAAAGTTACATAACATAATAGGCCATATAGGATTCAGGCCTATTATGTTCAGTGATACATAGATATTTTAATAAATTAATTAAAAAGGGTATGTGACTGCCCTGATTTATAATACTTGTATACCACTTGATGTAATAAAATCATGAAGAAGATGGCATTCATGCTTCATAATTACTATCAAAAGCACTCTGAAAAGGTAGAAAGTGTCCAGGATGTAAAAGGTCTGGAAACCAATCCCTATGAGGAATGGCTGAGGGAGCTGGATCTGTTTAACTTCGAGAACAGAAAACTGAGAGGTAACACGATGGGCACTATTAAATATTTGAAGGGATGTCATATTGAGGGTGGAGCAGGCTTGTTTTCTGCTGCTCCAAAACCCAGAATGCAAATCCATGGATTTAAATTACAAGAAAAAAGATTCCATCTAAACATTAGGAAGAACTTGTTGTCTGTTAAGAGCTGTTCAACAGTGGAATGGACGACCTCACAGGGTGGTGGAGTCTCCTTCTTTGGTGTTCTTTAAACAGAAGTTGGATGGCCATCTTTCAGAAGTGTTTTACCTATATATTTTTGCACAGCAGGAGGCTGGACTATATAGTCCCTGTGGTCCCTTCCAACTCTATGATTCCTACTTTAAAAAAAAATTCAAGGAGTCCAAAAAGATCAAGGGACACACTGAAAAAAAGAGAAAGGATACTGCGGGCATGCTTCTCTTTCACTGGTGCTTCCAGGGTGTTGATAGCTTTGCTGATGCTCATAGCCTAGGGGAGGGGAAGAACAAAGAAAGCGGATATTAAAAGCGGCACTGATTGAGATTTCTAACTATGGCGCCATTGATTAATATGCCCCGCTACCATCACAGTGTCTTAATGTACCTTTATCTATATACAGATATAATAACCTCACTTCCTCTCCAAACCAGCTTTCAACTGCAGGGATCAATCGCTACTCAGTAAGAAGAGGAACCACTTAGGCCCGCCATTTTATGCTTGGCACCCTCCCAGATATGGTCTTTTTTCAGTTTCTGATAGCACTGCCACAAAGCAAAAGGGTACACTCGGAACTGAATTATTTATCCCAGTTGATCTGGAGGAAGATCAAAAAAAGCAGCAGGTATGCCTCTGGACTTCATCCTAGGAATAACCGAAACAGATGGCGCCTTTTGATAATACTCTTAGAAAGGAAGAGGGGGGAAAGGACATTTAATTCAACCGTAGTTTCATACAACATTAAGCCTTACTGCTATATCTGGGAGGAGACAGAGAGCCTTCATTAATACTTTTTGTCTCTCCTGCCCACACAGAAGTGATGTCCACACCACAGAAAACAAATGGGGGAAGCAACCAACAGGTTCTGAAGGATGACTCTCAAGTAGTCATCATTATTCACATCCAGGTTAAAAGCAAGTTTACCAACAGTCAAGGAACCTTGTCAGGAAGAATAACAGACAAGCAAGAATATTTCACAATTTTCTTCCAAGTATTTGACATCCTGAAGAACTGCAGAGGAAAAACATATGTGGCTTTTTTGCACAAACTCCCCCTGCCGGTTTTCTATGAAGAAAATTAATATTAATAATAATAATAATAATAATAATAATATTTCTTACCCGTCCCGGGGCAGGGTACAACAAAGTTTAAAAACAGTTACAATTGAAGTTAAAATGGTTTAACGATCCCATCCCCAACCTCCCACCCCTTAAAATAAAATTTGAAAGCACATAAGATGACAGACGTACTCACGACTAGCTGCCATTCTGTGTGTGGTAATGGTTTTATCAGGCATGGAGAACCTGAGACCCTTCAGATATTGTTGGACTGCAGGGACTGCAGCTCCCCCATCCCTCAATATTTGTGGTCCCCAGATAGCCTGAAGGCCAGTAAATTGGGCCCTAGATATATTGTAGTTGCCATGTCTTAAACAAAGAATTATCAACTAATGCCAAGACCAAAAATCCAGAAGGCAATCCCATCTATGCTTTTGTGTGATGCATGTACCTTTAGGTCACCTATCAACTTATAGCAACCCCACAAATTCATAGGGTTTTCTTAGTCAAGGAACATGTAGAGGTGGTTTTGCCCATTCCTTCCTCTGAAATAGACCTTACAGCAGGCTATTCATTGGCATCCAAGTATTAACCAGGGCTGATCCTGTTTAGTTTCCAAGATCAGATGGGATCTGGTACCTTCAGGGTATTTAGGCTGCCATCCAAACTTACTTGGAAGGAAATCCTATGTACTGCATTCAATAGGCCTTCCTCCCAGGTAAGTGTGCGCAGGACTGCAGGCTTAGTCACAAGACAAATGTAATGTGGCCATCATTCTCAAAGCATTTCCATGTAAAAATTACTCTTGGCCGTGTCTCATAAAGCTGCTGCTTACATCCCACACCGAGACAGAATTAATTACTACCTAAGTAGTCTTCATCTGTGTAAGTATTTACTTAACCTGCTATTAAGAGTGCCACAAAATGGAACTGCTCTGGACAACACCTTCAATTTCTGCGTTTATTTCCTAGGGAGACCTATCAGGTGAGGGAAGGGGCGCTTCCGTGTGGCCCCATGTTTCAAACTATATCCTAAATGGATGTTCCTCAGCAGCAAGCATTTCTGAATTCGGTACACCCCTAAAGTAACACCGTAATATAGATCCCTAATTTGGCTTCTGCAATGAATATGCATTTGCTATCCCACTGATACCCAGTATGATTTATGGCTGAGTAAAGATTTGAACTCAGATCTGTAGGGTCCATAAGGCAAACATCACCCCACTGAACCAGGATGGCTTTCCTATTAAAAGGATACCAATAGTACAGCTTTCCCAGGAAAATGTGCTGCATTAAAATAATACGGCAACATCCTCTTTGCTACCAATACTTCAAGGAAAGTCATTTCATTAAAAAAAAAAGTACTGGGAGCATTTGCAGTAGCTGTCTTAAAACATTCATGAATTAAAGATAGGAGAGGAGTAAGTGATACTGGGATATCCTCTGCAGCACCACCATAACCTTAAAACCCAGGGTCAGTGCCAGCACTAGACAAATGAAGTACATGAGGTTTTTACATGGGGGGGGGGGGGGAGAGTAAGCAGGAGAGAAAATTAACAGGTTTATAAAATTATGCACAGCATGGACTAGTCTTAAGAATCTCAGCCCATCATTTTTAAAATTCTGTGGATGCCTTTTACACCCGGCTCTGGTTGGTAAAAAAACAAAGTAGACCTGGCAAGCCTGAATGTTGCTTGTCCCTCGCTCAGAGAAATGGATAGAGAAAAGTCCCCATACACATGAGACTAGAACCTGTGGTCATCCAATGAAGCTGGATGGGAAATTCAGGTCAGACAAAAGGAAGTACTTCTTCACACAACACACCATTAACGTATGGAATTTATTGCTGGCACTAGCCTTTACGTATTAAAAAAATGCAATCCAGCCCACAGACCTTTGGTGAACAGATCTGAAATCTCCCCAGAATTATTGCTCCACCATGGACAGGGCTAGGCAGAGCAGCTTTCTTCCTATCGCTCCAGGCCTGACCTCATTTCATACAGAAGTCCATTGTGACATTGGTTCATTTAGATTCCAAGAACTAGTCCTGCAGCTGAACCGTAGAAATGAATGATGCTGTCTCTTTTGAGGGCAATATATGACTAATTGCCCTGTCTCTTTAACCTGCAAGGCTTCCGCCTGCCAACGGCAAAAAGATTAGATACATATAAATTCTTACGGAGCCATCCAGTTGTGTTTGTACACGCTGTTTGTCCAAACTGCTATTTGCTTCTTGCAGTCACTGCAGAGTGAGGGAAAATGAATATTTGGCTTGCCTTTACTTAAACTTTTGTCATGGAGCTCACTATTAGTGTCTTGCTTCTTCCACAGAGTTGCATCAATGCACAGACAAAAAACTACAAGAAAGTTCTCAAATATGAAACAGCATTTGCTCCCTGCCTTGATTTTTTTAAAACTTGTCCAATTACAGATGATATTATATTGGTGGGGGGAGTACTCATTTTGCCAGATAAATTGTAGCCTAATGAATCCAAAATCAAACAACTTGGCCCTGAGACTGGAGACCAGAGGGACTTCCAGTTCTACCTATCCAAACGGACTGTGCAACTGCTCTGTCTTTCCCTCTACAAAGGATTTCTCGATTCATTATACAAAAGCATTTGACAGCCACTGAGACTCTTTCTAATGTAACTGTGCAAATTCAAGACGGAAAGCAGCCCTCTGTGTTAACCTCAGTTAACAAAAGGAAACACGGAAAGGGTATTTACACAGCTGATGATAAACCTACAAGGGCAGACTCCCTGCCTACAGATTTGGGGCAAAGTTGTGCTTGTTAACTCCAGCATGGTTACTTTGCCTTTCATCTCAGCTCCCTTCTCATTAAGCTGTCATTTTAATAGGAACTCAACTTAGGAACCTTTAATGTCCTCTCCTGCATCCTAATCATTACTCCACAATGTTGATCCTACTACATCCGGCTGGTGATAGGACTTCTTCCAAGCTAGGCGGACCTAGCAAACTCTCTCTCCGTTGAATTTGAAACAAAAATTTTAATGAAGTGCCCAGCTAAGAAATGACAGAATAAGGAGGTTTATGAGCCTGCCCATCAGGGAGCTGCCAAAGCCGAAAACTCAAAATAGTTGACACAACCTCTTAAACTGGGTCAACTTCAATAGTTTGGGTTAAAACACATGCACAGAGCACTTAATAGGACATGGCAAGCTCTCGCCTGGCACAACCTTTGGCTCAGAGACAGAGTTGCCACTCAACCAAGATCTCAAACCAGGAAAGTCTACATTATAATGGTAAGACTCATGAACACTGGAACCCCACTGACCACTCAAAGTCCCCCAGGAATCCCAAAATCCAGCTCCAAATTAACATTCTGGGCTTAAAAACCCTCAATATTATGCAGTTCAAACCTTTTTTTTTTTGGGATGCACTCCCATACAACCCGACAAAGGCTTGAAAATGGGAGTGACACAACACTGCATTGGGTTACTCAAAATGGCAGCTGTGAAGGACCACTGTAGACTTCCAAAGGAGTTTAAAAATAGCCTGGTTACAGCCTAGTAGACTCTAGAAGGAACAAGGAAATGTGTGTAAAATGCAGTAGCCAGCCTACTGACAGGAAATAAGGGATTTGAACAAACATACCCAGCTGTGGTCTGCATTTGGCCCATCTGCACCAGTTACCAATTTGTTTCCCAGCCAAATGCAAAGTCTATCATGGCTGGGGTCCTCAATACCTGAAGGACTGCCCCACCTCAGAGGAAACAACCCAGACCCCAAGGATAGCATGAGAGGCCCTTCTTTGAGTACTCTCCCTGAGAGAAGCACAAGGGGTAGCAATCTGGGAATGGGGTTTTCCTTTGGTAGCTCCACATTTATAGAGTGTTCCCCTTGCAATGAAGTCCATCTGAACCATCTTGCTGGTAACAGAAAAAAAGTCATATTTTTCAAAGCACTGGTAGACCTTAGCTATGTTTGGGTGTTATATTACACATTTCAAAGGTTAATTTATGCAAAGCACTTTGGACACACAGGAACGGCCGTATTGGTACTAAGCAACTGTATTATTAACTCTTCAGTGTTAAATGTCAAAGGGAATTTCCTTCACGGACTGCTCACTTCACACAGGTATACTATATATAAGTGTATCATCTACTGATACCTGAAAATTTCTAGTGATACTGGCAGCCAGGTAGGCAATCCAAGGAGGAGCTAATCAGGCTTTTGCCTCTCACAAAAATACCACAACAGAGCTACAGTCACATTACAAAAACAAGAATTCAGCTGGACAGAACAGATCTGTCAGTGGCAACCAGCCCTAACAACTAAATGGAACATCCACATTCAGGGACAGTATTGCCTCAGACGATAAAATAATGCAGCCGAAAGATGAGCAAGGAGAAATTACTTTTTTGGGCTACAACTCCCAGACATCATTGGGTTTCTGGAAAATACAGTCCCTCGTAAGTAGCTGATCGGGCTGAAAGCAGCTTCCTATGTAATTTCCCAGTTCTCAAACTTTTAGGCGCTGTTCCTATTTCCACAGTCGTTCAAATACGTATTAAAATCTTCTAATAAGCATCATCCTTCCCATCGGAAGATGAAAATTCATGACTTTTTAAAACCCAACAAAAATGCAGACATAAACTTAAAGGCATTCTGGGAATTACAGGTATCATTCTCTTGGGACCTGGTCAGGGCTACTGTCACTCCCAGTGTTCAGCAGTGGTTCAAGAGCGCATTGACGGAGGTGTGAAAAGTTTTGGAATGTAAGATTTATCTACATTTGTAATCACTCACCTACCCCCATCCCACCCATCTAAGTGTAAGGATTTACCAGATTGTTGCTGTGAGTTGCAAATCTTACATAGCTGCTGTTGAATCACAGTGGATGAAGTAATGCAAGCCAGGTGAAACAACTGATGCAACGCTAGGTGTGTCCGAAGGGCACTCCTTCCCAATCAATCCGATAACATACTTGGCATTCTGTCACTTGCAAGTCTATGGAAGTGATCATGGAAGAGGCAAGGAGCAATTTTAGCAGCACAAGGTGAGCTTCGGCCGGAGGGCATTAAAGAAAAGGAACGTGTACTTGTGTGCAGCAGGATATAGCACCAAGGAGGGAAAAGTATGTCAGATCATTTCAGACAAGATTACAAGAGTAGGTTAAAACTGAAGCATCACTTTCTGTTCCATAGCCAGTGTTTCATTTGATGTACAGCTAGTTTGAGTGAAGAGTTCTAGGAAACTCAAAAGCTTGCACACTTTTGACAGATTGGACCCAATGAAGTTACTACCTCCAAACAGGGATGTGTATTGACTCATAAACCAAATCTGCTATTTTTCTTTAGTTGAAAATCAGGCATCCAGGCTTCATGTGGACACCAAGCTACTCTAAAACGAGAATCCGTGAAGGAAGATCCTGGCTGCAACACGTTTCAATGAGGTAGCCAGTAGGTTCGGAGCCAATCCAGAGCATTATGCTCCAGAACTAGCCCCGGATTAGCCGCAAAACAGCCGCATGCACCATGCCAAACCCAGTGCATAAATGCACCATTTTCTGCACATGTTGGCCAAGCCACCACTGCATCATATTGCTGGCTCCTGCTCTGAGTCACTGTCACTGCATCCCTTACCTGCAGGAGCTCTGGGGACAGGTCTTTCAGCACATTGCTTCTTCTATGAAGAGTGGGCTCACCTGTGCAACCAATGATTGAAGAGAGTAGAGGGACCCCATGGCGAGAGTCTCCAGTAAGAAATACGGTGACAGCAGCACCAGGGACAGGCCATCTCTTTTGCCCACACTGTTCAGCATGGGAAAAGAGGATGGTGGGATGCCTCGCATGCAAACAGCTGGCTGGCCTGAACTGGGTCCGATCCAGCTGTTTGTATCCCACAAAATCGCACACTAATCCCTAGGGTTTTTGGGAAAAATCAGGACTTTGCTAACTCTGGGACAAAGTATGTTAACCAGAGAAACATGCAGTATTTCACCGGAAATCACTGTAGTTTGTGGGAACAGACAGCACCATGAACACTGGGTTTTTTGCCTGTACAGACAAAGTCTTGGTCAGAGGATTTTTGGATCTGTAGGCCAAAGATGTACTGGCTGGAGGTTGTCATTCAAAAAAAAAGTAATTTTTTCAAAGCTTTTGACTGTCAAGACTCACTTAAAGAGTTCTGGAGGGAACTACCCAAAGGGGAGTAAGGAACAGCATATAAACTCTATAGGGTAAGTCAGCATTTGGCAGGTCTACAAATGGAGCAGAATGCAAAGGTGGCCCTCCCATTAGGTACAGTGATGTGATTGCCTCAGGCAGCAGAATCAGGGTGCCATGCAAAAGCAGCAATAGCTACTGAAATATATCACTGTGTTTCTATTGACAAGGATGGAAAGAGGTGCTTTTGAGGCTGTTGCTCTCATCTGCTAAAAGAACATGTCTAGCTTTTGGCACGATGCATCTTGACTTTGGTTAGGGGTGGAGGTTGGATTTGCTGCTTTGCCTCCATCAGCAAAACACTCTGGTTCAGCTCTGGCCTAATGAGGTGGTAAAATCCTGGAGTGGCAGCAATGTTTGTACCATTCAGAGCTGCAGACATGGAATAGTAGTTTTGAATGCCCCCGGCTCATAAAAATACCCTTGCAAGGAAGAAAATACATCATCATAGCACCAGGAGGAGAAAATGAATCCAAAACTGCCCAATCCATTCTGTGCTAATTTTCTCCATACAAGGAGATACTGGAGCAGGGGAGGTATGCCTCCAAAATGTGCTTTCTTGACCTACTGTTCTGAAGTGATACAGTCCATTCTACTACGTCATAACTTCACAGGATCACCTCATAATTTTACTTGTGTGTGTGCCGACCAAATCTAAAATGCTAGGGAAGTTAGAGAGGTTTTCTGAAAAGAAGGAAATGGGAAGGAATTGTGATGTGCTCAACTTCCTTTTCCTCCAGAGGCAGTGGGACTCAGAGGTTTGCGATTCTACAATGGGAACAGGAAAGCTCATGCTAAAAAAGCACCAATCTAAGCCAGAGCGCAGAAGTCAGTGTCCTCATACACCAGCTTCCTCTATCTGGAAAAGTAGGTAGAAGATGCAACATCAGGCAACAAGTGGTTCGGTGACTGGGTGAAAGATTCCATGGCCACTTGGCAACTTTGTGTGTGGCTCATGAGGCCACACTTTTGCATTAACTGCATCACAATACTGACTAGAGTAGTGTAACTAGGATAATGCAACAGCGACTGAATACTATGTGGGCATAGATCACATCACATACAGCCGGCCCTCCGTTTCCAAGGATTCTTAATGCATGGATTCAACCATCCACAGCTAGAAAATATTCAAACAAATATAAATTCCAAAAAGCAAGCCTTGGTTTTGCCATTTTATACATGGGACACCATTTTACTCCACTATTGTATTTAATGGGACTTGAGTAGCCATGGATTTTGGTACCCATGGGGGGTCCTGGAACCAAACTCCAGTGGATACCAAGGATCTCCTGTACTAGACACTGTTACAATAATGTTATAAAGTGCTGTTCAGTACCTTTACTTGAACAGGTTTTCAAAACAGTGAGCAAGGAGGCAAACATTAACTTGCTTAGAGGTTTAGCAAGGGCAGAGTGACATTGTCTTCACTTCACCTGCAGTCTAACACAGTAAAGCACATTCCTTCTTTCAAATGCCACTAATAAGGGAGATAAAAATGCCACTGGGATGCAACACTGGACAACAGGTAGGCACTGGCTTTTTTCTTTATTGTCGCTTTTTAATTTTATTTTACATAATATACGCCAAGCCTGAGCGCTTTGGATCTCAGCAACAGTAGCCTCAAGGTCCTGCTGCTATTTTTATTT
Source organism: Urosaurus nigricauda (assembly GCA_034509955.1). NCBI lineage: Eukaryota > Metazoa > Chordata > Lepidosauria > Squamata > Phrynosomatidae > Urosaurus > Urosaurus nigricauda. The sequence goes on from JAOEGL010000014.1 coordinate 9,592,446, forward strand.
TCCTATTTCCAGTAAGAGCAAAGAAAGACTGCACTGTTTCTCAATCTTTTTCAACCTGTGTTCCCTTTTGAGGAATAGAAACATCTAAGAAACGTTTGTCCAGCTCTGCTCTGAATATGGAGGATCCTTTCACAAGTAATCACTAGTGGTAGTAACCTCACCTACTTCGAAAGCTTGCTACTACAGAAAGATATAACATGCATGGTATGCCAAACATACATAACTTGCAGTTCTGAAGCCCAAATTGTAGTACTGTAATACTTTTATCAGATCAACCAAAAAGGTACCCCCCCAAAAAAATCCTTGATGTCTTTTTGGGTTGGCCTAGAAAAGCACCTGAACAAAAAAGGCACTTTACAGCCATGTAATTCCCCCCTTCCCCAGACTAGTGCATTAGCTCCCTTATTTAGATAATAATTCATCCTTCAAAAAGACTGCCATCACACTTAAGTTAAGTGACACTAATCCCTTCTTGAATACTACCAAGCTGCTTGGTGAATTTGTGAGCAACATGTTTTCCAAAATTTAAACTTCTCCTGCCAGCCAGGCTTCTTTGTGCCAAGCTTCCAAGATGCCAATGCATTTGCTCTCAAAGCAAGCCAAGCATGGGGAAAGGAAGTGACTCAGAAACAGCTCGGAACCACGGCAATGATGTTGTAGTCACGAAGCATAGGAGTTAATTGCTTTGTTTTCAGACCAAACTGGTATTTCGGGTTCGGGGGGTGGTAGATGCATTTAGGTTTCCTTCTTGCGAAAAGGCTACTTCCTTCCACATGAGCTCATTTCCCCTTTGGCACCTGACTCTCAGCTGGACAGACTGAGAGCCACAGGGAATCGGGCGGGTTTGGTTTCTTGAAAAAAACCATTACCATTCAAACTTTAAAGTGTCGGAAAACTACAGCCAACTAACAGGAAGACAGACCTCACCCAACAGTTTTGGGCAGTCTATGCACGGGATGACGTTGCCTCTACTGAAGACAACTGGCCCATCTTGTGCAGTGGCTCCCCAGATGCTGTTGGATTATTGATCCCAGAATCCCTGGCCAGATCTTTCCAGGAGTTACATTCCAACATCATCCGGGGACACAAGTTTGGGAACCAGAGATCAAGCCTGTTATTGTCTACTCTGACAGCCCTTTGCTTTCCAAGATCTCACACCAAAAGAGATCTTCTCTTGGCCCTGTAAACCTGAGATCAGTTTTCATTGGAGGTGTTGGGGGTTAAACCTTACTTCTCATGAAAATGGTGTGCTCTGTTTGACTGGTCTCCAAAATCCCCAGTTCCAAGAGCAAAACCACAGGACACAAAGGCTGAAAATTGTGGAACCCTGTTCAGTCTGAGAGCCAAATTCTGCTCCAGATAAGTTCTTAGGGGCTGCATTCTAATGGGGGCAGTGCAAAAGGGGTAAAGCCAAAAATACCCGCTTATTTTAGCTTAAAGGTCTTACTGACAGTAACCAAGGAACTAAGGACTCAGATGTGCCAGGGCTTGAGGTTCCCCAGACACCACCTCAGCTTAAAAAGATATGAGGCATATTAGAACTAAGGATGGGGAAATATCTCAATGTCATTGCATTTCTTCACATCTCACCTCCATTCTTTCCCCTATCTTCATTTCATATTAGGTTCTGACAATTTTCTTTTTCCTATCTACCCTGTAAAGTGGGGAGTGTGTGTGTGTGTGTGCATGAGGGCCAGAAGCCAATTCTCCCCAACCCCCATTTGTGGGGAAAAGCCCTCAAACCAAGCCCTTTGGTCCCGAGGGGACGAGCGTTGCTCAAGGCTGAGTCTCGGAGGGATGGAGCCCTCACACCGAGGGAGCTGATCCTGAGGAGGCTGGTCCTGAGGTGGAGAGGCCGTCGGTACGGCGGCGGATCTCCAAGCGGCAGGAGTCTGCCTCGGTGTTGAAGCACGTTGTCTGGTCTCAGATCCCTCGTCGGAGTTGGAGCGGGCATGTTTTTGGAGGATTTCCCCCTCAGAGGACCGCTTCCTTTTGGCAGAGGCCTTGGAGCTTGACTCCTTTTTGGAGGAAGAGCCTTCTGCCGAGCCCTTAGAAGGAATGTTAGCCTTCTTTCTCCACTCTTCATCCCTGCGGTCCTTGACCGACTTGGGCTTGTCCTTTCCCTCTTTCTTAGAGGATTTGGACCTGTCCTTGTCACACGATTTCTGAGCCGATTTCTCGGCCGGGTGAGCCTCCATCTCCCGGGGGGGACTTGGAGGTCGGACCAGCAGGGGAACTTGATGCCTTGTCATCAGACTCACAGGGCATCTTCGACGCTGAAACCGAAGTTTTCAACACTGAAACCGAAGTCAACGGGAAAGTCTCCCACAGGGCCAAGGTTCTGTCCAGGAGATAGGACTTCAGTCGGGAAGCCCAGTTCTTCCTCGCCTGCGGAGTCAGGGACTTGCAGAGGGAACAGGTCTGGGTGTCATGGGCTTCACCCAAGCAAATCAGGCACTTCTTGTGGGGGTCCTTTTGAGGGACCTTCACCCCACAAACAGTACAGTTCTTGAATGGGGCCGGAGATATCAAAACTGATTCGAAGTCCAAAAGCGAGGTCAACAAGCCGAGCGGTCAGAAACAGGAGTCGAGTCAAAGACAAGAGAGAATGGTCAAAAGCAAGCCGAGGATCAAAAACCAAATAAGACAATACCAGAGTGATTCCAACACTGTTCCTTTCGAGTAGCCTGCACGGCAGAAAAAAAAGAACTGGGGAAAAGAGCGGGAACTGGGCTTATATAGAGGAGGGACGGAGCTACTGCCAAAAAGTTGCAAACAGTTGCAAGCTCTACTTTGCCCAGTGATTCCAGAAAGTTCAAATTTGACTGCGCAGGCACAGTAGAACCCCATTTGTATGATTCGCACAGACCACGAAGAAGAAGTCATCATTCTCAGGACTCCAACAGAAAATGGAGGCATTCGGGGGCAGCATGGTGTTCTTGGGTGTTTATGTGGGTGAGGAGAGGTATTTGTGAGCATCTGGAGGGATTTCCATGTGATTTTGGGGAAAACATTGCCCAAAAATCATGTCTTTTTTTCTAAAGTTATAGTTGTGGAGCTTCAGGGATTACAAAACTGGGGTCCGGGGGCTGCATGCAACCCTCAGGCTACACTATGTCCATCCCTGCTATAAAGGCACCCTAAAATGGTGTTAAAATACATGTTGGAACGTACATGTATCCCCTCCAGAATAATGATCCAGTCCTGCTCTCTGCACACTTTCAAAGTGATGACTATTTGGAACATGGGAGAAATTCTCCTCAGTCACACACCCGCTGGGCTTATCTTCTATTATAAACACATCTTCAGTGATAGCCAAAAGGAAAATAGAAAGTTTTATTGCAGCAGGTTTAGGTCTGGGGAGTGAGAGAAGATATGAAATCTCTTGGAGTAAAGGCAGCCCTCTGAAGGTTAAAGAAACAACAGCAGGGACAGAAAATAACTGCTGAGATGGCATTCTGTCTGCCACTCACCCAGAGGGCAAACTGAAAAAATCCTGCCCTCCTGATAAATGGAGCTCTTGCAAATTGTCACCCCATTCCTACACCTCGTGTATGAATGCAATTCATTTTTGTCCCATGCATATATTGCACTTACTTTGTAGACCTATGAATTATAATCAGCAATTTGTAAGAATCAGGTTAAAAACTTCTGGAAGCTAGCCTGTAAAAGTGGCTGTCCAACTGAACAGTGAATTTCTGCCACAGTTTGTTCTTTTAAACTGAAACGGGAGAAGGTCTGTTTGTTTGATCTATATTTACTTGTTTGTGCATGTAACCTCGTTTCAGATATTCGGGCCAAGTGGCCATGCTGGCTGGGGGATCCCAGGAATTATAGTCCAAAAATGTATCTTTTCCAACCTTTTCCAGGAACTAACTCTCAAGCCTCACTTATCAGGGAGCAGGAAGGCAAAATTGGGGAAGAGGCCCACTTTGAGCACCTTGAAGGAAAGGCAGAACATAAACACAATAGAGCTGTTTTTTGTTTTCCCATCAGCACGGTTCATCCATGAAATATATGAAATATCTTTGCTGAAAACAAGGCATACCCCTTTTAGAAAGGACCAGATAATGAGGAAAAAAAGCAGTCCCCAGTTGTTCAAAACAAGGCTTGCCCATTTAACAAGGAAGTCACTCAGCTGAGCCCCCGTGACAAAACCTATGACCAACTTTTCACCTCTCCAGGTTCGGTGCGCCAAACCGGATTCACTAGACCAACAGGTGCCAGGGAAGGTCTATATTTTCAGCAACAGGTTGATTACAAAATAAGGAGAGAGTGCCCTGCAAAAACTGGGCCCCAAAATGAAGGTGCCCCCGTGTTCATTTTTATCCAGGTGAGGCAGAAATTAAGGGACATCTCCTCCCTATTTCTTGTATCACCATTCCCAAAGGGGCAGCCACGCTCGCCTGTTACAGCCAGAACCAGGGAGGAAGCATCTTGTGGAACCTTAAAAGACTCACACATTTATTATAACAGCATTTGTGGATTACAGGCCACAAAAGCACATACTGGGATAAATTTATCAGTCTTTTAAGGTGCCACAAAATCCCTCCCCTTGACAGAATCAACACCACATGAGCTGCCAAAGACCATTGTGTAGCCTGGCAGAAAGGTGTGTAGCAGCTAAGTCCTGCTAGCCTGCCACCAGTATGTCCTTCCTGGTTCTTTCAAAGGCCCAAGGCATTTGGAGGCAATAAATAGGTGTATCCAAGGAAAGACCTTTCCTTCTTCTTCTCCTTTACAAAAAAATTGCAGGGAGGGGTGAATGACCTGCTAAGATTTAGAAGGAGACCCACAACAAGCTGAAAAGGTTTAAAAAAGACCCCCCAAAGTGACCATCCCTGTTCCTGATCTGTTTTGAAAGAGTGCTTTGCTAAAATAGCAATGAAAATGTTAAAGATGTAAAACTAGAATAAAACTAGAATGTATACTAGGATATTTCTTTCTTTCTTTCTTCTCCACAGTAACACAGTTCAGCAGCTATATGGTAGGAATAGTTTGCCACAATAAGCAGATTGCCCACTACAGATGTCACACAGACAGATAGATAGATATAAAAAGCCACAACAATCTTTGAACATCTGGTCCAACTCTCCTCAATGGGGCACTTAGAGAAAATAAGAAATACATACCCACACACTCGTATGTGAGCATAGTCCAAACCAGCGATTAATATACAATTCCTCTGTTACCCAAAACATCTACCATATATATATATAGACTTGACTTTTGCACAGCACCAAGAAATACAGTGGTCCCTCCACATTTGTTAAGGTTAGGGATGAAGGACCTCCATGAATGTGGGAAAACTGCAAATTAAAAAAAACAACACTATTCTTTTTACCTGAAATAACACTTCTCTAGGAATCTCCAGGTCCTCCGGTACAATTCTACGGTCGACATCTGCCAGACTTCGATCACAGAATCATGCTGGAGGAACCTCCAAATACCTAGGTAAGTGTTTTCTTTTGGAACTTGTAGGTTCTCCAGCACAACTCTATGGTCAACGTCTGGAGGACCTAGAGATCCCTAGAGAAAATGTATTAATCAAAAACACAAATAATCAAATAAAACTGCAAATGTGGAAGACCAACTGTAATAAGCACAGTTGCTTCCACATTTAACACATGAATGCACAGACAATTCAGCCGCAGAATGCAAAGGAGATCATACAGTGGTCCTCTCCAGCCAGGTGCATTTCAGGTGTCAGTGCTATGACTCCCATCATCTCATGGCGAAGGGGACATGATGGGAATTCTAGTCCAACATCTCTGCAGGGTACTGAGTTTGGGAAGGCTGCTACACACTTTCCGAACTCATCCACGCAGGCAAACTGAACAGCAAACAAGCTGTGAAAAGGGTGTCTGCGGTCTGCCTGTCTTTCACAGGTTAAGATCCCTAAAGTTACTTTCACTGTCACTGCCTCATCTTGGAATGCCAGACATCAGGGGTACCAAGTCAGTTTAAAATCATTACTTTTTCATCAGTTTTTGAACTCTTATGAGGGTCTTTGAACGATTTTATAGTACGGTGGGCCCTTGGTACGCACTGCAGTTTGGTTCCTGGACTCCCCCATGGAGACCAAAATCCACGAATGCTCACGTCCCATTAAATACAATGGCATGGTAAAATGGTCTCCCTTATATCAAATGGCAAAATCAAGGTTTGCTTTTGGGAATTTATATATATATTTGCCTATCTGGAAGATGGTGGAATCTGCAGATAAAGAATCTTTGAATAAGGAGGGCCAACTGTCTTATATTTTAACAGTAGGTTTATGCATTTTTAATTGTGTTTCAACGTGCTACATCCTGCCTTGAGCCTTGAGGTGCGGTAAGAAATAATAGTAATAATAATAATAATAATAATAGATGTAGAAGCAGTGAAGGAAAGGCAATCTACAGATGTTCAGAGGTGCTGCCTGTTGCTTATTATTATTATTATTATTATTAGCAGCAGGCAGCACCTCTGAACATCTGCAGGTTGCCCTTCCCTCACTTTAACTGCTCTGGCTCCATGCTATGGAATTCTGGGCATTGTAGTTTGTTGTGGCACCAGAGCTACGATGCCAGGAATTCCATAGCATTGAGCCACGGCGGTTAAAACAGGGTCAAACCGGATTATTTTAGCAGTGTGGATGCACCACAGGAGAAAGGAATTCCAGCAGCACTACAATGCCAGGAATTCTATAGCAGGGAGCCATGGCAGTTAAAGGGGGTCAAACCTGATTATTTTGGCAATGTGGATGCGCCTGAAGAGAAAGGAATTCCAGCTGCACTACAATGCCCAGAATCCCATAGCAGGGAGCCATGGCAGTTAAAGTGGGATCAAACCAGATCTTTTTCGGCAATGTGGATGCACCCGAGGAGAACGGAATTCCAGCTCCTGGGGTGTGGTTTGCAAACAGATGCGAACAGCACCTCGAACCTCCCTTTGGAGAAGTTACTTCACGTCATGATGTGCACACCTCTCCAACGTGACACCTGAGAAACGTTAGCAGAAACTTACACCTGGTACGGCAAGCAAGGACCGAGAATATTGCAACAGCATCCCCAGAAACACCAAAGTACGGGCCATGTCCGAAAGCAAACTACTGTCCTTGGGGATTAGAAAAACTCGCCTCTTGCCGCCCGCCACCCCCCCAGCCCTCAGAGTCGCATATATTTTATTGCAATAAACATGCAAATCCATGCAGCCCCAAATCCACAATTTGACCCACCATTAACTGCATTACCAGGGCCAGTTCCACCTCGGAAGCAACTTCTCGGACATCCCTGTAATGTTTCCATTTCACCTGTACCAGCTTCCAAGAGCTGCTGCCAGTTGGCACACATAGCAATGCCCAATCCACTCAAACCACATTCAACCCAGAACCCATCCAAACCGTGAAAAGGCGGCCAGGTTTTTAAAGGGAGTAGTTCTGCTCTGCGGCCACAACAAACTACAAATCCCAGAATCCCATGGTGGTGAAAGTGGGGTCAAATCCGATTCTTTCCAGTGTGGATGCAGCCCCAAGGCAAGCGCATTTTAGATCTGGGGTATCTTGGACTCTGCTCTATGAAAGATACCATGGACCTTATAATAAAATAATAATAATAAAATGTTATTTATAGCCTGCTCCTCTGTCAGCCAATCAGAGCGGGTTAGAGCGGCTTATCAAACAGGAGGAACTTCTCTTTATTGCGAACGGAGCCAATTCGAATTCACGTCAATTCGCTAGTTTAGCGAATTCACGTGAATTCCTGTGTTCGGAATATGTTCAGATTGACACCCCCATCGCCCAAAATTGCGTGAGATGCTTTAATACAAAATAACGTAAAACCCACAATTGGGTTCGGAATGACTTCCCTTTCGCCCGAAATTGCGTGAGATACCTTAATTCGCAATAACGCGAAACCCCACGATTGGGTTCGGATCGCCACTGGATTATACTTCCAATTTCCGACATCTGATAAGGTCCCATGTCGTGGGCCCTTACCAAGTCATTTCCGGCTTATAGTGACCCTAAGGCCAACGGTTTGCCATTGCCATCTTCTGAGGCTGAGAGAGTGGGACGCGCACAAGGTCTCCCGGCGGGTTTCCACGGTCCCGGTCTGCAGAGTCCCGGTCCAATGGGCAAAACCATTATGCCACGCAGGCTCTCTCGGGCAAATACCGTGCCCGGTGTTATCTCCGCAAAATATTGATACCCGTCTTTGACAAGCCAATAAAGGCTTGTCCTTCTTGTCCTGCTCCTCCAAGCCTCAGGTTCAGGTGAGAGTGCCATTCCTCCTCTCTGACTGGGGCTGCATCCACACTGGGGGAATAACTCGGTTTGGCACCACTTTGATTGCCTTGGCTCCAGGCTGTGGAATTCTGGGAGTTGGAGTATGTTGTGGGGCCCAGAGCGGAGCGGAGCTCCGCTCTGGGCCCACAACAAACTCCAACTCCCAGAATTCCACAGCCTGGAGCCAAGGCAACTAAAGCGGTGCCAAACCGAGTTATTCCCCCAGTGTGGATGCAGCCCGAGAACCACATCCATCGCCAGTTAACTCGGTTCCTTGCCCCCACTCAAAGACCCCTCATCTTTCTCTCTTTCTCTCTCTGTGAGGGTTTATCACACAAGGGGGGCAAACAGGATTTAAACGAGAGTTAAACAGGAATTAAACAGGAAATGCCCTATGTTTAACATAGGACATTTCCTGTTTAATTCCTGTTTAAATCCTGTTTGCCCCCTAGTGTGATAAACCCCTTTGTGGCTGCATCCACACTGCAGGAATAACCCAGTTTGAGACCGCTTTTAACCTCCAGGGCGACAGGACGCTGCAAACTAGAGTGGTGTCAGCTATTTGGGGCCTTTCCTCTCAGGGTGGCTCTGGTGCCACCCCAAACTATATATCCCAGGCTTCCCAGCAGGTCAAGTGACCTGGTACCAGGGCAAACTACAATTCCCAGCATCCCCCAGCATTAAGTCAGGGCGGTTCAAGTCTGGATTTTAGAGGGAAAGACAGAAGTCCAAAGCGCAGCGCGAGGGCACCCTGGGAATTGTAGTTTACTGCGGCCCTCGAGCTCCCAGCTGGAGGGTGCTTCCGCTGCCCCGGCTGAGGGCCAGGGAACCCTGGGAGCTGTAGTTTCTTTCTCCTTCAGCGAAAGGAGGCTCCCCAAGGCTTGCCTCGAGTGAGGGGAGGGTCGGGGCAAAGCGGGCTGAACCCGGTCTATCCCCGCCGTGTGGAAAGAGGCGAGCGGGTCCGAGGGCTGAGGGAACCTGGGTCACCTGGGTCTTGTCGAACTGCTCCCGCTCGGCTTCCAAGCTGTGGCCGCCTCGGCGACTCAGGACCCGGGCCGGCACGTTCTTAATGGTGTTCATGGCGCCGCTTTCAGCAGCCTCAGCTCCTCCTCGCTGGCCGCCCTCCTTCCTCCTCAGAGCCTCGGAGAGGACTGAGCGCCTCAAGCGCTGGCTCCCGCCGCCGAAGAGGGACTGGTCCCGAGCGCGCCCCTAGCGGACGCAGCAGACCAAGCAGCCCGGCCTCCTGCCCAATCCCCGCCGCTCCCTCTTTCCGGACAGCCAATCAGAGGCCGGCTCCTTCTCCAAGCCCCTCCCTCTGCATCTGGAGGGGAGGGGGGGGGTTTCTCTCCGTCCTGGTTGTAATCAACACCATCCACTCTTTGGGCCTCCTGGACTTCAGCTCCCATGATTCCCGACTGTGGGCCGAGTTGGCTGAGGCTTCTGGGAGATGAAGTCCAAAAAAAGGAAAAAACCCACCAAACGGAAAGGTTGGGAAATAATCGCATCCAATGGTACCTTTAGAGGGCCAACCTAAAGGCACAGTGTCAAGCCCTGATAACAGTCACACGTCCCACAAGGCACACTTCCCGTGTTGTGTGCCGCAAGCTTTCGGAGTCGCACCGGCTTCTTCATCAGATGCATTTAGAAGATTGTCTGTGCAGCACTGTGTAAATTTACAGCGCGATATTATAAATAAAGGTGAATAATAAGAATAAGAATAATGAATGGTGAGCAAGTAATCCTATCCCATTGGAGCCAGCCCAGAGGCACAAGCTTTCGAAGTCACACTGGCTTCTTCAAATAAAATAGTCCGGCACTTTTTTCTTCCTTTTCCCCCCAATTTTTTTCTTGGCTTTTTCCCCTCCAGATTTATCCCATTATTTCCAGTTTTTTTCCCAGTTTCAGATTTTGTTACTTTTTTCCCAATTTTTTCTTGTTTTTTTTCCAGATTTATCCCCATTATTTCCAGTTTTTTTCTGCCCAGTGTCAGATTTTGTTACTTTTTCTCCAATTTTTTCTTGTTTTTTTCCCCCAGATTTATCCCCATTATTTCTAGTTTTTTTCCCAGTTTCAGATTTTGTTATTCCCCCCCAATTTTCTTGTTTTTTTCCAGATTTATCCCCATTATTTCTAGTTTTTTTCCCCAGTTTCAGATTTTGTTACTTTTTCCCCAATTTTTTTCTTGTTTTTTTCCCAGATTTATCCATTATTTCTAGTTTTTTTCCCAGTTTCAGACTTTGTTACTTTTTCCCCAAATTTTTCTTCCCCCCCCCCCCCCCGTTTCTTCCCCATTATTTCCAGTTTTTTCCTTGTTTCAGATTTTCTTCCCTTTTTTCCAATTATTTCTTGTCCCCCTCCCAGTTTTATTTCTTTTTTTCCAGGGTTTTTTTTTTCCCATATTTTTGTCCCCCCGCCCCCATTTTTTCTGGTTTTTTCCCCCACAAAAATAAAATTAAAAAACCAGAAAAAATAGAGGGGGGAAAGGCAAAAATTGTTAGAAAAGTTTAATGTTTTTGAACGGTCTGTTAACAAATAATCTATTTGAATCTTGCAATAATTGAATCATATTGTCATGTATCACTCTTCTCTGTTTTTAATGCTATTGTTCTTTTAATACTGTGAAGCCACTCTGGGTCACAGTTCTAAGGGAAAATTTACAAATAATAATAATAATGATGATGATGATGATGATGTAATTTTATTATTTTATTAATAATTTGTAAAATAATAATAATAATAATAATAATAATAATAAAATATGACAGTTCTGTGAGTCCCGCTGATGGCTGGCCTTTCAATACACTCCAAGAAGTTTTTTCTGAGGACTGCATGTCTGTTTTTCCATCCTATTAATTATATTATTTAAAGCATAGAAAAGTGATACAATAGGATTGCATTATTACAATATTCAGATAGATTGGTTGTTAAAAGACAGTTTAAAAAGATAAAACAGTTCAAAACACTTTTGAACAATGCAACATCCCAGCCCATTCTTTACAAACTTTGTTTTAAAAGCCTGTTTTATTCACTTAATTCATTACCTTAATTTATTAACGTAATTCACTTAATTAATAGAAGAGAAAAACAAACACACGAGGCTCGGAGTGTATTGAAACTGATAGGCCCAACCTTTAGAGACTCCCAGAACTTTCATATCATCATCATCATCATCTCAATAATAATAATAATAATAATAATAATAATAATTTTTATTATTAATTTTATTAATTGTTGGGTTTGGATGGGGAAGGATACAGAAGCACCGAATGTAGCCGTAGCTGAAGAACATATCTGTGGGATCCAAGCCCAAACTATATTGCAACCCACCTTTCGACAAATGAAGGGCAGTACCTGACATTTTTGCGACATAATCCTGAATGTGTTTGAGTTTGCTGTGACTCACAAGCTGCAATTTGCCAATCCCCGCTTTACAATGGTCAAGGAGCTTAAGCGGTAAGGCCCAAGTAAGAGGATTTGGCCGCGTTTAAAAAGTCACTGAAACCATTTTTTCTAAGTTCCACCAACAGCAACGGGCTTTAAAAGTCTGTGGAAGGACAAACAGGCAGCGGTCCTCCAAGAGAGCTCCCCATCCATCCCAGAACTGCGCCAAGGTGCCATGCCAGCAGGGAGAAGAATTTAAAACTAGGAAGTTCAGCACAAACAAGACGAAGTGCTGCGCCAAGTATGGCAAGCAGTGAGTGCTACAACTAAGAAGTGCAAGGAAAATATGATTATGCAGCAGTGTCCAAGCATGGCAAAAGAAATGAAAACACGAGGGCACCTGACAAATGCACGCATGGCACAGAATGTCTTAGTTCGGGGGGGGGGGGCTTGGACTGAATGGTTTACAAGGCCCCCTTCCACCTCTGTGATTCGATGAAAGGAAAGGGCTCTGTTTTGCTTGCCTTCTTTCTCGTCCCGTTTCCTAACTCTCATGAAAAGGAAGGCAGGGAGAACAGAAAGCCTACACACCCTAGCTGAAGGCAGGCCGAAATTAAATGGGAGCTTTGTTTCCCTCGAATAACAGGCAGGCTGATGAATACAAGGCAGCCGGCCCTACCCTCTCGCATATGGTTACCCCCCCCCCCCAAAAAAGGGTGCCCCTGTTCTTCGCCAAAGGAAGCATCCAGGACACGCTGGGGACACTTTGGACAAGGCTTCCGACTCAAAACAAATACCACGGCCGCAAAAGGGTCGCTACGCCTGTACTCCCCATGTGCAGAGCTAAAGATTTGGCACATGGCTTGGAAAGCCACCGCTTTGGTGACACAGCCAGGGTGCGGAGAGAGACGTGTCACCCTTGTACCTCAATGGCACAGGACTGGCATCGGCCATCAGCAAAATCGCTGCCTACGTTGCGGCAAAGACGAGTCTCCCAAATGACCGTCTTGGATTTCTTTCACAGGCTGCATTCGGCACTGGAGAAATAATTCAGACTGACACCACTTTATGTGCCATGGCTCCACGCTATGGAATTCTTTGCACCGTGATTTGCTGAATTCCATAGCATGGAGCCGTGGCACTTAAAGTGGCGTCAAACTGCTTTATTTCTCCAGTAAAGAAGCAGCCGTGGTGACCTAGAGAAATGCAGTCACCAAATGGCTAACCAAGTCAGCACTTCCCAAGCTATCTGATGTGAAGGACTGGCAACTGTCTTCCTATATGCCAGGATCAAACCACATTTGTGCCCATTGGCAACAACTCTTTCTTTCCTACCTAGAAACTTCCCAGGGATCACCAGTGAATGGTTTGCGGATGACCACTTCAAACAGCAGTGGTATAGGTCACAGCACAAAGGCAGCATTTCCTCCACCCTGCGACCTGAGATGAACACTTCTGAAGAAGGTATATATGCACAAATTAATACATTACATCTGTGGTGTCATGGAATTACACACAACCAATACAAAAGAAATGTCACATTTTATTAGCTCAACCATGATGCTCAACATATTTCCAAATGCAAGCAGATACAAAAAAAAGGGGGGGGGGGGACATAGCTAAAAAGGAAGATACATTTTTAGGTTATGCTTAGCATAACCTGATAACTGTCTGCATGTTAGGGTTTTACCTCCATCAAAGTCAATAGCTAAGGCATAATCTAGTGGGAAAATCCCCTTCAACAAGCAGCACTGAAATGGACAGGATCTCTGCAAAGAATGCTTCTCCCATTGATTACTAGGGGAGTTGTCCCAGACAAATTCCTGGTGGATTCCATTTAAAAACATTAATTTTCTACGTATTCAAGACAACCGCCGACACATAATGCTCAGTGTTTAGAACCGGGCCTGTCAAAAATACTTCACAAATAACGTAAGGGATTGATGGATCCAGTACTGGATATAATATAAGGGATTAATGGATCCAACACTGAATAAAAATTAATTATCAAATTTCATAATGCAAATACAATTTTTAAAAAATAGAGAAAAAACAAGAAAGCACATTTCTTGCTTCTTCTGATATGTCTCTGAATGAACAATCACATAAATAACCTTTTAAAAATACAGTGGCAGGTAATCTGAGCACAGATCTGCTATGAGGTCATCTTTATTCATTTTAGCACAAGGCATGTGTGTATATGTGTGTGTGAGAGACCATCTCCTGCGTTTAATACACTATATATTGATCTTTCACGTTCAAGAAAGTGTGCACTTACAGCATGAGTGTTTTCTTTGCTCTTGCAGACAAAACACAGGACAGCTGGTGTTCAAAGAACAGAAAAAGAGACAAACTTTGATGAAGGAAAACATGTTGAAACTGGACACTGGAAGTCAGTTTCAGGTTTTGTTGTTTTATGACCAGTCTGTTTCTCTGCACATGGAAAAACACTGCCAGGGTTGTCTGGGGAAATTTTTTTAAAAAGTATATTTACTTCACAGGACGAGCTGTTTCCCTCAAAGCCATCTTTGTGTCAGTGCCAGAAACCTTTCTTTCCATTGCTCCACAAACAGCTGGCATTTCAGGAGTTTCCATGCAGATGAAGATATTTCACCTTAGCTGCCGACAGCAGGATCATCAGGATTTGCAAGCCACGAGGCATGCCAGAGATGCCAAAGGCTCAGTGTCACATTTTTCACATTTCTTTAACATTTTCCTAAACTCCTCTGCAACTCTGCCTAAACGCTGGCAGAACATAATGGCTGGGCTTGTGGACTTATACTGTTCGGGTATGTATGATGGGTGGGTGTCATGCACTGAAGCCTCTTTCCTACTCCCGGATGCTGCCATGACATTTCAGTGTATACACATGGCACTGGCAGAGGCCAGGGAGTTCTGCAGTCCTTAACAGTTAGACTGAGACTGGAATTTTGGGAATCTGGATTCTGTTTCCCACTGAGCCATGAAACTAACTGGGTGACCTTAGGCCAGTTGGTCACTCTCACCCTGATCAACCTCACAGGGTCGATGTGAGGATGAGAGCCATTTATGCCACCTGGAGCTCACTGGGAGAACACTGGGATATAAAAATAATAAATAAGTGCTCACAGGCGGAAACTAGATAGCCACCCCAACTTATTTGCCCGTTATGTCTTCCTCACTTGCAAATACACTGAGTTTGTTGGCCATAACAAGATCATGGCCAAGATCCTGGTGTAAGAGTGCAAGTCTCGACAGCCTTAGTCTCCTGTACAGCCTTACAGGAGATGGCAGAGACTGCACAATAACAGGTGCACCACAACAGCTGGGGAGGAGGCACTGTGTGTTGTTCTGTCTCCCCAAGGCATGCAACACTGAGGGAAGAAGGAGCAGCCTCAGCCTTCAGCATAAGGCTGCTCTTACCTCCCTCAGTGCTCAAGAATAGCTGGATCAAGCTCAGGGACACTCCTGTAGCTGATCCGTGTTGTTGTGCATCAGGGTGGGGACCTTGCAGAAACAGGTAGTGGATATCTACTTCCGCAAGGTCCAAAGAGTATAGACAAGACACCAGCTGCCAGTTATGCTGGCATATATCACCGGAGATATCCCAGCCAATATGTTGTTCAAAATGTAAAAACTAATTGTGATACCACTTTTGCATATGTTGTCTCAGACACAATGTACTGCTTTCCAAATACACCTTGAGCACTACACATATATGCATTAATTCAAGTATTTGTACTCTTCACACTGGATCTCTGCTGGGCAAAGTAAACAAACACTGATGGAAAAGGCAACACGGCTCACTGGAGGTCATAAAGAATGAAGAGAAAGCTTTGTCTTGCTTTTCTCCTCTGGTAGTCTCACTTTGCAAAGGGATTCAGTATATTCTGTGACCTGTCAAAGGACATAAAGAGAACTATAGACTTAAGAAAATAACCACACACAAAATAATTACGCACGTTGCAAGGAATCAGCTGGGATAAAGCTAGTTATAAATAAGCTTATTCTGACTGTTTGCAAACTGCAATTAGTATGCACATTTCCATATCAGTATCTGACATTCTTTCACATAACTAACACTCTGTAAAGGTCAGATAAAACTAGAGGTAGTGGAGCAGGAAAAAGAGCATGGCCCCCTTCTCTCACCTGACTAGGACCAACTGCCATTTAGCACTTCACTTCCCAGAACTGGGTAGCCAGACCATACAGTCATCCTGTTATTTCTTTATGTAGCAGTATGAAAGAGCTAGTACAGTACCTGAATTTACTTTCTTTTCTCTATAATGTGTGGGTGTTTAAGCCATTATTGTAAATCATTGGTAGTATACAAATTTAGTAGTAAATAAGAAACAGCACGAGTTGGAAAGGCCATTATTATCCCTTTCCACAGATATAGAACTGAAGCCAAGAAAACTTCACCAAAGAAATTCTAGTAAGACCACAGGAGGAGTAAAAGTAGTTTTACATACATACTTGCCGTCTTTTTTTTTTTACACAGAGAGGAATCAAGTGACACAGTTAATCTTTCAGCTACATGTGATTCTTAATATTGCCTCCAATTTTTAAATCTGTTGCTTACATTTTGGCCCCACCTCTTCCACAACTAGAGACCAAGCTTGCACTTGTCTGTTTTTAGCCCAATAGTAACGGGCAAGCTCAGTTCAAAGCCAAACCTTGTTCAATCATCATTCTGTAACTGGAGGTATGACTATGGAGTTTATCACATGGGAGGAATTTCTCTCAATTTCAAATGGAGCCAATTCGAATTCATGTAAATTCGCTAGTTTAGCAAATTTACGTGAATTCTAATTGTGTTCAGAATGCGTTGAGAATGACTTCCCATTTCTCGAAAATGACCCCCCCCCCTTTGTCCAAAATTGTGTGAGATACTCTAATACGCAATTACGTGAAACCCCATGATTGCATTCGGAATGACTTCCCGTTGCCCGAAATTGTGTGAGATACACTCATACACAATAATGTGAAACCCCATGATTGCGTTTGGATTGCTATTGCATTATACCCCCAAATTCCGTCGTATGATAAATTCCTATGGCTCTCCAGACATTGCTGGACCACAACTCTCATGATCCCTCGCCTGGGCTAACTAGTGATAATGGGAATTGCAATCCAATATCAATTAGAGAGCCACATATTGGTCATTCATTTTATTTTTAAAAACAGAAAAAATGGGATGTGTGTACTATTCTAGGCTGCCTCCCACATTACCATATCTATTTGGAAAAGTAGAACATACCTCATGTTGGCCTCTCTTAGGACTGCAGAAAGGGCTGGCTCCAAGCAGGTTGGTGAGCTCCAGGTCTGCTACCATCTGTTGTGACTCTGCCAGCAATCTCTGGAGCTTACTACTGGGCGAGCAGGAATCCTAGAAAGAATCAAAATCAGGAATGTTAGAGAAAAACTAAAAGGGTTCAGCATGTAACTCAAGTACAGCTGCAGCAGAGTTTGGAAATACTACCTTTTAGACTACAGGTCCCAGAATCTCCCAGCCAGCATGGGAAATGATCCTGCTGACTGGGGGATCCCGGGAATTAGAGTCCAAAAATAACTCTTTTGAAAACTTGAGATTCTGATAGAAAATGCATTTAAATAGACTGACTGTATTTGACATGGGACAGACAGCTGTGGGAACAGGAGGAAAATGGGCACAAGTTTTGATGGCCAAATTCAGGACAAGCTGAAGATTCTTCTCACCCAGAAGTGCTTTCAATTTTCAACCATGATTTTTAAGATTGGGACATGCTTTTAATTTTATTATTTTCATTGTTGACCCTGTTTTGTGCCTTAATTATAATCTTTAACTGTAAGCCACCATGGCTCCCATTTTTAGAAGAAAAGCAAGAAATAAATCCAGCCATACCAACATATATATTAAGGATGATAAAAGCACAGCTGCACAGCTACTCAGTGGACATCTTTATGCAGTTATACCACTGTGGAGTCCAACCCCTGGGACAAATGCCACAAGGGATCTTATTGAGCCACCACAATGCCCAGAGCCAGCCTAGAAAAACATACTGTTTCAGAACATCAAACTTTTACCTGAGAGATGGTAGGATGGCCACATCCTTTGGCTGCCTGGTCATCGGTTACATTCATACGCTGCAGAGGAAACTCTGTGTTGGAGAGTTTGTCGTGTCCATCGGACTCACTTGTCTTTTGGGTTGATGTCAAGCAAGGAGCATCCAAATCCGAAAACCTCAGGCCTACATCGTGGTCACTGTTAATTTATTTAAAAACAGATTTCCTGAAAAAAGCATTTCTAGCACCCATTCTACTATAATAGTACAAATACAAATGTCTGACAGGGCATCATGCCTTATAGACCTTTCTAAGGCTGAAAGGCACTAAAAATTATTTTAGTTAGAAAGTAAGTAAATACTGAGTAACTGGGAAAAGAAACCTCTGGCATGCAGGCCTACAAAGCAGTTATTTTTAACTGGAGGAGTCTAATCTGAAGCCTCAGTGTTAGAAGCAAGGTTCTAGTTTTAATAAGTAAAAAAAAAAAAATTAGGAACTGGGCCTCAGAAGAGGAACCAGAGTTATCATGCGGTCCAGCTCTTGTCATGTCTGCACTAGGCAATGCAACTAGGTCTTACTGCAAGAGTTACAGGACTCAGGCAGAAGTGAGAGCTCAAGAAAATAATGTGTTGCTTCACTGAAAGGAATGGAACAGCTCAGATGGATTTCCTGTTGCATGCATGCATAAGGGTTTGCCTGCTTTACTATACTATAATGTCTACTATACTGGTACAAATGTTAACATCCACAGTGGATGTATAATTCACAGTGAGAATAGAATTCTGTTCATTCTATGTTTGAACATCACACAATGGGTAACATTAAACTTAAACTTCAGTTTTTGAGCCAGGGACGGTTACTCTTTTGGAATATTATACCCAGAATCTCCCTGCCAAATTGACCACGTTTCCAAGGGATTTTTGTTTTGTTTTGTTTTTTGCTTTACTCAAAATATTAATTACTGGCAACCTCCAAACTACTGAATGTAAATGGGGTTCGCTAGACAGTATGCTACATCTATTTCAAACGATTACTAAAATCTCATTATACTGTACATAGGAGTTTATCACATGGGAGGAATTTCTCTCAATTGCGAATGGAGCCAATTCGCAATTACATGAATTAGCTAGTTTAGCGAATTTACGTGAAATCTGATTGCGTTCGGAATGCGTTGAGAATGACTTCCTGAAAATGACCCCTCCCCCCACTGCCTGAAATTGTGTGAGATACACTCATTCGCAATAATGTGAAACCCCATGATTACGTTCGGATTGCCATTGCATTATACCCCCAAATTCCGTCGTATGATAAACTCCATAGATGGAAGTTCCATCATTTTCCAAGAGTTGTTTGCAAGCCAACCTGGGGCTTTCCTAGAGGTTTCCACGTCAGCTTTCTAATTAATAGCAAGGGAAGCTGGCTCAGCTACAAAGCTTTGTATGTTCTTCCAATTTAAAACGCTTAAAAAGTAACTGAAGAAGCAACTGTCAATGAATTGCCCGAAGGAATCCCAGAGATAAAAAGCAGGTAAAACAAAATAATTAGCTGAGCTAACCTATGTTGTTGTGGGAGTAGGCGAGATTGCAAGGTACAACACTATTCCTGATATGGGATAAATTGCTAGTTACTGTATATTATATCTTAGGACTTTTAGGTTGTATGCCATTGGTAGGTTTTTGTGTTACTTTTATGACTTTGTAAAGTGGCATGTAAAACTTACGGCACTATATAAATAAATATTAATAATAAATAATAATAATATGCTTGATGAAGAGTCATGTGACATCTGGAAGCAGGCATATTCCTAAATTGGACAAATTAATAATATCCTTTTGCCTATTTTAAATTTTCTATCTTTTCAGATACAACAACACAGCAAACACTTCTTCCTACTGAATTCACAAACAACAGAATCCTCTTTACTGGCACTTTTTCTGTTATTATTGTTGTTTCTTGGGACTCAATGACTGGCTATTGCTTTTGTCTATCAGCCCTGTGGTGACTACAGTGCTGCTGGTTTGGCCCCAGGTATGCTACCATTGACTTTCTTGAGCCTATAATTGCTTTTTTAAAAATGGAAATGTTACTTTTTTGGACAACTCTCAGCCAGCATATCCTGTGGCCATGTTGGCTGGGGTATTCTGAGAGTTATAGGAGGAAAGTAACTTTTCCAAGTTCTCAGTATGTGGAATAGACCACAAATCAGAATGGAAGAAAAACCAGTTGCATATGAAGGTGTGTGCGCATGCATGTTTAAATCAACCTAAAAGTATGTCTAAGACAGTAATTACTAATTTATTCTAGGAGCCATTAGGCCTTGCTTAACATCCATGGGAGGAAAAGGAATTGTTCTGGTACAACAGAAAAGCTGTCACCACCAAAAGAGGCTCAAAACAGAGATTATCCCTTCAATACTGTATCAGGATGTGATGGCGCATAGCCCTTTCAGAGCTGAGTTCATGGGACTCCAGTTGTCATTGGTTACAAAAAGCCAACAAACCCCCAAAAGAGACGGGGGAGGTCTTGTATCATTATATAGCTAGCCATCTTTCTCAGGAGTCTCAACACAGCACATGAGCACACAGCAACAAAGACAAACACGAATCAAAACTAATGGGTAAGAGGTGCTCAGTCTGGATGAAGTAAGCCTTTGCAAAAGGCCTCTGTCTTAAATCATGGTTAGAACTCAGTAGAGACCACCGTCTGTCGATGCTGCATCCACTTGTTCTGTTACAGCCTGTCCTCCACTGATGAAGGCAGATGAAGTCTAATGAAAAAGGATGAGAGGGGGTACAGGAGGAGCAACATAAACTGGTAACAACAGCAGGAGAAGGCAGACTCAGTGAAGGAGTACACTGAGGGTATCTTCTTCAGCAGGCCCTAAAATCTGAGGAGCTGGCACTGTTTTCCTCTGACAATTGCCCGAATCCAACGGGAGCCAGGCAGGGCAGAGCACACACCTGACTCCTCACATCTGTGAAGCACCTCTGTCATCTGTTCATCTGTAGAAATGGGAGATTACAAACCTACAAGAAGTTACAGGTCTTTTATGGGCTTGAAACAAAGGAAAGATGTTTATTTACAGAGTGTACTAAGCTAGAGAGCTTATTTATGAATTCCAAGGAAAGCTAGATGAGACTGCTCCAGAACCACATTCCATTTTAAAGCAAAGCAGCTTGAAAGCAGCTGTTTGACTAGCCCTAGTATGGCTAGAGCTATAGATTCCCCAGCTCTGTTCAAAGGCCTGGTCACATACTAGGTTAAGTTCCAGCCTCATGCTGTGTGGTTACTGGCTTACCATACACTAAGATAACATGGTGGGATCACTTGAAAAAGGGTATCCCACTATGTGCAGCATGGTCTTTGACGGTCTCCCAAATCTGATCCCACAGCTGTTTTCTCTGGCTAAAATCTAATAGTTTCTGATATAATTAATACAGTCTTTTGTCCTAAACAGTGGCATACCCAGCCAGGTAACCCTTTCCCTGGACATTTAACAACATCTGCTTGTTTCCTTCCATTTCTTTGCTCTGAACAAACTGCTAAAGAATATTTAGATTGAAAGTAAACAAAGTTTTAAACAACTTGTTAATTAAAGACAGTTGTTTGTTCTATGTTTATCATTTAGGATTTGGGCATATATAGCTAACAGCAGAACTGTGTTATTCAGTAGACTTAACAATATACTGAACCTTTTAGACTTGTCACTTCTAATCCCATGGGCAGCCAGAGGACGGCTGGAAATAGCACCACCTCCTTCTTTTATAGGCCTGAAAATCTGCATCCATTTCTTGTCACCTCCTGGCTGGTATGGTGCAGCTTTGCTTAAGATGTTGCAGGAGTAGCCGCCCAATTCTAGTGATGTAACTGGACTGAGAGGCTTGTTGGGATTTTGACCACACTGAATCCCAGCTGTCTCTGTCTCTTTACAATCCCCATGGGACTTGTTGCAGAGCCTCCGCTTGCAGTTCTGGCAGTTTGCGAGCTCCACATATGAATTCAGTTCAAGCGAATGCTGATTTGGTAAAGATGGGTTGCAGTTTGGTTCTAAGGCCTGAGACATCTCCCTGCCTTCTGACTTCCATGCACCCTCCGAATGGGTGGCAGGTCTTCGGTCTGACTCCCCAACACTCAACAAGCTACTCTTTTTTGACTCTTCCTTAGCCATTTTTTGCCCATGGAACAGCCCTTCCTGAAAATGACCCAGACTTGCTGGCTGTCTCTTCTCAAGTCCTGTTTGCTGTGTACTCTTAGCTCTGCATATCTGGTTGGTATTTTTCAAACTAGAGCTGGGAACATACAGGAACCCGGTATGCGTCTTCTGACTGATTTCACGACAGCCTGTGTCTCTGTCACTGTTAATCTTGAGATCTGACAAAACCATCTCTCTGCTATAAATGGCATAATAAGGAACTCGAGTTATCAAGGCTGCTCTTAGCAACTTAAACCTAAACCCCAGCATCAATCATCTCCATACAAGGGTGTGCTACTCCCATTCTGGACATCCGTGATCTGCCTAATGCTTTGGGTAACATTACCTCATTTAAGGTCTATGGACTTTGCACACATTGTGCAATTCATCACTGACTTTGTCAATATTAGGATTATCATGTCTATCACTGCTTTCATTTGCTGCCTGTGAAAGGACACATCAGCTGTGACTACTGGTAGACTAAGAGAAAGCTGGTTTTTAGATTCCTAGAGAGACAAGCTACATTTGCTTCTCTGTCCCAGCATGTTTCTATGCAACATTTCCAATTTAATTAAACAGTAAGACTTCCTCTGTTACCAACTTCACACTAAAACAAGTAGAGATGGAATATATCCCCCTGTTGCTGAATAGATGTTATTAAACACTGAGCCTAAGGAAGAATTCCCTGTCACTTTGCTGGTTAGTACTGACAAACATATTATTTTACTGTCCCTGTGAGAATTGCATGCCATGACATAGTTTAAAAAGCTAGTGACAGGCAGGTCCATGTCCTCCATATTTAGGGGAACAGACTCACAGTTGCTTTAGCTATGGTCCCTTTCATGGAGCACATGAAATTGCTCCTGTTTGTTAGTTTGGATGATGAGCCATCTGAGGCGGTCAATCTACATAGCTGGTTTGCTTTTTCAGTACAAGGATGGTCTGAAAGAAATGCTTTCCCACTTGTGTGGTGAATTGATACAGCAGGAGCACCGTTACACCATAGTCATTTGTTTTGTAGATATATGCCCCAACAAGTAGAGTGGAGGAAGATAGTTCAGCGAACAGCTTTCCCATACTGCTAGAGGTACCATACATTTCTATACTTCTAGTTGAGCCTTCTAGAGGTCTTATAAGAATGAGTGTCACTATATTTGTGTTTACTTTTTAAACATGCTATATGTGGAGCTGGAAGAATCCTGTGCACCTGTTTACCAAAGCTCCCAGAAATCTGATGCGGCTGCCTACAGACTGGACTTACATACATAGCTTCCCACAGCTGTGTTCAAGGCTGAGCCCTCAACATTCAAAGATGGTTAGCATTGTGAAAGATTCTTCCAGCTCTGGCTGTGTGTCAGGTGCAAGTCCCCCTTTAAAAGACAACCTTCTTCAAGAAAGCCATCTGTTACTCTTACCTTGCTTCCTGTACGTCTGTCTTAGGCTTCTGCTTTATTTCCTGGGAACTCTCCATGCTGAAATGCAGAAACTGCAGATCTCGCTGCTGCTTCACATAGATCTGAAGGCACAATGACAAAATAATCAGCAAACCTCAGAAACACAAGAAAGTATTGTTTCGAGACATGATTTTTGTTCTTTTTGTCTGTCCATAGCCAAAGCAGCTTACAAGAATAAAAATGACATGTTTAAAACACAATGGCAGGTTCTTTTGAACACTATAAGAGAAAATTCGGAAATCAGAGGGACAAGAATTAAGGGCTTTGAGATTAAACTGAAAGCCTTTGCTGATGATCTTGTTATTGTTCTGGAAAACCCTTTAAAAAGCATTGAGGTTTTATTACAAGAATTGGAAAATTTTGGTAATTTGGCTGGCTTTAAGTTAAATAAAGACAAAACATGGCTGTTGACAAAAAACACCAATAAAAATGAAGGTGTAATAATACAAGAGAAACTGGGATGCAAAATCAAGGATACAATCAAATATTTGGGTATTTGGCTCTCAAATAAAACGTCAGACTTTTTTTTATCTAAACTACACGGTAACCTGGAAGGGAATACAGGAAAAATTGGCGAAG
This sequence comes from Urosaurus nigricauda, assembly GCA_034509955.1. Taxonomy (NCBI): domain Eukaryota; kingdom Metazoa; phylum Chordata; class Lepidosauria; order Squamata; family Phrynosomatidae; genus Urosaurus; species Urosaurus nigricauda. Next base: position 9,616,342 of record JAOEGL010000014.1, read on the forward strand.
TGGAAAAGTTTAAAGCTATCCCTATCAGGTAGGATAGCAACAATCAAAATGTGCATCCTCCGGAAACTGATGTTCTTGTTTCTCAATCTTCCATTAATTTATAACCAAAAAATTCTTTTTCATTGGGAAAAAGAACTAAGAATTTTTGTACAGGATGGGAAGAGAGCAAGATCTCAATGGTCAGTTCTGAAAGATTCAATAAAAAGAGGGGGGGTTGGCTGTCCCTGACCTCCAAATATACTATAGTGCAGCTTGCATTGTGTGGATTCAAGAATGGTTTAAGCTGAAGAAATCAAAAGATATATTATTAGAACAAAGTGATTTACAATATGGCTGGCATGCTTACGTTTGGTACGACGGTTATAAAAAAAATAAAGAATTTAACAAACATGTGTTAAGGAAATTGTTACTTAATAATTGGTTGAAGGTAAAACAAAAGTTCTATAGAGGTATTCCCCTCTGGGCTTCTCCACATGAGGCCTTTTCATATCAGGGGAGTAAGGCTAAAAAGTGGCTTACTCATAAAGATTTACTGTCCTATGATAAAGAGGGTATACTCAAACTAAGATCATTAGAGGAGTTAGTTGAAAGAACGGTAGCTAATATGGAATGGATGAATTATCTGCAAATTAAAGAAAGATTTAAGGAGGATAATAAACTGATAGGTTTTGAGAAAGAAGAAAACAATTTAGACAAAATAATGTTGAATTTTGAACAGAGAAAAACAGTAAGTAAACTATACAACATTTTATTGAAAAGAGATTTAGAAGAAGAAGAGATAAAAGCGTGTATGGTAAAATGGACTCAGGAGTTGGGACATAACATAGATCTAGATAAATGGGGAAAAGCAAGAATTAAAACAAGCAAATTTACTGTTGCTCAAGCCCTAAAAGAAAATTATTTTAAAGTGGTAAATAGATGGTACCTGACTCCTTACTCACTTAATAGAATATATAAATAAAATAATAATAACTGCTGGAGATGCCAAAAAGAAAGAGGATCATATATACACATGTGGTGGAAGTGCCCGATTATAGAGAAGTTTTGGATTAAGAGTCATTCTGAAATAAAAAAAGATGTTAAATATAGAATTTGATATGAATCCAGAACTATACTTGCTAAACGTAACCTCAGTATTAGGCCTGGAAGGAGAAAGAAAATATTGGAGAATAGGATTATATTTAATTACAGGAGCTAGAATGTTAGTAGCAAAAAATTGGAAATCCACACATGTACCATCTACAGATGATTGGAAATACAAAGTATTTGATATGAAAGAACTCGACAGATTAACAGCAATCTTAAATAGAAAAGATATGGATAAATGGGACAAAGAATGGTCAGGAGTGACAAAGACTCTGATAAAGCTGACAAAATGTCCAAAATAATCTTTATGAGAAAACCCAGTCAAGATTTATATAGAAATAATCACTTATTCGTATCTTCCTTTATTGAGAAAATTAAATGTTAAATAGTTCTCTTTAAAAACTAGAGATACTTGTGTTTAGAGTTGCTCTTGTCTATTTTAATGCTCTTACATGCTTATAGATTTATTGATTATATACTACAATTATTGATGTACTGTTTAACCTTGTTGTAATAATGAATTTTTAATAAAAAGTGCAAAAAAATAAATAAATAAAACACAAACAATGGTTGTTGTTCTAAAAAGAAAACATTTTAAAACAATTTCAGAGAACTGTATCTGGATACACACACACAATTTTCCCTCTGTTTGGTACCATGTTCTCACAGCAGTGTCATACCTGTGTAATCCTATGGAAAATAGCATCCCAATGTTTACAGGAAAACTAATTCCATTTGTTTTCCTAGACAATATAAGACCAGTAGAAAAGGGGGAGAATCCACTTCGTATATCTCTAACATAAGAATGTGTAAAACGTTATACAACATTTTCATTATTTTATTACCTTTCTATCACATCCTTCCTCAACACTGTTCCGGGTGGTGTTCATGATTCTCCTCCATTACTCTGTATTTTCATCTTTACTGCTGAATGGTCAGTGCATGGTAAGAATCCTGAAGTACAAACTAGAAATCCCAGAGATCTAAATATGTCTCATGGGTAGAAGCTCCCTCACCCTTAGGCTGCATCCTGCACTGCAGAAATAACCCAGTTTGACATCACTTTAACTGCCATGGATCAAAACTATGGAATTCTGGGATCTGAAATTTTGTGCAATATTTAGCCTTCTCTGTCAGACAGCTCTGGTGCCACAACAAACTACAGTTCCCAGGATTCCATAGCATTGAGCCTTGGCAGTTAAAGTAGTGTCAAACTGGATTATTTCTGCAGTGCGGATGCAGACTTAGTCTAGCTCCTACATATTGCCATTTATCTGTCTGATCTTCATCAAAATTCCTAATGATCCTAAATAAAGCATTGGGGACATCCTCCTGTGGACTACTACTACTACTACTACTACTTCACCTTTATTTATATAGCGCTGTAAATTTACACAGCACTGTACATACAATCATTTAACTGGACGGTTCCCTGCCTTCAGGCTTACAATCTTAGATAAAGAATGCTTTACAGAATTTTTTGCAGATGTTTAAGGGCACTTTTCTTCTGACTTTGTTCACTCATTCCAGGTCTGAACTGACGGACCAAAAACAGGCTCTTCAAATAAACCAAATATTAATCGTGACAGCCAATTGTGTTCACCTTTGCTTCAGTTTCGTTGCAGACTGCAACTTAAAAGGTCAAAACAAATGTCAATCCCCACCCACCATCTGTCCCTAGACACACACACACACACCAAAAAAACAAAAGGAGTTAAACCTGTCGCAGATTGTTCAGTTCTGTGTCAGTCCGTCGTTGTTTAGATCTGGCAGACTGAAGAAGCTGGTCTTTTCTGTTTGCTCTCTCAGCTGATGGGAAATGCAGGGTGGGGTTCAGTTATTTTCCAGAACAAAAAAACAAAATGGAGAAAAAGCAAATAAGAAATAGCCGTAAAGAGGCTAAACACAAACCCACTGTTACATCTTCCCTGCCATGGTGTATGAGCAGTTGAATATCTGCCCCAAAGAGGCCTGATCAGGGCCAACACAAGCATCATTCTATTTAAAACAGGGTCTCTTTATTAAAGCCTTTAGGGCCTAATCGATTTGATCCAAATGCACACGTCTTATGGCTTTAAATTGTTTTAAACTGTTTTTCCTTTTTAAACTGTATTGTTATAATTTGTCATGTTGCCAAATATGGTTTTGATTCGCTTACATTCTTTCCCCCTGTTCTATATGGGTTACATTGCCTCCATGGATTTTATGACCGCCATCCTGAGATCATATAGTATAGGTCAGGATATAAATATTTAAATATATACATACATGCAAATAGGCAGTAACCACTTCATAACCAAGTCATTCAGCAGAAGATGACCTTTCCTCAGCCTCCACAAACAGGTACCGAGATAATTTTACTAATTATATTTTGATACTGTGCTTCAGATTTCCATCTAACATTGGTATGTTTATTTAGCTTTATGAATGCCAGCTAGGTTGCTTGGATGGCCAAAGCTACCAGCCTTTTGGAGCAAACACAATTCATTAATGAACGGATACACTTTTTGCAGCTGTTCCTGAGATGAGCAGGCCCACAGTTTTAAATGTTGGTGTTTTTTAAAAAGACATACATACTAATTTTAGTCATGGGTGTGTTCGGTATAATAAAGCTTTGAAGAGGAGCAAAGGCAAGTATGTACAACATGCTGCCTGCCATGAAGGCAACTTGGTATAGTCTGAAGACGGATGTTCAACCATGAGCTTTCCAGTTCTTAAAAACGGAAGTTTCTAGCCCTCTAGCAGCAGGACTGAGTTTGTACAAGTAGCATAAAAATGTGCCAGAAATTCAGAAATGCGGATAGACGAGTATTGCGTTATCCAACTGCCAGAATATCTGTAAATTAACATCAGTTTGCGAGATTAGTCAAAGCTCTTTTCAGAAGATAACACAACCTGAGGGACAATAGGAGACACGAGTCTGTTGAGTCCTGAATGAAATTTGGTCCTCTGAAGGATAATTTGACCCCGGCCCCCAGTAGACAATCCAGGGGCACAAACCTGTCGCAAAAGAGGTACCTGTAGGCACTTTAGGGAGTGTGAATCAGCACCTTGGCTTTGTTTAACCATAGTTAAAGGGCCCTACAAGAAGGCTAGCTGCTGCTAAGGTTTAGTATTTGGGGTGAACAAATGTAGACTTGCCTTTCACTATACACCTGCCTCCACCTTCAGAGAGAGAGAGAGAGATGTCAGGGACTTCTAACATAACGTTTTGTTCAGGTCCCTGAACAGTTTTTGGGAGTGAACCCCTACTCTCTTTACCAGTTTATGAAAAGGTTGGGAGTGCATCCTCATTGTGCTAAGCCTCAGTCACTCAGGAATCAGGAAAGGTCCCAAAACTCTTCAAGAAGAGCCTCTGTCATTCTCTCATGCTTCTGAGATCTGACTAGTATCACAGAGAATTCTCACGCTTTTCTAGGCACAGAACAAGGCAAGGTCTTTTCTTAATTCTCTGCTTTCAACAGAAGAAAATATGTATTCTCCAGTAATGAGGTGGCAGGTGAGTATCTGGATCCTTCTATGGTATATATGTACCAGCTGCACTTATGAAAACTGTAGTACACAGATCAGTGGCAATCCTTAATTTGTAATAAGACTTCAGACAGGGTCTCTTGAGATTGACACAAACTGTCCCTATCTGATGCAGGGATAAAGAGACTGACTCTCCCCAGTATAGAAACAAAGCAACTCGTCCTGAATGCTAGTTATTTTGACCAAACCTCTAAACTGTTTCCAGTAGCTGACACTTAAAACACAATCACAGGCCCAGAACTATACTTGCTAAATCAAAGACAGATTTTAGAAACGTGACTGAGAAGGACCCAAATGCCCATTTCTGTCCACTCACCACTAAGCAGTAATTGATTGTTCAGATAACTATTTTCTTGTTTGAGGCGTATGATTTCCTCCCTCTTCTCATTACTTTCTTTTGTTTTTTCACTGAGATCACCTTTAAAGTAATAGTAAATAAATAAATAAATAAATACATTTCTTTCTCACCTCTCCTCAAGGCAGGATACAACATGTTAAAATACAAAACACAGTTAAAAAAGAAAACACATAAAGCCAACAGTTAAAATACAATATTATAAAACCATTAAAATACACTCTCATAATACATTCATTAAAATATACTACTTAAAAAGTCATGATTTAAAATTGACTGGATAGGCCTGCCAGAACAGAGATGTCTTTAGTGCTGTTTTAAAAGCCGTCAGCGTTTTTAGCTGTCGTGTCTCTTCTGGTAGGTCATTCCAGAGTCTGGGGGCATTAGACGAAAAACTCCTCTGAGAAACCATCGCCAGTCTAGTCCTGGCACTTTGGAGCAAACATTTCCCACAGGTCTTGAGTGTACAGGACAGTTTGTATGGGAGAAGGCCTGAACCCAAACTATGTAGGGCTTTAAAGTAAAAAAAAATGAAATAAAAATGGCTGGGGTGACACTTGAGACACCTGAGTTCTCAGTTCCCGTCTTTTACTTTTCACATCTTTTACTTGTACTATTACTATCAGGAAGGTGAACAGTATATTGGTTTTTAGGGATTTGGGGGGGTCTGATGAATTCCTAGAGTTAGGAATGAAAAATAAATTATTAAAATGGCATTTCCTTTCCAAAAAGGAATGGCAATTTGTGTGTATGTGTGTGTCTGTGTTTAAATTCTATGGTAAGTTCTTCCTCACTTTCTTCAGCCTTTGAAAAAGGAACCCATACAGTATTGGATTTTGGATCATGTGTACATTTTGGACAGCTCAAAATGTCAGACTACAGAAAATGTAAATGTGAAACACTATCCTTCCCAAATCCAAATTCAAGATAGAGACACTGAATTCAAAACATTGTTGTTGTTGTTGTTGTGTGTCTTCATTTCCAACTGACAATGACCCCAAGGTACACCTATCATGGGATTTTCTGGGGCTGAGTCTGTGACTCGCCCAAGGCCTACTTACCTTTTAATCTGTTTGTTTCCAACGTAAGTTCCTTCACTCTAAGTATAAAATCTTGTTTCTCCTTGTTGATGTTTGCTTCTTCCAGCCTTGCTGCTCTCAAAGCATTTTCCAACTTTTTAAATTTGCACATAAATTCAGAAATGTGATTGCTTGCTTCAAGTATATCATTATCCTAACCAAAAAAACCAAACCAAACAAAACAGTTATGTCCATTTCCCACCTTGTATTCTTCCACTAGTGTTTTTTTCTCTCTTTTTGTTTGCTGAATTCTGAAAGCAAGTCCTAACAAATCACTAGCTTGGCAGTGTTCTTTTGACTAGAGAAATTAATTCACAGTTTTTATTAATATGATATGAAATCACAGTTTTTATTTGTATCCCACATTTTGATCAGAGTCCCCAAAATGGACCAGAACTTTAGCAAAATTGAACAGCTCCATTAAAAAGCTCGGTGCTTTAAAAATCAAAACCATGAAAGAAATGGAACCACAAGGAAAGATATTAGAGGAGGAAGGGGTAGAGAAGAGAAAAACAGAAAAAGATAATTTTACAAATCTGGACTTAAAATTCTGGGGGAAGGGGGGGATCTCCCAAACAAGCATATGCCTGTTTAATCAGATTAAAATGACATGTCTTAAGCATGCAGAGGTGCAGCCATAGACAAGAGAACACTAAAATGATCCAGCAGCTATCAACCATGCTGACTGTGAGATTCTGTGAGTTATAGTCCAAACAATATTTCCATTTTCTACAGGTGTGTTACGGTATGAAAGTTTAACCTGCCTCCCTTTTCCCCTCTTCTGGTTCTCTCACAGCAATATGTGATCACATAAGTGGGAGAGATTGTCAAAAGTGTCGCCTGTAATCTGTAACAGCTTTGAATGGGTTACATTACTACAAGTGGAACAGTATAGTATTCTTATAGAAGCTAAAGTCTTGAACCTGTCTCTGAGTATTCCAGAGATAAGCTGGTTTATATACTGTTAGCTAGGAAATTAATCCCCCACCATTTCCAAACTATAGCAGAAAGGAGAGGCTTCTTCTTTGTTTAGCTGTTCTGGCAGATTCTGAGAGAGAGAGAGCACAAGAAAGAGAAATAAAGAGACAGATGCTTAAAATCCCCAGCTGTCTAGCTCAGTCACAATTTTGGCTCTAGTCCAGTGTGAAAAGGGCCTGTATAACTGGGAAACATTGGGCCTGGGGCCTGTTCATTGCCCTGGGGAGCTCTATAACAAATTGAACAGTGTGATCACATTTCTTTGCTGTAAACCATAACCTCTGCCTATTAACCACCACTATTTAATAAAATATTTCTTTTTCTTTACACCAGGAACTTGTTCCAGAATTGACTATTTTCAAATCTGGCAAATGGAAAGTTGGCAATTTTCAAATGTTCAAATGAGTGGCCTCAGATGGGATGTAGCTAGCCATGCCCAGTGGAAAGTGTACATGTGGAGGGAAAGCAGCTCAGAAAAACCAGAAGCTAAGCATTCACCTCTCTCCTACTGTCTCCTATTTTTAAGTGTGCTCTAAAGGTAAAGGTAAAGATTTTCCCTTGACAAGATTGTCTAGTGGTGTCCAACTGTAGGGGGTGGTGCTCATTGCTGTTATTGAGCCAATGAGCCAGCGCTGTCAAAGACAACTCTGTGATCATGTGGCCACCATAGCTGCACAGGACACAGTTACCTTCCCACCAAGGTAGTACCTATTTATCTACTATCATTTTTACGTGCTTTCAAAGTGCTAGGTTGGCAGAAGCTGGGACCAGTGATGGGAACTCACTCTGTCACACAGCACTTGGGCTTCGAACTGCTGACCTGTCAATCTTGCAGTTATCAGAGTCAGCGTCTGAGCCACCACATATGCTCTACAGAGAGCAAAAGCATATGACACGGTAGCAGACATGTGTACAGAAATGCACAGATATAGGATGGGGGACATCTGGCTGAATGAAACTATGTGTGAAAGGGATCTAGAAGTCCAAGTAGACCATAAATTGAACATGAGTCAACAGTGCGATGCAGCAGCTAAAAAGGCCAATGCAATTTTAGGCTGCATCAATAGAAGTATAGTGTCTAGATCAAGGGAAGTAATAGTGCCACTCTATTCTGCTTTGGTCAGGCCCCACCTGGAATACTGTGTCCAGTTCTGGGCACCACAATTCAAAAAAGATGTGGAGAAACTGGAGTGGGTCCAAAGGAGGGCAACTAAGATGGTGAAGGGCTTGGAAGCCATGCCCTATGAGGAGCAACTTAGGGAGCTGGGGATGTTTAGCCTGGAGAAGAGAAGGTTAAGAGGTGATATAATAGCCCTGTTTAAATATTTGAAGGGATGTCATACTGAGGAGTGGGCAAGTTTGTGTTCTGCTGCTCCAGAGACTAGAATGCAGAACAAAGGATGCAAACTGCAGGAAAAGAGATTCCACCTCAACATTAGGAGGAACTTCCTGACAGTAAGGGCTGTTTGACAGTGGAACACACTTCCTTGGAGGGTGGTGGAGTCTCCGTCCTTGGAGGTCTTTAAGCAGAGGCTGGATGGCCATCTGTCAGGGATGCTTTGATTAGGAGTTCCTGCATGGCAGGGGGTTGGATTGGATGGCCCTTGTGGTCTCTTCCAACTCTATGATTCTATGATTCTCTGTCTCCCATTTTACCAGGAATTTACTGGATCCAGTTTGGGCTCTGCAAGTATTACATTTAAAGTCACCTAAGATGGGCACATTGAAGAAACAGGCAAAATTACCTTTAGCTTTAGCACTGTAAGCAACTCCTGTTCTCTGGCTTGCAGCTGCCCTACTTTACTAGAGAGTTCCATCACTAAAAAATTGAGGGCTTGGTTTTTGTCCTAAAGAAAAAGAAAAGAAAAAGGATCAATCAGAGTCAAATCCCTGTGTGTTTTTCGTTTGCTGCCCTCTTATGGGCCATGCACACAACGCCACTCTGTAATTCATATCCTTCCTCAGCATGGGCATTACAGATAACTGGAGAGGACATGATAACTGACTACCTGCTTCACATCAAACTCATCATGCCTTGTGAGCAGAGCATTCTGGCTTGTAGCACTCCCAATGTTCACTATGAACTGGCTGTGACTTCTCTTAAACTCTTTCACCATTCCTCATATTAATGTGCTGTAACGGACATTTTATCTCTGCATCACACAGGAAAAAAGCTTAGCACATAAACCAAGGTATTATATAGGAGATCTATGATAGTATCTTCTGATGCTATTTTCTTTGGCTAAAAGCAGCTGTAGGGTTCCTAGATATGGATCAGAGCCACGGCACTGGGAGGAGGGGGAGTCAGTCTACGCCTCAACAGAAATTTGCTCCCAGCCCACAACTGCTAGGAGACGGGAAACAAAGCATTTAAAAGGCAGACAATTTCCATCAGGGAAAGTCTCAGGAGGGTAGTTTTTTTAATGGTCCTTGCACCATTATAGACCTTGTTTACCCTCCCTCACATATCCAGACACATGTATATTATCCACATCCATGCATCCACACAGAGAGTAGCTGCTTTTAATAAAAGAAAAAGAAATTGCACTGTCTAATAGTGGATCAAATCAGAGCCAGCATTAGGGTTGGAGCATGGCAGAGGAACTGCTGCCCATCCTTGGACATTTTTGATCCTTCTGCAGCACCTGCTGCTATTTGCTCACCTACTGTCTTCAAGTAAATGGAGCAGAGGGAGAAGAAGCAATAATTTCCACACATTTTATCTTCTCCCTATGGGAGAGGACTAAGCCCAGAGGGGATGTTCCCACCAAGAGCATCTCATCTCCCAAAAAATCTGGACTTGGCACTTGGCCTAGTTTGCTCCTTAGTCAGTTAGCCTCAGAGATAAAGTTCAGGCCCATACAAAGTATTCTGGATTAAACTAGAAATTGTGGTCTACCTCAAGGGCCTGGCAGTGAAGTGTTGTATCAGATGCTTTTCTAGACAAATCCTGAAGCTTTTGCTGGGTGTTCTCAAGGGTCATCTTGCGATCATTCTGCTGAGATTCAAGGAGCTTTAATCTTCTGGTTAGGGTTGTTATCATTTCATTTCTCTTGTGCAGCTCATCTGAAGGAAGATGTCAGGTATTATCTGTGGGAAAGCAGCACTTAAGACACGAATGCAGACAGAAAGCTATGCAAAAGGTAAGCACCAGTGTAAAATTTAACCACCATATTAAGTAGAATTTTATACATTTTTTTAAAATGGCAGATGCCTTAATTCTAGAAAAGAACACAGGAGTGATTCTAGAAAAGAACCAGGAGTGACTCTAAAACAATAGTCTGAATCATTTTACCTGCCATATTTTCTCCCTCTTAAAATGCAATTTGGGGTACATAAGGAGTCCTCAATAAATTGTTGGTTATTTTTATATTAATTCAGATCCTTTTTTTAAAAAATCTAATACACAACCTCCTTCTGAATAAGTGTGAGATAATTTATTTTACATGATATTGATTATCTTAAGAAAACTTTGCTTATCCCCTTTTATTGTTACAAAATGACTTTTGAAAGGTTCTACACATTTCCTGTCATACACAACATTCTAGCATTTCCATGGTGAAACAGTTCAGATGAAATCTCCATTCTGTTGTCAGCCAGCATCCATGGGAATGAGCACACAGATCCTCTATGCCTCATCCTGATGGCTTGTATAATTTCTAAAGTTCCAACAAACAGTTTAGGGGAGCCAGATAGATACTGAGGTGTAAATTTCTGATTTCTATGTATGGTTTGAATGATGGACAGCGAAGAAAGCTGACAGGAAGAAATATGGTAGAGAGTTCTACGGACACCAAGGGCTGTCCAAATGACCAATAAAATGGATCCTAGAGGAAATCAAACCTGAACTCTCCCTAGAATCCAGGATGATTAAACTGAGGCTGTCATACTTTGCATAAATCATGAGAAGATATGATTCATCCAAAAAGACAATAATGCTTGGTAAGGTAAGAGGCAGTGGTAAGACTGTTTTACAGGTGGATAGCTTCAATCAAGTAAGCCAAGCAGGGCTGTTGAAAACAGGGTGTCTTGGAAGTCTCACTTTCATAAATGGAAGCCGATTTGATGGCAATTAACAACAACACAAATTTTGTGTTGTTCAAAAAATGGTGCTGTTATTTATAATCTACTATCCTCTGTCTTCTGTCTTGAACCCAGTCACTACCAAGCAAAACCAGAATGTAAAGGCTAGGAGCCTGAATGTATGAGGCTGCTTTATGTCCAGTCATACCACTGGTCTGTCTTCCCTCTGTTGACTGGAAATGGCTACCCTGGTAGAGAGAGACCGTTCTCATCATCTGCTACTGCTACCTTAACCTTTTAAACTGGAAATCTCATGAACAGGAGCTGGGGCCTTCTGAATGCAAAATGCATCCTCCCTCCTTGATATGTAATTGTTAGCAGAACAATGAATTAGGAAATCCCGCATCAAATTTTGTCTCGGACATAACTTCACTACGTGACCTTATGCAAACCTCTCTGTCAGACTCATTTCCCCCATCTGCAATACAGTACAAGAAGAACAAGAACAATATAGCAGCTCAATTCCTCGGCCTATATTTTGTCTGGCACTCACTCTCCAGCTTGCTGCACCGTTCTGCCAATGTCAAGAATTTTTGACGATCATCCTCCCAAGCCAACAGCTGCCTCTGATGGACAGTGACCATTTCATTGAGCTCTTTATCACGATCGTTCAGTTCTGCAATTAACAGCTGGAGTTCTTTTCTCTGCCTCTGAATGGTCATGCTGTCTGGTTCAGAGGCTGAACTCTACAGGGAGAAAAGCGGGGTGGGGTTATGCAGAAACATGCCACTCTATCAGGAAAGACTCTAGGAAAGTCATTACAGCATTAAATAATAATAATAATGTTCTAGTTCTATTTCCCGCCTCTCCCTTCAGATCGAGGTGGGATTCCAACAAGTTATTAAAATACAATCACATACAATCAACAGTCTAAAATTATCTTAAAATCATTATCCTAAAACCATTATACAAACAATTATAAATCCAGTACAATTCAATCCTTAGACCTAGTCAGTTGCTATCATTATTGACAAATCTTCAATAGTCCGTTGTATTAGATCGGGTGGGTAGGCCCACTGGAAGAGATCCATCTTAAGTGCCTTCTTAAAGGCGTCTAAGGTGGTAATAAGACAGATCTCTTCTGGCAAGTTATTCCAAAGTTTTGGGGCCACAGCCAAGAATGCCCTGTGGGAAGCTGTCATCAATCTAGTGCTGTTAGGTTCCAATAGATTCTTCCCTGAAGTTCTGAGAGTGCGGGGCGGATTGTGTAGGGAGAGGTATTACTTCAAGTAACTCTGACCCAAGCCATATAGGGCTTTAAAGGTAATGACCAACACTTTGTATTGCGCCCGGAAGCTAATTGGTAGCCAGTGTAAAGATTGTAAAATAGGGATGATGTGATCTGTCCTCAATGCCCCTTTAAGTAACCTGGCTGCCGCATTCTGGATCAATTGAAGCTTCCGGACTTGGTACAAAGGTAGCCCCATGTAGAGTGTGCTGCAGAAATCTAAACGAGAGGTTACCAGTGCATGTATCAATGCTTGAAGGTCCCCTTTGCCCAGGTAGGGACACAGCTGGCGTATTAGCCGAAGTTGATACCATGCGCTCCTGGCTGTCGTCTCCACCTGCGAGGTCAATTGGAGGGACGAGTCCTGGAGTACGGCCAGACTGCAAACTTTGTCCTTTAGGGGAAGTGTGACCCCGTCCAGGACAGGTTGACAAATCTCCACCCCTGGACTAGGGGAACCTATCACAAGTACCTCCATTTTCTCTGGATTCAACCTGAGTTTGTTTTCCCTCATCCAGCCCATTACCAACTCCAGGCAGGCATTCAGAGGAGAAATGCCATCCTCGGTCACTGCGTCAGTCGGAGACATAGAGAAATATATTTGAGTGTCATCGGCATACTGATAACACTGCGCCCCATGTCTCTGGATGATCTCTCCCAGCGGCTTCATGTAAATGTTAAATAGCATGGGAGACAGAATGGAGCCCTGAGGGACGCCAGATCTCAATTCTCTTTTACGAGAGCAGCTGTCTCCCAGCTTCACTATCTGGGATCTGTCTGAAAGGTAGGAACAGAACCACTGAAGAACAGTGCCCACAATTCCCATCCCCCTCAGACGTTCCAGAAGGATACCATGGTCAATGGTATTGAATGATGCTGACATGTCCAAGAGCACCAAAAGGGTCACACTTCCCCTATCGATGCCCAGACGGAGATCATCGACCAAGGCGACCATGGCCGTCTCGACTCCGTATCCCCTCCTGAAGCCAGTTTGAAATGGGTCTAGATAATCGGCTTCTTCCAAGGCAGCTTGGAGTTGGAAGGCAACTGCTCTCTGAATCACCTTGCCCAGGAATGGTACCAATAAGACCAGCCTGTAATTATTTCTTATCAAGGGATCCAGGGAGGGCTTTTTTAGAAGTGGTTTGACCACTTCCAGTTAAAGGTTTTACTTTTGTTACCTGAGGTAGAGTGCCAAGAGCCAGTGAGGAATTCATAAGGACTTTGGGGAAAGGATTCTACCAGGTGGTTTGGAGAAATACTGTGGATAACTTCAAAGTACAGTTCAGATGTTTCACAGAAGTGAAGAATCTCTTTCTCATTCACTGCAACCCAGTCGTTCCGATGCTAACAGACATAACAAAGGGGGAAGGGAGGAATGAAGAGGGAAAGTACAGAATTATTATTACAAATCGAATTGCTTATGCTGGAAGGCTACAGATTTACAAACTGCAAGGAAAAGGTAAATAAATTAGTGCCAAAGAAATGTATATTCCAAGGAACAGTTTTCCCTGAACCACAGCATTCTGACAATGCTGAGTAACATGGGAGCTATTTTAAATATACACTCAGAGTAAATGATGAATACAAGAAAGACACATTGATTGTGTTCTCATATAATATGCCTAGATTCCCAGTTTGACAATGAACATAGCCACACTATCCCTTCATGTTAGCAGATAACCTAACAAGGGTGGGATAATTTGCGATATTCGAAGCCAAAAGCCTGCTTTGTTGTTTCCAAACAAGCCAAAGTATTCATTGGCAATCTCCCATACAATAATCGGGGGTGACTCTACTTATCTTCCAAGATCAGACAGGAACTGTGGACTTTAGGATATTGTATATACTCACGTATAAGTCCAGTAATTTTAGTCAAAAAATTGACCTGAAAATTGGCCTCGGTCGACTTATCCACTGTTCAACGTTTTATATATAGACACGCCCTTTCTCTGAATAAAATGGTAAAAGGCAAGAGCTTAGTCCATCCTGGGAGCACCAAAAAGAAGCAAGGATCCCCTCTGCTCTCTCATCCATCCAGCTCTGCTCTGGACCCCACAACATACTCCAACTCCCAGAATCCCATAGCCTTGAGCCAAGGCAATTAAAGCGGTGCCAAATTGGGTTATTTCTCCAGTGTGGATGCAGCCTATGGTTCTAAGATTCTACCCCCCAGCACTCTCAATAGGTTCTCCCTCTGAAAAATAGAGCCCAAGAAGAGACCCCAAGAGAAGGGCCATCCAGGCCAAGGCTCCATGTCAAACACTACACTTCCCAGAATACCCCAGCATTGAGCTGAGGCAGCTCATGCGGTCTCAAACTGGATTACTTCTTCAGTGTGTTTGGGACCAAAGACTTCATATTTTATTTATGAAGTCCAGCCCCTGCCTTTTTGCAGCAGCGTGCAACTTCGCCAAGAAGGCCTTAACTGTGGTCCAAAAACCGCCTGCAGAAATCCATCCCAATTTAAGACCGCTCCAACTGCCCTGGCTCAATGCTGGGGAATTCTGGGAAGTGTAGTATTTGTGAGACAGTCACAAATGGGAAGTGTAGTATTTGTGAGACAGTCACACTGGAGAGTGTAGTATTTGAGTAGTATTTGTGAGACAGTCACACTGGGTAGTATTTGTGAAGCAGTCACAGAAGTGTAGTATTTGTGAAACAGTCACACTGGGAAGTGTAGTATTTGTGAGACAGTCACACTGGGAAGTGTAGTATTTGTGAGACAGTCACAGAAGTGTAGTATTTGTGAAACAGTCATACTGGGAAGTGTAGTATTTGTGACACAGTCACACTGGGTAGTGAAAGTCACACTGGGAAGTGTAGTATTTGTGAGACAGTCACAGAAGTGTAGTATTTGTGAAACAGTCATACTGGGAAGTGTATTTGTGAGACAGTCACACTGGAAAGTGTAGTATTTGAGTAGTATTTGTGAGAGAGTCACACTGGGAAGTGTAGTATTTGTGTAGTATTTGTGAGACAGTCACAGAAGTGTAGTATTTGTGAAACAGTCATACTGGGAAGTGTAGTATTTGTGACACAATCACACTGGGTAGTGACAGTCACACTGGGAAGTGTAGTATTTGTGAGACAGACAGTCACAAATGGGAAGTGTAGTATTTGTGTAGTACGTGAGGCAGTCACACTGGGAAGTGTAGTATTTGTGAGACAGTCACCGTCGCCTTCTCTGCCAGAGAGCGCTCTCTGGGGCCACAACAAACGACCATTCCCAGAATTCCCTAGCCCTGAGCCAGCCAGGGCAGGCGAAGCGGTGTCAAACTGGTTTTTTTTTTCCCGCTCCGCCATGTGTTTTGGACCTGAGACTCGAACCCAGATCAGCCGGCGGGGTTTCACGAGCAAAGGAGGACACAGTTAAATAAATAAAATATTTATTTATTTATTTTTTAAATCTCTCCTGGGGGCCTTGGCCAGACTTCTTCTCCCTCCTCGAGGCTGGGCGCTAGAAGAAGAGGGAAAGGGGAGAAAAGAAGAGAAGAGTCCGCCATAGGGCTCGAGGTTTCCCTCAGGGACGAAAAAAAATGGCGGCGGCTGAGGGAACGGGGGGAGGGGCCACGGTTACCTGCTGTCTGCTTGAGCTTCGCTTGCTTCCCGCCGTGACAGAAAACAAGTCCTGAGGAGGACTAAGGAGACGGAATGGGCCTCTTTTGTCGACCCTTTCGGACGGAGGCCTCCTTCCAGCCTCGGTCCCGTTGCGGCCGCCAAACGGTTCTCCTCAGTAGGACGAGTCGACTCGACTAGGCCTCAAAACCGCGCGCGGGAAAACCGCTTGAATCTTCCCTTCAGTTGGAACGTTTGCTACATATTTTGGGCCTCCTCTTTGAGGCCTTTCCGAGTTGTGGCCACCCTCCCCCGGGGTATTTCTGGGTGAGGGTCTTCTTCTTCTTCTCAGGTTTCCTCTGAGGCTGAGAGAGTGTGACTTGCCCCAGGCCACCCAGTGGCTTGCCACAGGATTCGAACCCTCGTCTCCCTCCTCCAGAGTTGTTGTTGTAGCCCAATGCTCATACTGCCTCACTACTACACACTTTATACAGTTACTGTTGGCCTTCGAGTTACTTCCAGTTTAGGTGGTTTTGCCCTGGCCTTTGAGGCTGAGAGAGTGTGACTGACTTGCCCATTAGCCCACCATCACCACCACAGGGTTGCCATGGCTGAGCCAGGATTCGAACCTTGGTTTCCCTATTTTGGTCCAGTGCTCTAACCACTACCCCACACTACTACACACTTTACAAACAGGAGTGCCCGTTGTCTTGTTGGCCTTCAAGTTGCTTCCATTTTATGGCACTTTCTTGTGGGGTTCTTTCTGGCAAGTTTCTTCAGAGGAGGGGGTTGTGTTTGCCATCCTGAGGCTGAGAGAGTGTGACTAGCCCAATGTCTCTCAGTTCTCAGGATGTGGGTGCAGGTGTGAATCCTCCAGAAGCAGGCATTGATCTCTCAATCTTTTCAGGGTCTCCCCACCACAATATTTAAACATGAAAAATACTGTTTTTGAAGACAAGCAAACTACCACCACCACCCTTTATTTTTATTTTTGGTAGTCCATGAGGGTTGCAGAGGCACAAATCCAGTCATATCCATCCAATTCCTACTCCCATTCCAAGACATCCAAAAAAATAAGCAGCGTTGCTGTTTTGACACAGAATAGGGAGTTGGAAGGGACCTCCAGGGTCCAGTGCTTTCCAAACTTTGATCTTCCAGGTGTTTTGGACTTCAGCTCCCAGAATTCCAGACTGTTCACCAAGCTGGCTAGGGCTTCTGGGAGCTGAAGTTCAAAACATGGAGGACCAAGGTTTGGGAATGGCTCCAATCCCCTGCCATGGAGGAAGACGCAACTAAAGCACTCTTGAGATGGCAGCCCAATCTCTGGCTGCGTTCACACTGGAGAAATAAACCGGTTTAAGTGCCATGGCTCAATGCTGTGAAATTCTGGGAATTGTAGTTTGTTGTGGGGCCCAGAGCGCACCGCTCTGGGCCCCACAACAAACTACAATTCCCAGAATTTCACAGCATTGAGCCATGGCACTTAAACCGGTTTATTTCTCCAGTGTGAACGCAGTCTCTATTTACAGACCTCCAAAGAAGGAAAGTTCACCACTCTCCAAGGCAGTTTCTTTTACTGTTCCACAGCTCTTGCAATAAAGCAGCTCTTCCTAAGGTTTTCGTGGAATGGCTCCTTTTTCCTTTCTAATCTGAATTTGCTGGGTTGTGTGCAAGTGTCACAAGCAGCAAAAAAAACCAATTTACTGAACTATTTTGCCCTCGCTAGTTGTGTTCAGGAACGAAGGACCGAACATGATAGTAACACCCACCTCAAGTTGGAAATTCTCTCATAAAAGAAGGGCCCTTTTCCAAAAACCAAGAGAATCGAAAATCTTGCTCACTACTCAGTGGTATCACAATTCATTCAAATAAAGATGTGACACTGTTGTGAGGTGGCCTTGGAATTCCACCACCCCATGGAAGAAGACAGATCAGATCTATCAAGATCATATTTGTGTCTTTTGCCCCCCAACCGTTTCTCCGAAGTGAAGTCGAAGGCTTTCACTACAGCCAGCATCCAGTTTTTTGTGGGTTTTTTGGGCTCTGTGGCCATCTTCTGGAAGAATTTTTTCCTGACGTTTCACCTGCATCTGGCATCTTCAGATTCTCTGCAGGTGAAATGTCAGGAACAATTTCTTCCAGAACACAGCCACGCAGCGTGCAATACCCACAAAAAATTATAGTTTCTCTGAGGTGTAGAACCCATTTGTGGTGCTCTTGCAGTCGCAAGAAGCTCAGGACTTTCAAAGAGAGGACAGTTGTGGTAGTCTGCTCACAAAAGTACATGGACACAAACAAGTTATCTGCAACCCCTCAAACGTTTTTGTGGCAGAAACGTGTGGGCAACTCTCATTTCAACTCCTGTAGATTATGTCACACAAACATATCCATTTTTCAAGGAACCTGCCTTCTTTCCCACAACAGGACTGCTGAGGAAATGAAACCCATGAGGAAAAATACAGAAACATTTCATGAGGAACAGTTAATTTTTTATTTCATGAAGTCTCTCTGGAAGCCATGATAGTCCTACTTTCTCCAGGTTTCAACTTTGGCAAAAGAAAAACGAAAACACAAACAGAAATTAAGCAACCAATATAGAACAGTGAAAATGCCAACAGTAAGGGTGCCCTTTTAACAGTTCTGCCATCTGGCAAACACACGTAGAGGAAGCCTTGTTTTGGCTACATCAACTTGGTGCTGGTTAAAAGGCAGGTTTTGTTTTTTAAAACAATCCTTTTTTCACTTCTTGACTTCGCCCAGATCTTCAATGCTATCATCATCGACCTACAACATAAAAATGGCACGATCAGCATTATATGTAGAAGCAGGCAAGCTTGGGTTTTGAGGCCTTTTTTCGGGACCCAAGCAAAGCAGGTGCAACAAAGTAATTATGCATAAAATACTCCAGCTTTTAAAAGACGCACAGATTTTCTGCTAAAGTAAGGTATGGAGGTCCACACCTTGCTCTAGTTGGGAATCATCAAACCTGGAGGTAAAAATACAGAGTCGCACCTAAAGGAGTTGAAGCACCTTGAGCTTTTCAATTTATGATGAAAAGGATAGGCAAGAGGATGATGATTTAGAATGAGACTCAAGAGAAGAATATTTGTATATATGGTAGGGACAGAGTAGATAACTAGCCAAGTTTTGCCCTCCTTGACAATCCTATGTAATAATTTAAACAATAAAGTTGACTGGAAATAGGAAGCAGTGAACGTTGAAAAGTCTCTCGACAAAAAGCTATGAAAAGCTTCTACTCCTCATAAGGAAAGAGATCTAAACCTGTGGTTAGTCTAGTCTCCAAGTCCCTCTTACTATCTTGCCTTCTCTCTTACAAATACTGCCCCCTTGCCTGAAACGCCTGGGTAACGCAAAAGCACAACTCATAGTGACTACTAGTTCAATTGAATACAACACAATGGGAATTGAAATACTTTACACAGAAAACACACACACAAGTGCAAGGTAGTAAACAACTCACAACAATCGGGGAGAACTTCCACCACTCACCCCTTTGCCAGTAACAACACAATAATCTCCAAATGGATCAAGGAAATTACTATGAAAAAATAAAGCTACCAAAAATGTATCTGTGCAACAATCTAAACTATTTAAAATGCCTCAAACTGACCACTTTTAGGTGTTTCATAAGCGACATGCAACATACAATGTGATATACAATAGACAAAGTAGAACAACAGATTTCCAGACCGACTGAATAAACTTATACAGTGGTCCCCCAGGTTACGAAAGTAATTCGTTCCGGATTACCTTTCGTAACCCGAAAATTTTCGTAACCCGGGGGAAAGAGAAAAAAAAAGGTGTACTTACTGTAAGGAGTTAGACCTCGGAGGGGAAGGGACGGCCCCGTGCGGACCCGCCGGATGCCGGATCGAGCCGTCCCTTCCTCTCCGCCGGCGGCCAGACCTCGATCCGGGATCCGGCATCCGGCGGGTCCGCACAGGGCCGTCCCTTCCCCTCCGAGGTCTGGCTGCCGGCGGAGAGGAAGGGAAGGACCTGCCGGAAGCCGGATCGAGCCGTCCCTTCCCCTCCGCCGGCGGCCAGACCTCGGAGGGGAAGGGATGGACCCGCCGGATGCCGGATCGAGGTCTGGCCACCGGCAGAGGGGAAGGGACGGCTCGATCCGGCATCCGGCGGGTCCTTCCCTGCCTCTCCGCCGGCAGCCAGACCTCGATCCGGCATCCGGTGGGTCCTTCCCTTCCCCTCCGAGGTCTGACCGCCGGCGGAGAGGAAGGGAAGGACCCACCGGATCGAGCCATCCCTTCCTCTCCGCCGGTGGCCAGACCTCGATCCGGCATCCGGCGGGTCCGTGCGGGGCCTTCCCTTCCCCTCCGAGGTCTGGCCGCCGGCGGAGGGGAAGGGACGGCTCTTTCGTAACCCGGGGATACGTTCGCAAGCCGGGGCCATTTTTCCGGCCCCGGCTCTTTCGTATCCCGGGATTTTCGTTCCCCGGGAGATTCGTAACCCGGGGGACCACTGTACGTAAGAGTCCAGATGGGATACAATAAGGATACTTAGGAGAATTCACCTCAGTCCACTTTTCCTGGATTACGTCAATGATGTCGTCCGTAAAGTCCCCCTGAATTATTATTTCATCCTCTCCTGTTACTGAGGCACCACAAGAGAACTTCTGAGCAAAGAATCGTTGTGCTTCCTTAAGGTCTATTTCTGTTTGAGGAAGAAAAGCAAGGATAAAACCAGTCACCAACGAGCACAGACCAGAGATCCTAGTGAGCACCAAGGCATTCTTGACTCACCAAAAGTTGCAAGACCGCACACCCTAGTGACGTATTTCTTCTTTGCTCTAGGAATTTTTGCTATTGTCACTTTTTGAGGGACAGTCTTCTTCTTCTGTTTTATCTGACCTCTTCCTCCTGAGGGAAGTGGGAAAAAACAGAAAATATGAGCGATTACCTTGCATGTGACACAAAAGCGGAAGGGCCAGGGGAGGGGAGGGGAGGGAAAGGAGATTCTAATTTGATTGTGATTTTAACTGTACTCTGTTTTAACATTTGCTGTAATCGACTTTGATTCCCACCCGGAAAAGGCGGAATAGAAATAAATTATTATTATTATTATTATTATTATTATTATTATTATTTCAGTTTCCAGTCTCTTCACCAGTGCTGCTCTTACCCAAAACGGTCAATAGCAGCTGGTCTTAACATTCATTTACAGTAGTTTGTTTTCTAAAATAAACTGAATCCAGCCCACAAATAATCAACTATTTAGACCTTGCCTCTCTTTTGCTTTTTCTTTTCTTCCTCTTCACCAGTTGTTCCTTGACCTTCTCCAACTCCAGATTCTTGTTTAGGAGATTTTTCTAAATGAGAATATAGATGGTAATAGCAATATTTCAGCTTGGCAAGGAAAACATTTGGATGCAGACTCCCTTTGGGACTGATGGGACATGAGCAGGGCTAATTTCAGATTGTTTCCCCCCAACTGGCTATCAAATACTGTTGTTTAGCAAATTGGGAACATAATAGTGGATTATTTTTATCATTTAAAGAGAATGCAGTGCAAGGGAGGTTTGTTCAGACAGTGTAAGAAATACTGTACATCATACTAACTACAATGGGATGTACTCCCCCGTTAAAGTGATGAATTTTATTTTGAGACTGTCTTTCTCATCCAAGGAAAAGACTGTGGGATTGAATACAAAGCGAACTAGTAGTATGAACAGATCCAATATATGGGGAGTGAAAGGGACCATGAAGTATGGAAAGAAGCAGATTAGTTACTAATGAGGTACTCTAGGAACAGTACTCCTGGGAGAGTTATATGTAGGTACACTCAGATCAAATAAAAGCTACCTTACATATAAATACTGTTATTATACCCTTTGATATCTGTAGCAAAACTTCACTTGATTCTGTCCCCTTTCAACACTTGTACCAATACTGTTCTCTCCCACACGGTCACCCAGTGAATATCTACTCAGAGGTAAATCCCACTGAGTTCAATCAAGCTTATTCCCAAGCAAGCGCACTTATAGGACTGCAACCCAAGTTGCACATTAGAAACAACATAGAACTCTTCTTACCTACAGTAAGTTTTGCAAATTCATTTGGAAAATTCTTCTCTAGCCATTGTCTGCATTTTGACACATCGGGCATGTATTCGCAGTACTGCAGAGGAAACACAGTACAGATTTTGGCAGCTGAAGGGACGCTCCATACATACAGCTTAACAGAAGTCTTTCTTTATGATAGTGACCTTGCAAAAAGGCACACCTACACAGAAATATGTGCATCTGGGTGTATTTATGCCGTTCAGTATATTTCTCGTCTCCAAGATCTAAGCGCTGTAACCAAATAGGCACCACCTATGCCCAGCAAGTGCCACAGTTTGTGGAAGTGCAGAACTGTAAGAGGAACCCCCAAAAATAGTTGACTGAGGAGTGGTGAGACTCAGTGGCCATGGGATGTCGAGGGACACAATCTGGGAGGAGGAAAGGAGAATGAAATGGAGTGGCTGGAAGCCTGGAATTGGAGCATGTTTTGTTATTGACATCTCTCATATGTTTCTCTCTCCCTCCCAAGAAAAAATTCTAGACATCAGAGCACAGGTGGGAGAAATGTGGCCCTCCAAATGGTGTTGGATGTATCTCCCAGTAATCCTCGCCATTGGTATAGTGAATAGGGCTAATGGGTGGTGCACTCCAACATCTGGAGGGCTGCACTTGGCTCACTGCTGAGTGTCAAACAATGGGAGAGGCCCAGGTTCAAATCTCCACTCAAACCAGAACCATAGAGTTGGAAAAGACCACAGGGGCCATCCAGTCCAACCCCCTGCCATGCAGGAATACACAGTCAAAGCACTCCTAACACACGGCCATCCAGCTTCTATTTATAAACCTCCAAAGGAGGAGACTCCACACTCCAGGGCAGTACATTGCACTGGCAAACAGCTCTTACTGTCAACAAGTTCTTTCTAATGTTTAGGTGCAATCTCCCATGATTTGAATCCACTGCTCCACAGCCCAATCTCTACAGAAGCAGAAAGCAAGGTTTCTCCATCCTCAATACAGCATCCTTTCAAGTATTTAAACATGGTTATCATGTCACCTTTTAAGACACCCAGGTCCCTGTGCCGCTCCTCATAGGGCATGACAAAAGGTCTGGAAAAGCTTACAAGCTTTGCATGTTCACTAGTATCGCTCAGTCTAGCCCTCTTCATGGGGTTATTGTGGAAATAATGGGGAAAAAACTGTATTTTCTACCTTGCATTTCTTGAAGGCAGGGTGGAGCATACATTCAAACAGCAGCAAAATAAGCCACAGTTTACAAATCCATGCAAAACAGAAAGACGGATCACGCTGATCCACTTCAGATTGGTCAAAATCAGCTTTGTCTACCCAAGCAGAAAAATAGCAGGAGGTCTGCTGAATATTAGGATAACCATAAATCAAAGCTAACTAGACAGCAAATAATAACAACCACCTGCTTTTTGGGTCCAGGATTCAGTTCCTGGCACATCAAGATGGGAAAAGCATTCCTGATAGATATCTTGGACAGCGATTGCTGCTAGACAGATTTGAAATGGCACAACAGATTTTACCATTTCAGGTATACGGGTACATTTCAGATTATCCTTCTGTACAACACTCCCTTCAGGAGGAAAACTAGTACAACAGGAAATAGGCTGATTTAGAATTGTTAATGTTGATGTGCTAGTTCTTTATTTTTTCATAAGGGGGGACATTAAAAATAACACGATCTCTGCGCTCTGATATAGTACACGCAATTCCACCTTCTTATGCCACCACTTATGAAGACTAGGTCTAAGCCAATAAAAAACAAAAGCAACTCACCTCTGTTGGCAATGAGCAGACTGGTGAAAGAAAATGAGAAAATAGATTTTTAAGATTAAGAACATGACATTGTCTCTACAGATCTCATGTGTGAAAATGCTATTTTTAAAAAACAAACATTTCTAAGATCATGCTGATCACATATTCTTGCTAAATTAAGGCCCAGTCATATGAGATTAGTGAAAAGAACACTGAAAATCATGTAGAAAAGCAGAAGACAATGAGGAGACAAGCTCCATGCACTCTAGGAGGGTCAAGCGTTATTCACTTGACCATCCAAGAGCACATGGAACTTGTCTCCTCATTGTTTTCTGCTAGTCATAGGAGATGCACACACTCTGCACACTACAGTGGTTACAATTCAATAAATTAAGATAATTGAGAAATTCTAGAAAAGTAACCAAAAGGAGAAGAAGCAAAAATGTGGGGTGAGAGGAAGAAGATGGATCTAGCAGCACCTTTGAGACTAACTGATATATTTTAGCATACGCTTTCATGAACTCCACTTCACTTCATCAGATATTACAATGAAGAGGCTTTTAGCGCCATAAGCCTGTCAATGCCCCACATATTTCACTGACAATAAGTCCCCCTGGATTCAACAAGCAAGCAGAGTGGACTGCACCGTTACTCTTTTACAACCAGAACATATAGGCAGCATCCACACTGCAGAAATAATCCGGTTTGACACCGCTTTAACTGCCATGGCTCATGCCATGAAATTCTGGGAATGGTAGTTGGTTGTGGCACCAGAGGAAGAGATGGGCTCAAATTTCAACAACATACAAAAGGCCACAATTGTTCAGCTCTGCTTTACAGACTCATTTACACAAGTTCCAAAAAGTCTCACTACCATATGCTTCCCCCTCCTCTTCTTGCACCGTGGCCCGGAAGTCCTCTTTTCCACTTTAATCATATGACCGCTTGTGAAAACACCCAAATCCAGGGAAAGTGGACTTAGTCAACTGGACCAGTGTGACAGAAGCTTGTGGAGAATATAGTTCACTTAAACAAGAGTTCAGAAGCTTATGCCCCAGCAATAAATGATTAGACTTTGCTGTTTCACAGGCTTTTCGATTTTTAAAAAATAATTGACAACCTTTCCTCTCATGAATGTTCGCAAGAATGTTCACACATTAGTTCCCTACAAACCAATGACAAAGAAAGGCTCATAAAGAGACACCTGAACAGAAAATAGATCTTTCTGCATCTCTTTGGTCTAGTGTCGTCTATAGCAATAGTCTCATGCCCCTTGAATACTTGCCTCCGCAGTAGAGAACTCGGAGAGGATAGTCTGCATCTGGCCTAATGTTGCACCTTTGGTCTCCTTTAGAGTCGACAATCACAGACTCAGCTGCCTCCATTGCTGTCTCACCTTACACGTCTACAAATGACAAGAACAGAACTTGAGCACAAAACTCAACCCCAGAAGCCAACAGCAATAATGGCAGACAATGGCCCTATGGCCCCAAACCACAAGAGTGTTGAAAAAATGATGAATCATTATTGGCTGCCTCTACACTGTAGAAATAATCCAGTTTGACACCATTTTAAATGCCACGGCTCAATGCTCTGGTGCCACAAACAATTGCCATTCCCAGAATTCCACAGCAGTGAGCCATAGCAGATAATGTGGTGTCAAACAGGATTATTTCTGCAATATGGTCTACCCCAGATGCCCCTGTTACCAATCTGGCTGCTGCGTTACCAAGCTTCCGGACTTGGTACAAAGGTAGCCCCATGTAGAGCGCATTGCAGAAATATAAACGAGAGGTTACCAATGTACGTACTAATGTTTCAAGATCCCCTCTGTACAGATAGGGACGCAGCTGGCATATCAACCGTAGTTGATACCACGCGCTCTTGGCTGTCGCCTCCACCTGTGATGCCAGCTGGAGGGACGAGTCAAGAAGTACTCCCAATCTGTGAACTTTGTCCTTTAGGGGAAGCGTGACCTCGTCCAGGACAGGTTGACAGATCTCCATCTCCGGGCTGGCGGAACCTATCGCAAGTACCTCTGTTTTCTCTGGATTCAACCTGAGTTTGTTTTCCCTCATCCAGCCCATTACCAACTCCAGGCAGGCATTCAGAGGAGAGATGCTATCCTCGGTCACTGCGTCAGTCGGAGGCATAGAGAAGTATATTTGGGTGTCATCGGCATACTGAGAACACTGCGTCCCATGTCTCCGGATGATCTCTCCCAGCAGCTTTGTGTAAATGTTAAACAGCATGGGAGACAGAATGGCACCCTGAGGGATGCCAGATGTCAACTCTCTTTTATGAGAGCAACAGTCTCCCAGCTTCACTATCTGGGATCTGCCCAAAAGGTAGGAACGGAACCACTGGACCACAGTGCCCCCAATTCCCAACTCCTTCAGGTGTTCCAGAAGGATACTGTGGTCAATGGTATTGAACGCCGCTGAGAAGTCCAAGAGCACTAAGAGGGTCACACTTCCCCTATCAGTGCCCAGAGATCATCAACCAAGGCAACCATGGCCGTCTCGACTCCGTATCCCGTCCTAAAGCTGGTTTGAAATGGGTCTAGATAATCGGCTTCTTCCAAGGGGGCTTGGAGTTGGAAGGCAACTGCTCTCTCAATCACCTTGCCCAGGAATGGTACCAATAAGACTGGCCTGTAATTATTTCTTATCAAGGGTTTCTAGGGAGGATTTTTTTCAAAAGTGGTTTAACCACAGCTTGTTTTAGCTCAGATGGAAATTTCCCCTCCCTGAGGGATGCGTTGATGACTAGTTGGAGCAGTGTCATCTCCGCATCCCCTCCTTGATGGGCAGGAATCGAGAGGGCACGTTATCTTCCTAACACATCCAAGGAGCTTGTCCACTTCCTCAGTACTTACAAACTCAAATTGATCCAGTCTAACCATGTCCACGGAGTCACTGGACACCTCTACTATAGTTTATGTTCTAATGCTGGCGTCTAGATCGGCCCTCATCTGAGAGATTTTACCAACAAAAAAGTCATTAAAAGCGTCACAGCAGGCAATGGTGAATTCTAACAGTGGGTTCAGGGTGGGAGGAGGTTGTGTTAGCTCTTTAACCACCCTGAACAGCTCTGCTGGACGTGACTCTGCCAACGCAATACGTGCAGCAGAAAGAATTCTTTGCTGCATCGATTGCCACTCCATAGGACCTTAGTAGGTTCTCTAGGACTGTCTTGTCAGATGGGCGATGATGTTGGTGCCAGCAGCGTTCTAGTTATCTCATTTCTCGCTTCATCCTGTGAAGGTCTTTAGTATACCATGAATTTTTATTAGAAGCGAGTCGGACAGAAGCGATGCTGTTTATAGCCCTGGTAAGGCCGGTGTTCCAGGTATCAACCAGGGCATCGACAGAACTGCTGTCATTCCCAGCCATATGACCCTCTAGGGCTTCTTGGAACCTTTTGGGTTCCATCAACCTTCGAAGGTAGACCATCTTAATGGGTCCTCCACCCCCGAGGGGGGTACGGGCAGTGGCTTTTAGTTCCACTTTGACCAGGCAATGGGTCCGTCCGTGACAGGGCAGTAGTACCAATGACTCCTGCTCACGGATTTTTCTGATCCGCGCAAAAGATCACATCGAGTGTATTACCCGCACAATGTGTCGGCCCTGAGACCAAGTGGGATAGGCCTATGGTAGTCATAGTACCCACGAACTCCCGAGATGCGCCTGTCAGATCTGCTAAGCTGGCCTCGAAAAGGATGTTGAGGTCCTTCAGGACTAGAAGCCTGGGAGACTCCAGCATCAGTTGAGACTCCCTCGGTTAGGGAGTCTGTTAGGCAACGGGGTGGATGGCAGACTAACAGAATCCCCAAACTGTCTCTAGTCTTCAGGGTCAGGTAAATACACTCGATTTTGGTTTTGAGTAGCTCGGAAAAGTTACTGGCTTGAACTAAAGCGACCAGAATATTTCCAACCGGGCTGGCGAGGCGCTTCTGCACATTTCTAGTTCCCAAAAAGGCTCAAGAGTTTGGAGTATTCGGCCCGGGCCCGAAGAAGCGGGGCATGCGAGACCTCAGAAATCAGCGAGAGCACTGAATGGCAGCTATATATCTAGGGGCTGAAGTACATTAGGTGAATAGGTGAGGCCAAAAAGTGTGACAGGACTGCTATCCTGGAGACAGACAAAGGCAAATAGGGCTCAGGTTAGGGACAGTGGTTGCAATGGAAGGCAGCTCAGGCCGGGAAATGCGCACTGAGTGCGCTATTATGTGGCAGAGAGAAGGCCCAGATTAGAATTGGGCTCCAGTTCTCTCTTTAGTTAGCAAAGGTGATGGGAGTGTAATCCCAAACTCTGATCTACCCAAAGGTGGCTCCTGGATTGAAACTGAACTGAAAACCAGATGCTGTTTTAGAGCCAAGAGCAACGCTTCAAACTCCAGGAAAAGAGATCCTAGTTCAGCATCTGGTGCCGCATCCACGCTGGACGAATAACCCGGTTTGGGAGCGCTTTCATTGCCTTGGCTCCAGGCTCTGGAATTCTGGGAGTTGGAGTCTGTTGTGGGGACCCGAGCTCCGCTCGGGTCCCCACAACAGACTCCAACTCCCAGAATTCCAGAGCCTGGAGCCAAGGCAATGAAAGCGCTCCCAAACCGGGTTATTTCTCCAATGTGGCAGCCAAGGCAGGAGAACCGAGGGGGCTCTCTTCTTCTTCGTCTTACCCAGGCAGCCTGCCTCGCCGGAGGAAAGGGAGGCGGTGCTGCTTCTCCTCCGCCTGCCGCCAGCCTCCCAACTGGCTCCGAGTCCACATGCGTTGCGCCCAGCTTCAGGCAGCAGCAGCAGCAGCAAGCCTCGCGAGAATTCCTCCTCCTCCTCCTCCTCCTTCTGCGCCTGCGCTCCGCTCGAGGACCAGGGCCCCGCCCACGGCGGCTCCGCCCCCTCCCTCCGGCGCCGGCCCCGCCCACAAAGCGCTGAGGGGAGGAGTCAGACAGACGCCTCGCGACGACTGGAAGGCACGCAAAAGCAACAGTTCTGTTGTGCGTCCGCCGACCCTTTGGCCTATATATAGATATGTACATATATATATACACACACACTCGTCCCTCCATATTTGTGGCTTTGCTTATTCAAGGATTTGTTGAATAGGTTCTTTCTAGGAACCTCCAGGTCCTCCAGCTCTGTGGCAAAGAGTTTGAACTGAGAGACCTGAGGACACTCCCCTAGGCCTTTGTCGCTCCTCCAGGACAGCTCTATGGTCAGTGCTTGTTGGACCGCTGCCCTGGAGGACCTAGGGATTCCTAGAGAGGACACTCCCCAAGGCCTTTGTCGCTCCTCCAGCGGAGTTCTAGGGTCAGCGTCTTGACAGCTGCCGAGCACAGAGTTGCCCCCAGAGGAGCTAGGGATTCCTAGAGAGAACGCTCCACTATTGGACCCTCCTCCAGCTCAACTCTATGGTCAGGGTCTGTCCGACGACCATAGAGTAGACTCCTAGAGAGGCGTCCTCTGAGGTAAAACAAACAAAGTAGTAGGCCGCGGCCGTGACGTCACGGCCATAGAGTGAAAAAGGAAAGAGCGGCCGAAAGCCGTATGGCGGCGGACGGATCGCTCTTTGGGCCAAAAAACTAATCGCCTTTTTCAAACGCTGGGCAAAAATGCCTCGCTTTGCCCAGCTGGTGATGGGGCCTGCAGGGAGTGGCAAGGTGGGAGAGCCCCAAAGGCTTTGGGACTATAGGTTTTCTCAGGGTGGGAATGTTTCCTGAGGTATTTTGTTGTCTTGTTTTCTTAGACCTCGCTTTTATTTTATTTTATTTTATTTATTTATTTTATTGATATCCCGCCTTCCCCCCCCCCCCCCAAGGCGGCTCACAAAGGCGGCCTTTCAAATGATAAATGATAAATTATGAAAGGAAATTAAAATCAGAAATGAAATTAAAAATTAAAATGTTTAGAAGAAGGCCTTTGAAATTATTCTAAAATTGTTCTAAAAATAATTCTTTTAATTCTTATAAAAATTATTATAAAATAATAATAGTAAAATAATAATTCTTATAAAATTATTATAAAAATAATTCTTTTAATTCTTATAAAAATTATTATAAAATAATAATAGTAAAATAATTCTTATAAAATTATTATAAAAATAATTATTTTAATTCTTATAAAATTATTATAAAATAATAATAATAATAATAATAAAATTATTATTATAATTATTATTAACCTTTATTTATATAGCGCTGTAGGTTTACACAGTGCTGTACATATAAACTTATAATTAGACGGTTATATATTATAACATTCTTATAAAAATAATTCTTTTACTTCTTATAAAATTATTATATAATAATAATAATAATATTATTATTATTAACCTTTATTTATATAGCACTGTAGGTTTACACAGTGCTGTACATATAAACTGATAATTAGACGGTTATATATTATAACATTCTTATAAAAATAATTTAATTATAAAATTATTATAAAATAATAATTATTATAAAATTCTTATAAAATAATTATTTTAATTCTTATAAAATTATTATAAAATAATAATTATAAAATAATAATAATAATAATAATAATAAATAATAACAACAGCAACAAAACAAGGAAAAGGTCTCAATACAAAAATCACATAAAAATATACACAATGCTCAAACCACATTAAGAGCCTCGCCCAAAATGTTGTGAGCTGGGGCTAACAAGATAGGCGTATATAAGGTATATATCACTGCTGCTTTTGCCCTCATTCTTAGAGATGTAGATAACCCTGTTTGCTTAACACAGAACTAGGGGGGGGGGGTCACTTTTTGGGACTATAATTCCCATAATTTCCTCATCTGATTCGGAGGAGAAGTTATACCTCCCCCAGTAGCACTTGTAAACTATGGCTCAGCTTCATTCTAAGTGATGGAAAAAGGGGTCATTATTCAGTGACTTGTTCCTAAAGAGGCTGATGGTATTAGTTTGCTTTGCTCCTTCTTGCCCTGCCAAGTGTAGACTGTACTAGAGACTCTGGATGGTGTTTCCTAGTTAACCTGAGGCAATTTTAATTCCAGAGCACCTACTGTTCCACAATGGTCCAGCACTGCGAAGCCCTGAATCGTTCGGTCCAAGTGGTTAACCTTGATCCGGCAGCGGAGCACTTTGACTACAACGTCATGGCAGGTAAACCTAAGCCTGGGAATGATGGAAAGCAGCCTTCCACACCTCTAGAGACCATACTGGCTCGCAGCGATGGAAGTTCTAGTCCTGCGCATCTGGAAAGCCTTAGGGAAGGCCTGGTGACATGGCCCCTTGCTAGATCTAGGATAGCAGTTCCTGACAGCAGGGCTGTTTTTACTGTCAGTTTCCCCTTTTTGTTGCAGATATCCGAGAGTTAATTGAAGTGGACGATGTCATGGAAGATGATTCGCTACGGTTTGGCCCCAATGGCGGCTTGGTTTTTTGCATGGAATATTTCACGAGTAACTTTGACTGGCTGGAGGAATGTCTTGGGCACGTCGAAGACGATTATATCCTTTTCGATTGCCCGGGTAAGCAGAGAATTTTTCTTTGATTCTTTCAAACATAGTGCAGTGGGCCCTCGGTATCTGCTGGGATTTGGTTCCAGAACGCCCCCGTGGATACCAAAATCTGTGGATGCTCAAGTCCCTTTATATAGCAGCACAGTAACATGGTGTTCTTTATATAGAATGGCAAAATCATGGTTTGCTTAGTCTCTCAGCCTCTGATGAGGGCAATGGCAAACCCCCTCTGAAGAAACTTGCTAAGAAATTTCAATGATAGCTTCACCTTAGAGTTGCCATAAGTCAGAAACAACTTGAAGGCATACAACACACAAGCTGTCGTACCTCCCTCCATGGGGGAAAAATGGAACATAAATAGAATAAATAAAAAGGGTAACAAAAGAGATCCTGCCTTTGTAAATTGGTGAGGGTTTTCTCATTCTGTGCCAAATAGGAAAGATAGCCACCCTTCCCCTGGATTGCCTGGCACATGCAAAGAGCTCATGTGAAAGATCTGTGTGGCTTCATACAAGGTTTAAAAGAAGCAGTAAAAACAAAAAGCCCACCCTTGTGCTGGAGGATCTTGGGTTGGAATTGGCTTGGCAGCAACCACAATTAATAGCTGCCTACAAAGATCAGTCACAATGAAAAGGACCTCCATTTATTAGTGTTGACTTTGTGGAAGTGGTATCCAGTTTGAAATGAGCACTTAGAATTTCAGCATTAGCTGAAAGCGAGAGTCTAACTTTGGTGTTTTAAGTGCTGAATTAGCTCTGGTAAACTATTGTTCTTATTTGCTACTGGAGTTTTTGATATTCAATTTGTCTTAAATGTGTACGTCCTCCTCTCAGGTCAGATTGAACTCTATACCCATTTGCCGGTGATGAAGCAGTTTGTCGAACAGCTGCAGCAGTGGGAGTTCCGCGTCTGTGGAGTCTTCCTTGTCGATTCCCAGTTTATGGTGGAATCCTTTAAGGTATCTTGCAGTTATTCACCCTCGTCCCTTGACAGAAAAGAAAAGAAAGAAAGGCTTGTGT
This sequence comes from Urosaurus nigricauda, assembly GCA_034509955.1. NCBI lineage: Eukaryota > Metazoa > Chordata > Lepidosauria > Squamata > Phrynosomatidae > Urosaurus > Urosaurus nigricauda. Next base: position 9,648,564 of record JAOEGL010000014.1, read on the forward strand.
CTCTTTTTAGCTTTGCAAGCTTTTAGCACAACTTGGCTGCCCCTCATGTTGCATTCTGGCAAACTCATTATGATTCAGCAGAGGGGAAAGATTTTTCTTACTGCAGATGTTCACTCGGTGCTTGTTTATTTCCATGGAAGGCTGGTGGATCTGTTGCTGGGTGACGGCGGCAAACTCACTCTTGGTTTTATGGCTACTCCAGGTTGTGCAGGGCTCTATTCTCAAGAGAGGGAATGCTCCCAGACAACCTGGAGCAGCTGTATAACTTTTCCAAGCTCTGCTGCACACATGCAAAGCTGGCCTATGGCTCTTAGTCCATCTCTTTTCATGCAGTAGCTCCCAGGGCAGTATTTTGGAAAGATGGGCAAACCTGATCATTTTCTGATGCCGGTCTTCTGTTTCTGCATGTCTTCTTTCTGCTAGTTCATCTCTGGTGCCATGGCAGCCCTGAGCGCAATGATATCCTTGGAGATTCCTCAAGTCAATGTCATGACAAAGATGGACTTGCTGAGCAAGAAAGCTAAAGCAGAAATTGAAAAGTAAGCTTGCAGGAGTTGCAACCTCACTATGAAAAAGAGACCCTGAGGGTTGATTCAAAACTGAGGGTTGATTCAAGTACTGTATGTATTATATTTATATACCACTTTGTTGCCAAAGCAGTTAATGGCCATGTAATGGCCTTCTTATACATTCGAAATGGCCTTGTAATAGGCAAATCGTAAGTACATGAGCCTTTAAAATGCACCAGGAAGTTAGTGTAAAGTATGTTTAATATTAAGTCCTTCGTCCAAAACACACTGCAGAGATAATCCAGTTTGAGACCACTTTTAACTGCCCTGGCTCAGTGGTAGGGAATTCTGGGAACTAATTTTGTGAAACATTTAGCCTTCTCTGTCAGAGAGCTCTGCTGCCACAATAAGCTGCAGTTCCCAGGATTCTCTAGCACTGAGCCAGGGCAGTTAAAGTGGTCTCAAACTGGATTATTTCCGCAGTGGGTATTGGACCTTTGTCAGACAGCTGCATTTTAATACGTTCCAGGTACCTGGACCCTGATATGTATTCGGCACTGGAAGATTCTACAGGTTTGCTGAAAAGCAAACAGTTTAAGAAGCTGACTAAAGCTATCTGTGGTTTGGTAAGTGTCCTTTTAAAACCCAGCATGGAATGTCCCAGTGCCATGGCTAGATAGTTGTCCACATTTACTGTTGCTACTTCTAGCCATGGATCTTGTTTCTGTATCTATGACCTTTTTAGATTGATGACTACAGCATGGTTCGATTCTTGCCTTTTGACCGCTCTGATGAGGAGAGCATTAATATTGTGCTGCAACACATAGATTTCGCCATTCAGTACGGGGAGGATCTGGAGTTCAAGGAGCCAAAGGTAATGTGTCCAAGACCCTGGTGCTAAAGCTCATGCTGTTTTATACAGGGTCAGGCCAGCCTCATAAGCAAAAGGAGGAACCAAACATGGAGCACATTTTGCATGGAGAAGGTGCAATCCCTGGCTTGCTTAACTTAAAAACAAAATAGCAGGCAGTGAGGAGAGTAAATCAACATGGTGTAATGGTTTGAATGTTGGACTATGAATGTAGAGACAAGGGTTTGAATTCTGACTTAGCAATGGAAACCTTCCCAGTTCACATGCAAATAGCAATTTACATCCAAATTGATTCCTGGTAAGAGACTGATGGGGCTTCATTCCTTGGAGGCAGCTAGGAATGGTTCATTCAAATGCAATGAAAGGATACTTGATTTTTTTAAAAGCAAAAAGACCTCAAGGTTTGTTTCTAATAATATTCCAAGAAAGGATTAACTCAATAACTTGGGGGGATTCCCTCCCTTTGCAATCCTATCTGTGTTCACACAGTGTTCATTGGGATTTTATCCTAAGAAAAACATGTATAGGATTCCAAATTAAATGAAAGAAAGGACATTGTCTCAAACTCATCTTATTTTGATGTAAAATAATGACAGTCCCATCTTTTTCAGATCTGGTCAGGCCTGTTGGATAAGATATTTTAAACAAAAAATTAACCAACCAGTATTCCCAAAACGTCCTCGGTAGAAATAGTTACTGTTGATCCGAGCCTGACAAAGTTACTTTTTGGACTAGAGCTTCCAGTTGTGAAATTCTGACTGTTGTAGTCCACTTTTTTAAGGTCAAGCTCTTTTTCAGGAAAAGAAATAGGTGTCTAAGTTTATTTAGCATTTTACAACATGATTTCACATTTAGTCAGCATTGGTTTGTAGTGTCATGAAGAATTGTGCCGAACAATTGTGTAACCATTCGTATCTTTTCCCCCGACAGGAAACCGAGGAAAATAAATCTTCTGCTTTTGATGAATATTTCCAAGAGCGAGTGGATGAATGACAAGATCAGGACCGATTTTGTATCAAGAAATCCAGAGTCTGTGCGTCGTATTTTAAAATGCCGAAGATGCTAGAGAAGTCTCCGGCAGAATCTGCACAAAATGGACTTTCCCCCCCAAAGAGTTTAATGTACATAAATGAACAATGCCGCTGAGAAATAAATTATTGAGTTATTTCTTTACTGTTTGATCGTTTTCTTGGCAATGAAAAGCAGGAGAATGTCCAGTCTTTCTATTTGTATTCTTGGTGTCTTAGGTAACAGGAACAAATATGTACAGGTGTGTGTTTGGGTTTTTTAATTGTATTTAAACTTGTTGCAGGTTGTGCTGTGCTCCTGCTTTTCGGCTCTACTTTTCTTTGGTTTGATCTAGGCAGAGAAGGAGAAAATGCTGCCTAAAAGTGACACGCAAAACGGGCCATTATTCTGCGTTTGGGGGCCTTCTAGTCCCCGTTGCCTTTCAAAGTTCTGGCAGGGCTTTTTATTAAATAGGAAATGACCATCTGATCGCTTCCTATTTAGAAATGAGGTCTATACAGGCCCAAATATAGGTCCCAAATATAGGACTATAAGCCAGTGGCACTTTCCCATGTGTTTTGAAGGGGTACTGTTCATCATTTGGAGGGCCTTGCTAAGTAAGGCATTGCTGAGTTCAGTTTGATTTATTTGGAAACGGTCCCTTTAATGGTTGTGTAGAAGGGATTTCAGCTGGTGTTGCCTGCTGCTGAAATATATACAGGTGTTTGTTCATTTTTGTACACAATCATTATCGTGTACACAACCTTTAAAGGGACAGGAGTCTTCCCCAGCTTTGCCTTACATCTTGCAACACAAGTGTGATCTTCAGCAAGGATTCGTTCACACATTCTGCAATTCCCTGTGACCAACACACGCATGCGTAAGTCTCTTTCGCGCTTCACAACAGCAGCACTTTGACACCGCTTTAACTGCCATGGCTCTTTTCTCTGTAATCCTGGGATCTGCAGTTTCAGGAGGTATTTCATACTCTTGTGCCAGAGAGCTACAGAGCACCAACTATTGGAGTCTGTAAGGTACAGTCACAGCAGGTAAAGTGGTGTCACAGTGCTATAGTTGTGTAGCGTGTGGCTTCTTGCTCCTCTCTCTTGCTTCAAAGGGAAGATGAGATACAAATGTGATAAAATGAGACTCTCCTCCACCCCATTGTATTTTTAATACTGGGGGAGGAAAGTGTTTCCTGTTGCACTTCTGCCTGTGGTGAAGGCACACAAGAGTTTGGGAAAGTTACTGGGTTGAACACCACCACCAGCCAGCATAGTGGATTATGGAAAACGTAGTACGACAGCCCTGTGGCCTAGCAGGTTGAGCGTTGGACGACGACACTGGAGACCAGGGTTAGCTTCTCAGCTGGGCCAGGAAACCCACCAGTGACCCTGGCCAAGTCCCACGACAAACTATAAATCCCAGAATCCCATAGCGTTGAACGGTGGCAGTTAAAGGGGGGGGGGTTGGTGTCACACTGGATGTTTCTGCGGTTGCGGATGCACCCTGAGAAGCATGAATTTTCTATTTCTACGAATCGGCACGTAAAGAGATCTTGTAGCCCCTCGGATACTTTTGGATATGATGATGATGATTGATGATGATGATGATGATGATGATGAGAGACCTTGTGGCCCTTTTGAGACTCAGATGGCCCCAAAGCATCTGATGAAGCTAAAGCCTACGAAAGCTTCCTTTCAGTGAGTCTCAAAAGGTCCTCCAAGATCCCTCTGCGTACTGATTCTAGAGACTAGCACGGCTATAGCTTTGCATTTTATTTTTCAGCTTGATTTTATTTTATTTTAATTTTAAAGCTTTTATTTGGGCAGGACTTCCATCCGTCTCGAAGGGTACTGAGCCGCCTTGTAGGGTGTAAGGACACCCGGTCCCAAAACTCAGGGATTCCAGAGCCTGGTGGAGCCAAGGCAGTTAACGCGGTACCGAAGCGGATTCTCCCTGCAGTGCGGATGTAGCAGCAGCAGGGCTTGTTTTCTCAAATTCTTTCCAGCGCATCCTCCGCGCCCGCTTCCTTGTCCTTTGCCGCCTCCTGCCGGCCGCTCTCCGCCACTGCAGCCTCCTCCAGTCACTTCCTGCCTCTAGACCAGCTTTGGGTGGGAACAGGAAGAGAAGGGCTTGGCTCTATTTGGCTGCCTTTGCTTCTTGCATTGCTGGAAAGGAGCTTCTTTGGGAGATTTGCTGCACCCCTAGAGATGCCGGTAAGAGGAAAGGGGAGGCCATTGCAAAGCCCTTGGTTGTTAGCAAGAGATCCAGGGAGTGTGGGCTGCTTTGGGGGGGAAAGGGGGAGGCAATGGGGGTGATCCTGGGCCCAGAGGTGGAAGGCAGCAGCCTCTGCATTGGCTTCCTTTCCAGGATCAGGCATGGATTGATTGATTGATTGATTGATGGATTGATTGAGGGATCCAATCTATATTTTGAATTTCTAGGGCAGCTTCTCAAAGGCTTGGGTTGTTTTTTCCCCCTTTCTTTCCCTCCTGATGTGTTGAAGCCTCTCTCCTGAGGATGATGGGAGCTGCAATCCAACCTCTCTTGGGTTGGGGAGAGCTAGGATCCAAACAGGCTCTGAGCCCCAAAAACATAAATGTCAGCTTCCACCAAGATGGCAAGAGGAAACTTCCTTATATGGTCACAGAGGGATGAAAAGGCCCACGAGCAGAAGCTGTGGGTGTTTGGCTTGTAGGAAAAACCCAGGCCTCAAGGCCCCATCCAGGTCTGCCGTGCAGGAACTCGCCGTCAAAGCACCCCCAAGAGATGGCCGTCCAGCCTCGGTTTAAATGGAGGCCATCTGACATAGTACTAGACACGGTACTATAGTTCCGGATGGACGCTGGACAAGGCCAACTGTCAGTGCCCTAACCTTGCCGTTTCGAACCAGGGTCCAACGTACTATATAGCCTTTGAGTATCCAAAGCCTTCTACATTAGGGAGAAATAATTCCTATGCTGGCACTGGTTAAAATGCTACCGAACTTACCCTGAGCCCAATTCAGTTGGTCCCTGTTATTTCATCCTATTCATTATCCTTGGAAAAATAGACGATTATCATGGACCTTCATTTGGTGGTGTGGAAGGAACAGGGCCTTCTCTGTTGTGGCACCTGGACAGTCCGATTCAGTGGGCTTTCAATGCAGAATAGTGCTGACACCAACTGAAGCCACACTTTTCCAGATTCTTCCCCCATTAATGGTTAACGTTGCCATTTACCCTGGCTTTTCAATGAACCGTCGCTTCACTGTACTTTTATACCTTTCGTTCTAGTGGTCTTTACTGCAAAGGTCTTCACCTCGAAACCAGTACAGTGGACCCTCAGTATCCACTGGGGTTTGGTCCCAGGATACCAAAATCCGTGGATGCTCAAGTCCCATTAAATATAATGGCACAATCAAATGGTGTCTCTTATATAAAATGGCACACTCAGTTTTTACTGTCTAGAATTTATACTTTTAAAGAATATTTTCAAATGGGGGAAGCTTGAATCTGTGGATGAAAAAATCCGTGGACACAGAAGGCTGACTATATTAAAATGCTTTTCAATAAATGGTGTTTTTTTTTTAAATAAAGAATGTGGTTGGGTTTGCCTTGCTCTTGTTACTTTGCTCCTTGGGATGAGCGGACAGGGTCGGCTGGTAATGTTAGAAAAAGAGGATCTACCTCTTTGCACTGAGTTGTAGTTATTTGCGCCTGGCCTCAAAGGTTGGACCTGCTGACCTTCTAGGCCAGGGACAGGGAACATGAGGCTCTTAAAATGTTGTCGGCTTAAAATGTTGTCAAGCCTAATCCTCCACCTTTGTGTAGTAGGAGATATTTAAGGTTTGTTGTTCTTGCGTGCCTTCAAGTCGTTTCCATTTTATGGCAATCTAAGGGGAACCTATCGTGGCATTTTCTTCACAAGAAGAAGAGGTTTGCCTTTGCCTTCCTCTGAGGCTGAGAGAGTGTGTCTTGCTTGTGGTCATCCAATGGGTTTCCATGCCCGAGTGGTGATTCGAACTCTGTCCTATACAATCTTAGTCCAGTACTCAAACCACCATGCTGGGATTTAGGTAGATGCTGCCATATCAGGTCAGATCATTGACGCAGTACTATTCAAAGTAAGTAGCAGGAGATCTCCAGAGTTTCTGACCAGGAGACTTTCTGGACCTTACCTGGAGATTTCAGAGATTGAATTCCAGGTCTTCCTCAAATTCGCACGTACCAACTCTGCCACTGTTGTTTCCCAGTGTTCCCATCTTCATTATATCCTTTCATTGCCTGGCAAAGAAAACAGGAGAAGGGATGAATTGGCAGGCGCTGTCAAGGTAGCATTATGTGTGGGCCACAAATGTGTGGGTTCAGTCAAGGGGGCAAGAATGACACCTTCCTAGTATACGCCACCCTTCCTCATAGCAGTCCAGAGCAGCTAATACAGTGGTCCCCCGGTTTACGAATACCCCGGCCTACAAAAACCCCGGTCTAAGAAAGAGCTGGGGCCGGAAAAACGGCCCCGGTTTACGGAAAAAAACCCGGTTTAAGAAAAGAAAGCGGCGGGAAATTCAAATGGTGCGAGGGCTGGTTTAAGGGGCCCCGGTTTACGAACTTTTCGGTTTAAGAAAGGGGTGCTGGAACGAATTAATTTCGTAAGCCGGGGGACCACTGTAATGCCCATAAAAGACTTGTAAAATCACAAATTACACATATCTAACATAAGTGAATACAGATTTAATAAAATACAGTACAAAGCAATACCAAAAAAACGACAAAAGAAATAAAATGCTTGCTTGTTCCCCAAAAGCTTGTACAACTTGGTACCTAAAAGACAAAAGTATGTGGGACAAGTGGCTCTTGAATAGAAAGGAGTGCCCCAGTCATGGGGCCACCACTGAGGAAGCCCTGCTATGTGTAGAAGACCTGCTTTTGTTTCTGTACCATATCAAGGGAAGTAGCTGGGTGCTTGTGGATCATTACTGTCCGTTTCTCTTCTCCATTGCAGGCCTATCATTCTACTCTGATGGATTCTGACACCAAACTGATTGGGAATATGGCTTTACTGCCTATTAAAAGTCAGTTTAAAGGACCAGCACCCAGAGAAAGTAAGTTTGCAGCAGTCTCAAGCTTTCTGGTAGCCTCCAGTGTATCTATAGATCTGAACAATTGGTATAGCTTTCTAACGGTTGTGAACTAAATTTCTCAAAATAGTTTCAAATTATTTAAAATACAATGAAATAAACTGGGATATTAGGGTGCCTTGAAGGACAGGGCTGCTTTCCCCCCAATGCCAAGTCACTAGAGGGGCCAAAGGTCTATACAGGGTACAGTGTTAGAGCATTGTGGTTAGAGCATTGAGCTGAGACTTGGGGTGTCGATATGGAGCCTATATTCTCTCTTCCAGCTTAACCTACCTCGGGTGATCAGAGGCTTCCGTGTCTAGAGATGTAAATTTTCATTATGTTTGATCTTGCAGGACAGAACAAATAATTGTACACTTTTTTTCCCCTTCGCTGCAAGAAAATTGTCAAAAATTGTAGTTTTTGAAGACTATTCTTAGTTTGGATTTATTCTGCACACAAAGAATGCATGTGTTTTTTATTCAGTAAACAGCACTTTCTGTACAGAAGACAGTTGTATTTTCTGTGCAGGAAAATTGTTGTTGTTTTGCAGAGAACATGCCACGTGCATTCTCCTTGTCAGGGTTTTCCAGTGCTCCAAACTATTTTTTCTGGCTATTTTAAAAACATTTTCAAATACTCCAGACCCAGAGCAGAGTCATCCCAGACTTCGATGGAGCTATCCAAGTGCTGAACCTGTTTGGAAGATAGGGTTTCATCTCTTAGAGAGCACCTTTAAAATCTGGATTTTAAACTGAAAGCTTTGCTGCAGTGGGGCGAAGAATTCTTATTGAGGGGTAGTGATCCGTTTTGTCCCTGGCATAGCTACAACCCGGATCATGGCTTAGATTTCTGAGTGGGAAAAGTCCCCTATGAAGTCTTGAAAGACAGGGTAGAGATGTGGTTGGACTGCAACAACCAGCAGCCCTAGCCACACATGATTCGCATTCTAAAATATCCGGTAAGTAACAGGTTCTTTACCCTTGCCTTAAAGGGAAACAAAGGGAGAGGTCCCCTAAAATACATGGAGGGAACCTAACCTGAGAAAATTAGCCCTTCTATCTCCCGTTGTCCTGGCCAGCTTAGGTAGGCAAGGCTTGGGAAATGGCTGATAGTTGGCCATTTCATCCACTTATCCCACTTTGCATTGGTCTCTCAGATGTCTTTAATAGTATATATACATATCTCATTTCTTATTCTTGCAAATATAATGTGCTTCTTTCCCTCCTTTGGTAGCAAAGGATATGGACATCATAGATGAAGCCATCTGTTACTTCAAAGCCAACGTCTTCTTTAAAAATTACGAAATCAAGGTAAGCGGGAGGCTGGGGAAGGGAAGGTGCTTCAAACTGCTTGCTGTGTGCAGTGACAGAAGATCCCAGAAAGCTGGCAACTTGTTCTAGGTAGCGTAGAAATAGGGACATACAAGTGATTTAAAAACACTAAAAAACAGGACAGCATTCTGCTGATGCCCATGGAAAGGAGAACCCTGCTAAATGAGGCAAAAAGTCCATGTAAGCCATTTCTTACCATGCAGGTGCTTTTCAAAAGCCCTTGGGAAGGTTTGTAAGGCCACTTATATTCTGAGATGGGCTGCTTCAAAACATAGAGGCTCTCTTGAATTGTCACAGCTGATAACTCTGAACCAAAGGGACCTGCAACAGAATATTGCACTTTAGGACGTTATGATTCATGACTCAGACTGCTTCATTCAGAGCTTGGTCGTGTTAGGCATTTTTGGACTACAGCTTCCAGAGTCCCCCAGCCAGGGATTCTGAGAACTGTAGTCTAAAAAAGTAATACAACCAAGTTTTGTTCCGTTCCATTGTTTCCCAACAGTCAGTTGACTTTCTCTGGCCGTCGAGCATGCTTGGTTTTGGTTAGGCTGTATTGGCACTCAAAGCGATCAAAAAGCAGGAGGAGAGTATAAATTGATAATAATTCTTATAATTGCGATAAATTCCAGAGGTGGTGCCAGTTTGATCTATCTGTTTTATTTTAGAACGAGGCTGACAGAACCTTGATCTATGTAACACTCTACATTTCGGAATGCTTGAAAAAACTGCAAAAGGTAACAGAACCAAAGGCTTAGTTTGGGTTGGCTTGTTTTTTAAACTGAATAATGTGTTTTTAAAAAGACCAAAAAATGTTAATGTGCGGAGGTTTCTCCACATCTAACCAGTTTGGGCTTGGAAATTGAAGCAATCATCTTTGTGAGCTATTGGAAGTATATATATATATATATATATATATATATAACTATACGGTTTGCTGCAGCACTGTAAAAATGTTGATTGCTAAGTCCTTAGCAGTCCTGGATGCTTCTTTCGATTGAACAGTTATTTCAGTTTAGCAAATGTGTAAAATGTTTTCACTTCTACAGTGCTTTCAATCTATAGTGATTCCAGGGAGTGGGAAAGTAGTCCCCTCCCTAAAAAATACAGACCAAGAAGAGATATTCACATATTCATGAACTGTTTGTGCTTTTGAACACTGCAATGCCTGCTGTATCTCTTCTTAGAGTTACTCTGTGAATTTCTCTCTTGAAAGCAGAACAGAAGATGTTTTAAGACATAGTCACTATTACGGTATTCTATCCCCACATGAGTCCCATGAACCCAGAGTTAGAACTGTACTAGGGTCCCTTTGCTTACTTTTAGGTTGACCTGTGTAGCTTTGTACTGTTAATCCCTCTTGGAGGGGAAAAAACAGTGTGTTACAAGTTGCCTTGGCTCCCCTATCAAGCAAAAGTTGAGGTATTCATTACTACCTATATCATGAGCTGGCAATTCTTGTAGTTTGTGGGTCAGATTTTTGTCACAGCACTTGTTGTAAGTCACACTGGCCCCAAAGAGGCCAAAAATGTTTAGGGGGGGGGGGGTAAAAACTTCCAAGTTACATAATGCCTGTTGGGATGAAGACAAAATGGCAGGTATCCATTTCTGGAAATTTAAGGCTGGCAATAGCTCAAGACAAATGCATCTCTACTGGTGACTTGTCGAACCTCCGCTCTGCATCTTTAGGATTGAGTTAACCATAGATCCCTTAATTTGAAACATCTAGACAAATGTGTGGGTTCATATTTCTTCCCCAACCCAATTTGAGATTTGTGTGTGTGTGTGCTTTTATCACTCACCCTGATGAAGATTTCTGGACAATCTGAAAGCTTGGACATCAACATGAAACTGTAATGGCTCCTAGCAGAGATATTGGCCACATGTGGATTTTGGTGTAGTTTATTTTCTTCTTCTCTTCAATGTGTCACGCTTGCTTACACTTTCTTTTACCTTCAGTGTAATTCCAGAGGCCAAGGAGAAAAAGAAATGTATACATTAGGAATCACTAATTTTCCTATCCCCGGAGAGCCAGGATTTCCACTGAATGCTCTCTATGCCAGACCCATAAACAAGCAAGAAGAAGGTAAGAGGAACGTAACAACGAGGACCACATATTTGAACTGATAAGTCCCAGTTCTGGGAAAAGAGCAGGATACAAACAAATAATATATTTTCCTTGAAGAAAGTACTGTTGAGTTCACTGGGGCCTACTCTAGAGGCATAGGATCTCCATACTTGTGTTATGTTGGATATGCTCTTGCCCTCAGAATATACACAGAAGTGAATATTCTGCCTGCAATTTCTTTGCAGCTTCATTTTCTGTGTAGCTGATCCTTTTTCCATTCTACCAACACGAGATCTCATCTGTGGGTCTGAGTGTGCTTTGTGTGTCTCCTGTAGATATGGGTTGTTCAGTTCAGTCTGATGGGAGGAGCAGATCCATGTGTGCAAAGGAACACAAGTTTGGCTTGCGCAGGGAAACCTTTCAAGATCAGCACTCCCACACTGATTCACATTAGCTACATCTAAGCAGTTGTGTTTCAGTTTTCCTGGAGTGCCATCACACAGCGTGTGTCTGTTGATTTAAACCAACAGATAACCTACTGTCTTACATTGTACGGTAGGTTTTCAAATGAGGAGGGGGACAAAACCTACCTGAGTATGATCTTATGGTCTTAGCTGGCTGTATTTCTTTCTGTTTTCAGAGGTGATGAGAGCATACTTGCAGCAGCTGAGGCAAGAAACAGGCCTGAGGCTTTGCGAAAAGGTCTTCGATCCCCAGAGTGACAAACCTAGCAAGGTAAGATGTTGATCTCCTTTGTGGCCTGGCTCTGCTGAAGGCTAGTCAGGCCAGAAGTGCTTCTCTATATTCCAGAAAAAGCTGGAGTAGAGCATGTGAAATAAGTGTTATATTTAATTAGAATTTTATACTCACTTCAGTGGCTTGAGGTTGCCTATTTGGAATTTATCAGTAGATTGTCTGATGTTTTGAATAAGAATGTAGGTAGTTTAGTCACTTCACATAAATATATCACCACCTCTTTTTTTGTTGTTGTGTGTGTCCCTTCAGTTCATTTCCAACTTATGGCAATCCTAAAGAGACCTTTTCCTAGGGTTTTCTTGGCAATATTTATTCAGAGGTTTGCCATTGCTTGCCTCCAAGGCTGAGAGGTTATGACATGCCCAGGGTCACCCAGTGGGTTTCCATTGGTGAGCAGGGATTTGAACCCTGGTTTGAGGGAGTTCTAGTCCAATTCTTAAGACCATGACACCATGCTGTCTTTGGCCTTCTCTTTAGTGTCTGTGTACTCTCTTCGTATATCTGTCTCATCTGTGTTCATTTACGATCATGTCTCCTAAGTGTGTGCGCCAAAATAAATGCAGTAAATGTATCAATCAGGATGTGTTTTTGTGTACCTCTCGTTTTATTTCAGGAGACCCAACACACACAGGGCTGCCGCCAAAACAGAAACCTGGTGTATAGTTTTTCTTCCCACTCCTGTCCCATAAAGTCTCTTGTGCAGGACTAGAGGAAAACTAAACACCAGGTTTGTACGGAGAGCAGCCCTCTCAAGTCTAGCCACAGTAGGGGCTGGGAAATAAAAACAGTCATATACAAAACATACTGGATGGTGTGATCACCTGAAGTTCCCTACACCTGCTAGCCATTCATGCATAGTAGAAAGCCTCTCGAGTGTGATGGTGTTGTGACACCATTAGACATTACTGGGAAGCAGGCTAGACCTGGATATGGGGACGGCATGTTTCCTGGGAGTCTTGGGTCTCCTGGAAAGAATTGTTCTGGAGAAAGCTGAGGGGTCTTTCCTTTCACTGTTTTGACATCTTGCTCTCATCTCCTTTTGTCTCCTAGTGGTGGACCTGTTTTGTGAAGAGACAGTTCATGAACAAGAGCCTGTCAGGCCCAGGGCAATGAAGAGAGAACAGGTGACTCTTTCATCGAAGTGCTTCGCTGCTGGATGTATAAATTTTGTCTCCGTTTTCCTATGTTTTCTACCACAAGAGAATATGTGCTTCCATGAGTGGAGAAAAGTCACATTGGGAAAGAGAAGTGAAAGCTAAAATCATGTGCATATTTTGTTGAGCTGGAGCTTGATGAGGATGAGCGACGACTGAAGATAATAATAAAAAGTGATTTCTCACATTGTTTAGCCTCCACTTGGGTCTTACTGCCATGCGTAAAGACAGGTGGGGAACTGTTTTGAAGAACTGGATTCCTTTGGGCATTATCTTCTGGGAATTGCCTTTCACCAGGTGATGGGACTAGGGCCCAAAGTGGACAGAACCACTTCTTTACCTCCCCTCCTTTCTTTCTTTCTCGCTGTATCTTTCTTGCAACTCTCTTCTTCCTCCCCACCCAGTGTGAGATGCCAAGACTGCTTGTGCCAAAGATGGCATATGTCCAAAACACGCTGCAGAAATCATCCCGTTTGAGACTGCTTGAGCTGCCCTAGCTCAGTGCTAGGGAATCCTGGGAATTGTAGTTTATTGTGGCCTCAGAGTTCTTTGACAGAGAAGGCCAAATGTCTCACAAAACAACAGTTCCCAGGATTCCCTAGCATTGAGCCAGGGCAATTAAAGCGGTCTCAAACGGGATGATTTCTGCAGTGGGGTTTGGAAGACCCAAGACATCCTAAGAAGGAGTTGGAAGGGATCACAAGGGCCATTTCGTCTATCCTCTACCATGTGGGAATACACACCTAAAGCACTCCCAAGAAAAGGACATCCTAGCCTTCGTTCAAAGACTCCCAAAGGAGAGTCCATCGACCTTCTATTTACCAAGAGCGCTTAACATCAGAAAGTTCTTCCTAATGTTTAGGTGGGTTTTTTTTTTCTTGTGATTTGAATCTATCGGTTCATCGTAGCTCCATCTCCCTTAAATTTATCCAGTTCTCCCTTTAAAGCCATTCAGGGTGGCAGCTCCTGCATCTTGTAGCAGTGAGGTTTGCGATCTAAGTGTCTGCACTGTATTGTGCTGCAAGCCTACAAAGAGAAACGCCCCACTGAGTACTATGGAACGTAGGCGCAAATATGTATAGGTAGCGCCAATATGGCTAGGTAGCGTGGCATAGTGGGTTGATTGTTGGCCTACGGCTCTGGAGACCAGGGTTCAATAGCAGCTCGGCCATGGGAACCCCACTGGGTGACCTTGGGTGAGTTACATTCTCTCAGCCTCAGAGGAGGGTCACTGACGAAGCCCTCCTGAACCAACGGGGCCAAGAAAAACGCAGCATAGGTTCACCTCAGAGTCCCCATAAGTGGGAAACAACTCAAATACATTACTGTATTTTAAGCATTTTAATCTTGATTTTAGCACTGAGTTTGTTTTAATTATTGTAGCAATTTGATTCTATTTTAATATACTATTTTTGCATGTTTTTTGACTGTATGGTGTTTTCTTTTTTTTAATGTAAGCCGCCCTGAGCCCCAGCCTTGGGAGAAGAGTGGGATATCGATAAATATAACAACGACGACAACAAATATGTATAGAGGCCAGGGTTCAAATCTCAGCTCAAGGTCACGGGGCAAGTCACAGGCTGCATCCACACTGCCGAAAGAATCCAGTTTGAGACTGCTTGAACCGCCCTGGCTCAATGCTTGGGACTTCTGGGAACTAGTTTCCTGAGACATTTCGCCTTCTCTGTCAGGCGAGCTCTGGGGCCACAAGAGACTACAAATCCCAGGATTCCGTACGGCAGCTAGAACGGTGTCAAACCGGTTTATTTTGGCAGTGTGGACGCAGGCAGACTCAACCTGACAGAAAGGCAAGCCCAACTCTGGTTCCCAAACACACTGCAGTGAGGCGGCTGCTTGGACTGCCTTGGCTCAGTGCTAGGGAATCGTGGGAATTGTAGTTTATTGTGGCCCCAGAGCTCTCTCTGACAGAGAAGGCACTCAGTGTCTCACAAAACTACAACTCCCAGAGTTCCCTGCCGGGCCTACCCTTCTCCAAACAGTCCCAAATGAGCGCAATTAACTCTCCGCACAGGGAAGACCCAGAGCGCTTAGTGCGCATGCTCCGCTTCTTCAAGGCGCCCCTTGCTCCGCTCACGGCTCGGGAAGGGTGTTCATCACAGTGCCTGATTTTTTTTAAATATTTTTAAAAACTCCTTTCCATTTTTTAAAAAATGGAGGGGAGGACGAAGCGAGACCGGAGGTGAGGCGGAAACTCCCCCCGTGAAGAAATGCGAGGTTTTTTTTCCACGGAGGCTGACAGGCAGTGGTGAAGACAGCCCTCCTGGGCCTCTTTTTTTGCCTCTTCTTTCTGTGAGGAGGAGAGGACCCTCCGGAGAGGCGCCATTTTAGATTTGGTCCGGCCGTCGAAGTGAGAAGGAGTCCGGCTTCTTCTTCTTCTTCCCCTCCGTCCCTCCCTTTGTGGCCATGAGCGTCGTGGAGCATGTGCGGGAAATGGCGGCCGCCGGGCTCCACTCCAACGTCCGGCTCCTCAGCGGCCTCCTCCTCACTATGAGCGGCAACAACCCGTGAGTCTCTCTCTCTCTCTCTCTCAGAGGACAGGCCCCTGAGGAGGGAGCCCCGCCTCCTCTTCCTTCCCCCCGCCCCCGCTTTGAGGCTCACAACAACCCTGCCAGGTAGCCTTAGCTCCAAAACGCACGGCAGGAATCGTCCCGCTTTAAGACCGAGGCTCGGTGCTCCTGGGAATTGTAGGCGCCATCCACACGGGAGGACTAGCCCGCTTTGGCACCGTTTGAACTGCCCTGCCTCAAGGCTCCGCTCTGGGCCCCGCAACAAACTCCCAACTCCCAGAATTCCATAGCCTTCAGCCAGGACTGGGCCTCACAGCAAACTCCAACTCCCAGAATTCCATAGCCTTCAGCCAGGAAGAATTAAAGCTCTGCTCTGGGCCCCACAACAAACTCCAACTCCCAGAATTCCATAGCCTTGAGCCAGGACTGGGCCTCACAACAAACTCCAACTCCCAGAATTCCATAGCCTTCAGCCAGGAAGAATTAAAGCTCTGCTCTGGGCCTCACAACAAACTCCAACTCCCAGAATTCCATAGCCTTCAGCCAGGAAGAATTAAAGATTTGCTCTGGGCCCCACAACAAACTGCCAACTCCCAGAATTCCAGAGCCTTGAGCCATGGCACGTAAAGCGGTGTCAAACCATGTTATTTCTCCAGTGTGGATGCGGCCCTTGCCTCTTCTGGCATCAGAGCTGCCTCTGACAGAGGAGGCTAAATGTCTCACAAAACTACAGGTCCCAGGATTCCCTAGCATCGAGTCAGGGCACTTAAAGAGGACTCAGACTGGATTATTTCTGCGGTGTGTTTTGGACCTTAGTCAGAGTGTCTGCACTGCGGAAATAATCCAGGTTCAGCCCGCGGCAACTGCCATTGGCACCGTGCTGTTGGATTTTGAGAATTGTCCTTTTGACAACCCTGGGAGGTAGCCTTAGTTCAGAGCGTCTGCACTGCAGAAATAACCCGGGTTGACCCTGCTTTCACTGCCATGGCTCAGTGCTGTGGGATTGTGGGACTTGTAGTTTTCTACAACCCTGGGAGGTAGCCTTAGTTAAAACTGGGGGGGGGGGCTGAGCTGAGTTTAATAAATAACACTTTTATTTATATCCCGCTTTTTATATACACAATCAAAGCAGTGTACAACAAAAATCCAATTATATAAAAACCCAATTAATATACGTATACAAATCCCCCTTAAAACAAGATTAAACAATTATAATATTAAAAATTCCAACATTAATTAAAAACTCTTACTTGCATTGTTAAAATTAACAACACACCCGGCCATCACAGCCAGAGCTTAAATAAATAAAACTTTTATTTAAGACTCTGTCCACACTACAGAAATAATCCAGATTGACCTCGCTTTAACTGCCATGGCACCATACTGTGGGATCCTGGAGATGGTAGCTTTCGTATCCCTGGGAAGGTAGCCTTAGTTTAGAGCAGGGGAGGCGAGCTGATCTTCAGACTGCATCCACACTGCTGAAATAATCCAGGTTGGCCCCACTTTAATTACCGAAACGTTCAACGTTGACTTGATCATGCCAGTACATTGTAAGATCTTGACGCACTTCTGTTGACTGTACCATTTAAGGATCAGATATGGACGCTTTGTGTGGCCAACCCACATTGTTTGCTTTGTGTTTCTTGCAGTGAATTGTTTTCCCCATCACAGAAGTATCAGCTTCTTGTGTATCATGCCGATTCTCTTTTCCATGACAAGGAGTACAGAAACTCTGTAAGTAAATACACAATGGCCTTGCAGCAGAAGAAAGCCTTGAGCAAAACATCAAAAGTCAGGCCTTCGACTGGGAATGCTGCGTCTACTCCTCAAAGCCAGGTACTCAGAGTTTTAAAAAAAATCATCATGGCTTGGTGTCTTGCCAGCGAGACAGACCCATGTTGCATTGGCTGTTGAATACCCATGACAAATCGATTTTTGTCTGAATTAGAATATGTGTGTAGGTGATTAAAAAGCAAACCGACAGCACTTCTCCCAAGTTTGTTGCAGATCCCAGAAGGATGCAGTTAATCACTAAATATATATATTCGTTTATTGTTACATCATGTAAAGGCAAAAGTACAGTGTTATGTGCTGTGGTTGTTGTAGTTTAGCTTGAGAAGACAACATGAGAGTGTGGCACAGGCACAGAAGCCTAATCTCAGGATACTACAACCCCATAGTTTGCCTTCTAGACCTCATGGTCTGGGTTTCTATCTCTGAAAAATATAGATGTCTGTATTCTCTACCTCTGAGCACGTAATATAGCATACTTTCTCATCCTTTTTAGCACAGCATTGGGCAGCCTTACAGACTCATATGCTCTGGTGTGAAAATAGTTTGTTTCTGCTAGAGCAGAACAAAGCTAATAGTCCTTCCATGCAACAATCCACTTCTAGTTGCCCCATAATTTATTCATGTGAGCCATATGGTCAGGAAAGGGTTGCTTTGTGAAAGATTTTGCAAAAGAAAGCATATGACTGAAATGAATCTGCTACAAATCAGCCAGAGATATACCAGAAGATTCTGATGTACTTTCTGCCTGTTCCCTGAGCTAGGAGTTTTGACTGTCTTTTTCTATAAGTTACTTTCTCATGAAATGAGTTAAGATGCATGGACGGTTGCATCCACCCAAGACCCAATCGCAAAGCTCTCTTTTGTGTGCATAATTTATCATGATCAGCACTACACACACACACACACATTTTTTATATTTTAAAATGTCAGCCAATAAAACTGTAAGATTTAAAAGAAAAATGGGTGATGGCAGAGCTCAGTGGTAGGACATATCTTATGCACAGAGAAATATTGGGCACAGAGAAAGGCCAAAATCCAGTGCCTGGCATCAGCACATTTTCTTGTGAAGTAGGGCTGTGAGTGAGTGTTGCTTGAGAAGATTGTGGACAGCTTCCAGTCCTCAAGACAGGAAATTCTAACTCAAATGGTCCATGGGTTTGACTTGTTATATAGCACCTCCTTTAGACTTTAAAATCTATTACGCTGTATTAATAATGGATTTTTTTTTCTTTCTCCTTGTGCTGCAAGAACTATGAAATCATTAAAGAGTAGTCTCCGTTGTATTTTTAGTGCCTGCCTTCTGAAATTGAAGTGAAGTACAAAATGGCGGAGTGCTATACAATGTTAAAGCAAGACAAAGATGCCATTGCTATACTTGATGGAATCCCTTCAAGACAAAGAACCCCAAAGGTAAGTTACTAAGGACCTTTTAGAAAGAAAGGTTGCTTGGGAGGTTTTAGTCAGAAGCATACAAGATAGAATAATCCTTTCAGCATCCTTTGATAGCAAGATACAAGGCAGAAGTCTCTACCTTTTTTAATAAAGGCAAAAATTACTTGCCATTGATCATCGCAAGCCCAGAAGGTTGTATCAGCACTTGGAACCAACAAGTAAAAGGACTTCCTCAGTGCAATGCATGATGAATTACAAGTGTTACGATGAAAGTTTCTGGCTTTGCATAAGTTGAAAACATCCTTTGTTTGATATACTGTACTCTTCAAGCAAATTGGTCTATCTTGTATGCCGGGGAATTGGGAATATATAGTGAAAAAAGGAACTTTTTCAAATTCTGCTTCATACTGAAGGGGGATTTGAAGTAATGAAGGGGAAGAAATGCATTTCTTTCTCACACTCTAACACACCAGAATCTGAACAGAATGGAAGCCCTGAATCTAATATAGAAGGTGCCAGGATCACTTTACGTTGTGTATATGCTGTAGTAATATTCCATTCAGCTAACATTCTAGAACAGATGTTTACATATCTTCCCAGGCTAGGTGTTAAAACTGATCTTCTGCAGATTAATTCCAGACCTTGTTGTCAGAAAGCCTTCACCCTTGCATGCCAGGGAGAAGACATGCTGGGTATAAGTCTAGCCATGTCAGCTTATCTTTCTGGAGGAAAGTCCCAAGGCATGCAGTTCTATAGAGATCCAAGCAGTTTTGTAAGTTAGCCCAAGCAAAACAATATTCTCCTCCAATGCTAATTTAACCACGTCTGTTCAAACACACATCTCAGGTGTGTGTGTTTCATCTCTTGGAGCTGTTGACATGTGTCAGAGCAATTTATAGCTTATAACTTCACCATTGTATTTCCATGGGTTGCAGATTAACATGATGCTGGCGAATTTATATAAAAAGGCGGGCCAGGAACGCTCCTCTGTGACAAGTTACAAAGAAGTTCTGAGGCAGTGCCCACTTGCTCTTGATGCCATCCTAGGTAGCCACGTTTCTTGTTCTCAATGGTTATTGTACTTGCAGGATATTAGAAGTGCAACTAAGAATTGTTGGTAATTTTTTGACAATCATAGCCTGGGCAGGTTAAATAATGTGGATTAATGCACAAGTGCAGCCAGTTAATTGGGTGCTCATAAGTAGGTGTTATTCGTTGTAGCTACAATATTGTGTTTTAGAAGCTTTTAAGTGCTTGGAGAAGCAGTAACAACACTTCTAGAACTTTTTCTAATCCAAAGGGAAGAATTTGTGCTAGGGAGGTAGCAGGACAGTTGGTGTGGTGCTGAATCACTGTAGTCACTTACCTGTTGTTTGCATCTGAGCACATCATTTCCTTGAGGCTACCAAACTCATTTAGTCAAAACAGCAGTTACAGCTATTGTTGTCTCTTATTTAGGTTTGTTGTCGCTCTCGGTGAAAGGTGCAGAAGTTGCCTCAATGACAATGAATGTCATCCAGAGTATCCCAAACTTGGATTGGCTTTCAGTGTGGATCAAAGCGTATGCGTTTGTGCACACAGGAGATAACACCAGAGCCATCAACACCATCTGGTAAGAATCCAGGGCACGTTCCCGATGTCTTTCTTGAAAAGCATCTTTGGAGAAAAGCATTTGCACTACCATTTTTTAATTTGAATTCTTAATTGCTTATAGCATTTAAGAGTACAGTATGTTATATATGAGGGTTTCCCAGCTCCATAACATACTGCTCTCACTGCCCTGTCCATCTGTAAGTTCTTAGACACCTTATTTACCTTTGTTGTTGTTGTTCAATTTTGATGTCAGGAAACAGCCAAAAAGTTTTAATGTGTTAATAGGAGTGTGTACAACAGAAAAATTATTTTTGAGATGTGCCACTGTGGACGGAAAAAACACCTGAAAGCAGTGTCACTTGCTGTTTCTGATTTCATAAGACCATATGCGTTCCCATTCTCTCTTTAATCTTCTTTAGAGAGAAATTGCCTTCACTATAGCTGTACTGTGGAAGATACAGTGACATAAGGACTGGGTTATAAATTCATTTAATAAGGAGACAGATGTAAATGCATGAAGGAATTATTTTTAAATTGATATTGCAATCTTTTTTTCTCAATTTGTTCTATTCCTGTAAGCTCGCTGGAGAAAAAGTCACTACTGAGAGATAATGTGGATATACTGGGGAGCTTAGCAGATCTGTATTTCAGAGCTGGTGACAATAAGAATGCAATTCTAAAATTTGAGCAAGCACAGATGTTGGATCCATATTTAATAAAAGGTAAGTCCATCTCCAAATATACTGTATGTCTGCCCCAGCAATGAGATCACTTGGAGAGATTCTCTCTGTTTCCTCCCAGTGGGAGCAGTACTTGGCATGGAGATACGGAGGCCCAGTTGGCCCTTGTACATTGAATAAAGATCACAAGTGATTTTGGACAGTCTCTCACATTTCCTGAAGACTTATTTTTAACTTATTTATTAAAATAGTATATCTCGTGCTATCTAATATCTCAGAGTAATGTGAAAATGAGCCAGTTAAAACAATTAAAATATTCTTTTGAGTAGCAATTTAGAGCGATCTAAAAATACATAAGCATTTAGAACATTTGGAAACCATCAACTTATATAGACTTGAGGTAAAATCCTTATATACCTACCACCTTTATACATGTCATGTTCTAATTTGGCTCTGGAATGAAGCTGGCATCAGTGCCGTTTGGGCCTCCAGGAGAGGGGCATTCCAATGGTTGACCCAGAAGTACATCCTATTTAGCGGATCATACGCTAAAGCAAGTGTAAGTAGGGTTGCAGCTTTAACTATGGGTTAATGGAATGAAAAAAAATCAATAGTTTATTTGTAGTTGCACTGACGTTGAAAGAAAAACTAGGCCAAATTAGACAGACCAAAAGAAAAAGAACAAAGAACTGCATGTCCTCATGCTTACTAAAATTAGAGAAAATTTGATTAAAACCACAAGTGAAATGTATAATTAGAAGTCTTTAATTCTTTTTGTTTTTAGGAATGGATGTATATGGTTACTTGTTAGCCCGAGAAGGTCGTCTGGAAGATGTGGAGAATCTAGGCTGTCGGCTCTTCAATATTTCTGATCAGCATGCAGAGCCTTGGGTGGTATCAGGGTAATAGCATGCTTCTTGCTGCCTTTTGACTCTTCCACTAAATATTTTTGAGGAGGAATCCATTAAGTCCTCATTAAAGAAGTGGAGTAGGTCTTTGCTAGTTGTGCATACCATTTACTTCCTTATGAGTGCCCATTTGATATATCAATACCACTACCCCAACTTTTGGTTTCTATAGCTCAGCATCTGTAACTTGTTTACAACCTAAATTATTGCATGTTTTTGTCAAAACTTTTGCCTAAATTACAACACAATTCTTTGATTTTCTGCTATAGCCTTACAGGGTTTGAAAGTTACTTAACTGGGTACTTCCTTAATTTTTGTGTTTGTGCAATGCCTACTGTTTCCTAAACCAAGCAGCAACAACAGGTCCATTTTTCTGATCTGGAACTCAGAGGGAGCCAAAGTGCCAACAAGGCAAAAAACAAAACCCCCAAAGTGTCTGGTTTTTAAAAAATGAGCATTTTAAAAAAATACTGAACAACATAACAGGAAAGGCTGCAGCCAATGTAAAAGGTGAATTACTATCCCTAGCAGCTTCCAAGAGAGGCAGTTCATTGGAAAATATTGAGCAAAGTAGCCTATTGTTGCTTCCTCCTTTTTGCAGGTGTCACAGCTTCTACAGCAAGCGCTATTCCCGTGCCTTGTATTTAGGAGCCAAAGCCATTCAGCTGAACAGCAACAGTGTACAAGCTTTGCTCCTGAAAGGTGCCGCTCTTCGGAACATGGGGAGAGTGCAGGAAGCCATCATCCACTTCCGAGAGGCCATACGGCTTGCTCCTTGCAGGCTGGACTGTTATGAAGGCAAGTAAAGAGGGCGGACGTTCACAAATGTGCAATGATGAATCTGGTGGTAGTGAATATCACTGTAAGGCAAACAGATGAACTGCATCACTCAGAACGTGTTTTTGACAAGCCGGAGTCCCTCCCAAAGGTTTTGGTTTGGCATGCCAATATGCAATATTCTTTTATAATTGCTAGGTGAGACTGTGTGAATTAAATGGTGTCAGTGCTACTGAAATAGAAGAATCTGGTTATATCTGCCAATAATAACTTTGATCCTTTTCATTCCTCCAGGCCTCATTGAGTGCTACTTGGCATCTAATGGTCTCCGTGAAGCCACGGTTATGGCTAATAATGTCTACAAAACCTTGGGAGCTAATGCACAGACACTGACTCTTTTGGCAACCGTGTGTCTGGAAGATCCTGTTGCACAGGAGAAAGCAAAGACTTTGCTAGACAAAGCATTGACACAGCGCCCTGATTACATCAAAGCAGTGGTTAAAAAAGCAGAGCTTCTCAGTAAGTCAGTTACCTATCCCCTTGTGTGCGTTGTACAAGCTTGTCAGCATAGTTTTTATTCAGTGTGCATAGGTATGTTCCTTCAAAGCAGAATCACTTCTATCCAGTCTTGAAGGTGGCGATTCTCTTCCAAAGCTCTGCAAAATATAGTTGTGCTTTTGACTGGCTGCATGATTTTCTCTCACTTTTGCAGTGGGCTACCAGCTACCAGCTTTTGGCTTAATTCTTCCTTTGGATAGAATATTTTACCACTGAACTGAAAATGCCAATCTTCGTCTCTTTATTATACCTTAAGCCTTACTGGTGCCATTTGACAAGCAATTCCTGTAAATTAAGGCTGCAGCATTTAGTCAGTTGATGGGCTTGGATTGACTTTCTAAAGGTATCTCCTATGTAATCAGGCAGCCAATTCATTCATTTATTTTTAATTTAGTGTGGCTGTTTCCCTTGTAAGAGCGGGGATATTTACTTCTTTGTTGCGTAAAGAAGCCTTGCCTTTTCTGCGTTGGTTCTGTCTAGCTATGTCTGTCCGTTTCTCAAATGCACATGCACATATCTGAAAACAAGATAATTTCTGAGAATATCCATTTTGCCTAAATTTACAGAAGCAGGGTAAGGGTAGCCTGCGGGCAACATAAACTGCATCCTTTTTCTGTGGTCCACCTAGATTACCCTTCTGCCCCCAAAGACTCTGGACCGCTAAAATTTTTTGAAAGGGTGAAAAAAATGGCCATAAAATCACTCAAGTCACCTAAATTGCCACAAAAACATGCTGAGTGTAATTTACTTCCTAAACTCCTGCCCTCCAGAATCTTTACAAACATGTGATTTGGGGCTGAAACCAAGAACTAGAAGTGATATCACGTTGCTTCTCTCTATCTCAGGCATGTCCGTGTGACCCACTGGGAGAGTAAAGGGATGAAAATTGGCTCCTACCTCTTGCATAGTTGCCTTCCCTTGCATAATACTGTCCCCATAGAGATGCAACTGATGGCTTTGGTGCAGTTGCTTTGGCATGACCTGAAGTTAATTATAGTTGTATACTTCCCTGATATCTATAAGGATGAAAGACAGTTTTTGTAATACAACATTTTAGCTAAAATATTTTAATTTATTGGATGCCATCTTCCATCCCACGGAGGGAGAAAGGCAGGGTGTAAATGGAATTAATTAAAAAATGCTAAAATGTCTTCTAATAAATATCTAAATATGGTAAGGTCTGAGCAGTTAGCCAGTAGAGATGTCTTTTAAGTGCAGGACACTCCTGATACAAATAGGTTTAAATCTGTGCCAACAGGCCGGGAACAGAAGTATGAAGATGGAATTGCTTTGCTGAGGAACGCTCTGGCCAACCAGAGTGACTGCATTCTGCATCGAATGTTGGGAGACTTCCTTGTAGCTGTTAATGAGTATCAGGAAGCCATGGACCAGTACAGTATTGCTCTAAGGTAAAATCCTAGACATGTTCTTGTCATTGTCCAGATGGTGAGGACGTATCATCATGATTGATCGATTTATATAGTGTCATCATTGTACTGGCCCTTTACCAGTAAAAGAACAACAAAAGTTTCCTGCTTTAGAGCTATAGTATAATGAAGACATGATGCAAAAAGAAAAGGAGGTGGCATCATGGGAGGGGATTAAGTCCCGCAGATACTGCCTCTTCTTCTTGCCCTCCAAGGCCACGGCAGTGGCAATTGGGATAGAAGGAGGGCCTTTCGTCTGCCTCTGGACCTAGGAGACTTAGAGCTCCTGTGACCATCCGCTTCCATAGTCTGCCAACAGATTCTCCTTCCTCTAGTCACTCTTGTTCTTTTAATTATTTTATTGTCTGTGTGCATGGTTTGTTTTCAGTCCCCAAATAGGTTTAAGATTTTAATTCTGGATCTATATGTAGGTGGGAAGATTCCTCTGTTCTATTACTCCTCATTCACCATCATAGGATTGCCTGTGGTGCACTTTGAATGGTGGGTAGGCCACAACTTCACCCCTTAAGGAAATGTATCTCTAGAGCTGTGAGATGCCCTGAGAAAGTGGGCTTGACCACTGGGAATTGTGACAGCGATCCAAATGACTGAGTAAATAACCTTAAACCAAGCACCGGTTCATTAACTCTCTTTCTGAAATGTCTCAGAAATGTTGCTTTTCTGTGGCCTTGAAGTAGTTCAGTCGAACAGATCACTGGGAGTTGAAGCTATGTTAAAGTGCTCCCTTACAACTAGATTGTTTGTCTTGGCTCATGTGTGTTAGTGTTTACGATTTGTTTGAAAACCATGCCTATATGCAACCAGAGGGTTCAAGGAATGTGCTCAAAAACCAAAATGTAAGTGTCCCTATAAGAATGTGCATGAACCACTTCTTCCTTGGAGTAGTTTCCAAGGACGGGGTGCAGGGGTGGTTAAATGTATCTCTGGGGAGGCAAGCAGAGGCTGTATGTATCAGCAACAGTGCATTGAAACTAGAAAGCTAAAAAAAAAAAACTTGGGCAGGACTGTCTTTTTCAGTTTTGGGTATCTTTTTGTTCTTTTATTTTCCCAGTTTGGATCCAAATGATCAGAAGTCATTGGAAGGCATGCAGAAGATGGAGAAAGAGGAAAGTCCCACAGATGCTACCCAGGAAGAAGATGTGGATGACATGGAAGGGAGTGGCGAGGAAGGTGACCTAGAAGGCAGTGACAGTGAAGCAGCCCAGTGGGCCGATCAAGAACAGTGGTTTGGCATGCAGTGAGATCTCCTCTGATCTACCTGGGAGTCATATCACAAGAGAAGTGATTCATGATATCCTGCTTCTTTTTGGCATAAAGAATGCTGGAGAAACCGGACTGAGGCGCAATCCAAAGGAGTGAAGCAGTTGAAAAATGACTTTCAGTTCTGTTTCTGCATTATGCTCCTTATTGAATGTGAAGGCTGAGCAATGTGAGTGGCTTGGTGGGGAGGCAGTGGTGTCAAGCAGAGATGTTGAGTTCTTGTTTCTAAAATTAGAACATTTGAAGCACATAAAACATTCTCAAACATCAGTTAATGACTAAAGTGATATCGGAATCATGTTGCAAACTAATTATGCTTAATCTCCAGTGGTGGGTAAATGTAGGCAGCTCTTATATCCTTTTATGAAAGAAAGCTTTATGCTAGGAGCCTGTACAGTGTCTTGAGATGCATGCACTCCTCCACAAACCTGCAGGAGTCTCACAGAGAAGCAGTCAATTTACTCCTAGCCCTTTCCCTCCCTTCTCCTGTTTTTTTTGTGTGTAGGCCACTTCACATGCACGCTCTAAAATAAAAGCATGCCGGTTCTGCACTAACAAGTGCCAAAGCCTCTGCATGAATACTGGGAAAAGTGGAACAGCATTAAGGAAAGTACAACTAAGAAGAGGCTCTTAAGACTTGTTTCATACTGGGTAATACCAAGTAACAATAACTAACCCCTCATCGCCCCTCTGTGAATATATGAATATTAAAACATCCTTACTAACATTTTGTGCTTCAGCATTTGATAACTGTCAAGACGCAGTCCAGCAGTAAGTTCGGCTGGGCATGCTCTGTTGAAACCTGCCTCAGAAAATAACCCATAAATACAACGTTTGCTGCTGTTCTTTTAAATACCTATTTTCTAAAAGAACAGAGCCGTTTTCTCTTTCTTGTCTATCTGGCCCCTTTGACCCTCTTTGGGATCGTATATTGCAACTTTTAACATGTTTTATTTTTCATGGCACACATTAGATGGGCTGGGGGAGATTTTATTCCAGGCCTTTCATTACTGTAATTTTTCCCTCCTTCCCCTGAAAACAGAACTTGACTTTTCTTTGGAAGGAGCATTTATTCATTTTTAACTCCCAAGTGCTCTTAATAGTCATTGGTGTCTTTTTGGAAACTGGATGGCTGGGTTTTTATTTTTCACTGTTTCTTTTTCATTTACATTTCTCTTCAGAGGCCAGAATTGTTTGCAAGTAAGAATAGTTGACACAAAGTGGGAAATAAATGGATGCAAAATGTAGCTGTGGCTGGCCTTTTGTATTCCATGTGGAGTTGAATCCCCAAACTGCAGAGATAAACTAAATAGAACAGAGTTAAGTTGAAAAGTGTCACGAAGATAGCCCACTGTCAGCTTGCTGCAATCTGTAGGAGGCTCCTGGTTGGTAAGGAAATTACTAATATACAGCCAGTTTTGGACTGCTAAAGCTTCTGCCAGAGGTCATACATTGAGAAGGATGTAATTTATGGACAGGAGTGAGTCTTTTCTTTTGAAAAACCCGGAAAGGAGGGATTGTTTCTTGACTAAATTAACTAGCGTACTATAAAATTTGTGTTAACCCTAGAGGTATAATAGTATAAGTGCTAATTTTTTGTTGAACCCAAAATATACAGCAGGCCAGGACACAATCAACAGTCGGAGAAAGGGCTTGGTTTGGCACAGCAGAATCCTTTTGCTGCTTCTTGGAGCAACAAAAGTTCCATGTTGGTTCACATACTGCTTTGGGAATGGGAGGAAATAACCAGTAAGACTGAAGGAAAATACCCAACGCCATCTTTAGGTTTACAGTGTTCACTCATGCAGGTCTTTGGATTTTGTTCCGACTTTCTAAGTCTTAACAATGCTTAGGATCAGTAACAAAGAGAATGATGGCTAAGTGGATTTTTTTTTAAGCAAAGGTGAAATTTGAACTCAACCTTTCTCCACTTGTGCCTTCTCCAAGAAAGGAAAAATCTGAGTGCATGTAAAGCTAATCCTCTTTCTCGCTGTCACAAAATTGTTGTATTGTTTATACACTCCAAGGAAATAAAGCAAAAATACTTTTCTCCAGGGATCCTGGAGCCCAAACCTGGGGAAGAAAGAGCGGCATTTGTTTACATTCAATCATCCTCTCTATACCTTTGCAGACCATCCTAACATTCAATCATCCTATCTATACCTTTGCAGACCATCCTCCCCAAATGGCAAACCCTCCACCACAACCCTAAAAAAAGGGAGAAAGGGAGAGAGAGTAAAAGAGAGTGTCAGCACATCGTAAAGGTAGGAAATTAGAGGGAAAAACACTGGCTGCAAAAAGGATGGAGATAGGAAGGAGAGTACAGTTCAAACAAGTGGTACTGAATTCAGCTCGGGAGGAGGAGGACTGGCAAAGCCTCCAGCTGCCATGAGAGAAAAAGGCCACCTATTAAAAGAATCTGCCAAGATGAAGTAGATTTGCCTATTAGTCAAGAAGGGGGCACAGTCTACCAGCACAATGCCACAATCTGCCACCCCCACCTATGATTTATAGTGACTCAAGGAGCAAATTAATTCGATCCCGGTCAGCCAGGTTCCATGCAGAGAATGGCCTGGAGTTTAAAACCGACAGGGCTAATATCTATTCAAACCAAGGCATTGCTGGTGGACAGTTTACATTATCCACATTCACTTCCGCCTCATACCTCTGGACTAGCTGCCTCCGACGCTGCTAATGATGGATTTAATAGCTTTTTAATGCCCTGTGGGGAAGGAGCCTTGGATATTTTACTGTAGCTGGTGATGGATGTTTATATCCTGAAATCTGCCATTAAAATTGCTGCCAACCTTCCTTTCTCCCTCCAGCACACAAGCAAAGGGGCCTTAATGGACTCGGGAAAACCACATTCCCTTGTTGCAGAAGGAGCCGTCTTTTTAATTTTTCTAAGTGCTTTTTTATGAGCCTGCAAGTTGCACACCCACACGAGGGCTGCTAAGCGTTGACAGATTTTTTTAAAGAATAAATTCTCCCAAGCAGACACCTACTGATGAAGACTTTATATTCCCCGAGCAAGGATGTGTAAATTGTCGCCTGGGTTCTTCTGAGCAAAGAGAAAGTTTTGTCGAAAGAATACCTGTTATTTTCTTTACAACATGTTTTCCTGCTCGAAGAATAGCACAAAAGGCTGCTAGTGCAATTTAAAAGGGGGCAAAAAGCACCATAAAACAATGACAAATGACGACAAAACCAAGAAGAAAAACTTCAAGTCCCTAAAACAATTAACCAGGAATAAGGAAATATATACCACCAACAAAACAATCACCATCCGCTGAAGCTCAAGTTAAGCAAACAGACCTGGCCATCTAGAAGCAGACTGTCAATTGAATTTCCTTTGGGGATGGGTTGGTTGCACAACCAGGAGGCTATCCAGAGCCAAATTAAGACACATTGAGGCCCAAGTGATGTTGCATTAAAGAGACAACTGTATTTTTATATTGTACAGTGGGCCTTCCACATTCACTGGGGTACGGGCACAGGACCCCAGTGAAAGTGGGAAAAATGCAAATAAATTCAATTATTTTTTAAACAGAGAACACCTCTGTCCCTTTTGCGCAGTTAGTTTCAAAGGAGCGACACAATCCCTTTGCATTGGATTCCTTAAAGCGAGCCCCCCCCTTAAAAAAACGATTATCCCAACATCTCGTAGTAATATAATTCAGCTATTCTTCCAGGACCAATTTTATTAGGTGTGTTTTAGCGGCGTCTTGAGCTTTCCAGTGTTTTTATGAGGTTCTTAAACTCACACAAAAGCACACCGCTGAGCCACCTTAGGATACTTTTAAAATGTTAAAATATTGTTTGCGCCAATATGTAATGGTAGGCCTTCTCTATTCTGACAGAAATCTTGAAATGCCCAACCTGATATAGATAAGGTTTCCAAACAAAAGACCACTTGCGGTTGTCATTTCTGAATGGGAAATCTCAGCCAACTTTCAGCAGTCTTTCAGGGGATGGCTCCACTCTTTGCAATTCCCTACCTGAGGAACACAGAGATGGACAATAAATAGTTCTTCAGCCTCCTTAGATGCCTTTCGCCACCATTGGAAAACATAAAAGACTGTGTTTAGAACTGAGGCACCCACGATCTTGGAAGTGAGTCAACCTGCTGGGTCTTCTTTTTTCTCTGTCGATCACGTAAGATAAAACGTCCTCAAATAAATGTCCACTGCCATAAACTATAAATTAAGTAGATCATTTAGTATAATCATTGGTACACCCATCTTAACAGTAGACATAACTTCTAAACTAGTTGGACAGAACCTCTTACATTTATTTTATCAACAATGGAAGGTATATTTTTAAAAATGTGGTACGACAACTGTCCAATTGTCTTCTTTTTCCTTTGTTTTCCATGCTACACCACAGGCAGATTTGGAAACACTCTTCAACTTCAGAAGTTATTCTCTTTGCAGCTAGCTTTTCTAATAAACCCATGGTTCAAAGCCATTTTGTCTGATTCGCTGGATTTGGGCTATGCAAACTTTCTTGTTAAAAAAGTCCTTTTTGGGGAAATATAGGGAACATGCTCCCAGCTTCCGTCTTTCAGTGAGTCTCAAAGGTGCTACAAGATCCCTTTGCATACCGAGTTTCCAGACTAACACGGCTATGTCTTTGAGTCTTTCTTTTGTGTCAAATGGAGAGTATGTAGAGCTACTGCAAGTTATAAGATACATGTTCCTATAGCATAGAAATTAAAAAATACATCCAGACAACACGCCAACTACATATTGTATAATAAGTTTATTTTACCCAAAACTAGGATGGTAGTAGGTGTGATGCTAGTCACCATCAGCATTGAATCAGACAATGTTATTTACAATTTCTAAAAAAAGTCACACATGCTGTTTCATGAACTGACTAGGTTCATTATTAGGGATCTGTCGTTATGATAAAACGCATCATATGTGTATTGCACCAATGTGTGTCTACGGCTTTAATTTTAAATAAGTTACATTATTACAGTGCAAGATAGGTCTATTTGCACACTCCAAGATATTCCCCCCCCCCCAAAAAGCTGAAAGTTATGGAATTGAAGTTTGAACAGTTTCTTAAACATTCAGCAACAGTACCATTGTCAATGAATTTGTATAAATAGAATTGCATATTGTACAGAGCCTTTGTAAAGTGTTATGCTAAGATACAATAGAGATCATCAGCTACTTACAATTGAAAAGCATGCATTACAGTCTGATATTGTACATTTTATAAACTATGACATTTTACACAACGAAATATGGAAAAGAAAAAAAGAAGGAGAAGATAAAACTTGGCTAATCACCACTCTTTAATTCTTGCTTAGCAGTTTAGGGAGTCTCGACTTCATGCAACCCCAAAACTTCTTTGCAAAGTTCTGTTTTCGGTTTAAAACTATATTGCACATTGGTAGAGCTGCATAAAAACTGAAGCTTTTAAAGAGCACCACACACTTCCTTCATGGAACACGAGTTTTCAGTTCTATTTTTTTTTCTCCCTCCCTAAGGAAAGACATTTTTTTTTCCATTTACAAGATTCATGCAGATGTTTTCAGGAGATGCGTTGCTAAAAGACGCATGCAAGAAAATTAACCTTACAATTCAGCAAAATGTGTTTAGGACTAAATGATTACTCCAGTTTTGCTGCAAAGGAAAAGAGAGAGAGAAAAGGAAAACATTAGTGAAAAGGATGAATAAAGAAGACTGAATAAAAGCAAGGACTTTGTTGTAAAGGCTCAGGCATGAAAGACCATTCTGACACAGTTTGATAACGGCCCTCCCATTTTTTCCAATGGGGAGAATACGGGGTTAATTGAAAAAAGCATGAAAGAGAATTAAAAGCTGGAAGAACATCCCATTCGCAGTTCTCCTTCCATCGCTCATTTTGCGTCGGGGAGCTTTGCTAGTGGTTTGGATGCCTGGAATCTAGCTAACTGCCAAATCTCTTTGATTCGGTAGCTGCTGCAAAAGGGAAGAATGGAGACACTCGACACAAGATGATCTATTCCCTTAAAAGGTACTGGGGCTGGAATAGGGTGGCATAGCATTTCAATATAAAAGGCCTCTGGTGTTTAATTCAATGGGGGGGGGGGGGATGGACTTCTGTCACCAGAACCCTGGGAACCAACCAAAACTAGTTCACATTTGACTGCTCATCACTTACTTTTAATGGCCTACTGTATAAAACGTAATGTTACAGATCAACCACTGACCAAGACGAGGTTCAAGTGGTTATGGGCCCTACACATGTGTGGTCTTCAGAAATCAGTTGGTCATTTGCGGCTTTGATTCATATGCTTTCTCTAGGACTCTCTATTTCCTCCACCGCAACTCTGCCGGATGTTGACCGTAGAGTTGCGCTGGAGAACTTAGAAGTTCCTAGAGAAAACCCTTATCGAGAGATTTGTAGGGCGTCCAGCATTTGTTATCAACCTCTGGCAGATGTTGGCCAGAGTTGCACTGGAGGACCTGGAGATTACTAGAGAGGTGTTCTCTCAGGTAAAAAGAATAGTGTTTTTTTAATTTGCGGTTTCATGGGGTATGTCATCCCTAACCCCAGCAAATGTGGAGGGACCACTGTACCTAATACTGAGTCTAACAAACCAGAGCACAAACATCTTGTGTGAATTCTCAATCTCATCCTACAGCTTCAGTAAGATTAACAACCTGATTCTATGCATTCTGACGCAATTATTCAATACACAAACCATTAAGAGTATCAGAAATACTGGGACTCGGGATGTGGCCGATGAAGAAGAGGAAGCAAACTACACCTTTCCCCCTCAACCTTGAGCCACTGATCATCTGGCCCTGCCACTGTTCACAGGTCACCACATGCCAAATGCCACTACAAGTCCGACCAGGTGAACCTGCAGGTGTGCATGAGCCTTTGGCTGTGGAAAAGCTTACTGAAAATATGATAACCGAGTGTATGTATGTTGGGATCTCCTGGCACCTCTGCCTGCGTAGCATTTTCCGGTCCACAGCCAGGGTTGCAATAGAAACTGACTGTGTTCCTGCATTTTGTTTAATGGATACATTTCCCGTGTTGCCATCCCAGCTCATTTCCTTTTCAGGTGTTAACCGGCAGCAGCCATCTGCAGCAGGAATCCCCCCCCCCCCTTTTTAAATTGGGCTTTATTTTTGTGCAGTGCTTCAAGATGTGCGTTTCGGAGGACATGCTGCTAGTTTTGAGATGCAAACAGCAGCAGTTTGGAAGCTATGAGAAGAGAGACAGTGAGTAGCAAAGCTATTCCACTGGCTTGTCTCTCCCCCCATCGCCCAAATACACTGCCTGTCTTCTTTTTAAAAAAGAGGTAGACAACACAACGGCTGTAAACTTATCGTGTCCACTAAAGCTTTTCCCCAGGAAACCTTTTTCACTAGAACCATGGCATACAAACAGATTCTGTCTTGCGGAAACTTAGAAGGACGTGGATAAAGGTTTTGACCAGTCTGCAGCCCGTATCTTGTTTATTCCTGTTCTAATTTTCAGTTTGTCGTTGGTAGAATTACTGCCTCTCCATCCCCATGAAGTTTGTTAGAAAGTGTGCAGATATTTTTTTTTTCAAAGACAAGCGTTAATTTTTTCCCCCTCGTTTTAGTGCAATGAGCAGAGATTAGGGAAACAATGGTTAAGAAGTGCAAGAAGTAAAACGAGACAGGTGCAAGACAGACAATTTGGGTTGTTTTACCTATGCCTCGCCCATCCTCTGCAACCATCCCCGTTTTCCTCCTTTCGTTCATCTAAGTCTTTTATCGGCTGTGTTGTTGGAAGACACTAGAAGACTGCTGTACTGCATTTTATCACCACCACGTTCGGATCCTTCACCCCACGATATAAGGCATTGCATTAAGCGAAAGCGCAGCGCATAAAACCCCCACAACCACCTTGGACGGCTAGTTTGCATTAAAAAAAAAAATAATCTCATTGATTCAAGAGGAGAGACGTATTGGGGGAACCAAATGGGGAGCAAGTTACTGTTGATTTGGCAAACTTAGTTCAACCTTCAAATATCTGGAACCTTCAACTAGGCCACTCCAGTTTTGGGCTACAATCTCTTTCACTCCCATCCAGCATATTTGGGATGCAGAACACTGGATATTTTTCAGTATTTTTTAAAATGGCTGTAACAAACAAACAAATCCATCTTCTATAACAAAAGCCAGACTACTGCTCCCTTTATCCACCTACTGTCTGCTCTGGGGCAAGCAACTTCAGAGGGTCCGGGGATAATTTCACACATTGAACCCTAGTCTCCAGGGTTGTAGTCTGCTGACATACCATAAGCATGTATTTACTGCACCCTTTCTTCTGTCTGAGGGCACAGAAGGGAGAGCCAATAAAATTGAGGAAGGTCACTTTGTGACTGGAGCTATGTTTGCGATGAATGTTTGGAGCTACATTTGAAAAATACAGATCGGGGCTCATTTATCCCAGAGATGAGAGCAATGGCTCTCCACAACTTGGGACAATTCCCCTCCCACCTATATTTGCTGAAAGAGTGAATTTGGATTTATACTCAATAGATACATTGATGCATCTTAATCTGGGAGCGAAACTTCACAGCATCTAATCTGGCTGTAACACAGTGAGATGTGGAAAGCAAATAAAGACACAGAGTGGGAAAAGATTGTAGACTGTAGCACATTGATGGTGCTCAACACTATATCATATACCCTACATCTGTTTCACCAGAGATGATCCGAGATCTACTACCAGATCATGTGTGGCCAACCTACATAGTGTGGGTGACAGAAGTGACTTTATGGTAACCCTGTATGAAAACAGGAGGGCCCATGGGACTGCCTACACCGTGAGATGGCTCTGACCCCAATACTATGCTATCACCTATTCTCTGGCTCAGTAGATAGAAAACCACCAAATAATGGAAGCTGCACTTATATCATGGTTGTATGTAAATATATTATATTACGGTGAGCACTAGTCTAATTATTTTGGATGATTTCTGGCATCTTTGTATGAAAAGCAGCTATCAGTACATTCCTAGAACGCAAGTTGCAAGGCACTGTTTGAACGCAGACACATACAACACCTTCCATGACCAAGGATGTTCATTTGATATATCAGAGCAACCATCCTGACGCCACTCAGAAATCCAACACGTTACAGCGATGAGTACTTCAACACAACAACTGCCCAAGTTTAAATGAAGAATTAGCTAGCAAGTGCCTCAACAGCATGTGCAAAACCGGTGTACTGTGCGCTGCTTGCCAAAACATTGCACCCTGCCTCTCTGTACTAATCCAGGCTAGATCCACCTAGCCTGTGTCTTCTGTACTTGTGAGGCACAAGAAAGCCTCCAACACAGTGGAAACCATTAAAAAATTGTCACAGAGAAATGTCAGAGAGAATGTAACTGCAAGAGTTGTGATCTTGGGAAGTTAACACTTCCTATCCAAAATGGTACTGACACCTTTAGGACAAAATGGAAAGGAGTCCAATAAGTGCAGCATAAGATAAACTATACAGAACTGGTATCCAGACACCTATATTAGAGTAATAAAGGTGTCTGGATACCAGTTCTGCATAGATGCAAGAAAAAGGATACCTATTACTGGTGGTTCAAAAAAAGCTGCCCATGCATCTAGTCATTTTGGAGGGGCCATTAATCATATCAATGAAAAGTCCATGATTTTAATAGAGAAGGTTTAATTTTCTGAACCCCTTAGGACACTGTTCCTCCTAATTTAGATTCTAAAGACTAATGCTAATAGAAATTGGGGGCACAAATACAATAGGTATTATGATGCCATATACAGGATGTGAAGAGTGGTGATAATAATGTAGCACAGCAGAATATTTGACAAAACGCAGCATGGAATGAAGGAAAAATTAGCATTTATTGTTAACATTTATACAGCATATGCTATCTTTTGTCTCTCTCTCTCTTTTTTTTTTACACAGCGTATCACCAGTGAAATGGTGAAATAGAAGGAATACTCACTTCAGTCGATGAATGTTGGAAGGCATTGGAGAGAAACACCACACAGTTAGGACTGTTAATGAACTTACACATTGGTTGGTACAGGACTCAATTTGGAGGGGGAGAAAACACGACATCATGCGCTAACATTTATCGCAATAGAATGATGGTGGTTAGTGCCACATTAAAAATAAAAATAGTTCTATACAATATGTTCATTTGGTCATGTGGTATTTACAGATCTTACAAAAAACACACATGTACACACACACACACACACACAATTTTGTTACTTTTCCACTTCAGGGTAGGATGCGGCCAGTGGATTATATATGAGAGTTGTTCGTTTCCAGGTCCCATTATAAATGCCCTCAATCAAAAAGGAACAGAAAAATCTGGCACATAGATCCTATGAGTTAAAATGGAACTCAACAGTCTCCTATGGTATAAATGAAATGAAAAGCAGTAATTTTTCAATTAAAAAAAGTTTTATTATTCTTGTTTTTTTTCCTTTTAATTCATCCAGGTGGTCTTTTCCCTCTTCTGCCTTTCCCCCACCCTCCCTAAGTGGGCAATGCTGGTGAAACAATGCTGTTACAATAAAAATGCATATGATATTTTTAAAATAAATAATTCATGTTAAAAAAAAAACCTACATGTGTTGAGGAGAGTTGGGAGGAAATACTAACAGGCTGCCCCTCGAATGGTGTTTTCTGCACCAGCAAGAATAGGCATACCTCTCACAAAGACAGGTGTAAACAAGCTTTAGTTTGAATCTAAAACTAACAGAAAAGGAAAAGGCAAAAATACAGACAGGGAAGAAAGATACTGAGGTAGCAGTATAATCTGCCCAGTGCAGAAAAAACCAAATGAATGACAAATTAAGATTAGATGACCATGCAGAAGACAAATAGTTGCATGCTTTTAGTTTAAGAAAAACAAAAACACACTTACACAGACATTCATTCCCTAAAATCTGCTACCAATTACAGTTTGCTCAATATATAGTGTCCACTGGCACTCCCCCCGAAAAACACTTTTTAAATTGGTTTTTACAAGGATGAGTTGACTATTAAACAGAACACTGTACATGCTTCTCCTCTACAAAAAATATTTGCATAAAATAGTGTTAATTTCTCTGTACATGTCAATGGACACCCTAGCTGTGTATAAAAGGGTGGGGGATACTATTTCCCCACTGGAGTCAGGGGAAAAAAAGAGAGAAAAACCAAAAGTTTTAATATGGAACCTCAGTCACCAGCAAATATGTTCATGTGAAAATTCAGCAGAATAAGACAATTGCTTTAAACAATAAAAAAACCGATTAAGTTAAACATCTCTCTGTCAAACTACCATCACCTCAGGTCAAGACAAGAACATGTCACTAAAGTTAGTGTCTGTGCTATACAGCCAGATAAGCAAGGGTAGGGTAATGAGCACAAATGGCCAGGAAATCCCTTCGGTGCATGCGGACAAAGAACGTGGTTTGGTGGGAGGTGGCACACTGTCTTTACCAGGCTCTAGGTAGTTACGGGCCACAAATTTAAGCGTCTCGTCCAGCAGGATGACAGGCAGCGAGATTTTCAATACCATCAGCCACTGAGTCAGATTCAGAGGTGTGATTTGGAAGATCAGCTAGGAAACAGATAAGAAGATATACTTGAAACCTTTTGAATGAGTTAAGAGGACATGGCAGAGCCAGGGTTGGGGGAAGAAGAGCACTTGGCTTGGGTTGGTTAAACAAAACAACACAATTAAGATTTGTTTCTATGAGCTAAGTGAACTTACTGGCAGTGGCTCCACATAAAGGATGAGAAAATGAAGGGACATGGACAAGCAAATGGAACCCAGCAGCCAGACATTCTCCCAGGGAGGCATCCTTAACAAAGACTGGTTTTCTGACAGGCTGAAAACAAAAGAAATCCCGTATGCATAAAAACACAGTGGTTTATGTCTTTAGAATTCAAAGATATAGCTGTGTTAGTCTGTAGAATCAGTATGTAGAGAGATCTTGTAGCACCTTTGAGACTAACTGAAAGAAAGACGTTGGCTGCATGAGCTTTCATAGACTTCAGTCTACTTCCTCAGATGCTTTTAAAAACTGAAGTCTACGAAAGTTCATGCTGCCAACTTCTTTTTTTCAGTTAGTCTCAAAGGTGCTACAAGATCTCTCTACATACTATGTCTTTAGAGTTCACTTTTACTCTGTTCTTCAATAGGTAGCCAATGCTAGGCATAAAGTGCATTCTTGAATACATCACCTGTAATCCTCACAACAAGTGTTTTCATTTTTGTTTTTTCTAATTAATGTGTTTTTTCAACTTAAGATGATAATTTACCACATTGTATTTGTATCTGTATGTACAAAGCCACACTGGGCCCCAGTTCTGCAAGAAACACATGATGTAATTCAAATAAAACAAAAACTGTTAAACAAATCATCATTATCTGTTCTCCATACAGAGGCAGGTCTGAGGAACGGCAGCTCTACTAAGGCTATGTACATGTCATTTGACCCCTAAACTCATAATTTCTGCCCACAGCCACTATACCAACTCTCTTACATAATACACAGTTAAAATCACAAACTCTAAATACTGTACTTAAAAATGACAAGACCAAGATCACAAATTAGACATGTTTAAAGTGTAGCACATGCTTATTCCCTCAAAAACTTGTACAGAGTGTTTTAACTGACTCCAAAAAACACAAAAAGTGTGGAGAACCAGATCTCTGATGGGAGTACAAAAACCATGTAGAAGAAGATGTAGTAGCCCTACAGGGCAGCAAAAAAAGAGCTTGACACAAGTTCTAAACTTTGGCCCATTTCATGGACTCCTCCTTTGTGAATCTCAACCTTTTAAAAAAGGTTGGAATTTCACACTCTGTTAAAATCAGACTTTGGAAGACAAGGAAAGTTCCATATTTATCATGAATGCATTCAGAATTCACCTCTCTGAATCAATG
Organism: Urosaurus nigricauda; assembly: GCA_034509955.1. Taxonomy (NCBI): domain Eukaryota; kingdom Metazoa; phylum Chordata; class Lepidosauria; order Squamata; family Phrynosomatidae; genus Urosaurus; species Urosaurus nigricauda. Next base: position 9,687,213 of record JAOEGL010000014.1, read on the forward strand.
TTACATGAAAGAGCAATAAAAAAGCATTCAAAGGAAGAAGCAAGAGCTTCCGCTTTTCATTCAAACATACTAACCTGTTGAGGGCATTACACATCTCTATTGTGACCAAGACAGAAAGTGCCATTGTCATAGGATATGGAGACTCAAAGACCACACAGTCAACTCCTTCAAACTCTGGATTGTCATCCTTGCACTGTAAGAAATGGCTCTGGAACAGAGTAACAGAAATACAAGTCAGTCTAACTCACTGTATCTCCATGCCTTTTTCTCTGCCAAAAATTTCATCAGAAAATTCTTGTATTATAAAAATACAGCCATAAAGTTGAAAGGAACAAGCCCTTCCCCCCCCCCCCCCTCAGCACTTTAATCATATTTTTATTGTTAAACAGGGATTAGTTTGATGTGTAGAAGGTCTTGCCACAGATAAATACTGGTGGCCTTTTAATAAGACTTCTGTATTATATTAAAACAATATAGTTAAGCAGCTGCACTCTGAAAAAATGTAAGCTTAGGTCCAAAACTACTAACAATGTTTCTAATTTAGAAATATTAAGAAGAAAATAATACCAGCTGGTAGTAGGTAATTCTTGGGCCACCGTCAGCAGCAATAAACCACCAAGCAGCAGCTCCTACTGTAGCAGCTCCAACATAGCCTTAAAGGAAAGGAAAAACATGAATAATAGGGCATCTGTACTGGTTGCTCACCTCACCTGAACTTCCTCTCCTTTGTACAATAGGTTACTTTGTAACCCTTGCCCATTTCCTGCAATTACTATCCATGCTTAGATCTTGATAGCCAAGTCACCACAACTGGATTATTTCCAAGACTGCATACCTTTTTTAAAACAGGCTCAAGAGACATGGATGCATAACATGAAAAGGGCAAGAGCTTTGTGCCGAACATCTACATTGTACCTATGTAAAACCATGCCTTAGTGAAAGCATCTTTTACAAATATAAATTGATTTTTTTTTACACAGTAACTCTTTCAAGTCAGCATACAACCCAGCTGCAAGGCACTGCAGGCTGGGGAAAAAATTAAGAGATTCAGTTTAAAAGGAAGCATCAGGACTAGATTAATTTAGCAATACCACTGTCAAAGTGGTATAGCTCTACTAGACTAGCAGTCACACCAAGAGAGCCTGACAAAAGTGTTCAGAAGGAAAAAATGTTAAGAGGATGCAAGAACATGTTTCTAGTATTCTTAAGCTACCTTTGCCACTACTTCCAAAACCAGGGTGGACTGGCTCAAGTCACACTACTGTGATGGATTTATTTTGTGTGAGAGCAAGAAGAGGGTACTGAGAATGAGGGATAGTAGAGTGGCAGCAGCTCTACTCTATTCAGGGCTCCAACAGAGCTGTAATAGAGACTCACATCCAATTGCCAAGTAACGGAAGAAGAGCCACCCAGAGATCAGGGGCTCTTTGGGATTGCGAGGTGGTTTGTTCATGATGTCCAGATCAGGAGGGTTAAAGCCCAGAGCAGTAGCAGGGAGTCCATCTGTCACAAGATTCACCCACAAAAGTTGGACAGGGATCAACGCTTCAGGGAAACCCAGAGCAGCAGTCAGGAAAATACTGCCAAAAAAAGAGAAAAAACATAGGTGAGGTTAAGTCATTAATGCAGATTTTAATAAGAGTTTTGAAAAATGGCTATTTAGGACTCTGAACTACTAACTTGCTTGTCTCAAAACCCAAAACTTGCATGTCACTAAACATTTTCTCATTGCTCAAACCCCCCCCCCCCCCCCACACACACACACACTAGGATCAGGGGCAGGAAAGGTTTCTTAACAGATTTGATAAGCACTGATAGATTTAATTTGTCTCAGCAGCTACCAGTACTCCATTTCCGATGGCAAGCTCGCTTTGTCAGGTCTTGACAGGAGATGCCAATGTTCAATACACCTACCAGACGACCTCGCCAACATTTGAGGAGATGAGGTAGCGAATGAATTGTTTCATGTTATTGTAGATTGCACGGCCCTCTTCCACAGCAGCCACAATAGTTGAGAAGTTGTCATCTGCCAGCACCATTTCTGAAGCAGTCTTTGCCACAGCTGTGCCTGATCCCATAGCGATTCCAATCTCTGCTTTCTTCAGGGCTGGAGCATCATTTACACCATCACCCGTCTAAAAGAAAGTTTGAGAAATGAGCCCCAACACAGAAAAGATAATTTGAGATACTTTTCATATCGGGGTTAAGGTCCAGAATGAATAGCTCTAAAATAAGCCCCCTTCTATTATTAAGAACTAGCTGGAAAGGGTAGCAGAAGGACTTAGTATGCGTTCTACCCTACTCTGTTCTTTCTTACTGACATGTTTTTATATGAAGACTTCATTCCAAATATACATAATTCTTCCCTATACAAGAAGTTGCCACCTACATATTATCCACCACAACACACTCACCATTGCTGTAATCTCATCAAAAGACTGTAGAAACTCGACAATCTTAGATTTATGGGAAGGCTCCACACGGGCAAAGCACCGAGCATTCAGGCAGGCATCTCTCTGGGCAGCTGGGGAAAGTTCATCAAACTCACGGCCTGTAAAGGCTTTTGTGGTGACATCCTCATCCTCCCCAAAGATGCCAATACGGCGACAGATGGCGACTGCAGTCCCCTTATTGTCCCCTGTTATCATAATCACACGAATGCCAGCTTGCCGGCACAACTTTATGGATGAAGCAACTTCAATTCGTGGAGGATCCAGCATCCCCACGCAACCAACAAAGGTTAAATTGGTCTGAAATAAGAACATCACCAGTTCAGTAAAAACTGTTAAGTAAAAACTGAAATCAAAAGCGCATACATAGAAGTTGTGAAACAGAACAAACACAAGTCTTACATGCTTAGACTACAGTAACTACTGTTTATGTAGCTCTTAAAACTTTATTTTTCAACATAATTAGTTCATCCACAGTTTAAGGAAGTCAGTGACTACTTTTCTCATTTTATAAGGGAGGAATAGAAATCAAATGGGGCTATGAAAACAAAGGATTAGATAAAACATGGATCAGAACAGACTAAAATAGGGGTGCAAACAGTATGGTCGCCCTTGCCACCAAAGAGTTCAAAGTGGCCCATTAACAGAAGTCATGGAGGCCCAGACATATTTGTTTTAGGCACCCTCAGTTACTTGTCAAGTTGCAGATAATGAAAAAGAACCAACCTCATAAGTAATGAAATTTGCAGAATCCTCCAGCTTCATATCTTCCCTTCTTGGTGGGTTATCATGTGTTGCAAGAGCCAGACAACGCAGAGTATCTCTCCCTGTGCCCCACTCTCTGATAACACTCATGATCTTCTGCTTAATTCCAGGCGTCAATGGCACCTTCGTGCTTCCAACCCGGACATGTGTACATCGGTCAATTACACCCTCAGGAGCACCCTACAGGAGCACAACACAGAATATGCTCAGTCTCACACAGAAGACCCTCTTACTAACCAACTATTAAGGGCAAACAAACAGACAATGAAATAGGAGCTGAAATACTCTCTACCACACACAGCAGGACACATTTATGAGTGATATTGCTATGCGGTCAGCTAGAATTGCTTGCTCCCTTACAATATACTTGCCTTAACAAACATCTTGGTCATGGCAGTTCGGCTGGGCTTGTTTGGAGTGCAATACACTGACATAGACTTTCTATCCCTGGAAAATTCAAGGGTGAACTCCTTCCTCATGAGTTGCTTTATGACCTGCAAAAGAAGGGTGGGAAAATGAAGACAGGTTAGAACTGCCATATGATTAACCCACGCGAAATGGAGAATAATTTCATTGTATAGTATTTCAGAAGTACTGACCGAGTTGCAAGCATTTGCCCGTTCAATTCTAGATAGCCCTTTCAATTCTGTGTCAAACACATTCATCTTCTCAACCAGACACGTGAGGGCAGTTTCTGTTGCTTCGCCAACCTTCTCGTACACTCCTTTAGCCTTTGAAATAAAGCTGTTATCAGCATAATCAAAAATCACAGATAGCTTAATCATCACATGGAGAGTATCTTCTTGGTAACAAGAAAATTCACAAAATATTAAGTAACAACAAAACCAGTTTTGTAAGTGGTATAACTGGTGGATATAAGATGAAGCTTACAGTACTTCAAATGTCAAAAACTGTGGTAAGATACCCCTACCTTGTAGTAATCAATAGGCTGGCCCAGCTGAAACAAAGTTTGAGCCACATCTGCACTGGCTTACTCACATTTTCCAATTCAGTTTCAAATCCTTTACTCCGAATACCCATTCTTGGATTTGCCCCACCCTGTTTCCTGTATCTGTCACCCGAGGTTCAGCCATAACGTTTTTGGCACATATGTATTTGACAGATTGCATTATTTTTGTTGTTGTTGTCACCTTCTCCTTCTAGTTTGCTATCTAAGGGACCATGACTTGTGTCAGGTGGTTCCAAATCTTTTCGCTGGGTTCACTGGAAGCATTTTTTTAAATTTAAGACTGAAACTCAAGAAGAAATTAAAAACTGCCTACTGTAGATTCTTTAATGCTAAAAAGTAATATGTGCCCCATATCACAGGAAAGAAAGTGGTACAAACACCATTACTTTCTACATGGTTGAGAGCATGTGTCTTAAGCTCACTGATCACAAAATCCAGATTTATCTAGCAGAATTTCTAGTAGCCTTGCTTCTTACACTTGGATAACAAAATAGAAACAGAGTCCATTAAAAATATAGCACTAACAACTCTCAGATTCCTTTCCTAGGTATTTTTGCTGATTTGCCTTCATTGTTGGCATTTCAGCCTGCTTATAGTTTTTTTTATCATTTATTTCATGACTCCTTCCATTGGGTGATTTCATTATAAATTGCTTTGTTTTTTTACTTTTCTTAGTTTTCAGGTCATAAAAGGAAGTTGCAACTAACTAAACACACTCTTAACCAACAACATTTCTTCCAAACAGACTGTACCTACAGATAGAAAGGCGAAACGGAGGGGAGATAGAAACCTTGACATTTCAGATACTGTTTCAACTCCCCACCCTTTTAAAAAACAGAGGAGACCAAGACCAAATATTTTGTTCAATCTACTTGCCTCTTGAATTGGAAGGACTTACTTACCTCATTGAAATCCAGGGACGAATCATTGCAAAGGGCGCAGATAGTTGCCAATTCTATAAGCCCGTCATACTGAGAGCATTTGACAAGTTTGTCATCTTTATGCCTTTTAGATAAAAAAAAAAGGCCAGAGGAAAAAAATGAATGACAAGACTTTGAATTCTGGCAGTTGTGTATTCTGAGCATGTATTCATACTCACTAATCACATCCTTTCCCTTCTCAAGTGTTCATACTCAAAAATCCCAAGAAGCACATAACTGCTGGTATGAACTACAGAGGATCCACTAACATGAATGGACATGGAACAGATTTTTTTGGTTTAAGAAGATGAACATCTTTGTACTGGATTAAATTTCATGAGGCAAGAGTGAGGTGTTAAGTAGGTCAACAGAGCCCAATATCATTAGCAGGTTTCCTGGTCTATTGCAGCTAGCCCATTTCAATCTTTTCTATCCTGGTTTAAGAAACTTTTGGGGGGGCTGCTTAAATGCTGAAAAAAGAAAAAGAGGATTTCTGGTTAATGAGGCAAAGTGTACTCTTTTTAAAATGATATTGATTCCACCTTTGCCCTAGAAGAACTTCCAATAAGAAAATGTTAAGCAGAAGTCTTAGCGACATTGATTTGCACCAGAAGTTCCCATCAGTGACTTATCCATGAAGAGCTAGGAATTGAACAAATTTAGAATTCTCTCCAATTGGGAGGTATATCAAATATTTCCTCCTTTCTGCTAACAGTTCTATGTAAACAAAACCATCAACCAGGAAATTGTGACAGATGTTATGACTTTTTCAATCTGTACCATTCTTTGAGCTGTCTATGAGTTGACATCACACACAGGCATAAGTTTCCTTATACAGAAGGAAAACTGCCACATAAAACATCTGAATAATACTAATACTAGAGAACTGGCAACATGACGTGCAGATATAACAGCAATTAATATAACAGATAATGGTGAAATCAAGGTCTACAGAAGTGAGTGTATGAGAGTATTCATTGATAAAAGTGGTCCTTTTAAGAGAGATAACTCTTCTAGGACAAAGATCTGACCCTGAAGGACAGATCTCAACTGTATTTACAATGCTAAGCAGAGGTTCATAGTAAAAAGCCATATTTGGTCAGATTGCTTACACTCTGACCCATCTACAGGTATGTAGAAATCAAACATTGAAAACTTGCCTTAAATCAAGATGGCAACCCTTTGGCCCCCGAATGGTTAACAATTCCCACTAGCCCCATCAAGCATGGTCAATGGTAAACAGTTGCAGGAGTTTTAGTCCAAGACATCTGGAAGGTCAATGTTTTTCTACTTCCCTCAAAACTTGAGAAAATCTTTCCATTTCCCCAAAACAGAAGATTATCTTTGAACTGGCAATTTACGTATCAATAGACTGCACTTTATCCTACTTTAGAGCATACACTTTTCCTTCAGGTTGTCAGGTTCTAGGTTTAAGTATTGTCCTGCATCCAATGAGACCTGTAAATGGAGCCACTGACAAACAATTAGCAAGAATAAAACTCTTACACTTCTCCTACAGGAGCATATGTTGAGCCAGACACAGTAAATTCATTGAGGGAACAACTATCCCCTTCGATTCGGTCCACAACGAACATCTGCAAGAGAGAAATGGGGACAGTTATTTTCAAGCAACTGAAAGAAGTATGTAAGTACTCTTTTTAGTAAGTGTGCTTCTCCCACTTCTAATGCTTGTATAATTTAAAATATTATTTATTATATTTATTTGTATCCCGCTCTTTCCAGGAGTGGGACTCAGAGTGGTTTCACAGCATTAAAAACAGTACAATTAAAACATTAAAAAATGGTTCAACATCCCAGCCTGTCCTCATAACAATTCCTTAAACGTATGTGTAAACAGGTAGGTCTTAACCTGCCGACAGAAGGCTATCAAGGAGGGAGCCATTCTGATCCATTCCCTGGGCAGGGAGTTCCAGAGTCCAGGGGCAGCCACCAAGAAGGGTCTCTCTCGCGTACCCACCGTGTTTGTGATAATGTTGGGACGGAGAGGAGGGCTGGTTCATACCAGGAGAATCGGTATGCCAAATAGTGTCAACCTGAGCCATGTAGGGCTTTATAGGTGACAACTAGCACCTTGAATTGTATCCGGAAACAAACTGGCAGCCAATGAAGCTGTTTCAAGAGGGGCTTTGTATGGTCTCTGTAATCTGCCCCTGTTAACAGCTTGGCAGCAGCTCTTTGAACCAGCTGAATTTTCCGAACACTTTTGATAGGCAGCCTCATGTACAGCCCATTACAGTAGTCCAAACGGGATGTAACCAAGGCATGTACCATTGTGGCCAGTTCTGGCTTCTCAAGGAACGGGCGCAGCTGGCGCACAAGTTTTAAATACACGAAACCACTCCTGGTCACAGCAGAGACCTGGGCCTTCAAGTTCAAAGCTGAGCCCAAGAGTAGTCCCAAACTGCGAAGCTGTGTCTTCAGGGGGAGTGTGACCCCATCTAACACAGGTTGGATCCCTATTCCCTGGTCTGCCTTCTGACTGACCAGGAACACCTCTGTCTTGTCTGGATTAAGTTTCTACTTGTTTGCTTGCATCCAGTCCATTACTGAAGACAGACACTGGTTAAGGACCAGGACAGCCTCCTTGGATTGAGGTAGGAATGAGTAGTAGAGTAAAATACAAGGCCCATACAATTCAGGAAGGCTGATGCGTCAGCTCCATGTCCAGAAATTCAGCCAACTTGTATTATGGAGAAAAATGCACATATCTGCTACCAAAAAGCAGCAGTTCATAAATAATTACTTTACATTGTTACATAGTTTTTCATTTAAAGGAAAAAAAAACCCTCTCCTAATCTAATAGTCCTTCCGGTTCTTACCTTTTCACTTAATTATGGATTATTTTCGAGATTCTCATGAATCTTTGTCAGTTCAGAAACATCAAACTCAAGATAAAAATGGGTCCAAGCCCATTCTAGGCAAATAGTTTTGCTTACAGTACTTCAGAGCACTGACTTTTAGTTCTATATATTTGTCGAATGCAAACACTTGATCAACTGACTCTTGAGAAAGTGATTTATCTGACTGACAGGAGCGTATCAACGATGGATGAATAACACACTATGCTCAGTTTGAGAACCAAATTCCAGTACCTAAGATAGAATATCCCCATTAAAAAACAAGGCAAGCCCTTTTCAAAAGAATGCCCAACACTCAGCTACCTTCCTTTAAGGCTTTCTCTCGGCAAGTCACATCAAGTTGGACTGGCTCCAGTTTGGCAACATATGATAAAGAGAGAAAAATCATCTTCTAGGATTACTTCTGCAAAAGCTTCCTGAACAGCCTCTCTTTGTATGCAGGAAAAGTACTGCTTTAAAGTGCTAAGGCTTCCTTCCAAACATTTCCAACCAATGCTTTTCTATATAATCTAATGGATCTGACACTAAACAAATGCCCTCAGTCACAATATCAAGGATTGGCCAACTTTTTTTTTTCCAAAAAGAATGCTGAATCCAATATTGTATTGCAAAAGATTATTTTCAGAAGGAGAAAAACACGGATAATCCTACGCTGAGGAACCTTTCTGTTTTGTTTTGTTTTGTCATCCACCTCCTTTAGAGACGGGCAGTTATGCAATACTCCTGCAAGTAACCTTCTCTAGAATACAGATGAGCCACTGCTTTGTGTCCCACAGTACAGACCAGGGTAAGGCTAGGGAACAACAGAGATAGCAAAAAGCACATTCAAACCAGAACAGACACTTATATAAACACATAGGCTGAAATACTGAAGAAACTCAAGATACAAAAAAAGGTCTGACATAGTTATCGCCATTTACTTATACAGTATGAAGTTCTACTCTGTCCCAATAACCTGTGATACCAGAGGCCACATACTACAGAGAAGACCCAACATATTTAGTCCACATTCAATAAAAGCTTGTTTAAAAAATGAACATCTGAATTCGAGTCAGAAATGGCACTTTGAACTCCTAATAGGTTCCTGCTTGGAATTCCAAGCACAAGCAAGGCACAACTCATGGGAGAATAAAAGAAACCTGGCATTGACTGCTGAAGAGCACAATGTCATCTATATTAAGCAGCATTCAAAACTGGATTTTTGATGCTCGCAAAAACAAACTGCTAGTTGTTCTACTCAGGGTGCAGCAACTAGCTTCAAGTGTAATTTAGATACCTAGACAGTGTCTTGCTTATTTCAGTACAAGGTGGTATGTCAGGTTTTACATTTAAGATAAGTCATTTCTAATCTGGCCCAAATGTGCTAGAAATATAACCCGCAGCATTAACACTGAGGTGGGATGAACACCTGCCAGGAATTTAATACCTGAAACGAAGCAACTCCCATTTACCTGCAAATTTACAAGGAAGGGGTTATATTATACAGCTACTCCTATCCATCTTATAAATTACCTGTGAGAGGAATAACTTCCAAGCACCTAGCTAGGAAAGGTTTTTGTAAACTGGGGAAAGTTTGGTTCTATTTTCTTTTGACCTCTGGAGACACATTTTATCTTTTCCTCATGGCTGACCAAGAAGCTATTCTAGAAAAAGTATTCTGTCTGCCTATGATGAACCCAGAGAATGCAAAAATGATTCCTGGACTATGCATCGGCTTGCCTTGACTCAAACCAAGTCATGTTTTGTTTGCTGTGTGCTAAATGGTACTTAATTTACAAGAAACGCAGCATTCTACTTTTCCTGATGATAAAGCCTCTGTTGATAAAACTAGATTTTGGAAGCAGGCTACACTGTTTTGTAAAGACAACTGTGCTGCTCAAATTCAGTTGTGACAACAAATTCCAAGAGGTAAAGAACAGAACAAGCGAATTAACCATACCCTGCAAACTGACATCTGGTTGGTGGTAAGAGTGCCCGTCTTGTCTGAACAAATGACAGAAGTGCAGCCCAGGGTTTCCACTGATGGCAGGCTTCGAACAATTGCATTCTTCTTAGCCATTCGGCGAGTGCCCAGAGCCAAACACGTGGTGATGACAGCAGGCAGCCCCTCTGGGATTGCAGCCACGGCAAGTGCAACAGCAATTTTGAAATAGTAGATGGCACCTCGAATCCAGGAACCGCCATGAACAGGATCATTGAAATGTCCAATGTTGATTATCCACACAGCAATGCATATAAGTGAGATGACCTTTGACAGCTGCTCTCCAAATTCATCCAATTTCTGCTGAAGTGGAGTTCTCTCTTGCTCAGTAGCCACCATTTCATCACGAATTTTGCCTATTTCTGTGTTCACACCTGTAGCCACCACCACACCCATGGCTTTGCCTGCAGCAATATTTGTACCCTAAATCAAAAAGTTAAAAAAACAGGACTTAACAGTGAAGTAAATCACCAACACTGTACAACAGGCGAACAATGCAAGTTTTCAGATACTACAGCATCCTGTTAGCAACATATGTAAGACTGAGTCTACTTTATGTTCCTGTATGTCTTTTGAAGACAACTCTTTCCAAGCAACAAAAGCCCAAAATATGCTACTGGGCAACAACTGCACATTTCCAAGGATTTTCTATTTTACTGTGCTTCATCTTCACACATGAAGGTTTCTGATTTGCATCTATAAATGTAACTGCAAGAGTTGATCCAGACTGAAGAAACAGAGTGTTCACAGGGTTCTTCAGATGGTTCATTTAGTTCCAAACAAGGCAATCACTTAGAGGACCAGGTTGTTCCCAATATATTCAATATTTTTAAAGCCCTTAGCAAAAGCCAGCATTGCAGAATAACTTCTTAGGAATTGGTGTGTAGGCAAAAATAAAATAAAATAAAATAAAATTCAAGTTTTACTTACAGAAAAGAGCATGTTCTTCTTGTCTTGGTTCACTGCACGTGGATCAGGCACTGGATCCGTGTGTTTAATTACTGACACAGATTCACCTAAAAAAGGCAGTTACAGCTCTAATGAGATATTAAGCAGCAGGAGGGGAAATTGCAGTATTGTAAAGTCTGTATTTGTTGTGTCCACCTTCACTTTTGATGTCAATGAATTTTGGGTACTCACACAAAAATGTGGGGAAATGTATTTGGAATTCTCCCATGGAGCTGTAAATAAGATCAGAAGGGGACCACTCTGGTTTTTGGCTTTGCACTCTACAGTACACGAGTCACTTGGCTTGGAATTATCTGATTTCCTTGTAGTAGTAGTCTAGAAAAAAGCCCAAAACTAACTACAGTCAGCCTCCCAACATTTGTGGAGTCTGTGTGTGTCCCCCCACAAATCTAAATAAATATAAATAAAAATCACTAATGCTAATTTTTTTTTTTACCTAAGAGTAGTTATTTAGGGACCTCTAGGTCCCCTGGTGCAACTCTATAGTCAATTTCAGCCAGATGTTGACCATATATTGCACTGGAGGACACAGAGATTCCTAGATAAAACATATTAATCAAATTTGCAAATCATCAGTTCCTTGAAAGGGAAACTAGTGAATGCAAGGGGCCTCCTGTATTGGAAAATTTGGGCAAATCTTAACATCAAGTACATTCAGTTTTTCTGCAGATGCTCTAAAAGTCTAAAACTGGAGCCACATGGTAAAGGTAAGGAAACAATAGATGGACATCAGCTCTAAGTCTTTAGTCACTCTGAGTAAGAATCGTTAAAAATCTAAACCTGCTCTAAACCCAACAAATCAAGTACAGTATTCTCACCTTTAAAATGTCAAATAAAAGCCTAACTAGGACTTGAGAGTGAGAGACAAAGAGAATGTGAGAGAGTCCTTTGCCAATATTCTGAAAAGTAAAATTTCCTGCAGCTACATAAACAGCTTCCTTAAAATCACGAGCTGAGATGAAGCCAAGAAAGTACACACAATGAGTCCATCTGGCTTAATACTATCTACCCTGAATGGTATTGTCTCTCCATGGTTTCAAGCAGGATACTTTTGGAGCCCTATCTGGTGATGCCAGGGATTGAACCCGAGACCTTTTGCATTGCAAACTATCACCAGGCTACAGTCCTTTCACTGGATTCTGATCAATGATGTCATATGAAGGTGGAAATAAAGGTTCCATTCTAATATAACTCTTTCTTACAGAAAAGTTTCATTTTACAAGCAGTATTGGCACGTAAACAATGGAGATATCAATATATATTTCTAAAATGGAAATGAATCCCTCCAAGATTGTTCTTTTAAAAAAGGTAAATCTTATCCATACTACTCCTTTAACAAAAACAGGTATTTGAATTATTTTATTTCATTTACTGTATGAACAATCCTAGAAAGACACTAAGCTTGCATAATGGCTTCCACTGAACATTCATGTACCAAGCACAACAGATGGCTCTTATTCAGTAGCACCGTGCCTACTTTGTTTTTTTAAAGATTATGATGACTTACAATTTGTCCTGAATCTTAGCCATGAACAACAGCTTTTCTAAAAGAGAGTTGTAAGAATCACCTACCTGTGAGAATTGACTGGTCTACCCTTAGAGTTGTGGATTTTATAGATGTAATTCTTATGTCAGCAGGAACCTTGTCACCAACTATGGAATGAAAAGATGCCACATGAGTTTGACTAACCAGTAACAAATGTAAGATTTTCTACTTCATACTACCAGTGATGCATCTACTCAAAATATTTCTTTTTGAAAAAATAAAACAGATGATCCATTTTTATTTTTAGATTTAGATCTTCCTTGACTTCCTTCAGAAAGTGTTTACTCATTTGGATTTCTCTACCTGCAGCTTGTGTAGAATTATTTTTTCTTCCACCTTTAACTGAGAAATCTAAATTATATTAACATGATTGCACACATATTCAAAGAGACCACACTTACTTGTGTACAAACGCACAATGAACTTTCTATGAATCTTCCATTAGCCCATTAAGATTTGGCAACTGGAAAGCTCCAATAAACCATGTGACTGGTTCTATATACCCAAGAGAGCTTTTGATTTCTTATGCAGTTTCATAGACACATTCCCTCGAGCCACGTAGCAAACTGCTTTTGAAACTGAACGTTTCAAAAACAGTTTGTATTTTGGCATGCCAGCTTCATGTTTGGTAGAAAAAACAAACATGAAAAACCCACTTGGAACACAGAAGCCCATGGGACTGAGTAACACAGCTCTGTCGAATTGGACAGGCCACTGTCAAGATTCAGTTTCTTTGCATCTGCCCACATTTCATCCTGCAAGTGTTTCTGAAGTAGCTAATACAAAAGACTAAGAAAGAGGTTGTGTAAAATGTCTACTCAGTCAACAGCTCCCGTAACAGGGAATTAAACATATACCAAAAGCTCAAGAATAGGGCACTGAAAATACTTACATCACGAGTTAATAAATTACTGATCCTGTCACAGAGGATGGACTTGTTAAGTCATAGTCCCTCTAGTTTTACGGCAGGGATGCACAGAAGAAAAGTTAATTCCTACAGGAGCTGCTTATGCAATTGGCAGCAATCATGCAGGCAGAGAGAATATCAGGCTGCGAGAAAGCTAGAAAGTTTGCAACTTTATGTAGTCCATGAATGACATCAGAAACACTTACTACAGGACGGAGCACATACCGTTTTGTGATGGTCGGTGCATTTCGGTCATTAACAAAGACAGATTTCTGTTCAATTTCTCACAATGTCCAAATTACACAGATAGCCTTGCAAATCCTTTGGTGGGACAAAAGCTACCCTGTTTCCCCAAAAATAAGACATCCCCTGAAAATAAGACCTAGCAAAGTTTTTGTTTGGAAGCATGCCCATTTCTTTTGTTCAACAATAAATGTGAATTCTTCTTCATGGAAAAATAAGACATCCCCTGAAAAGAAGACCGAGCGCATCTTTGGGAGCAAAAATTAATATAAGACACTATTATTTTCGGGGAAACACGTTATAGCAGGGCCTCAGTATCCACTGAGGTTGGGTTCCAGGACCCCCGATGGATGCTCAAGTCCCATTATATACAATGGCATTGTAAAATGGCATTCCTTCCATCAAACAGCAAAATCAAGGTTTGCTTTTTGGAATTTCTTTTGTATGAATATTTTTGAATCACAGTTGGCTGACCCTATGGATGCAGAATCCGAGGATTAGGCAGGCCCACTGTATATCATATCCACATAATTCCCTATTTAGAACAGACAGATCAAAAAGCAAAGTGTGCTTTATTTATTTACTGTATTTATATAAGGCTGTCCAGAAACGCCGTTCTTTGTCTATTCCATTATTGCACATGAAAAGTCTAAATTCACTGTGCCCTTCAGCACTGAAGAGAAAATAGTACAAGACAAACAATGGCCAAGGCCAAAAATGGGCAAACTATTTGAATGTACTCCCCTGATGTCGTGAGGAAGTTTATATGTAGATATATGATAGCAGCTGTTTCTCTGCTATCACAGTTCCACCAAACAGGCAGCTAAGACTCAACACAATGTGGAAGAAAGCCTATCAATCTATAGGAGCACACAGCTAAGCATCTCAAATACACCACCGCACTTGACAACAGCATATTAAAAGACTAAATCGCTTTATTTATTAGTGATGTATACAGACCAGCCTGGAAATCAACTGCTAAAAACAGTTTGGTAACTGCTGGAAGAACGTCCTGGAAGAGAATCTAATACACGATTTGCTTTCACTATGCCAAGCGAATGCCGCATCACATTTACTCTTCAATACAGTTTTTAGAAGAAAATCCCCCAACAAGATCTTCTGAAGGTTTTTATGAATTCAACAAAAATGGAGACAAATAGTGCCACGTCCAAGTAAGAAAAAAGGTAATTTGCTCAACTAGCCCACAGGTATCCAATTGCTTCTCAGTAGAAGATATACGCAGTTTCCCCAACAATTACTGTCAATTGTTTTACATAGCAAGAATGGCGACCAAGCAAATGTTTCATTGTGTAACCACCAGGAGAAGCTCAGTGGAAATAACTATGAGTTATTATTTCCTTTATTGCATTCTACCTTGCAAAAGTGATATCCTTCCCAGCCTATATGCTACTCCATATGAACATCAACAACATCCATAGATTGCAAAGATTCTGAAACATATTGAAGGCCATATTCCACTGTCACCCTATCTCTGCAGATCAACAACATGCCCTTCCACTTTTGATACCTAGTTAATTAATCTTATTTGATTCGATGCTCTTCCGACGGCAAAAACAAAACGGTAGAAATGAGCTTCTAGGCTCTATGGACTCTGCAGTCTTTGTGCCATGGGCATGATCAAGATTGGATTCTCATGTTCAAAACTGGATAGACATTATATTCTGTTAGCCTAAAGAGTCAATTCTGGGAAAGGCAAAAATATTCAAGCATATAGGTGCTACTTCTCCATCCTGTCCCCTCAAAACCTTGGAGCGCACACACAAGCTAGCAATTCCCACACAGACACTGGCCAGAGTCCAGAAAATCCCTGCTCAGGCTGACTTTAGGAGTATGACATCAGAGATTCGCCTAAGCAATATGCTGCGAGTGCTAGATTAGTGAATGGGTTTTCAAAAGCCAGACCCTACAATCATTTATTATAAACCAATCTGACAGGTTTTTTTCAAGCAGTACTTTAACATTAGTGAGCATCCAGAGTCCAGAAGTAAGACTGTTCTAGAGAGATCTTGTAGCACATTTGAGGCTAACTGAAAGAAATTGTCAGCATGAGCTTTTGTAGACTCAAGACGACTTCCTCAGATGCATTTGGTGAAGTGGTAAACCAAGGGAAGACCTATACATGTCCCTGGTGTGTGGGAATGTCAATACCAATTCCAAAACCGTTGTGGATGGTAATAAAGTGGCAAGCTCAGTCTTGATGAAGTAAGACTGTTACTTTGTGCTATGCAAAAGGATTTTTATGCAAGATTGCCATATGAAGCATCCATATCCAGTAATTCCACTATGAATAGTACTGAATGCGTTCAGGTAATGAAAGGCAAGAGGAAAGAGTGCTGTTTTAGTAAAGGCTTCACCACCTCAATAGAGAAGAATTTTATAAACTTATTTGCCAAAGTAGAATACAGTATGAACAACAAATTATTTGTTGTTCAAGTAGTTTGTTCTGCACTTTTCTTCCAATAACAAATTTCCTTTGAAACACCATTTCTGTTGTAAGGCTATATCATGAATCCCACATGTGACTGAGGCATATTTGATGTTATTCAATCCCCACAGTTCAGTAACCAGCCCACCAGACCCAGAAAGAGGTCAAATTCAAAAATACTTCTATAAATACTTAAGTAATTATGCTGTCCTAGTTTGAACTCCAGACCATTTTACAAATTTGTGGGATATGGCATGACGCAGGATTAGTTATCTGGAGTAGAATCACCTTAGCACGACTTCTCACAGCCCAGAAAAAAAAATGGCTAAAAGCTACATTAAATAGCTAGAAAATCATGATAGGCAGAGCTATGCTTTAACTATTTTTACATACTACTTAACAAATGCTGTTCATTAAACTTAGAAGCACAGAATGAAATAAAAGCAGACACTATTCACAAACATAAAAACCTTTACCATAACACTATAACCTTTACCATCAAGCGGTTCCTTATGCTGATAAAGGCAACAACTATTGCCACATATAAAACTGAGACAAGAAAATTAGGAACTTTCCTTACGCAGATATAGGGACCTCCGAAGTCAACTGTCACCCACACAGAGCAGCCATACGGCCCATGGATATTATCCTGAAGGCTGTTCTAGGCTTACAGCCTCAAGGTTGTTCTAGGCTTCTCCATATAGCTCTTTGTCTGATTCAATAGAACAGGAGGGCCCCAGGCGAATAAGAATCAGGACTGGATGAAATGTATCACACAGCTTTGTGCTGACTGGCTTGTTCTAATCTACTTGCTGCCTAGAAGCAAGAACATGGTGAAGTTTGTCTAGGACAGAATGCGTGTGTGGAAGGGGATGCTTTGATTATTCAACACAAGACCCTCTGAAAACCATGGCAAGTTTAGAATGTCCTTTAGACTGGCATTGGAAGGTGTGTCATTTTGACGGTCTTCAAATCTCTTGAATTTGGTTTTCACTGTACTGTCGTTGTGTGCCTTCAAGTCATTTCTGACTTAGGGTGACCCTAAGGTGAACATATTACAGGGTTTTCTGGGGCTGAGAGCGTGTGATTCACCAAAGGTCACCCAGTGGGTTTCCATGGGCCAGCAGAGAATCAAACCCTGGTCTCCAGAATTGTCGTCCAGTGTCCAAACCACTACGCCACACTGGCTCTCAGTATACTTCGTATAATATAGAACGCTGCATAGTATTATGTGAGATGAGCAGGAACAAATGCCTCTGTCTTCCTTTAGCATGTTTTGTCATCACTAATAAAGCAACAACTAAGGTTATTATTAATAAAATATTAACATACAAATACAGCTTTCTTTTGCTTACATCAGGCCAACAATGTTAGAATCTAGTTACTTCCTGACAAAAGCATATTTATTTTAGAGCCAGTGACCACACACAAAGTATCTCCTCGGCAGAAAAACCCATACTAAACTATCTCAGCAGCACGGGCACATGGGAGATAACGTCCACCTGGTTACTCTACTTTAGTCAATGGTAGGGTGTAGCTGCCTGCACATGCAGATTCTATTGGCTTGCTGCCTAGAATTCCATGCTCAGATACACATCCCTGCAACAAGTACTTTGTCGCTTCCCTACATGGTCCTCTTTTTGCAGGCACCATGTCAGAGGCCATCCAATAAGCTTGCACTTATGACAGAGGCATGCATACCATTTTTCTCACCTCCAGGTCTTGACACTAGCTAGGGAACACAGTGTATGTACTCTGCCACCCACCCTAAAATTTTAGCCAGGTTACAATCACTCACAGTAAATTGATCTGAACATCATGGACCACATAAGAGTATTGAGGCTAGCTTTAAGTTCAGTTGTCCTAAGACTGAGCATGGCGCTACTGCTACTTTGGGAAAGATTGGTTATCAGTGTAAATGTCAGACTGCCAGCACAAAAGTCAGTTACATTTAAGTCAATAGCACTATGAACAAGAGCAGATAAGAATGTGTATTTGCTTGTTCTAAAATTTTCATATTCTACTGTTGCGACTTGCAATTATTTGTTCATGCCCCCAAGACCAGAATAAAGTACACGAGACTAAATATAGCTACTACAAGATACTTGTTAAGACAGCAGATACTAATTCTGCATCTCTTTCCTTTTGATACATCATCATTCACATTATGGGACTTCACAAGTAAAAGGTTAACAAGGCATTGCCAGCAGTGCTACCGCAAAATAAAGGGCAAGGGTTTCCTAGGAAGAATGCCAAGGTAAGAAAGAGATCCTCCTGTCTAGTCCAGTGTTAAATGTCTTCTTCCTGAATCTCCTTTTTACTGAATTCCTCCTCCCCAATAATTCAGTGGATGACCGCCTAACCCTTTCTATATTTGAACATACAGTAGGACACATTTGGTCATCTTTTTTTTTAGAGGTTTATGCATAAACAGTTTCTCATCAGTGTTAGTTTTTTGTGGGGCTTTCGGGCTATGTGGCCCTGTTCGAGAAGAGTTCCTTTCTGACGTTTCACCAGCATCTGTGGCTGGCATCTTTAGAGAATGATGCTGGCGAAACGTCAGAAAGGAACTCTTCTAGAACATGGCCACATAGCCCGAAAGCCCCACAAAAAACTATGGATGCCGGCTATGAAAGCCTTCGACTCCACTCTCATCAGTGTGTTTGCAGATCAGCAGCTGTTTTATTCTTTAATTCAGTTTTACTTTGTATTGTTGTGAAGCCAAGTGGCTATAAAACAAAACTTTGCCAGGTCTTCCAGTGCAGGAAGTGTGCTGCAAAGAATGCTGTTGGAAGTCCTAGTCAGTCTTCCACAGGTACCTATTTCTGCTTTAATCTCCTATTATATAAAATTGTATTTGCTTGGAAATGTACATTACCAAAGCATTGACTTTGCATATACAGTGTAAATTTCAGTTCCCCCACCTCAATCACAATGCAAATGAACATTAAGGTGTAACTTATGGCTGTATTAGCTAGTGCATTCCTATTAATGTTTAACAGCTGCAACTCCAGACCTATTTATTGTGCATCCATGACAAAGCAAATCACTTTCACAAGACACTTATTCTATTTTAGTCCCTTCACATCAGGTCAGCTGTTGCTTGGGCAGCAAATTTGGCCTCCAGAAGCAATCAGTTTTTCTACCCTCACACCGAGACTGATGAAGAAAGAGAAGGGTGTTGTAGCCTATATCATGCTGATAGTGCAAGCACTTTAGAAGTCAGCAGGATTTATCTAAGTTGAAAAGTGGCAATAATTTGATAACAAAATAAGGCATGATTTTAGTATGATCATATAATCCATGGGTATGCAGTTTAAGCCTGATAGGATGTTAACAGCCAAATTCCTACATTTATCTGATGGTTCCTGACTACACCCTTCTCAACATATTTTGTCTCGATCTTAACAAAAGATCATCAGTCCATGTGAACAAATTTACTATAACCATATGCCTCAAAAACATTAGCAACATTAAAAGTTATTATAAACTACACATATTATGCAGCACCAAAGCATCTTACCAGCGACTTCCACAATATCACCAGGAACAATGTCTCTTGCTTTTATTCTTTGTACGCTTTTTCTGTCTTGCCGGTACACTTTACCCATTTCAGGTTCATATTCTTTAAGAGCTTCAATGGCATTTTCAGCATTTCGCTCCTGAAAGAAAAATTAAGTCAAGAGGGCCCAGAAGCTTTAGATTTTATGCTGGAGTTGGCAAAACTGTCAGCTTCCAGTTTTCCCATCTAGACTATTAAGCAAATAATCTATTTTCATTTAGTGACATAACTAGACACATCATGTAGTGGGAACAAGCTGAGGAAGCAGCCTGCAAAACATCACTGTCAACTGCAGTTTGGAAGCCACTACTTTGTGTTTCAGTTTGTTTCACATTTTAAGAAAAGAATAGTTTTAGTGCTCTGAGGCCAAAGGTTCTTTTGGAGGCCATTCAACAAGCAGAATGCCCTTTCAAATTGAGATTATTATTTCTCCCATAAGGCAAAGATCACTCTGTTTTATTTTAGAGCAAACAGACCAGACTAAAAAACATTCTTCTTATAATTTATAGCAACCTTATTCTATCCCTCCCACAACATTTAGCATGTCTGGCTGGATGTGTCCAGAGTTCTAACATGGATATCAAAGAATGCCCCCAAACCTCATGTCTAAAGTTGTAAAGAAAAGACAGTACAAGACATTTGACATATGCTACTTGCTAACATGGTGTCTACTATTAATTGAAGTCAGGTGTGATATTCAAGAAGAGCACACATTAATAAATCATCACTATTTCAGATGTTCCTTGTTCATCTATGGGAACTGATTCTACTGTTATATTAACAGTGGTTTATGGCTGGAGTTATTTAATAAAAGCCAAAGGCCTTCCAGTTATTAAGACTGTCTTCTCTCCAACAGTTTAATGCTAAAATCTTGCTAAATTATTACAGGTTGCCAAAATGAACGGGGGAGGGTTTCAAGCAGCCAGCAGCTGCAGTTCTAATATCTACACTGAAGGTCAACTGAAAGTCATCTATCCATGATTTGCACCGCTGCTATATGCAGATACAGTATTGGGGAAACAAGACGTCTTCAGGACTAAGGAGGAAACCTCATACTGGAGAGTAATGCGTCCTGACAGGAGCTGTTATTAGCCACAGGTCTCTACAAACCTAACATACCAATGAAATTGTTCTTTCACAAACCTCTGTAACTTATGACATGGAAAAGGAGACGTACAATTTTAACCATTCCCCACTCACCTCTAAAGGCTTATTGGAGAAAGATATGGTACTATCTAATTTCAATAGACACGAAAGAAGTCTAACAGTCACCCATGAATCATAACAACCCCCAACACATCTCTAATGAATGTTAAGACTGTTCTTCATACCATTTCGCCATAACAATCATCGTTTACAATCGTTAATTGCTTGGAGGATCACACACACTGAACTAAGCATTAAAAATCAAGTTTTTCTCCATGCTTCCTATTGACATGCAAATATATGCATGGTAGTGACCATATACATATATTTAGGGAAACTACATGTTTTAGACTTAATACGCAGTGTCACAAATGCCATTGTTGGGTTATAATTCCCACCATCTCTCACCAACACACCTATGACCGTGCTGGCTAGAAGTGACAGGTGTTGTAGTCCAAGACTGGAGACTGTTTGGGGAAGGTTATAGTTCTGTATAACGTATGTGGTGAGGACTCAGTTGAAAAAGTAGGCAGGTCAGCAACACTAGGCACACTTAAACGTTCCACAGATTACTTTTAGCAACAAACTTTAGCCATACTATATGAGGCAATGACTTGACACAACAATATAAGCATGGAAGAGCTCTCAGGACTTCTTTTCACTGGGCAAACCCTTATTTCTAAGCGGCAAGATGGGTTGGCCTTAGACATGCAGCAAAAACAAGCACCAGTGCTGTCACTTTAAATATTAGCAGGGCTTTTCAATTTAGTTTTGATAAAGTGTACAGAGATTTGGGATTTACAATTAATAGTCTTAGGGGAGGTCCAGAAACTTTGGTATGCTCTGTGAAAGGTCTCACAAAACACACTGGTTTTAGATGGACACTGTCTAATTCTGAAGACTTGCATAAAAGTTCAACGTTCTTCCTGAACACACAAAACTGACTTTAAGAAATAAAATACTTGACTTTTTTCTACTTTGCACAAGTACCATGAAATTCCCTCATAAAAAAGAATTTGGACACTACCCTTTAGGTAACATAAGCTCTCTCATTGGATGTCTTGAATTAGTTACATTCTCTTTGGATCTAACCTGACTTCTACAGCACACAGCACCTCTCTGAGACACTAAATTACTATATTCCCATCATTTCAGATCTCCATCTATTTCTATCTATTAAGACCGCTTTATAAATATGCATGGCAATTTCCATTCAAAGCAGTTTAAAGGTAAAGTGTCAAAACAGCAAACTTATGACTGGGTGCAAAAACAGGAAACCTATGACAGGGATGTAAAACCTACACTTTCCTGCCTTCACTGTGCACTCTCAAAGGTCCCCTCTCACTATGGATTCTGCATTCCCCTGATGTAATTTCCACACCAATTTTACATTCATCCCTCTTTCTTCATTGCTGCTATATCAAGATCATTACAGGAAGGGGTTTAGAGCAGATCTCCATCCCATTGCTCCCCCCCACTCCCATTTCCATACTGACTGACGTATTTGCACCAGGCGAGACGATGGCAAGAAGGCTCCACATTCCCAGGGAGGAAAGAAGGTTGCTGGGATGCTTGCCATGTAGCCCTCAAACCAATCTCACATGCAATGCTGAAAAGGCTATACACCCTTGCCTTACAAATAATATTTAAAGCCTTCTAAGATTCATCCACTTACCTGCCACACACCCACAATTGCATTGGCTACTAATATGAGTAAGATTACAAAAGGCTCTACAAAGGCTGTGATTGTTTCTTCGCCTTCTTCAAACCAGGCCAACACCTGCAAGAAAGAGTGAACAATTGTAAAATTACAGAAAGAAATTATTAGACAGCGTTTTTCAACATCAGTCACCTCAATTTTAGCTGCCACTTATTCACTTGCAATTAGATATCCCTTAGGTTTACTGCACCATTCAAAGAAGTCTGCTGACTCACTGAAACCACACCTTAAAAACGGAAAGCAAATTCCATTTCAGAGAAATAATCTTCACCTGCCTTTTTCCAAATGGCTTGCTGTTTGAAAGCAGTTTGCACTTTCGAGACATGAGCAGGACAGACCTGCACCTTTGTTTTCAAAACAAGTAACTAAATGTCAAGCAAAACCTAGAACAGATTAGACTGACAAAACAGCAAAACACACTTTATTTACCTTTAATAAATTAATCCCTTCCTACAGGTACCGGTAGTGAACAAGGCAATGTGAGGGGCTGCTTGAAATCAGGAACTGTAGTTTGTAATGATTTGTTAAAGGTGACATTTTAATTCTTTTAAGACAATGTAAGATCTGAGCTGGCATTTTTATGCTTGGTCAGCTTGCTATTTTGAGAATTGAATCATGGTAGTTTTTATCTATGAGAAGATCAAGTTCTAAGCTGATATTATGAACTGCTGCTGTTTTCCAGCCCCACCTCCACCACACTTTTCCCCATTAAACTTCAAGCCAAGTTTCCTCTCCATTTAAAATAGACATTCTGAAATCTCTGCGTGGTCATAGCTTGCATGCACATTTTTGGCACAAGCTGGTCCCTTGCAAGAGTGATCAGGAGATAAGAACACACAAAAACGATAAAACCCCTTGTACTCAAGGATTGTATGTCCTGAAGGGAGCGCTTTGAGTCACAGCCAAGATCTGTTACTATTACTAATAAGTTCATACAGGTAATCTATAGTCTCTTGACCGCCAATAGCAGACTCTACAATAGTGAGCGAGAAAAATAGTTGCTGCTATATTGAAGTTCTTGAGCAACAGGAAGTGCAAAGCAACTGAAGAATGCTGAAATCTCCAACCTTTGGAAGTCAGTGTATAGCAAGTTGCTAACCAAACTCCTCTTCCAAAGTAGGAAGCAAAGAAATGCAAGTTCTTTAACTGTCAAGTTTTGCAGCAGCTCATTTTTCATCATCAAATATACCCCCATTTTGGCCAAAGGCCTTTACATAACATATTTTTAAAAAGCACAACACATAATAGAAAAATCGATTAGACAAGGTTTAAAGTATGACACTGGTCTATTTAAATGTATTTTATGGTACAAATCAAATACAACCATCCCACTGCAATTGAGAGCTATTTCTGCCATATATATTCTTGTGATCTTCTGGTGAGTAAGGGTGAAGAGGGCTACATACCAAGTCACATATTTATCTTCACCTACTAAGAGATCAAAAGTCACGACCAATGGGCTCTGGTAAGAATTCTCAATTAAAGGGAACCAAAATTGTTCTCACAGGTTACTGTTATATGGTACAAAATATCATGAGCAAGGTTCTCTGGTTCAGGATGACCACCAACACTAATATGTTTGTGTGCGGGATACAACTTAGCCTTCCTTTTCTGAAAGCAGAATGCATCATATTTAGCTGTAGCTGTGTAAAAGCTTTCTGGGGTCGCACAAATGTAAGTTCTGTCAAGTAAACTACATGTTCATAACCCTGTTTGAATCGGAAATATAATTTGCACATAAAGAGGATTTTTTGTGGTAACAACCTCCCCTGTAGTTTTGATGATATCCTTCTGTATATACCTGCTGGAAAACCATTAAGTTCACTTGGTGAGAGACTGCTCAAAAGCCAAGTAGCATGATGTATGTAATTTTTAACAGGTCATTCTTGGATCAGTTCAGACACTATTGGGTAAATGGTGTTGTCTGTTGTACCTTAAACCAATAATGTAACATGTTTTTATGAATTTGGCTCCCAGTACTCTGAGCTCTAGCTTGACCATAGCAGAAAATAGACTTACGTAAGGCCATCAGTGCTCTTAAAAATAATTCTGAAGAGATTCTAAACCTGAAACCCCCAATATAGCCTGGGATCTTTCCTCACCTATTTTTACATGGTATCTCAGGACCTAAACCCCAGGCATGTCAAAAAACAGTTACACAACAACAACAAACAGGAGATAGAGCACTCCTGCAATAAAGACTATAGGAAAAGCAACTTTTAGGTCAGAGTAGAAGAGAATGGTAAACTTTAAATAGTAAAAATTCCACTAATGAACCACCTTAAATGTCCAGTTCTGGGCACCACAATTCAAAAAAGATATGGAGAAACTGGAGCATGTCCAAAGGAGGGGAACTAAGATGGTTAAGGTTCTGGAAACCATGCCCTATGAGGACCGCCTTAGGGAACTGGGGATGTTTAGCCTCGAGAAGAGAAGGGTAAAAGGTGATATGATAGCCCTGTTTAAATATTTGAAGGGATGTCATATTGAGGAGGGAGCAAGCTTGTTTGCTGCTGCTGCAGAGACTAGGACACGGAACAATGGATACAAATTGCAGGAAAAGAGATTCCACCTCAACATTAGGAGGAACTTCCGGACAGTAAGGGCTGTTCGACAGTGGAACACACTCCTTTCTCGGAGTGTAGTGGAGTCTCCTTCCTTAGAGGTCTTTAAGCAGAGGCTGGATGGCCATCTGTCAATGGGGATGCTGTGATTTGGAGTTCCTGCATGGCAGGGGGTTGGACTGGATGGCCTTTGTGGTCTCTTCCAACTCTATGATTCTATGAAATACCATAATTCCACAACAGAATACTAGAATGCAGATTGTGAGACACACTATTTGCTGCAACCTTAATGTATCATTAGCCACTTGATGGAGCTGTTTGTTAGCAGTCAAACAGCTAAAGTGGACACTAAGAGAGACACTTTATAATGAGTTTGAAGGACCTCCACAACTACATCTTCCAACAGAAAGGCAACACCATTAACAGTTGATTTTTAAAGTATGACAATCTTTAATACCTGGCATGGATAAAACGATAGCTGTTTTTTGCACAATCTACATTGCATTAATGTTTATTATCTGCCAGGGTTATGAAGCATTTAAAAAATCCAGTTTTTACTAGAATACACTGTAGAGACAGACAAGTGTAGTCTGAAATGTTGGAAAAGTAATGGATGTCATGAATACAAGTGATCAAATGATATCAAGTCCACAAGGGCCTGGGATCTACGCTACCTGAAGACTCTTCTACACATTTGTTGAGGTTTCTCACAAATGTCAGCTGTTTCTTCTGTAACCATAAGGTTTAGAAATCTGCTCTATAAAATAAAAATTCAAATTCTCTCATCATTCATTTCTTAACAGCTGTCATAGAGTACAAGCTAATGTGAAGGACTAATATGAAGGACTAATATGAAGGACTAATTATTAAACATGCTTTAATTTCATTCTACTGTGAAGATGAAATGCACTTTCCATCTTTAACAATTAAACTGTATTACTGGAAGTAGTAAAGCTATCTTATCATTTCCACTGAACGCTTTCCTCTGTGGAAGGTTTTTAAAAATGGATTGTACAAGTTATATATGATAAATTATTCTTTATAGCAGACAAGCATATCTGTACCCTATGCAAAGAAACACGGTTGTTACCATTTACCTCTTTGCTTCCCTGCATTTTACAGGTGCAAACTTGGATTTTGCTAGCACACTGAAAATACTATTCTCCCACAAAACAGCTCTATGAACTTGCTAGCCCATCTTCCCACAAGGAGTCTCGATTAGATTACTATTATTCTACTTAGGCACCTAAGGCTTTTGTGAGTGACTACTTGAGAACTATATCAAGACCCATGTTGCATTCACTTCTTCTCCCTCATACAATGGTCAGATATATCAGTGCTGTTTAAAAGGCTATTAGACCAGATACAAGTACAGTAGAGTCTCGATTATCCAACCTTCGGTTATCCAACATTTTGGATTATCCAACGTCGTGGCTGCTGTGATTTCTTTAAATTTTCTGTGATTTCTTTAAATTTTCTTTAAAATTTCTTTAAATTTTCTGTAATTTATTTTAATTTTCAGAGGACTGAACTGTTGATCAGTGATTTCTTTACATTTACTTCTACTGTTACTGAAATAAAAACTTCAATACATTTGCAATTCATAGTGATTTCAAGGCTTTTCTTGGACCTTCTGGATTATCCAACATTTTCGGTTATCCAACTATCAGCCGGTCCAGGTTATGTCAGATAATGGAGACTCTACTGTATTTATAAGGGTCCTCCATTACCTATTTATAAAGCCGTACCCCAAAATTCTTGCAGCCTGGCAGGTTAGACAAACACAGTTCATATGCAGATTTTAAAAAACTGTTTAGAATTACTTCCCTTTATTTAAGACAAGTTATATATCATAACTGGTGAGGGAGAGAAAAAAACAGTGATGCAAAGAAAAGGAATGGTAAAGACTGGTTGTTAGTATAGACTGTCAGGAACAAAAAGATAGGTAATGTGGTTCTTGCATTTGGGAGCCCTTCAAATGTTCACTCAGATTCAGACGGTTTTCTTACTGAAAGCACTGGATTGTCAAACTCTTAAGTTCAAAGCTGCAAGAACAGATGCCAAGCAGGCAGATCCATGGAACGTAAGACTGTTTTAAATATGGGATGGTTTCTTATTAAAGTGCAATTGATGTAATGATTCTTAATCTCTTACTTTGGGTTGGCGCTAGAAAGCTCATGTAACCGAAAGTTCTCACAGAGAAAATGCATTCCCATACAGAATATAAGCACAGCTAATGAAAGAAAGAAAACATAGCTGATGTCCTCATCCTGCTCAATAATTTGTTCTCTACACTCAGGGCCTTCAGTCAAATGACAGCCAGTGAGAATTCACAAGTGGTACTATACAATCATAGGTTTACCACTTTAGTTGCTATTTGTGAAAACTTGACCCAAGTAAAAGAAAGGAAAGACAAAGTGAATGTATTAGCATGTTGCTCCTCAGCCTTTTTTCCCCCAACAACATAAAAGGTTCCAAGCAATTTAAGAGGGATTCAGCAGAAATCCCAGAACCATGCATCTACAAAACAATGTGGGGAGCAGACTTTTTAAAAAAACAATTAAAAGCCTATTCAGTTAAGGACCTAATATATTTCAGTGCTGGATCTATGCTTAAAGCTCTTACTGAAAATGAGCGTCCCGATCCACTAGCAAAAATATTTGTTTGATTTGATGAGCTCCTCCTCTAGTTTCAGGCAGACAGGGCCTTCTTTGGCCTAAGGCGGGAGGATGGAAAGGTACTAGAGGCCCTTGGAAACAATTTGTCTTCCTACTTCCAGAAGCAGATCCCTGCAGAAGACCCCAAGATACGCCAAGATATGTGTACCTCTGTGCCGCAGCGGTCTTGTCTTAAAGAAGTTTTTACCTGTATAGTTCTACAATTCTAAGTTACATGGGATTCAGAAATGAGCCTTCATACTCCTTGTAATAAGAGCTGGCAAATGGAGAACTGATGGATATTCGGAAATTTTGAAACCCATGGCCGCTACTACCTACATTCCTTGCTTAAGCACAACAGTTTTGCAATAATCCAGCTATGAATTTAAACTAGCCATAAAAGAACTGCAGTGAAAACAGAAAGGCTTACCGGTATGTTTTGCATCACTTTTCAACACAGAATTAAGATTTTTTAATCAACTTTTCAGAGACGAAATGGAGGTTTTTAAATGTCCATGTTCTCCATAACAGACAATACAACCTTGTGAATATTTACTCAGAAACTAGCCTCACTGTGTTCAATAGTGCCCAACAACAGGGAACTGTGTGTAGGGTTGCATCTTATACATACATACTTGGAAATAAGTCTCACTAAATTCAATGGTGCTGACTTGATTGATACATATTATAACATTACTATACAGATTAGAACACTGCATGAAAGGTGACTTATGGATAGTATTAAAATTAGTGCGACAACTGAAACAAAGAACTGATTAAGTTGATTTTCCACATATCTACTGATCCTTGTATTGAAGGTGAGGAACGGCTGGCTAGGAACAAGACAAACATTTCAAGTGTTAGTGAGAAGGCAAGTAGGAAATGTATCCCATCTAAGTCTAATTAAACTGGATTTGCTTCTCTGCACAAAATCTGCTAAAATTATTGTGTCATATTAATTTTTGCATATTAATACACTTTACTGAATTCACAGTACATTATTAATGCTATGCTTTTCCTCGCATCTTCTCTTGAGGGCAATCTGGCCTCTTAATGACAGACTGATTTTAGTACATCTACCATATTTCATTTAAAATTAAACAAATAAAGTATTTTTGAAGTAACACTGACAAATTATTCCATATAAATGATGTTACCCTATGGAATTAATTGGTAACCATCCGTTCAGTTTATTTCCACTCTCTTCTTGATTCACAGTAAGCTAACTCTCCCAATGGTTACAGAAAAATGAAATTATGAATAGAGGAAGAAAATTGTGGGCCATATTATTTCAACAGGCTGCATTCATCCCTTATATATGCCAGCTCCGATTTCTGCACTTAAGAGCCAGTTTTGCAACTAATTCTTAGAAGAGGGTATTACAAGGAAACACTGGAACAAATACAATTACCTGCTGCAATCATCTTACCAAGATTATCGGTAATTAACTACATTAATGTAGTTCTTATAGTTTAATTCTTCTCATTACAGCTTAAAAACCGTTGGATACAGAAATCCGATACCCAAATGTTCTGTTCCTGTGTTGCAGAACGGAACAGCTCCAGCAGATAAATAATTTTGTTTCAGCCTCAATGGCGGATGACATTATTTTGTCAGGTATACTATTGTTCCCAAGCAAATTTGGGGTTTGTGCCTCAGTGTACCTTACACCAATGAGGAACCACCAGATGGGAAAATCCAACATATTTTCTTTTTATTTGCTGCAGCAAAAGGTGCCAGTTAACTAAGATGCACAATGGCTTTAGACATTCTATTAGCACTCTTTGCTTTCTAACTAGTAACATGTCTAACCATATTGATGCATAAGCTTGTGCATGACAAATTTCTTATGCTTTGTCTCTTGGCAGTAAAAATGTTCACTCTTCAAGATATTTTTCAAAAGACAGGATGAAAGTAAATAATTTTTCTTTTCTGGATACCTTTTGAAGCCAAATTTGAGATCAAATGTTTGCAAACTGCTGCTAGAAATGGGATTATGTTTTTAAGCAAAGAGTACCTTTATATATTGAGTTTCCCCCCAACATTTTAAGAAAGCTTAAATTAAATCTGCCCACTGTGGATGATGGGGGGTGGGGTTGCTTGCTGAAACTAATGTTCAGTTCTTTTCTTTCCTCTTCTAAATTCTAGCAGTTGAGCTACTAACAAGTTAGTTCTTCCTCCTAGTTTTTGTGCTGCTACGATTCTTAAACGGCACTTATTATGTATTCTTTAAATGACACGAAAAACTTGTGTGAAAATTACAGAAACACAAGGCAACATCTAATGTCTTGTGAGCAGACTTCCGCTTGCACACTGGGACTTCCCCTTTCCTTCTTCCACCCCATAGACTCCTACACAAACCTGATCTAGAGGGTTCCTACCCTGTAGAGGAGACCTGTGTGGTGCACAGAGGACTGAAAGGGTGTGCGAATCCATCCTACTGGCAGATGGATGCAATTGGACTTAAGCCTAAATTTGTTTTTCCAAGACGCAACACAAAATTGTCACTTTCTAAAAACGAATTATAAAACAGCCTTCCCATTAAAGTCAGCTGTTTCTACAGAAAAAGATTGGGAATTTCTTATGGTAAGGCTATTTCAGATTTCCACTATGGTGGGCCCTCCACATTCACTGGGGTTAGAGGCGCAGGATCCCCTGAAAGTAGACAAAATTAGGATGGGGGGAACACTTTCTTTTTATCTGAGGGAACACCTCTCTAGGAATCTCTAGGTCCTTCAGCACAACTCTATGGTCAATTTCTGCCCAAATGAAATGGACCATAGTCAGGCAAGAGGACCTAGAGATTCATATTAATGAAATTCGTGAATAATAAATTCTGCAAGAGCCAAAGCCCCAAATGTGGAAGGCTGACTGTACTTTCCATATCGTATACAGACAGACAGATCATACCTGTTAAAATCAATTATGTTTGGAAAGGTTAAGTTTGACCTAACAGACATGGCAATCTTGTACTCAATGGGACCTACCTTCCAAGACCACACACACAACCAAGAGAAAAATGCGCTTCTTGAACTATAGAGAATGTAGTGTAAGTACAATGGACATGGAGGTAACTGAATGTTAGTACACAAATGTTGGAAAACGCCAAAGCTGTGCATGAATTTTTTACATGAAGTGTTGTGCATTGGCCTTTGTATGTGTTTTGCACCCAAGTAAGATGATCCCTCATGTTCCAATACCTTAATCTTATCTATGTTGTATCTGCCCTTCTCCAGAACCAAGATAAAAAACTGTGTACTAAGAGCTTTCCTGAACACGCCAATTTCATGTTCACTATTACAAGTCCAGAAGGCCGTTTTTGTTCAGGCAAGTAATGTCTCACGTTCCAACCTGCGTCCGAGAAACAATGCCAATATTGGTTGGTCTGACATCAGACAAAGGTCCTTCCTAACAATGAGAGCATGGCTCAGTGGTAAAGCATATTGTTAACAATGTAGACAGCCCTATATTGAGCTATCAGCACCAGTACTCAAAGAATGGCAGGTGTCAAGGTTGTGAAAGACCTCTGTCTGAAGCCTTGAAGAGTTGATATCAGTCAAAAAACAGACAACACAGGACAGAATACTGTCAGTTTCATACCACAAAAAATATTTTGGTTATTATGTCTTCATCCCACTGTCCTCTCTCTGAGCGAGCTCATGAAGGAAAGACTCATTTTTAACTTCATAACAACTGTGTAAGGTAGATAGAAATGACAGTGGTCAGCCCAAGGTCACCCAATAAGTTTCATGATTGAGTGAAGATACTAACTTCGCCTTATCATTTCTCCTTTTACCATTAAATGCTATGCAACAGTGGCTTATCAAACAGACAAGGTGCTTGTCAGGGACTCAGGAAATAGATTTATGGTCTCAATGAGAGCCTTTGCTGCATGACCAGTACCACAACTACAAATATTTGGTCCTTTGGAATTGCTGGTACACACGTGGAAACTTACAGAGCAGTGGTTCTCATACTTCATTTATAAAGCGCCATGCATAAAACATTTCAGTGTTTTTAAAAACCACCACTGCCTTCTCTACTGAAGTTTAGCACACTTTTAAAACACTGGCGCACAAATAATAGTTTAGCAATTGAACATAGAGGAGAACTCTATGCCATACACAAGGAGAGAAAGGTGAAATGTTACATTGGCTGGCATGATGTTAGCGACATATAGAAGTGCAACTCAAGGTTACATTGGCGTACTGAACTTTTGTTGTTGGTGTTGAGGAGTGAGGAATTCACTACCTCCCTCATGCAATGACCAAAGACCCCACAAGACTCACCTCCACAGCCATTTCATGGCTGGTAGAAAGGGAAGGGAATCAGAGAAGCGCTTGTCTCACAAAGACACTCTCCCGGACCTCCTGGGGGTCCTGGAAGATGGCATAGTCCCTGTGCATCTGGTTACAGGCACATAGCCAGATGCTTCTCCCTCAGTGTTGGTCTCCAACAACTACTAAATGGAAGGTCTTGCAGGAGGACAGTGAGTCCTTCAGGAGGGGGCACATATTGTGATTCTGCCCGATGCAGGAGCTCAACCATCTGTTTAAATACCAATGAGTCTGGACATGTGAACACGGAAGCTGAAAATATCCATCCAAAATGACACACAATATGCCAAGTTTCCAAATGTTAAGGTAACGTTCTTATTGAATAATACCGTACCTAAACAAGATACATGTTGTTGTGTACTCCCTTGAGGTTTTTCAGTTCTAGAGGCTGACTAGTTTTGTGCTCATCCACACTCAGCTGTTACACTTTTAAGCACTGCCTGGCCTCCTTGTAAATTTATAGCACAAGATCGCCATAATGCAAGAATTCAGTTCTCTCATTATTCTGGTACAAACAGGTGTACTCAAAAGCCCTACACAGTTCACACTCAGGGCTATTTCATTACTGTGTTCCAACATTCTGGTTCCTGATTGTTCCCGCAGTAACACTGAGTACAAGGAAGAGCGAGGGAAAAGAGATCTCTCAGCTTTGAGTGCGCTATGAACTTTACATTCATTTTTATGTATTGTACAAAAATTGGCAGTCCCCACATGTGTTATGATTTCAACATGCTTGTTCAATTTTGTCCAGCTGTAAAGTCTACAGTAGAGAATCATGCAGCCTTCTGATATAGTTGGACTGCAAGTCCCAGCAGACCTAGCCAACATAGCAAAGGGCAACAAACACTTGGAGCGGCAGTCAATTATACTACAGAGGGCTACTTAATTCCCACCCCCAACCTACAGACTAGAAAAACGGTGAAACTTAGGACCACAGACACTAAAAATGCTCAACAGCGAGCCAAAAAAGCTACTTTGCAAATATCTAATTCTGGAGACATGGACAACATTTGTAGAATTCAGGTGCAGAATTATTAAACAGCAATACCTTTAATAAATTCAACTGATAAACAAATCTTAGAAAATGCAATTTGTTTTTGTGCTAGCTATGCTTTGGACTCAACACTCTGTAGATGAACATGGAAAAATATTCAATAGAGAGAGTCACTAGTCTGCATTCTTACTACTGCTTTAGGAAAGCATCTTCCAGAACCTACACATTGTTCAGACACGGCAAATCGTCTTCTAGCTTAAACAGTTTGGTTCTAAAAATCATGTTTTTATGTGTGCAGCTCTTCAAATGATATAATGCTAAATGCTTACATAGCAAAAAGAGACTACAGCAAGAACAGTATTTTCACAATGTATCTTGGGTGTATCGAGACCAACACTACACAAATAATAAATTGTAATTAAAATAAATCTTAAAATCAATAGCTAGAGTTGGTTTTAGTCCAACAAAAGCTTATACCATGATAAATGTGTTAGTCTCTAAGGTACAACAAGATTCTTTGTAGTTTTTATAAATGTAACAAAAGCAGGGTTTTGAAAAGCACAAGTCTCTGGTCAGGTACTAATACTACTTCCCATTACCTTTTAGATTACAAATACACTGGAAGTGGGCATATACGCCCCTTTATTTCCTACCATTTTCTACCGATCTCTAAAATATGTAAATCTCAACTCACACTTACACAACTGTCCCATAGAGTAAAATGCTCACTCATTCAAATTTCATACTTCCACGCATCACAGTTCTCTTTCATAATGAAAAAAAAACCCAGAATGACTAAGCTGTCTGTCTCCACATGAAAAACAGTGCCAACTTTTGGCCGGCTACAATGATGCACATGTATCAGAAACGAAGCTCTATTTCTTTGAAGCAGCATACCAGCGTCATGATATCTGAAACCGTCACTGGGCAAACATCAGCAACACACTACAACACATAACCGTACAAACAATAACCTTCCTTTCACTCATTTTTATCATTCAGTATAGCCCCACTATCTTTACTAATGGTAAAATGAGTCTGGGTTGGGTTTTTCGCTCTTTTTTTGTTTGCTTGTAAGCAGGACCCAAAGAGTTAAGTTACTTAGAAAGCAGCCACATATAGCAGTAGCACCTGGAGAATAGCCAGGGTGGAAATTCCACATACGAACCAGAGCATCTGAATTTGAACAAGGACTCCTCATCCTCCACTTCCCACTACAGCTCCTCACACCTGCTGTTATGGGTACCTCCAGACATTTTATCTTTTTTCTGTGCATGAAGCACACTGGAACACGCTTGGATGTGTTCAGGGGCTCCTCCAAATCCCAGCCTTCTCCACCTGACTTTTCAATGTATAAAGCTATGTACAATTCCTTATCTCAGTCCCCCTTAAGTTGGTCTTATCAGGTAGATTAGGTTGACAGGCAGCAAGATGACAAAGACCACCTTGAGCTTTGGGGCTACAGCAGGTATTTGAACCTGGGCCTCTCACAGCCAAACAACGCAGTGTCAGTTGCATCCCAGCATGAAAGTGCAGCTCTAGATGCTATTGCTTTTTAAAAGAAAAGGCACTGGTTTCTTCCTCTGTCAGAATCTGCCTCTCACAACCGCCTCCCTCTTCTATTTGGATCTCTTTTCGTGTGTATCGTTCCTCTGCAATCACATGTTTGGCACCACACAACATTAGCCCACTTTGTTCCTTTTTTTTCTAAAAAAATTAAGGATTCTTAACTGGCTTTAACGGTGTCGTCTACCAATTCTGAACGCAAGGCAAGGAGTTTATTTTACAAGAGGCTTCCCAAAGGTCAGTTACCAAATTTGGTCAACAATGGTGCCATCACTGCTGTCATCATTCTTGTCACTGTCAAGAGCAACAACTGTCACCTTGCTATTATCAGCAAGGGAAGGCAACTGGAATATTCCCCCATGCAAATTCTATTTACAGTTTGCGTTGCATCCAAAAAAAGACTTCCAGCAGTCTCAGTTAGTTTCATAACAATCAACTGCAAAAAGAATGCCAGTTCACCTTCTTATTGGGGGCAAGGTTAAAAAGGCAAGCAAGCACACTGAAGAACTGATCTCAAATACCATAAATACAATACCACAGATTAAAATATTTATCCAAAAGCGAGCAGCACACATATCTGGTTTAGCTGGTATGCAAACTCAACCCTCATGCTAAGCACACTTTTTCATTAAAGAAATGTTCACTGCCAATGAACTTGCTTTGAAAAATTGTAGACAGAAATTAAAGTCCAGTCCCTCATCCTAAAATTCAGAGATTACATTTCTTTCATGTTAAGAGACAAAAAACTATTGGTAGATGCCCAGCCCAAGGCTAAAATTTAGGGGGGGGGGGATTATATTGCACCTTTTAATTTTAACAATTTTGGGGGTAATTCAATGCATACATGGGAGGTCAAACATAAAATCATAGATAGAAGAAGATACTTACAAATGATATGCATGCTGCCAGCAACAAAATTCTAACTAACAAATCTTCAAACTGTTCAATCACAAGCTCAAGTAGAGTCTTTCCTGTCAATATAAAATGCAAACATCAGCTGTCAAAGAGAGACTGGTGAAAGAACAGGCAGAAATACCACAAATGCTTCAAGAGCTTGCTTACCTTCCTCAGCCGGCAGTTCTTTATGAAGCGAAGGTTTCCAGGAAGCATGTCAAGGGGGGGGGGGGGAGGAGAAAATCAGAGAAATCTATTAGAAATAATGGTACCCATCATTCATCTCAGCTAGACTAACAGGGTTTTTATATGAAAATAACTTGTATTAAATCAAAATGTAACAGGCACAAGCAAGATGAGCGAAGCTGCCTTCTTTCAGTGACACAGAAAGAGGAGGCCTCATGTGCCTGGCATTGTACATCAAGCATGCTTCCGACATCCAAGTAATGAGGTTACCACAATTCAGCCAAGTCATCCCTGCTGCTAACCGTAACTTCTCATGCAGTTCTACACACAGGGTCAAAGGTTTGGAAGGCTTCCTCGTCCCCTTTTCCCCAGGCCACTGCTCAAGCAGGATTTACTGGGTTTTTCATTTGTTTCAAGCCTTAATTTTTCACAAAGAAGAAGCAACATCAGAAAAGCTAACAGCTATCAATATGTGTTTGAGGAAGTAGGCTCCAGCCTAGGAAAGCTCCTGCTGCCCACTTCTTCCTTTCACTAAAGGTGCTACAAGATCTCTCTACATTATTATTATTATTCAAAGATATAGCCATGTTAGTCTGTAGAATCAGTGTGTAGAAAGATCTTGCAGCACCTTTGAGATGCATTGAAATAAATGAAAGATGCATTTGAGGAAGGACACTGAAGCCTAGGAAAGCTCCTGTGGCCCATTTCTTTTTTTCAGTCAGTCTGAAAGGGGCTACAAGATCTCTCTGTATTCTTGTATCCCAATGCATCTGAGGAAGGAGACTGAAGCCTAGGGAAGCTCCTGCTGCCAATTTCCTTCTTTCAGGGGGTTTCAAAGGGGGTACAAGAGCTCTCCACATTATTATTATTATTTTGATGATTATTATTATATCCAAATGCACCTGAGGAAGGAGAATGAAGTCTAGGAAAAGTGTCTGCTGCCCATTTCTTTCTTTCAGTGGGTCTCAAAGGGGCTACAAGAGCTCTCTACATTATTCTCATTATTATTACTATTATATCCCAATGAATCTGAGGAAGGAGACTGAAGCTTAGGAAAGGCTCCTGCTGCCAAATTCTTCCTTCCAGTCAGTCTGAAAGATGCTATAAGATCTCTCTACATTATTATTATTGCTACTACTACATCCCAATGCACCTGAGGAAGTAGACTGAAGCCTAGGGAGGCTCCTGCTGCCCATTTCTTCCTTCCAGTGACTCAAGGGGGGTTACAAGGTCTCTTTACATTATTATTATTATTATTATTATTAATATTTCCAGATGCATCTGAGGAAGGAGACTGAAGCCTAGGGAAGGCTCCTGCTGCCAACTTCTTCCTTTCAGGGAGTTTCAAAGGTGCTACAAGATCTCTCTACATTATATTACTACTACTACCACTACATCCCAATGCACCTGAGGAAGTAGAAAGAAGCCTAGGGAGGCTCCTGCTGCCCATGTCTTCCTTCCAGTGAGTCTCAAAGGTGCACCAAGATCTATTAATATTATTGTTATCATTATTATTATTTCCAGATGCACCTGAGGAAGGAGACTGAAGCCTAGGGAGGCTCCTGCTGCCAGCTTCATCCTTCCAGTGAGTCTCAAGGGGGGCTACTGCAAGAAGAGCTCCCTTCTCCTCCTCCACAGACTCCAGGGCTGTCTCTCTCTCTGGATCCCACCAGATCCCTCTCTCCATTACTACTCCTGGGCCCTGAAGAGCTTCCTCCTTTGAAAGAGGATTCTGGGAGGCAGAAGCAATAGGCCTTTCTCAAAGACACCTTGAAGAGAGGAAGGGGGAGCGAGAGCGAAGGGAAGGGAGAGAAGAGGAAACAAAGGGGTCCCTCCACACTGGAGGGAGAAGCCGGTTTGGGACCGCTTTCCCTGCCCTGGCTCAAGGCTAGGGGATTCTGGGAGTTGGAGTTCTCTCTCCAGTGTGGATGGAGCCTAAGCCAGGATGGG
The DNA here is from genome assembly GCA_034509955.1 of Urosaurus nigricauda. Taxonomy (NCBI): domain Eukaryota; kingdom Metazoa; phylum Chordata; class Lepidosauria; order Squamata; family Phrynosomatidae; genus Urosaurus; species Urosaurus nigricauda. The sequence goes on from JAOEGL010000014.1 coordinate 9,724,865, forward strand.
GGAGAGAAAGGGATGCCGCGTTGGGTCGGGATCCTTTCCTTCCCTGGCGAAAGGGGCAAGGTTTCCACGTCAATTAGGCAAGGCAAACCCACGAGGCGGCGGCGGCGGGCAGAGTCAGCCATCTTCCCTCCCTCCCTCCCTCGCTCTTTCCTTCCGGCCCTTTCCACCCAAAGGGCCCGGCTTTCCAGGGGCCCCAAAGAAGAAAAGGAGGGGGGAGGGAAGGAAGACACAAAACCCAAACGATCGAAAGGGAGAGGAAGAGGGACTCCCCCCCCCCCCGATCCGCAGCACTGGCCGCATCCACACGGGAGACATCCCCCCGCTTTGGCACACTTTCCCCAGCCCCAGGCTCTGGCATTCTGGGAGCTGGAGTTTTAGAAGCCCTATCTGGCTCAAAGGTATGGCATTCCGAGAGTGGGACCTTCAGAGGCTCCATCTGGCTCAAAGCGATGGCATTCTGGGAGTTGGAGCTTTAGAAGCCCTTATCTGCCTGAAAACTAGGGCATTCTGGGAGTGAGCTGGAGCTTGAGAAGCCCTATCTGGCTCAAAGCGATGGCATTCTGGGAGTTGGACCTTCAGAGGCTCCATCTGGCTCAAAGCGATGGCATTCTGGGAGTTGGAGCTTTAGAAGCCCTTATCTGGCTCAAGACTATGGCATTCTGGGAGCCAGAAGCCCTATTTGGCTCAAAGCTATGGCATTCTGGGAGTTGAACCTTTAAAAGCCCTATTTGGCTCAAGACTATGGCATTCTGGGAGTGAGTTGAGGCTTTAGCTGGCTCCAGGCTCTGGAATTCTGGGAGTTGGAGTCTGTTGTGGGGCCCCGAGCGGAGCGGAGCTCCGCTCGGGGCCCCACAACAGACTCCAACTCCCAGAATTCCAGAGCCTGGAGCCAGCCCAAGCCTGAAAGCGGGACCAAAGCGGGTTTTCCTCCTCCCGTGCGGAGGCTGCTTCTTCCCAGCCGCCTACCGTTGGCGCCCCAGCGCTCCTTCAGCTTCTTGACCTGCTCCAAGCTGAGGCCGGTGCTCTCGTTGACGCCGAAGTAAGCCAAGACTTCCTCCACCGTCTTGGTGTGCGCGTTCTCCATGGCGGCCGCTGCGAGCCTCCTCCTCGAGGCGAAGAAGAAGAAGAAAAACGGGCTCCGAAAACCGGGAAAGGGGGGGGAACCTTGGGAGGGCGGAACCAAGAAGACCAGACCCCGGAGCCGGGGGGGGGGAAGCAATTCACAGGCGGCCCCCCCTCTCAGAAAAGACAACAAAGGGGGAGGGAAAAAAAGGGGGGGACACCCTCCGCCCGCCTTTTGGACAGCTTCCTCCGTGAGGCGGCCCGGCTTTTCCCTCAGCGGCTTCCTTTTCCCCCTTCCTTGAGCTCGCCTCGTCGTCTTCCTGAGCCGGCGGCGGCGGCTCCTCTCGGTAATATAGCATTTATCGGGAGCCAACTCGCCGCTGCCCCTCTCGCCGCCGCGGCATGTGGACGACGCTCATTGGCCGAGAGAGCGCTAATGGGAGGGAAAGGGAAAAGGGGGAGGGCCCAGGCCCCGGCTCCTCGTGACGTCACGCCGGCCGGCCCCACCCTCCCACCCACCCCCGCCCCAACAACAGCCATCTTTTTTGCGGCTCGTTTTAGGTATTTTTTTTTCTCACCCGCCCGATATTGATTTTGTGGTTGGGTCTTTGTATGGCTTCCCCCTCCCTCTTCCTTTCTGCTTCGGGAAAGGGAATTAAAAAAAGGCGTCGGGCGGGCGTCGGAAGCAAAACATTAAAAGAACAACAAAGGGAGGGGGAAGCTACCGGAGTGGGGTTTTTTTTTTTCTCCAAAGCGGGATGGGCGGGGCCTCGTCGGGGCTTGAGTGACAGCTCCGCCGCTTGGCTTCGTAAATTGTGTGCGAAAGGGAGTTCCTGTCAGGTCAAGGGGGCGGGGCGGGGCTCGGTTGTTCCCGCCCTCGCCACTCGCTCCATTTCCCCCCCCTCCCCTCATGTCTCCTTGAGGGACGTTTGCTTTTCTTCTCCCTCACACAATACCTGCTCCGGCCTGTAGGGGCGCTTCAGCACACTTTGGTCCAAATGAACACACACATATACTGCGGAAATAATAACCCCTTTTGAGGCCGCTTAAGCTGCCCTGGCTCAATACTAGGGGATTCTGGGAACTGTAGTTTTGTGAGACGTTGAACCTTCTCTGTCAGAGAGAGAGCTCTGAGGCCGCAATAAACCACATTGCCCTGGGGTCCCTAGTGCTGAGCCAGGGCAGTTAAACCAGTCTCGAAGCGGATTATTTCTGCAGTGTGTTTTGGTCCATACTTTAAATAAATACCTCACAAAAGGCATATATATATGTGTGTGTGTATATATATTCTGCTCTTTGTGAGGTAAAGTATGTTTAATAATGTTTAATAATGTATAATAATTGATATAGGTCCAAAACACTCTGCCGCTTCGAGGCCACTTTAACCGCCCTGGTTTAGTTCAAGAGAATTCTGGGATTTATAGTTTTGTGAGACATTTAGTCCTCCCTGTCAGGTCTAGGGGAACAATGAACTACAATTTCTAGGATAGTTAAAGTGGAGCGCTTCAGCAGACTCTGGCTGCCTCTGCACTGGAGAAAATAATCCAGTATGGGACTGCTTTAACTGCTGTGGCTCCGTGCTGTGGAATTCTGGGAATTGTAGTTGGTGCCACAACCAGCGACATTTCCCAGAATTCCACAGCACGGAGCCACAGCAGTTAAAGTGCTGCCAAACCATATTATTTCTCCGGTGTGGATGGAGCCTTTGTTTTTGTCACTCTTTTGCTTTTGTTCCCTGTGACCCAGCCTTTTCTTGAGGTGTGGGATTATGTCTTAGCCCATTTGTGACACCATTTTTACAGCATTAAAAAGACACAAATAAACACACAAGTGTCTGTTTCGTGCATGAGGGGCAAACTACAATTCCTGACATCAATATAAACACGGAAAAGGCAGGGTGGGAAAGCCACAAGGAAAGACCATTTTTGAGAACTGTCATTACAAGAGATAAACCTGTGACATTTATTAGGAGGGCATTTCATATTGAGATTATCACACTAGGGTCAATTCCAGAACCATCCCACATTGGCATTGTATATCCCATTGTTGGCAGTGGGATAATTGTGGGATGGTAATGGGATAATTGTGAGATGGTTCTGGAACTGACCCTAGTGTGATAATATCAATAGTTTTGGGCCTCACCGGTGAAAAGGAGATGCCACGACGTTCCAAATATGCTATACAAAAAACACACCAAAACTCCACCAAAGAAATCGGGTAAATTACCTCACAACTCTGCGTCTGTTGTAGCGCATTTTCTGTGAGGTACTCCCGAAGCCATAGTTTTGGGCGGATTCTTGCTTGTAGGTCTCCATTTCATTCTTTAAATGTACATCTTTTTTGGCCACGTGTATTTTTATTATTACTTTATATTGTTAATATCCCACCTTTCTACCAGTCTAGGGATTCAAAGCAGCTGCATCCAAAGGGGGTAGTGTTACGAAGCCATGCAAACAGCCATGGTTTGTGTGGCCCTTAAACAGGCCCTTGCGGTCCAGAACACACTGCAAGAAAGACTCCAATTTGAGACCGCTTGAACTGCCCTGGCTCAGTGCTAGGGAATTCTGGGAACTAGTGTTGTGGGACATTGAGCCTTCTCTGTCAGAACTTGGCACCACCATAAACGACAATTCCCAGGATTCCCTAGCGCTGAGTCAGGGCACAGAAAACGGTCTCAAATGAAGTGTGGAGAAAATGGAAAAGTTTATTTCTCTCTTTTTGACAGTACCAGAAAAACCTGGAGTTGTTCAATGCAGCGAAACAATGAGAGAGGAAACATATAAGTCATCTTGTGTTCCCAAGAATTTACTCTTAGAAGATCTCATGATGGTCACCAATGTGGCTGGTTTTAAAGGGGGTCGAGACAAATTAATGCAAGATAAAAGTCCAAAACACACTGCAGAAATAACCTAGTTCGAGACCACTTTAACTGTCTTGGCTCAATGCTAGGGAGGCTGGGGAACTGTAGTTTTGTGAGACATTTCGCCTTCTCTCTCAGATTGCTCTGGGGCCACAACAAACTACAGTTCCTCAGATTTCCTAGCACTGATGCCACAGCAGGTAAAGCGGTCTCAAACTGGATTATTTCTGCAGTGTGTTTTGGACCAAAGTTATCACGAGAGAGTCAGCATAGTGATTTGAAGGTTGGACTAGGATGCCAGCAGACCAGGATTTGCCATGGAAATCTATTGAGCAATCTTGGGCAAGTCACACACTTTCGGCCTCAGAGGAAAGCAATGGCAAAGCCATGCCAGGAAAACCCTGTGATAGGATCAATATAAATTGGAAATGACTTGAAGGCTTACAACAACAATATACAGTCTGCCCTCTTTGTCCACAGATTTTTTTATCCATGGATTCAACCATCCAGAACTTGAATTTATGTTTGTTTGTGTATTCCAAAAAGCAAAAACCTAGCCTTGATTTTGCCATTTTATATAAGGGACACCATTTGGGCCATTGTGTTTACTGGCACTTGAGCATCCATGAATTTTTGGGGTCCTGGAACCAAACCCCAGCAGATACCAAGGGCCCACTGTATGACATCCCTTAGGAGAAAAAGTAAGCTTCTCTGTACTATTTGCTGCGAAGAACATGGACCTTATCAGACGTCAGAAATTGGAAGTATAATCCAATGGCAATCCGAATGCAATCATGGGGTTTCACGTTATTGTGAATTAAAGTATCTCATGCAATTTCAGACAAAAGAGCAGTCATTCCGAATGCAATCATGGGTTTTACCTTATTGCGAATTAAAGCATCTCATGCAATTTCGGGTGATGGGGGTGATTTTCGGGTAATGGGAAGTCATTCTGAACGCATTCGAAACGTAATAGGAATTCACGTGAATTCACTAAATAGCGAATTCACGTTAATTTGAATTGGCTCCATTTGCAATAAACAGAAATCCCTGCCGTCTGATAAAGTCCCATGAGTGGGAGAATGCTCTGCTCTTGCACTCATGTGCTGCTGTGGGATTTTTGTTGGCCACTGTGGGAACAGGACACTGGACTAGACAGGGCTACGGCAGATTCAGCATAGCTCTTCTTATGATCTTCAGGAGATTGTGACCCAACCAAAAATAGCACCATTTATGTTATCATTATCATCAGTAGTAACAGGAGAAGTCGTAGCAGATCAGATCAAATTTCAGTAAGAGAGGAAGTTCTGTGTTGGAAAGTTATACTGTAAACCTTATGCACTGCTCTCCTTTTGCCAACAGCAGGTAAAGACCTTTTTATTTAAATAGACATTTGATGATGAATCGTTTTTTTTTTTAAATGGGGAGGAATGCTGTCTTTGATCTTAATTGTTATACTTGTAAATGATTTAATAATTTCTCAAATTAATAGTGTTTTGATGTGTGTCCAGATGAGGGCAACCAAAACGGTGAAGGGTCTGGAAACTATGCCTTATGGGTGGAGAGCTGAGGATGTTTAACTTGGAGAAGAGAAGGTGAAGAGGTGATATGACAGCCCTGTTTAAGTATTTGAAGGCATGTCATACTAAGGATGGAGCAAGCTTTTTTCCTGCTGTTTCAGAGAACAGGACCCAGAGCAGTGGATGGAAGCTACAGGAAAAGAGATTCCACCTAAACATTTTGGGAGGAACTTTGTGACAGTGAGAGCTGTTTGACAGTGGAACACACTCCCTCAGAGAATTATGGGGTCTCCTTCTTTGGAGGTTTTTAAACTGAGCCTAGATGGCCATCTATCAGGGGCGCTTTGGTTGTGAGTTCCTGCATGGCAGAATGGGGTTGGACTGAATCTCTATGATTCTATGATGTAAAAGCTTGTGTAATTGTGTTTGAGCTCTTTTGTCATCAGGTTTCTCTCTCTATCTTGTTTGCCCTTGTTGCAAGCTGCCTTGGTTCCCAAGTTAGGAAACAGGTGGATATCAAATAAATAAACAAATGACATTATTGACATCCGTCAAATATTTAAAAGTACCCATCAAGGTTTCCGAGGTTTTTGCGCACTCTGTTATTTCTAACTAGCAACGAAGGCATGCTGCGGCAGCACTAGGGCAGGAGAGGCCCTTTGTTCTGCTGCTGCAGTTAAATCCATTTATTTATTTAATTTATCTGCCACCTTTGTCCCAAAGAATGGTATTCAGGGTGGCAAATAACGAATTAAATTAAACACAATTTAAGAATTAAACAGATTAAAAACACAATTCAGAACGTATAAATGCATTCAGGTACAGCAATCGCTTGGTTAAAAGACGCTTCTGCAGCAATCCAGGTTAATTGCAAAAGGCCCGTCTCGCTTATTTGTTTGTTTGTTTGTTTGTTGCTTCTCAGTGCAAAACAGTTCCCTGGCCTTTGACCTGTATTCATCTGGCGATGAAACCTTGTCTGAGACTGGAATGATGAGGCATACTTAGGAGTTCAGCGCCTTTCTTGCCAGAAAGAAGAGGAAAGATGAATGGAGCGGCTCTGCATGCAGATTTATTCACAGCACAAACAGGTTGGCAAACAGGCTTTAATTCTGTCCCCAGTACAGCCATTGAAGGTTTTTTCCTGTTTACCTCTGAGGAATTTAAATGAGGGCACCAGACTCTCCTGAAGGGATAATAATTTGGAGACACATACAGACTTTCTCCGACCAATTTATCTCTTTTTCCCCAGCAAGCTTGGTTTTTTTTGCGGGGGGGGGGGAGAGGCTGTCAGTGGGAAGCCTTCAAAGCTGTGTAAACTGTGGAAGCATGAAGGCTTCGGGCCGATTAATTTCTGTAGCTGGAGCAAGCTACAGAAAAAAAATGTAACAAGAAGGGAGACCAACACATATGAATTCACTGTTCCTGAGGAGCGGAGATCACAGCATGAATGCAGAGTGGCACCTTGACAAGCAAGGCAGCGCTGCAAGAGGTCAGATCCATTCTCAGTGAAATCCAGTTGAATTTAATGGAAAGCCATCCCATTGATTAATCTCATGTAGGAAGTCGTCACCCATGACTGAAATATATCCTTTTGATCTCTAATCCGATCCAGGAAAATATTTTAAAAAGAACTGTCCAGGGCTTAATTTGAAGCAGGAAATATACGAGCTCAAGGGCCATAAAATAAAGACGCGAGTTAAACTGAGCATGCTCAGTTGTCCCTTTGTCATCATGATGTCCCTGAGTAATTGCATCTATGCACCACTCATTGCTTCCTCCTCGAAATCCCCCTTTTTTGTGAAGCCTTTGTCTGAATTGCATCATTGTCGTCCTCAGACAGAAAACAGCCCTAAGACGTAACTTCATTTGCTCACCTTGCTAATATTGCATCTTCTATTAATGTGATTATTTTTACCCTTCTTATATTTTCCCTCCCTTTCTTGTTTCCCTTGCAATAAAAATACAGCTCTTTGGGGGTCCAGCCTTGAAGGACTGACCTTGTCTGTATGGGGCAGAGAAGCAAACTACCTCCTACCCCTCCTCCAATTCACAGTGCACAGTGTTCAAATCCAACTAGTTTATTCCAGTACAGGAGGCAGAAAATACCACAAGCCACCCTCCCAACCCCTGGCAGCAGAAATAACAAAATAAAGTAATAATTTGCAGCCGTTTCACAATACTCAAAATTTGCTGTCTGAAGTGATAGCATCATTCTGCCTAATGGTAGGTCCAGCCCTGTAGACCTGTTCTGGTTCTTTTGGTATGTGTTACTGTGTCATGCAACTTTATATGTTGATGGACCGAGGTGACACATGCATATCGATCAATTCATGGCAGACTATGATAACACTTCTATTTCTCCATTCAATTTCAATTGGATTTTTGCGTTGCGATCGCCATGGCTTTCAGAAATGCAGCAGGTCCAGAGTGCATCAGTGCAGAGATGTTAGTGGGGAGCCAGGCATAGGATCATACTGCACATATTCTTTGACGCTTGCACTGGTTTCCAAATGGTTTCTGGGTGCAATTTAAAATGTTGATTTGAAGCCTTTGTAGCCCTAAATGGCTTGAGTCCAGGCTTCCTGGGGGACCATCTCCTCACATATCAGATTGCCTGCTTATTAAGATCCAGTGGGAAATTCCTTCCGGGTGTCCCATCTGTGTTGGTTGGTGCTTCTCAGCAGCTGCATCATTCTTGTGTAATAGCTCTGCTGAACCGTGTGAGATTCAGATGACATAATCTTGGCAGGTTTTTTTTTAAAAATATATTTGAAATCATATTATTTTAAATTGTATGTAGAGGATAAGAAAGCAGATGAGGCATCTTCCCTCTAAAGTTAAATCAGGAATGAGCTTCAAAATGTCCACATGTAACCTAAGAAATACATCACAATATTAAAAAAACCACAACATTTTACATGTGTTTCTAATACCAGTACTAACTCTGTACTAGATAAGCCATTATCCCATTTTTTTCACACGCTACGATGATAAAGGAGTAGAATTCAAGATGGGAACGTTCATAGAGAACAGGAAATGGAATAGAAGCAGTCTTGATTGTTAATGGCTGAGGAACACCAGGGATTGGCGAACATATTAGCTCCCTGCCGGCTTCTCCTCTATGAATGAATGGCTTACTCTCTTCTGTGGGTAAAAGCAACACACTGTGCTTGGAGTCGCTGTTGAAATTACTGTAATGACACTTTCTGACCCAGCCCTACATAACCTGACTCTTTCTGACAGAGATTTATTCCACAGGGCACGTGTCCATTTCATCCATCCCTGAGTGGCATAGAGGAGCATGACCAGAAGAACGGAATATTGGAAAGGCAGCCTGGATGACACAGTTCAACAGGATTTGGGTAACTAAGACGCTCCCTACATAGCTGGAAATGTAGAATGATTGATCTATAGTGAACCAGATAGTTCCATATCTTCTCAGATCTGCTCAGGACTTTGATGCACCACTTAATTAACCGGTATTTAATTTATCTTCCTGAGTAGGGGCTTGGGTGAGAAAAATGGAGCATGAAAGCCCCATTTCATTTCCTTCCTCAGGCCCTGCTCCTTCAGAGCTGCTGTTCCTGATCCTCAGCATCACAGAGGGTCTTGACAGATCCATTGTCTAGACAGAAGTGGATCCTGACACCAATACAATTTTGCATTTGGAATGCACTGCTGCCACCCCGTGTTCTTGCAATGGCCCATCATTGTGCCAGGAATTTTGCCAGTGAAGAATGCCAGTCATCTGGCCTAAGAAGAAAGTTATTCCATGTGAGAGGGTGGGGCTTCAATCAGATTCTAGTTCCTCTCACTTTAGAAATTCGGCACTGGAGCTTTGGGTGTGATATGAATCACACCTTCCACCTTTAACAGCTGCAGCTAACACATTACAAATAATTATTATGGCAGCATAACTGGGATTTGGTCTGGAGGAGGACATTGGGTTGAAAACCTTCAGCTCTTAATGAGACCGCACACAGGATGTAAGGTAATAGGTTTGCTTGCTATGCTGGTAGCTGGTCTTAATGTGTGCCGCAACAATGGAATGTTCTTTGGTGCTCAAATGTCAAGCCAGGGTATAATGGCTTTGGCAAGAGTTAAGCAAAGTGCTGGAGTGTGCCATTCAAAATCCCCAGGCAGTTCATCCAGTTAATCCAAATGTTGGACTGCAATGCACTTACTATTTCAAGTAAGAGCCTGTCTTATATAGATGTAAACTATATTTGACCACTCTAGCAAACAGTAGCCAATATTATATGTGGCCTTGGCTTTTGTGTTTGTGTGTGTGTGTGTTTGTATATATATATATATATATACACACACACACACACACACACACACGAGAGCTAGTGTGTCATAGTGGTTTGAGTGCTGGACTGTGACTGGAGACCAGGATTCAATTCCCAAGCTTGGCCATGAAACCCACTGGGTGACCTTGGGTGAGTCACATTCTCTCAGCCTCAGGCAAAGCAATTTCAAGCCTCCTCTGAACAACTGTTACCAAAAAAAAAACACCTGATAGTGTCGCCTTACATTCACCATAAGTCGGAAATTACAACAACAACAACAACAACAAATGTGTGTGTGTGTGTGTGTGTGTAAAAACAGTGATAGAAATAAGTGCCCATTGGAACGTACATTGGAATAATTAAACGGTTTAATTTTTTAATTCCCATTTTGAATACTGGGTGTTTCCAGATGAAGCTTTTGTTAAGCAATTTTCCTGCTTCAAACACAAAATTTTATGTAGTGAGCACATGCCATTGTCTTCATTTGTAACCCTCCTCTGCTTTCCATTGTTTCTTATTATCCACAACAAATCCTTTCAGGAAGGAAAGACAGAATAACTCACAATGCCCCATGATAGATAATGCTAGGAGGTGTTTATATAGGAACACTCTCACTCCTGAAACTACTGTGCAGTCCTGAGGCCATATGACCAGACTACACCCTTCTGCTCCACATACGTTAATCTCAGAAGAACTGTAACTCTAAAGTAGTTGGATTTTTTTATGGTATATGTGTCAGTTGTTTTAAAAAATTATAATTGCTATCAGAACTTAAGACTTGCCACTTATCCCAAAACTATGCATTGAAAAATGTAGTGAAGACCCCATTGTTGAAAAAACTTTGAACCCTTTTGTTGATGAAATCACATGGCGGTTAAATTGTTATAAATTGAAATAATCCAAATGCATTTTAGGGCCACAGCAACTGGAGGAGTTCTGCTCCTCTGGCTGCTGTGACAAGAAGGACTCTGGTGCCATCTCAGAGCAGATGATGGAAAACAGAGGGTGAAGATCTTGCTGAAAGAACACTTCAACTCCTGGGAGATTTTTTTGCTAAAAAAAAATTAAAACAAAACCCTGAGCCACACAGCAGGCCCCTTGACTGCTGCCACTACTCACTCACTTGCCAGGGTGGCAAGTCCTGTGGAATAGCAGCAGATGGAAGCAGTTGGTCTTGCTCTTTGTTATTGCCATTACCAGTCTATGGCAGGGATTAGTGCCAGGAAGAGAAAATCAGCAGTGGTGGTGGTACTGTAGTTGCTGTTGCTTCTTATTGTTGCTGCCTGGTGACTCACTTGCTTTCTCCTTTTCCCTTGCCTCCACAGTTGGCCAGAAGCTTTCAGTCGCGATAAGAAAGTGCAACAGTTATGGGAGGAATTTCTTTTTATTGCGAATAGAGCCAATTTGAATTCACGTGAATTCGCTAGTTTAGCAAATTCACATGAATTCCCATTGCGTTTGGAATGCGTTCAGATTGACTTCTCATTACCCGAAAATGACCCCCCATTGCCCGAAATCGCGTTAGAAGCTTTAATTCGCAATAACGTAAAACCCATGATTGTGTTCGGAATGACTTCCCTTTTGCCCAAAATTGCGTGAGAAGCTTTAATTCGCAATAACGTGAAACCCCATGATTGCGTTTGGATTGCCATTGGATTGTACTTCCAATTTCCGACGTCCGAAAAGGCCCAATGTTGCCATTTCTAGCGCCATCACCCAGGTAGCTGGTGTGGCAGGAAGAGTATAAGCTATTATGCCAGAACATGGAAAAATTACCTATGGACACAAGGCCCCAGAAACCCAAAGCCACAGTTCCTGCTATCACTGGCCTTGCAGTCCAAAATGTTGTCTTTTCTGCACTCTGGCACTAATTTCCAGCAGCAGTTTCAGGAGCGATGCTTATAGCTGTGGGCATGTTGCCAGTGTGTGATGCCCATTCAGTGTCTGGCTAGTCTGGCTCCTACGAATAGCTGGGAGGCTAACCCACTGCCTCTACCTTTTGAAAGGTGTCGAAGGGATCCCTGGGTTGCAATCTGGCAGCCTATAACCATTACCTCTAAGTATTCTTAGAAGAACAAGTGGAAGAACTGCCATAAAGAAGCTTGCAAAATCGAATCCAAAACGCTGGCTTCCTGGACAGCTACGCGTAATTGCTAGAGCTTTAGTACTTTTCTCCTCTTAGACAGCCATGCCAAAAATTATCCCCTAGCCAACATTTTAAATCTGTCCTCCCCAAATTAAATTGCTGTCAAATGATCAAAATTAGAAGATTTTAAAACTTGGAATCTATTTGGCAGGATGAAAACTTTTAAATATAGTCACAACAACTGGATTTGTGTTGTTGTTGGTTGCCTTGCTCTTTGATATCATGGAATTATGTCAAGCCCTGAGTAAGAAGCTTATAGCTCTGAACTGCCAAAAAGTAAAAAAAGTAATAAAATTAGATGATTGGAACAGTTATGCAAACCATATTATATGCTGGGTGTATGTAACTGAATGATCCTGATGTTTGCTTATTATCTTTCATGCCAGGCAGTTGGGTGTTCCTGTTAGCAACAGGAGGTAGATAGAAGTTGGCAAGAGTCCTGAAAATACAGCCTTAAAAGGCAAGAAGTGCATTTCACTGACTTCTCAAATTCTCTCTCTGAATTTGCCTGTAGTGCAAGCAGTGGCCAGTGAGCCAGCTTCTGTGGACTGGTTGTCAGTCTTTGGATTGGTCTTTTTCTTTCTTTGCTGTTTCCCTTGCTTCCAAAATCCTATCAAGTCCCAATCATTATTAGGAATATGCCTATCCTCAATTCTAGTTTCAGAACTCCCTTTCTATCTATCCCTCATTGGCTTTGCCTTACTAAAGTGTTATATTCTCTCTGGACATTAAATCTCTGTGGATGTCAACATGGGATGCTTCAACTAAATGTCAGTTTGGTGCACTGTATATTTCCTATAAGTGGATACAGCGTGTATTTCATGTGCCCCTGTTGCTCAGAGACAGTCCATAGTATCTGGACTGCCCCTCTCTTGAGTCTTGCTGTTTGTTGTGGGACTGGCATTGGATTAACATTGTGTTGGTGTGAATTGCTTGCTATTTTTGTCATTCTTCACGGCCCAGCACCCTTTTCGGACTCTCTCCGAGTTCAGTCTGAGTGGATGAAGCAGTGGCTGGTGCCTATTTGGTGTGGTAAAAGGATGTGCAGCCCATAGTTTGTTACGTTCAGATCAATGTGCTTGAAAATTACTGAGGGACGACTGTTTGACTGTGTGAAAAGCTCCCGAACTCCTTTGGTTTTCTAGTTCTTGTATTGTAAAAAAAAAAAAGAAAAAGTTTGATTGGCCTCCCTGATATCATCATCATCATCATCATCATCATCATCATCATAGCAGCAGCTGTGTCATCATTTTAATTTAACTGTCCTAGCTTTGAGATTTAATGGCAAATCAGCCAGAATCCAAAGTTTTGAAAGGTTTCACCTAAAATCCAGCCATGAAATGATAAAACCAAAAATCCCCAACAGAGACTTTGAGGCCCCTCAGAGAATGACAGTCACAGAAAGTTCCCAGAGCAGTGTTTTCAGTCTCAGTGTCCTGCTTTTCTCTTTGACTTGTACATGGCTTTTATGGACGTCAGAGGGATTTATATGCTCACTGAATTTGTCCTGACCTCCAAGCCCCTTTCTATTTTAGAATGTTTGACTTCTTGACTTTCTCAGTTATTCTCAGATGTTTTGCTGCATTTTACCTAATACCACTGTAGAGACACATGTAAAGCAGGGCCCATCTGTTCAGCTGAAAGGCTAGCTCATCGAACTCTTTCATCAGCTATCACCTAGTTGCAACCATTCAATAAAATCACAATAGTAGAATAGAAGGGAACTGGGGCCATTTTATCATTGGGCTCCTCCTGTTGTCTCCTATTAATTGCAACTCCCAGGAGTTTATCTCACGAAGGGAATTGGAAGTATAATCTAATGGCAATCTGAATGCAATAATGGGGTTTCGCATGATTGCGTGAAAGCTGATCACACACATTTTCGGGCAAAGGGAAGTCCTTCCGAACGCCAATTGTGAGGTTTCGCGTGATTGCGTGAGAAACTATCACACGCAATTTCGGGCACTGGGAGGCAATTTCGGGCAGTTCTGAACGCAATGCAGCATCAATACGCAATCACGTAAATTCACTGAACTAGCGAATTTACTCAATTCCGAACTGGCCTCACTTCCATTTCTTTCGAAATTGAGAGAAATTCCTCCCATGTGATAAAAGTCTTCCTCTCCATTGGCTACATCTACATCTGCTGGGAGTTGCAGTCCAACAGCATTTCAGAGGCATTTCAATTAGTGCTGCTGGTTTAGTTGTGAGAAATGGAGCCTTATTTGTGCATTTATTAATTTTAAATATTTATATCCCATGGTATATCATGGGATCTCAGGGTGACATACAAGTAAAATAATGTTAAGCAATTTACAACAATAAAAATAATTTAAACAGACTAAAAGCATGTTAAAAATTTAGCAAAATACATCTTAAAATGTTAAAACAGTTTTAAACCATGTCCATGTAGGGGGGGAAAAATTTAAGTCTCAGAAGCTTTAATAAAAAGTCATGTTTTAATTTACCACCAATATGAAACCAACATCAGACCTCCAAGGGTAGAGCTTTCCACTAACAGGACAACACAACTAAGAAGGTCCTCTTCTATGTCCTCCTGTAACTTCTGTGGGAGACAGAGGAGTTTTGAGAATACAAGCCTATGAGCAGGGACTGTTCTAGGTTTATCATATACCTGCTGCTCTGGGTGTCTTATTTCTCTGAAGAGCAGAGCAAACATGCTTAAGGTAAGTGAATAAATAGTAAATAATATAAATCAACCAGATGTTTGTCTTGGGCTGTTTAAATTTTGGATTCAGAAATAGAATTGCTTACTCTTACAGTATTTCTTCCTATTTCCTTTGTCTTTAAAAAATACACTTATCTCCTGAAAGGAAGTACTGGTAGGTGATTTTTTTCTTATATGAAGGTAAAGTGATAGGGAAAATATCGCCCACCAAATTTCTGTGTTAGGCGTAAGAACAGCTTTTATAAAAAAAATGATAATCCTATTCAGAACATCCCATGACATTAAATTAACCTGTAGCAGTTATTTTAACTGTTACAGATTGCACAAATTAAATTAATTGCAGCATAATTTGTTCCTCTCTTGCCTTCCAAATTTCCTACTTGTTTGGAGGGAGAGAAGTTGTGGGTGTTCACATGGCAGTTATTTAGGGCATCTGATTCACCCATTATGTGCATCTGATTTTCACAGCGTTACACAGTTACTAGTGTCTGCTTCCATGGAATCGGTCTCAAAAGATACAGGTCTTGCTAACATAAAGTCTGCAGATGCAAGTTCAGAAGAAACACAAAGATGGGAAGAGAGGAAGGAGCCTTAGAAGCAGACAAACTAGTGAAAGGCATGTTAATTAATTATTTCAGTTTACCAGTTGGCCAATAGCAAAAGCACTCAAAGTGGTATATATGGTTAATGGACAAACAATCAGGCTTGAAGGTAAGGCTGACAAGTTGCAGAGCAAGACTACCTATCCCAACACCTGACCATGGGCCTAAAGGGCCATGTATAGTCCCACTAGATAAATCATCATAAAGGACAGGCAATACAGTTGCCACTTTTAATATGGACAGAACCAGAGGCATCAGATGCCTGGAATCCCCTTCAAGGTTATTTCCATGGATCAGGATAGAGAGCAGGATAGACAGCTAAGACAAATCAGAATAACTTGAAATTCCCAGCAAGCATTAGACCATACCAAAATAGAAAAGAATTAATTGGGAGCAAAGTGTATGAGAAAGTGTGGCAGTAGCAGCCTCATTTGTGCAATTCCAAAGATGTGTGATATCGGGGCTCTGAACTTGGTATGTTTCCATTTGTTTGTTTTTGTACTAATGCAGGTGCTGCCAGAATGGGGCTCGTGGGGTAAAGCCCTACGTCAGAGGTGACTTGATGGCAATAACAACAAATCAAACTGAGTGATTTGTAGTTATCAGTCTTTTAGCAGAGCCATTGAAGCAAAGAGCCTTTTAAGGAAGATGCCCCCTACCAAACGTTAGGTGGCAGACACCTAACATTCAAGTCACCATGGTCACAAAAAATAATGGAATGACACA
Organism: Urosaurus nigricauda; assembly: GCA_034509955.1. NCBI lineage: Eukaryota > Metazoa > Chordata > Lepidosauria > Squamata > Phrynosomatidae > Urosaurus > Urosaurus nigricauda. The sequence goes on from JAOEGL010000014.1 coordinate 9,740,762, forward strand.
ATCAGCCAGCCTTTCAAAATCTAAGCAAGGAAGATTTGTCACTAAATGTCTGCAAATACATTAAGGTAGTTGCTCATCATGCTTTTTGGATCAAATGACCTATCAATGTTCTGAAGAAGTGAAACGGGAGCAATTAGAATACTGTAAACTATAATCCCACTAGCCTCTCAGTGCTGGCAGTTGGGATTTCCTGTCTCTAAAAGAAAACCTGTTTTATATATTGCTTGGTTATCAGGAAATCCCATACCACTTGCATACAAGAGAGAGGAGGACACCAGGTAGATGACCATGACTGTGGCTATTTATTCAAATGTTGAAAGATGCTTTCAAATGTTTTCCCCCCTAAATGTCGGAAGATCCTGAGATTTCTGGTACCTTTATAATCATTTAGATTTGACAGGTATCAGACACCACTTGGTTGGTCGTGGGATAATTGCTGATTGTTACAACTGACAGTTTTCAGTGCGGAAATCTTGTGTTTTCAAATTAACTAGAACATATATATCATTATGATAGCATTCATGTTAGACAGGGTGCTTGTATATTGTCAGGAGGACTGTTGAGGGAACTATGAGGGAGGCATTCTCTCACATTGGCAACCCAGTGACAAAGAAGATTGTGCCCTAACCTGGGGTGGTCTGTGATCTGAGCATTTCAGCTCAGAATGGTGGGTTGAGGTGTTTTTAGACCACAGGCAAGTACCCTCACAGCAAGGTATCGAAATGCAGCATCGTACTTTCCCTCCCAGAAGTAAATATCAGCCAACCATTTGTGTGGGGAAAATTATAATGAAGCCCTTAGGGGTGGTGTTAGGAACAGTCAAAACTAGTAACTGCCTGCCCAGTGATGCCCAAATACCTATCCCTTTAGGTCTGTCTCTTAATTGGCAAAGAATGTTCCTTTTCCACTTTTTAAACTGGGGTAAGGTGGGAGTCTTGGGTGTCCCTAACTTATTTTTGCAGAAAACTGTTAATTCCTGGAGGCCGCTAGGATTGCAAAAACTTTTCATAGGCTAACAAAAAACTGGGGAGAGGCACAAAAAATGGCCCACGAGAACCACAGGTCACACTTTGCCCATCCTTTATCTAGCCAAAGTTTTTTTAAGTGAAGAAAGTGGTTTATATTTAGATAGCCACAAAACCACATGATGGATGTTTAATTTTTTAAAGTTTTCAGTGTATGCAGGAGCATAGCTTTGAGGCATGTCAGCTACTCTCAATTATTATTAAACCTATTTTGTACAGCACCACACTTCCTCTCCTTTGTTTTTCTCCTCCTTTAGCTGAGCTGGTACTATTTCCCTTCTTATTGCCAGCCACTATCTATCAGCTAGATAGCACATAGCAACAAGAAAGGAAACAACGCCAGGCTGTGCAGCCCACCAGGGATGCATGGCCCCTATATAGTTGCCAACTTGTGATTCAGCACAACGTGGGTACTGCAAGACAGAAACAAAATATTTAAATACTTTTAGACTAAAGGCAGACTTTCTACAGTAATTATAACTAATAATAAATCTTTATTACAGTCATAGACCAGCACAAGGTGAATTGCTACAGGTATATACAGACAGGGAAAGACACATCCTACTGCTTTGACTGCACAGACAAGAGGGCAACAGGTAGGACTTCTACAGCAAATGCCTTCTAAAAGGCTTGATACAGTGTTTTCAAAAAGCATTCATCTCCTTCTAGACATTACCAGTTGTTGGTTTCTAACAGTGTAATCCTATTCATGCTTACCTAGAAGTAACTGCCACTTTGTACAGCGTAGCTTGCTTCCAAGTAAGCATAGGACGTCACCTTCGGTTCCATTATTCAAATATTGATATGTGTGATGGCAGGTGAGGCTTCCCCACACCACTGATGGTATCATTAAAAATATAAGTAAATTCACTAGTTCAGTCTTGCCACCCCATACTTTGGAATGCACACAAAACACATGTGGAGGAAGCAAAATACTGGCAGCATACATTTACAGGTTTTCTAGCCAGTTTTGCTGCATACCTTGTGTGTGACCTCTGCCAGTCATTCTCTTGGGGCTTTTATCTAGGTTAAATAAGGACAGTTATCTGTCTGGCAAGAAGAAAACCAAAGGAAGAGATTCATGATTAGAAACCTGTTTCGTAGCTCATTCTTGGAAATCATTAATCTTTGTTCTTCATCCGATGCAAGACATTTCTCCAGAACCTATCACATGGATATTTTCGCTCTCTTTCCACTGGGAAGTAAACACAGGGAGACTTAATTTGTTCAGCATCAAGTGGCTGTTGTAAATAAACTTTAATCAGGGGTTTGAGGAGTGGTTTAATTTGCACATTGTCTTTGTTCTTGACAATCTGACTCCCCACCTCACCATAATGACATAGGAGTTTCTTTGGTGGTACATTTATAACTTCATGAGTAAGAGAACAGAATCATACTGCAGACTAAGTCTCCCTTATATGAAATGCTTGGAACCAGAAGTGTTTTCAAATTTTTTGGATTTTGGGACACCTGTGTTGGCATATATGTACATAATGAGATATCTTGTAGATGGGATCCAAGTCTAAACAAAAAAATCAATTTATGTTTCATATATGCCATGGGTCGAGATCGACTCGAGGGTGAATAACAACAACGACAACAAAAATACACTTTATACACATAGCTTGGAAGTAATTTTATACAATATTTTTAATGATGTGCACGAAGCACTGAACCATCGCAAATCAAAGGTTTCACTATTTCAGCCACCCATGAAAAAAGATTTGGTATTTGGAATATTTTTGAGTTTTAGAATTTCGGATAAGGGAAACTCAACTTGTAGTGTGTAACAATCACAGCTTAGTGGTAGACCACATACTTTGTATGCTGAACGTCCTATATTCAGCGTCCAGGTTGGAATGGAAAATGTATTTCGTGAAGCCTTAGAAACTGATTGCTACCGGTCAGTGTCAACAATAGCGGGCGAGATGAGCCAATGTTGAGTCAATATAACACAGCTTCCTCAGTTCATATTTGTTCAGCATTTCTTTTGTAAAGTACACCTGCTCCTTCCTTATGGTTCATTTCAGGTGGAGTAGGTGTCCTTCTGGTCCATTTGGACTCAATTGTCCCATTAAAAATAGCTCTCAAATTCACAGAATTGGCCCCTCCACCTCCCACCCGGATAGGACATGGAAAGGTCAAAGAGAGGCTGGCGTTCTCTCCAGTCTTGGTAAACAAACAACTTGAGATTTGTATTAATAGCAGCAGATTTGCTTTCTCCTTGTTAGGCTCCTCTTGTGTCATCACTGGAAAAGACAGTGGAACACAATACTCCTTACGTACCTCTTCTTGCTCTTTCCCCCTCCCAAGGGAAAACTAAGCCAACAGGGTGGGGCTATTATGTTTAAAGATATTACTGAAGAATAGGCCCTGAGAAAGGAGACACTCCAGTTTGTATTCTGTAACTATTGGCTACCGCAGCTGGTGACCTGAGCAGTTCAGCATTGTTGAGAGTCCTACATGGGAAAAGGTTTCAGTGCAACATTGCCATGAGAGAAAACACCTCAATCTAATAATAATTGTTATGTCCTTCAGCAGATGGAAGGCACGTTTATCCTTTGACATTTTATTCTGCATAGGTTACTTGAGTCCACCATTAAGTAATGCAGCTAGTACCTCTCACAATGCCATCAGGAAAGGTTCTGCAACAGGTCACTGTCATTCTTTGCAGGATATGACTTCTGATGGGCATTTACAACATGCTAGTTTCAATTTGCATAATGCTGGTTAAAGCGCAGAATGCACCAGAGCCTTCACTGTGCTTATCTTACCAACAACCCCACAGTTAGGTCATTTACAACTCCAGTTTTACAGATGAGGCTGAGATGAAAAAAAAATCTAAGTCCATCCAGTAAAGCCAGTTGCTCAGCTTAAGTAGAAGCCAGAGGAAAATCCAATATTTATCCATATTCAAACAATTCACCTCCTGGCCTCCAGTCTAGAAATACCAGGAGTCTTCTCTGTAAAATTAAATAGTGGAGAAGAGACTGCAGATGGGACACAAAGTGTGTGTGTGTTTACCAATGTATTTGGGAATAGTTTTGCATATTTTTTAAATAAATAAATCTTTGCTTGTTGTATTGATGATGTAGGGTCCAGTCAACAAGGAAGGTAGTTATGTAAATAACAAAATATTGATCCATTAGTCAACTAACTATTGTTTAGATTAACATGAATGTGCATATTTGAGAAACAATACTTGCAATGTAAGGAGTGCATACTTTCTTTGTTTTTAGAGAAGACACATATGTGATACAGGAATCACTTTTAAAGGGACCGTTGTGCCTTAACGTATTAAAAACTTACCAGACACAACGATCCCTTTGAAAGTGATTCCTGTATCATAGTCTATTCTTTTTTGGTCAGGCCTCACCTGGAATGCTGTGGCCAGTTCTGGGCACCACAGTTTAGAATGTGGACAAACTGGAGCATGTCCAGGGGAGGGTGACCAAAATGGTGAAGCCCTATGAAGAGGGTTGCGTATGTTTAGCTTGGAGACGAGAAGGTTAAGAGGTGACATGATAGCCATGTTTAAATATTTGAAGGGATGTCAGCTCCAGAGAATAGGACCCGGAGTAGAGGCTTTAAACTATAGGAAAAGAGATTACACCTCATTAGGAAGAACTTCCTGACAGTAAGAGCTGTTTGACAGTGGAACACATTCCCTCAGAGAGTGGAGAAGTCTCCTTCTTTGGAGGTTTTTAAACAGAGGCTGAATATCCATCGGTTAGGGGTCCTTTGATGGTGTATTCCAGCATGGCAGAATGGGGTTGGACTGAATAGCCCTTGGGGGGTCTCTTCCAAATCTTATGATTCCATATGTCTGTGAAATACTCTGTGTTAAAATGCTATAATGTTCTGGGGTTATTTTAGCATTCCATAAGGTATCCATGTTTGTCTGTTCTAGGAAAAACACTGTAATCTCTTGTGGCATACATTTTCTGACAGTAGAGACCCCTTTTGTTAGAGATACGCCATTTGAAGGCTGTCTTATTAGATAGTGCATCAGACCATCGAGCAAATTCACCTAGGGCTCATCCAGTCTGGTGAGTTGTGCCAATTTATATTGTGTCATGGAATGTTGCTTCTTGATAGAACTTGTTGCTTCCTCATTCAAACACTTTCCTCACTTAAAAAAAAACCAAACCAAAACAGAATGGTGACACATTTCAGTTCATTTGCATTGCTTGTAACATGGGTTGTAGAGATACTACTATAAGGCTAAATATCCTGAACATAGGAAGAATGTGAGGGATTGGACACACCTACTTCAACCATAACAATTCACATAACAGTCAGATATATCAGTTTAAAATATACCTTTTGTGTAGAAGCATTGCTGTCATTGTGTGCCTTCACGTTGTTTCTGACTAAAATATTCTGGCATATTTCAAAAAAGGAGGGGAAGTAGGACAAAACATGGTGTGAGTGGGAAAATGTCATTGGGATATTTACCCCCAAAAGTGAGGCATAACAGCAACCAATACTGCCACCTCCTGACACATTTGTCCTGTCTTGGAAGAGCCCCTAGAAACCATCTGTCCCCTTATCTTCTTAGGCAACATGATTACAGGACCTAATAATACCAGCCATCCCATCAATGGTTCATCCACCAGCTCATCCTCCAATATGATCTATGTCGTCACCTGCCAAGAATGCCTTCTGCTGTCTTCACTGGACAAACAGGTCTGTGAAAGAACACAAAGCTTACATTAGAAAATGGCAAATTCAAAAGTCTGGTTGGCTAACTTTTCACTCTTCAGTATACCATGCTGCTGATGTCGAAGTATTCATTAAAAAAAAAATTAAAGGGAGGCTTCAGTGTAGAGTCTAGAATTCACACCGAAGCTCCCACCACCACCACCACCACCACCACAGCAATTAAACCAGCATAATTGGAATGCAACTCCTGTTCACACTGTCAATGTTTATATTTGGGATCGGAACAGAAAAGTTACGGATCAAGTACTGTCCATTGACTTTCATTACTTTTTGGACCATGTAATTTCTTTCAGCCTTAGGGCCAAATTTAATTTCAAATAAGTTACTGGGGAACTGCAAAAATATGGTGTTATGGGGTGCTCATCTGAGGAAGTCCAAAGGACTGGACTGGAACTCCAAGCAGGCTGGGTTCAGCCTCAGATCCTTAGTTTGTTTGGGATGGGTGAGATAGAAGGAGACGGATCTTCCAAGGGCAAACATGTATGTGACAGGTTCAAGTCCATTAAAACCTAATCCTTAATAAAATTGTTTAGGTATCTCAGGATTAGGGTTTGGTTTCTGTTGTTTTAAATTTAGATTCATTAGGTTTTTATGCTGTTGTGTTGTTGGGTGCTTCAAGTCGTTTCTGACTTCCAGTGACTCTTTTAAGGGATGTTATTAGCAAGATTTGTTCAGAGGGCTTTTGCCATTGCTTTCCTCTGAAGCTGAGAGAGTGTCACCCAGTAGGTTTCCATGGCTGAGTGGGAGTGGGATTCAAATCCTAGACTATAAAGTCACAGTCCAGTGCTCATACCCTGCACAACATTGGTTTCTGTAGCAAGGATGACAAGACTTTGGCCTACAGGTTTGGACTACAACTTTCACAATCCCTTACCAATTGGTTGTGCTGACTAGGCCTGATGGGAGCTGCAGTCCAACAACATTTGTAGGACCACACATTCCCCACTTTTATTTTATTAGGAGGCTGCTGTTACACAAAACCTGCCATCACCAAAAAGGCCACCAAAAACGGTTTTGCAAGCACTGACAAGTGTTCTAAATGGATTTTCCATGAACATTACTCTGATTTCATTTGCAGCACATGCTTCTAAAATAAAATCTTTACTTTGTTGTTTTTAAATAGGTAATTTGATATAAACGATTAAAGACAGATGTTACTGGGTGTGTTTGTGTGGACTGGAGTGGAGACCAATGGGGACTTCAGCACAGAGCAAATCATATTCCTCAAGGAAGCATCAAGAGGACCTTAAAAGGCAAGTGAACGAACTGAAGGCAAAACTATATCTGGGGTTGGGGGAGTGAAGGATGGCAGTAATTTTAGCACTGATAGATCACTGTATGCCTTTTGGATGAAAGGGAGAAATCTCCCAGTTGAGATTGGATTCATCTCTTAGGCACAACTTTGCTCTTGGACTGCAATCACAAACTCACTTACTTGGGAGTAAGTCATTGGTTGCAGTAAGACATATTCCCAGTGAGCATGTACAGTATTGTGCTGTTCTTCAGGCAATGCTACTGTCATTCTGCTTCTCCTCTAGATGAGTGTCTTCCCACTCAGTACCCTCTAGATACATTGGACTATAATACCCACCAACCCAGGCAGTATGCCCAATGATGATGGGAACTATAGTTGAACACATAAGGAGGGCATTTAGTTGGAGAAAGCTGCTCTCTGTCCTAATGTGACCCCTACACATTTTTAATGTCAGGATCCCTTGTTTTTAACATCTGAAGGTTCATCCTATAGAGACATTCTTCAGAACTGTCTGTGTCTACAGTCTGATTAAACATTATACCCTTTGATCAAGAGATCAGTACCATACTCCCAGGTATGTGGGGTTGGGCTCTGGATTTCTCAACTGTGAATTTGGGAAGGCCTCCACAGTGTGTTGGGGATGCTCTCATCCTACTGCCTTGCATATTATACATGGAGTTCCTAATGAATTGGAGGGGGGGGGGTAAGTGTTTGGAATATCCCACTGGGCCTGCTCCTATGCCTTTGAGAGTAGTTCCAATTCCAGAAATTAGTGACTCATCAACCATTCTCCACTACCATTGAGACCAGTATAGTGTAGCAAAACATTATCATCTGCTGCGAATAAAATATCTTGGGAGGCCTGTAGGGGCTTAGCCCCAAAGTTTCCAAGCCGGTTAACAGAGTTTTGCACAGGCACTGAGAACAGGTTTGAGGCTATCACCTGGCTTCAAGGAATCCCTATTGATGTGATTATATCACTCATTTGTTCATCCACCCCCACTTACTCACACAACACTACTGTTTAATGGAGTAGCGAATGACTCAGAGTTTGCTGGAATCTTCTTAAGCTTGAGGAAAGAGCTGATAAACTTAAGTGCTAGAGAGGATGTTAATTGAATACAGAATGCCTGAGGATGCCAAGCAGAGTATCTCCAGACAGATTTTTCTGCACGTCTAGTGCCCTGCCCCCCCCCCCCCCCCCCCGTTAAATTTGTCTTTCTCTTGGTCAGCTTCTGGGTATCTGACATTTCTTGGCTGAGCAAAAGCTACACTTATTGCATGGACCCTTGCCAGGGTGTTACTCTTGCCATGTGGGTTACCTGAGGTGTATGCATATTTGCATGTGTACCCCCCCCCCACAGACCCGGATACCTGGTTGTTAAGTCCGTGAGACTCAAGAGGTAAGGAATACCCTGTCCTGATACATCCCTCCACTAAATCACATCAACAGCAAGGTGGGCTATATGGAGCACATTGTCCTTGGCAGTGGGGTAGGTGCAACACAGCTCCAAAATAGAGGGCGTCTTGGCAGGAGAAGGCAGCAGACATGGTCAAAGATAGGGTTTGCCTTTCAGTAAATAATATCTGGGAAAGCATTTCTGTTGTTCAAAGAAAGAAGCATTAAGACTTTTATAACAGACAGTGCTACTATTGATGTAGCTGAAATGGCTGACATGGAGAAGCATGTTGAGACCGATGCAAGTGGGCACACAAAGCAGGAGTTGAAGGAGGAATTTAGATGTATGGTGGCAGAAATTTCAAAGGCCCATGTCAAGAGGCTCTGTGGCTTGGATGGGAATAAAGATTTCTTGAAGGCCAAGAATGAATAGAATCAATGATGAACTGAATACCTCTAAGAGGACAGACTTCTGAACTTTAAAATAAATGATCATAATTCATTGCCAAATGATCTCAGTATTCCCCAGATTGCTGCAGGAAACCTGAACCATGTGTACCAACCTATGGTGAGGGCGAATGAGATTCTTCGGATCAAAATTTATATTCTTGGTACCGGAACAAGTGAGGAGGAGGATCTGTTTTCAACTCTCTGGAATGATGTTTCCCTTATTGCTGCTCTTCACAATATCACAATCAGAACTTTTCCTGGTATTGAAAGTGTGGCTGGTTCTTAAGAGGAACTTGACAACTGGAGCAGCAAAAATGAATTTCCCAATGAAAAGAAGATAAAATTTAATTGTCCTCTTCTTTGGTGGATGCAATGATCTGCACATCTGAAAAGGTTTTGTGGTGTTGAGACTGTCCCATCAAAGTCTGAGGATGGAAGATCTGTGAAGGAATATAAATGGCACCCACAGAATCCTCTGTAATTCTGTTTCTTCTACTAGGTGTTTCACAGATTCCCCCCCCCCCCCTTCTTTCTTGGTCTTGAGCAGATCAGTCTTATGGTTTGTCCTTTTGTGCTGGACATGTAAGACTGCAGCCAATATAATACTGCTCTGAAGTCAAGGGCTGAATCAAAGAAGGATCAGTAGCTCAGTATCAATGGCAGTCAAACTTGGGGCCAAGACTCAAAACTCCGGTTGACTTGGAAAGATTCACTGTCTTAGGGGCATTCAAAAACTTCATAGTAAGATGTTAGAGCATGAGTTTGAGTCATCTTGTCTGGCTGGTAAAACCATGACAAATGCAACAACTTACTACCGTATATTTCTTTCCAAAGCACAGGAAACACTTTTTGTGGCTATTTGTGAATGTTCCCTTTATGCTGTAGACAATGTTGAAATAAAGGTCATGTAGCCGTAGTCCTCAGAGGCATTATTCCTTGAAGTGGGAAATGACATGAAGAATCATGAAGAGAACACAGTTAAACATAAGAAGAAAAGAGAGTCTAACTAAATAACAATAGACAAGAAGATACTACAAACTGGTTACTGAAAAATCTCAGGAGAGCTTCTACGAAAGGTGCTGCTATTGTAGCAGATGAAGAAGAACTGAATGTAAGGCAAGTGAGATATGCAACTAAGGAATGAGGTCACTGCCAAAATCTCAGCTATCTAAATTCTAGAAGATCCCAGATGCAGGTGCAAAACCCATTATGTGTAATGCACAAAGACCACGTTATAGAATAAAAGTTACTTTCCTTTGCTAGAAGAAAAGGATGTTGTCAGATGTTTTAGTTGTAATTCCCAGTACATACAAGGCTCAAAATCTCCTTTCTAAAAATTCCCTAAATATACATCCATCTACTCAAACTCTCTTGCAGGCTACCTTTTGCTCAATAGGCTAATAAGGAAAATAGTGGCTGATTAATCTGCCAGTGAAAGCTTCTGGGTCAGAGTTAATGCGTGCAAATAATTTTGAATATTCCATAGCCCTAAATAAATAGCAAGCGTTGTTGTTTAAGTGAATGTTGATTAATGGACAATTGACGGCAGAAGTAATGCATTTTCAAGTTGCAACTGGACCAGTAAGAAAGCTAAGAAGGCATTTAGCTGGCCCCTAGTTTTGATATCAGGGGGAAACTAGCTTGCTGCTTAGTGGATCAGTTCACCGTTTGTTTGCTCTACAGTGGAGGTGGGCCACTGCCAGGGCTTGGTGGGCCACATTGCCACACCCCCCCCCCCAATATAGGAGAGCAACCCCCACACCATTACGTCCCATTATCAGTTTCCTTTCGTACCTTTTACTGGTTGGGGGAGGTACAGGAGGCTTCAAGATCAGCCTTGGAGGCAGCAAGTGACTCATGGGCTGCACTTTCTCCACCTCTGTTTAATGGGAATGATACTAATTTACAAAGTCCCATTACATCTTGGGGCCTAAGAATCACAAGCTCTCAAATGAAGCTGTCTGTCTGGTTTTTAAGGAGCACGTTCACATGGCGTAGTGGTTTGAGCATTGAACTATGACTCTGGAGACCAGGATTTAATTCCCAGCTTGGCCATGAAACCCCCTGAGTGACTTTGGGCAAGTCACACACTCTCACCCTCAGGGGAAGGCAGTGGCAAACCTCCTCTGAACAAACCCTGCCAAGAGGTGGTTTTATAGTTCAAACTTTTCCTTTTATGTTTTACTGTAGTTTTTCTTGCTTTTCCTTGTCTTTTAAACAGGCATTTAAACAGAAAAGTAGTGAAATGCCTGTTCTGGTTTTATTTTCTGCATAGTTTTAACATTTTGCTGTAAGGCCCTTCAAAAGTTAAGGTTGGGAAATGGGATCAAAATATTTTAAATAAAGGAAGTGATCAGGTTACAGACCTGTATAGCCTTGTCATTCCAAAAACAGTCATTCCACCAATATATGATCTGAACAATATCTCAACAGAATTTACAATGTAAGAAAAAGATTTGTGGTACAGTATTAAGCATAATCAACCGAGAACCAGAATTATGGGCAGAAGCCAAGGATAAAATTAAGGAAGAATGCAGAAAGACACTATCAGTGGCCAAAAAGAAACAATAGATAACAGATGAAACACTTCAAGCAGTAAAGGAAAGAAGAGAAGCAAAAGAAAATGGAGATAGGACCAAAACCAGAACCGTCAAATGCAACTCCACAACAACTAGAACACAGGGACAAGGAGAATTACTGTAGTAATCAATGCAGAGAAACAGAAGGTGAGAATTGTCTAAGCCATTGTATTCCCCATCACCATGAATGGATGTGAGAGCTGGACAGTGAAGAAAGTGGATAAAAACAAAACCAACTCATTTGAGATGTGGTACTGGAGTGGATGGGTAAAAAGACAAGTCAAGATAATCAAACTGAGGCCATCATACTTTGGCCGCATCATGAGAAGGCATGACTCACTGGAAACGACAATAGTAGAAAGAGAGAAAGAGCACACACTAGATGGATAAAAACCATTAGGGAGGTCATGAGCCTGAATTTTCAGGACCTAAGCAGAGCAGTGGAGGAAGGTTTTGGCGATGTCTCATCCATGGGGTCACCATGAGTCGGGGTTGAGGGCAGTTAACAACAATAGCCTTGTCACATAGGAATCAAACTGACTTCTGGCTTAGGAAAAAACAGGTTTGCACAATCCATTTTATTTTCTACTAGAACCCCTAGACGTACCGAAAGAAGTCAGATGAGAACAACATCACCTTACAATTCAGGAATCTGATTGCACGAACTATTTTATTTATTTATTTATTTAAAATATATTATTTTATTTTATTTATTAAAATAAATAAATAAACTAAACAGAGCTCTATAGAAAATTCACTCATGCTCACTGCATGATTCTTTATTTCAGCCACGTAATTTAGAAGGGAGGGTATTAAGTCACATGTTTGGTGCTATAGAACAATAATTGGGAGTCAGAATTTCTTGCTGATCTAGTGCAGGTAATCCAGAGCTCAAACAGTTCATTCCACTTTTTTACTTCTCCCATTTAGATGGACTGTTTTGCAGAATCCCTGTTAATTTCCATTGTGTTTGCCAGTACATGTGTAGTAGGTTGGGGATGCTTTTTGTGATGAGAGATCCTTAGTTCCTATGAGTGACAGACCCATTATGTAGCCTTGTGTCAAGATTACAGGTTGTTCTCATGTAGACTTTACGTCAAGTCTGGCTTGACAACCGATTCTTGACGTCGGTAGCTCAAAAAGCCAATTCCTAGTTATGATTCCAGGGGGGAAAAATAGACAAGGAAAGCATAAGGAGCTTTTGACAATGAACAAATGTGAGAAAACCGCCGTGAAAAACATATTGAAAAGGAGCTTGCTGATTGAGGTCCTTAAATAGATCAGCACATCTAGGAAAACAGACCTACTGGGAGAGGAAACCTTCCCCCTCCACATAACTGCCATATATTAATGGGGTGGGGGAGGTTTGCTATTCGTGCACTGATTCAAAATGTTTAAAGAATATCCTTATTCCCTTTAGGCCATCTGCAAAGTCCTAAATTGGAAAAGCAGCTCTAGTGCTCGAAGGTCACTTATGTTGTTTCCAAAAATATCTTGAAACAAAATGCAAGAAGGGCACTTTGTTGGATCTTATCTGGACATATAGAGTTTCAATCAAATTCTTCAGGAAGTGTTAGAATAAAAGCTGGCCACTTGTTTTGACATAGTTAAGTCACGGGCAATGCAGAAAAAGCAAAGTAGTAGTAGCAGAAGAAAAACCCCTACATTTCTTCCAAGACCAGAATCAAAAATGAAGAGCCCTTACCTTTTTTTCTCCACGTTTCAATTGAACTGCATATTATAAGGACATTTAATTTAATTAATTTATTTATATCCTGCCCTTCGGTCTCAAAAGCTCCCAGGATAGCTCACAAGATACGTAGTAAGACAGTCCCTGCCTTCGGGCTTACAATCTAAATTTAAGACACAGGACAGTTAAGGGAAAAGAGATCGGGAGGGAGCTGGAGAGAAAAGTAAGTTAAATGTTGATAATTATTATAATGATATTAGAAAGCTAATAATGTGCAACTGGGCCCAGGCATGATGATGAAGGGCTTCTTGCCCGTCTCCCTCTGGGACCAGACCAGTAGCACTTGGATGTTGGAGGGAGGGTCTGTGAGTGATAAGTGTTTTGTTTTTTGAGGGTGTTCCAAATCTCTGACTGGCCAGTTTATAAATTGCTACAGTGCTAGAATGGCTTATGGGACCAGGCAGTGGGATCCTCATAGCCCCTATGCAAGCCAATCACCCCACAAGCCTCTATGCAGTCCAATTGCGTGTTTCCTAGATGGGACATACTGGGAGCTGGGTTGTCAACAGCCATTTAGGCCGACATTTAAAAGAACATCTGTTGAGATGAACAAGCAGAAAGCTGCCAAGTCTGCTCCATCTAGTTCAGTGATTAACTAAGCCAGGAGTGGGGAATGGGTGACCTTCAGAAAATTACAGGATTGCATCTCCCATCAGCCCTAGCCAACATAGTTAATGGCAAGAGATTGTGGAAACTGCAGTCTAGCCAATGTTGGAGGGCCACACATTCTTCACCCCAATCTACACAAAGTGATATCTGTCCTCTTGGGTTTCAGCCTTGTCCAGTCCTACTTGGAGGTGCACAGGATTGCATCTAGAACTCTTTCATGCAGAGGCAGCGCTTACCATTGAGCTATGGCACACCTGGGTAAAAGCACAGAAGCATTCTGGGGTAAGTCTTTAAACCTATATACATGTATCTGGGAGTAAGCATGTAAAGTTCTGAATAAACACGCAAAAAGATCACACTGATACTCTGTCCTTCCTATACGATTATGATGTTGTGTGCCTTCAAGTCATTTCTGACTTATGGCAACCCTAAGGTGAACCTATCATGGGGTTTTCTTGGCAAGATTTGTTCAGAAGTTTGCCATTGCCTTCACCTGAGGCTGAGAGCATGTGAATTGCCCTGGTCTCCAGTCATTTCCTACACTAACTACACCATGCTGGCTCTCATGTCTATGTTAGATGAGCCATTATGGCCAAGATCCTACATCAGGCTTGTAGAGCATTATGTTCCACTTGTGCATTTCCATGTCTTCCCCTCAATCCAGCTGCTGTCAACTGTCAAGCCTTAAAGGGGGCTCCTGCTTATTGGTGTGTGTGCGCGCGAGACAATTCAGACAATGAAGAAGCAGCTGGTCTTGATTTGGAGGGGGAAGAAATGAGTTTGTGCTCACAGATGGTATGCACCCAACTTTCCTTTCCAGAGCCCAGACCACTTGCATCTTCATAATCTGAATTGGCTTCCCCTAGCTTGGCATTCAGCAGCAATAACACCCCTCCTAAGGGTTGCCAGCTGACAGCGGGGAGAATTTTTGGACAGAGCACAAAGGGCTAGAAAAAAGAAAGATGGGATACAACACACACAGAGAAGCTACACTTATACCTTGAGTGAGTCACACACTCTCAGCCCCAGAAAACCCCGTGATTGGTTTGCCTTAGGGTTGCTATAAATTGGAAATGACTTGAAAGCACAGTGTCACTAACAGGACTCTGCCTTTTGTCAAAACAATCAGAGTGATCTGCCTCAGATGGAGTATTTGATGCAGCATTAAAGGCAGCAAAGTGGGGGGTCAGACTGAGCAACCTTGAATTCCAGGCTTAGGGAAAAGGTGAGGTATAAATAATGAGACTGAAAAACTGACTGATTCATTGATGGGATACAACAAACCAAGAGGTTCCCCTATCAAAGTACTATGGAATTAAGGGGTTTTCCATGAGAACTCTGAGAAAGCAGTTCTGTGCCAGAACATTGACGAAGAGAACTGAAGGTGTATGACATTTGTAAAAACAGGATCCAAGTTACAGACAGAATGTTCAGACTGACCTCTGAAGCATTTACATGGGTTGTAGACAATCCTGCAGTAACCACAGTCCAAAAAACACTGCAGGAATAATCCAGTCTGAGACCACTTTAACTGCCCTGGTTTAGAGGCTCAGCAGCTGAGTGTGGCCTCTAAGGAAGAACCAAGCTTGAAGGTCCCTTCCTTTAAGGAAAGGAGAGCTGAGAGTGCTTGCCTGCGTTGATCCCGCAGGCTTGTAGAAAAGCAATGTGCAGATAAGTCACACCTGGCAACAGAGAAAGTGTCTCCTGTTTAACCACCTATGGGACGCCATCCCTTTGCCAGAACTTATTGCAAGACCCTTTGGTGTGATTGCTTGCTGGCACAGGCTCCGTGTTTCTTGAACTCTTGTTTGCCTTGACCCTACGACTTTGGAACGAACTGGACTACTGTTGCCTTCTCCTTGCCCTAACCTTGGACCGAACCGATTTCTGTGACTTCTCCAATCCTGACTCTGGCTTTGGCCTTCTGGTTTACCCTTTCGGACAATACTAAGGAGGTCTGTAGACTTTCTCTCAGGTACAGAGCTAGTTCCTTGCTGAGCCCTTCTTATCGGCGTGTGTTTGTGTGTGCTGACCGCAGTCCAGGACAGTTTTGGACACATTAGATAAATTATAATACTGGCTGAACAACTGTGGCACCTTCCACAAACAGACCTGACTTGTACTGCAAATGTTTTGTATTGATGCTAAGCCTGCACTCCTTGTTACTTGTACTAGAGAAAATAGTTGTCATGATCAGTTGCAGCTAGAGAGAAGAAGGAAGATCAGCTCTCAGCAGCCATTTTAAGTGGTGAGTGTTTGGATTTTTAAAATCTCTGGGGGGGAGTAGGTTTGTTGCAGAGGAGGAGGAGCTTCTGTGAGTCACATCTGTGAGTCACCAGTGGGAGGAGCTAGGAGACTAGCTATATATATAAGTCCTCCCAGAGCTGCACAATTTTTTTTTCCCCTCCAAACAAGGGAAGGTACAACAGAGGGAGCAGGGGAGCTGCAAACTTTGTTTTAGACATTCTCCTTTAACTCTTTTCCTTTTTAAAAGTACTTTTGAGGGGTTCCACCCCACCTCAGAGGAAGTGAATATGAGTTAGCAGCCAGGAGATCTCTATGAAATTATATTCCCAGTAGATTGAGCTCACTGAAAAGAGATTGGTGAAATAGGCCAGGCCATCAGGGGCCTTTGACATTGGTGTTTACTGGGGGATTTTCTTTGAGGAGGAAGCCCACAGTCCTGTTTCAGTGATTACTTAACACTTCTCAGTATGGACACTGAGGGAACTGCTGCAGTCACCTGCGACACTTGTGGGATGTTTGTCTTCTTGCCTAAAGATGTGGGGAACTTCACATGCCCCAAGTGCAAGTTGGTAGCACTCTTGGAGGAGAAAGTACAGCAGCTGGAATCCAGGGTAGCAACACTTCAGCATATCAGGGAGCAAGACGTTTTCCTGGACAGAACTGAAGGAATGATCTTGGAAGGAGACCACACAGAGAAAGTCGCTGGGGATGAGAAGGTCACTTCATGTACGCAGGAGGCAGACAGCTGGAGGAATGTCACACAGAGAAGCAGGGAAATTAGGGATAGCTGTGGGAGCTTGCAAGTACAGAATCATTTTGAAGCCCTTTCCCTTATCAAGGAGGATCAGGAAGAGTAGCATGGACAGACTTCAGGGACACAGCAGGGGAGTCTGGGAGTTCCATCGCAGGGAACAGTCGCTGCTAAGCCTCGGAGGAGGCGTGTGGTCGTGGTGGGGACTCCTTGCTGGGGGGTACAGAAGCAGTGATTTGTGGGCCTGACAAGATGTCTCGTGAGGTGTGTTGTCTCCCTGGAGCAAAGATCCGTGATGTGGGAACGAATGACACAGCAAGACACAGCCTTCAGAATATCAGAAGGGATTACGAGGCTCTGGGTAAGAAGCTGAAAGAAATGGATGCACAGATTGTCATCTCATCTCTTCTGCCAATTGAAGGGCATGGTCAAGGAAGAAAGAGGAAAATAGCAGATGTCAACAACTGGCTCTGCAGATGGTGTTGCTGAGAACGATTTGGATTTATGGATCATGGGCTGTGGTTCCACGAGGAGGGACTTCTGGCAAGGGATGGGCTGCATCTCACACCAGTTGGCAGAAATGTTTTTACCAACAGTCTGAAGAATCTGATCAGAAGGGCTTTAAACTGAGTTATGTGGGGAAGGGAGACAGCATTCTGGAAGGCAAAAAGGCTGGAAAAATGGTCAAACTGACATAGAGGGAACAAGGCAAACAGTGGAAGGATCCAACAGTAGGAGGCAAAAAAACATGCACAGGCAGCAAGTAAAGGGGACACATGATCTCAGATGTCTCTACACTAATGCACAGAGCATGGGAAATAAGCAAGATGAACTTGAACTCCTAGCACAACAAAGGAAATATAATAGGCATCACTGAAACCTGGTGGGATGAGTCTCATGATTGGAATGTAGAAATAGAAGGATATAACCTTTTAAAGAGAAACAGGCCAAACAAGAAAGGAGGAGGAATAGCATTATATGAGAGGGAAATTTACACCAGTGAAGAGATCCAGGACATCAACACTGGAAGCCAGGTGGAGAGCGTCTGGATAAAAATTAGAGTAAAACAACAGGGATGTTACTGTGGGAGTCTGCTACAGACTCCCAACTCAGGCAGAGGAATTAGATGATGCTTTTCTAGAACAGATAATCACACACTCAGAAAGGAGAGATATAGTAGTAATGGGTGACTTCAACTATCCTGATACTTGCTGGAATTCAAATTCTGCCAAATCCTCAAGGTCTAGCAAATTCCTCACTTGCCTTGAAGACAATTTCATTGTCCAAAAGGTGGAAGAAGCAATAAGGGAGTCAGCTGTTTTGGATCTGATCTTAACCAACAGGGATGACCTAGTTGATGGGGTTCAAGTGGTGGGATCCTTAGGTGGAAGTGACCATGTTCTCCTGGAGTTTGTTACACAGTGGAAGGGAGAAGCTAGGCATAGTCAGACACACATTCTAGACTTTAGGAATAGATGGATGGCCATCTGTTGGGGATGCTTTGATGGAGAGTTCCTGCATGGCAGGGGGTTGGACTGGATGGCCCTTGTGGTCTCTTCCAACTCTATGATTCTATGATTTGAAACATACGCTTTGTGTGTATGTGTGCTGCATTGTTAAATATTAACACAGCTAGATCTACCTGTAGGGAATAATCACAGAAGAGGGGGAAAAAACATAGGGAGGCTTGAGCTACTGTATGTCAATGCATACTAATAAGTTTCACATGAAAAGCATTAGAAGGCAATGCTTTCAGGATAAAATGCCAAACGAAGCAATGCAAAGCAGAACTGCTCACTGTATAGCCATTTTGTGAGTCTTGCTCCAACTCCTTGTTTGCAAGGTGCTCTGTTTGTCAAGCATAGAAATCAACTTGGTGTAATTAAATTTTCCAAATAGTTTGTCAATATCATGGCACGGATGAATTGCATAATTTCTAGGTAGTTTTTAAATCATCTCAAGGATCCCAAGGTGGGGCACAAAGAGGTTAACCCATTATGCAGCCTCACAACCATCCTGCAAGGTAAGTTAAACTGCTATGCTTAACCCAAGTGCAGTGAGGTCTGTGCTTCCTTGGGAACATCTCTCTGGACTCTTTCATACAAGGCTAAATTGGAAGTATAATTTAAGGTCAATTCGAATGCAATCATGGGTTTTATGTTATTGCAAATTAACTCTTCACATGCAAATTCGGGCAGGAGGGAAGCCAATTCGAATGCAATCATGGGTTTTACCTTATTGCGAATTAAAGCTTCGCATGCAAATTCGGGCAGGAGGGGGTTAATTTCGGGTAATGGGAAGTAATTCCGAACGGAGCAGGGGTTCATGTAAATTCGCTAAACAAGCGAATTTACATAAATCCGCATTGGCTCCATTCGGAGTTGGGAGAAATTCCTCCCCGTTTGAAAGAGTCCTCTCTCTCTCTCAGAAGGTTTTTCAGCACAGCTGATGCACAAAGATACCAAAACTACTCAAACTCTTTGTCTGACAGATGGCTCTTGACAATAGGAGCGGTGCCCAACTAGCATGCCATGGGAGGCCAGTGGGCTTGTGCTCAACCTTTGACTGCTGTTAGCTTGGTAGCTGAATGTTTTTATTTTATATATTGTTTTCCTAGCATCTTACAATGATTTCCCGAGTTAGTTGATCCCTGAGGGTCATTTGGAAACTGTGGTACATCTCAGTTCAGTCCCTTTTCATGTGCAATGCTCAGGGCACTTCAGATTGTTGTTGTTGTGTGGATAGCTTATGCAAAAGCCTTCAAGTATGTGGCTTTATGGTTTGTTATTATTTGAAAAGGTACACAGTAACTTCCTGGCTCCATTAGATGAAAAGGTCTATCTAATGTCTATCTTAAGTCTACATTTGCCTATCTGGTCCAGCTGTCAGTTTTGACTTTTCAAACAGGCCATAGGTGAGAATATAACAGACTGCGAGTAGCATAGCAATGAAACCAAAGGCTCATCCAGCCTAGTATCCTGTTTCTGACAGTGGCTAGCAAAGTTTTAAATACATGAACATGAAGGTTGCATTTAGTTTTTGTGAGCAAGACAACAACAGATCCTTCTTCCATGTTTGTCTATAAATCTCTCTTTCTCTTTTTCTGTGGATGACTGAATATCCACCATTCAGTGGAAATGAAGTGGGGTTGGAGGGGAAATGGATTGCATAGCAATGGAAATAATTTGTCGTCCTCAAGTGTTGAGCAACTACTTTTTGATTCTGCCCTCTCTTCAAAGGACCTTATCAGACAGGAGGAATTTCTCTTTATTGTGAATAGAGCCAATTGGAACCAGTTCAAATTCACGTGAATTCGCTAGTTTAGCGAATTTACGTGAACTATAATTGCATTCGGAATGCGTTCAGAATGACTTCCCATTACCCGAAAATGACCCCCCATTGCCCGAAATTGCATGAGATACTTTAATTCGCAATAACGTGAAATCCCATGATTGCGTCCGGATTGCCATTGCATTATACTTCCAATTTCCAACGTCTGATAAGGTCCAAAGCGAAGTTCAATTTAAAAGCAGTGTCATCCACACATTCAGTAATGTACCTCTGCATGCACCCAGTGTCATGTGTAAATCAGGTTGCCTAACCTGTGGAAGTAGTGCACCAGGGATTTGTAGTCTAGCTGGATGGAGCATTGGTATGCTGACACTCCAGACCAGAATTAGAGATGTGGTTTAGGGATGCAATCCAGATGTAGCAAATTCTGATTAGGCATTTTATTTTTTTCATTTTCTATTTTTTGTTGATTATGAAGTTTTGAAACAATTTTGATAATACATACTGATGTAAAGGTGACAATAACGGAAGAAAAAGGAGGTAGGATACAATAGAGTTCCAACGGAAGAGTAAGGCCTAAATAACTTAAACACACAACATCCTGTCTGATCTTGGAAGCTGAGCAGGGTCAACCCTAGTTAGTACTTGGGTGGGACACCACCAATGAATACTAGGTGCTGTGGACAATCTTTCAAAGGAAGGAACTGGCAAGACCACTTCTGAGTATTTCCTGCCTGAGAAAAACCTATAAAATTCATAGGATCCTATATGAATCAACAAGTTAATTGAAGGCACATGTACACACATACACATTGTAAAAGGAATCCAGACAAGATGATAAATTATCATACCATCAAATGAAGCACAGACTGTAGATTTTTGTTGTTGTTTTTGGGGCCATGTGACCATGTTCTAGAAGAGTTTATTCCTGACGTTTCGCCAGCATCTGTGGATGGCATTCTCTGAAGATGCCAGCCACAGATGCTGGCGAAACGTCAGGAATAAACTCTTCTAGAACATGGCCACACAGCCCCCCCAAAAAACAACAAAAATCTATGGATGCCGGCCATGAAAGCCTTTGACTTCATGAAGCACATACTGTCCAGTCTCCATGGAAAATAAGTACAGTATGTCCATATCCTTTGACCCAGAGGGCAGCCCTTCTGCATGCATCTGGTGCCATGTTTAAACCAGACTTTAGCATCAAGTCCATTCTTATATCTAAAAGGCCTAAAGTCTCTGAGGTTAGCTTGGCAGCTTGTTCCAATTCCTGATTAAAACTGTCAAATGCATAAGCAAACTCTCTGTAGAAGTGTTGATCGTTGCGTATCTGCCCCTAGAAAAGATACCTGTTTTAAAAAAGACACTTAAAATGTACTTTTAATAGTCCCTCTCAGTGTTATTTTTAAAGCATTCTTTGGGATTTAATCAGTAAGACAGGTGATTTTTCCAAAGTCCTCTGTTTTGATCTCATGTATTAGCCAGTTAGAGTATTAATGCTAATAGAAAAAAGGGATAAGCTGAAACAGTTCTCCGAAGCAGTGCCTCCTCCCTGATTCCTGTCAAATCTCTTAAGTGGTCGGGGAGGGAAGAGTCACTGAATCAAAATCATTAAAGTCACATTATTGAATGTCCACTTGCATAAAAGCTAAACATAGCTACTTTATCCAATCCCCCCGTTTTTCCTTTCTTTGGATAATTATAATTTTCTGCTTCAGCTGAGAAAGTCATTTCTGATGCTGCTCAAGTGCGTAATCAGTTTGCCCTTCTGGAGGGCAGTGGGAATGACGCAGCGCTTGAAGGGGACCTGTGAAAAGCATCAAGCCGTGGTCGTTGTTTTAGGTGCAAAATTCCCAGTATCAAGGGTGCAACTGAGAAAGCGCAGGTAATCTCAAATCCTCCAGTGCTGTAATTCATGATTATTTTGCTTTAGGACAAACATTACCTATATAGATGCTGTCCCAAGACACTGTGATGTTTGTCTGTATCTTCTAGATTACAGTTTTAGTCTTAACTAGAGTAGACCCATGAGAGCCAGTGTGGTGTCGTGGTTTGAGCATTGGACTATGACTCTGGAGACTTATATCCAAAGCCCTACTCAGCCATGGGTGAGCACTGGGGAAGTCATACTCTTCCAGCCTCAGAAGGAAGCAAAGGCAAACCCCCTTTAAACAAATCTTGCCAAGAAAACCCCATGACAGTACCTTATCATTGCCATAGCTCGGAAATGACTTGAAGGCACACAACAAGAAATACACCGAAACACAATGTCACCATTTGCAATGCCCCATTGATTTCAATAGGTCCATTCTAGTTGAATCCACCAATTGGACTGACTACCTTTTCACAGTGGTGGGCTTGTATGGTCCTGTGAGGCAAGAATCTCTACTGATGGCAGGAGTGCTGACGGTAGGATCTTCCATGTTGGACAGGCTTTTGCTGAGGAGACAGATTAAATGTGCCAAAAAGCTACTGGGCAGCAGCAGTAGTAGGGCAATATGTGTATCTTGGATAATGGACTGCACCAAAGAATGTGGAAAGAGAATCGGGCTGTGCTTCGTAGATTATTCATAAATTATAGCAAACTCTTTGACTGTAGATCATGAAAACTATGGATTACACTTAAAGAAATAGGTATACCCCTATATTCGATTGTCCTGATGCATAACTTGTACTCAGGACAAGAAGCTAGCCTCAGGACAGAATGAGGAGAAACGGATTAGTTTTCAATTGGCAAGGGGTCAGGCATGGCTGCATTTTATCACTCTGTTTAACTTGTATTCTGAACATAATATACTTAAGGTGTGAACATTGGGTGGAAAGAAGTTCAACAATTTAATATAGGCAGAGGACACCATACGACTAGCAGAAAAGACCTGAAATGATTACTGAAGAAAGTGCAAAGGCAGTTGAACATTAAGAAAACAAAAAGAATGACCACAGATGATGTACATAACTTCAAAGCAGACAATGAAGACATTGAAATTGTTCAAGATTTTTCAGAGTTTGGGTCCAGGTGTTTTGGAGTTCAATTCCATGGTCCTTCATTAGGCCATGATAGCTGGGTATGGTGGCAGTTGTAGTGCAAAACATCTGGCAGGTATGGGGTTTAGGAAGGCTGGAAAGCATCTTAACACTTAGAGACACGGTTACTATTATAGGATTACCCAAAAATGTGGTGTACTTGTTTGAGCACTGGACTATAACTCTGGAGATCAGGGTATGAATCCCTGTTCAGCCATGGAAACCCTCTCAGTCTCGGAGGAAGGCAAAGGCAAAAGCCCTCTGGACAAAGCTTGCCACAAAAACCCCATGACAGGGTCACCATAAGTCAGAAATGACTTGAAGGCCCACAACAAAGAACACTGGTGGTACTGTACAAACAATGGAGGCAACTGTGGTATTCGACAAAGAGAAAATGGTGCAGAAATGTTAGGATCGGAGCTACGCAACGCTCAGATTTTACATTCTAAAAGTGTATCTTCTACCGATGGAGAAGTATGGGGGAGCTCTGTTCCACATCTTCCCAAGATCTTTGCTTTTACGGAAAAATGAGAAGCCAGAAAGTTTTCACATTTAATTCTAACCCCTGCTCTGATATTTCAAAGTAGCTACTGCTGTGCCTACAGGCTGTGTTGTAGGCTGGCTAAACGATTTAGTAGACAATAAATGTGATTTAAAGACTACAGGGGCAGATTCTGAAATTGCATTGAACCTCCCCGAGTCCTATCAAACTCCTATTTAGGGCTTGAAATACCTCAAGAGGTATATTCAGACCTACTTTGCAGCTCTCTTTCCACTGAGACTGCCCTCAGGCGCTGGCCATTTACATAACCCTCTCCTCCATACATTTCCCCCCACACCTTGGAATACAGCTAACCCTTCTCTTTTAACGGTGGCTATAATTTGGCCTTGTTTATCTCCCTCAGAGATCACAAGGTTTCAGTAACCTGTGGGCTGACTTGCTTTGAAAGCCCAGCCGTTCTATGCTGTTCCTCAACAGTGCGAGAAACAATGAAGTAGTAAGAGGGGAGTTTGGAGAAGTTGGTTCGGGGCCGCTGTTCCCAGAATCCTTCTACCAGCATGGCCAGCAGCCATATTGGCAGGGGGGTTCTGAGAGCTGTAGTCCCAAACAGCAGTTCAAACTCTGCGCAAAAAGCAAGATCTTGTACAGACTGGTGAGACACCGACTTAGATCGTCACCCATTCAATGTAAAGCAATCAAAATCCAAATTTGAGCAACCCCCCCACCCAGCAAATGCAGAAAAATGAAACAAAAATACTTGCGTTGTATCAGCATCGCACTGCAATTCAAGTCAGTAAAAATGTCTCCATATATTGAGTGTCTATACCCAGATCTTTAGCAGTTTATTCTCTTTACCCATACAAAAAGCCATGAGCTATGTCACAATCCTCAATTTAAAGAAGGGGCTGCAGAAGGAAAGAGTGAGGTTTGCCCTGGTTCCATTCTGAATGCTTAGCACAGGCAAAACATGAGCCTAATTTCAGACAGTTGCTTTTCACATTATACTTTTAATGCACATGCCTTAGATTTTTTTAAAAAGTTACCCCCAGAAATGTAAATATAATGGTTATTTTAAAAGGTGTGTAAAATTAATATGCAGTTATTACAGCCAGTGCCAGCTCCCAAGTTTATTGGTTTGTAACATGTGAAACCACGTAGCTTCCCATTTAAGTCAGCACCAGTACATAACTGTGTTTTCTGAAAACCTATTATTCAAGAATTACAAGACAAGAGAGCAGCAAGGTCTCAGGTTTGGTTTTTATGGGTCTTATGGATACCAACATCACTTGGCTCTGAGGTAGAGAGTGAACCTTCCAGCTTCTTAGGAGTGTTATGGTGGGAAGTAAAGTGGAGTTTCAGAGACTCAACACACGCTTGTTGTATTGCAGTGTGGGCAACAGGGGACTGAAAGAGAAGTAAAAATTACAGAACAGTCACATTTGAAATGTTAGATTTTTATTGTTTTTGTAACTACATTCATGAAAAGCATTAAATTTGAGCATCAACAGTTAGAAAAGATCATACAAAGAGCAAAATACTGCAAGGAAGGCTCAATTATTATTGTTATAATAAAGCTAAAAATGGTTAAAATTTTCACCGTTGAGGCAAATATATTTTTTCTAAATGACTACACAGAACAGGGGCAAAGGGGAAAAAAAAAACCCCACTCAAGAGGAATGTTGAAGTATCTGTGCCAACAATTTAACAGATGAACATTAGCACATTTAAGAAGACTACAGTACAAACACCTCCTATTTTTCTAATCTTGAGATATGTAGGCAGACCCCTGGACCCTAGATAAGTATAAAAGGTTCTCAAAGACCATCAGGGATTCTATGTCAACCGACCATACCTTTCCACAGAGGAAAGTTTGGTAGTGGAGTAAGCTTCGTGTGCAGAACAGCAGCATCTTTGCAACTACTCCACATCAGAAGAATTCTGTAAAACAGCCACACTGTGCCAAAGATCCCAAGACTGTGATCTCAAAGGACTGTCTCCTAATGGCACATTTCACACTACAAATTCTCCACATGGTAGTGTTCTGGCATAGCTCCCCAGAGTTCACAACGTGTTTTGTTAGGAAACAATCAAACTCTGCTTAGAGTCCAAGGATGGAGAAACTGTGTCCCAAACTTTGGAGACCAGGCAATGAACAGGTACCCAATGAACCTATACAGCTCTGTGGCACAGTGTCTCCTACTTTATGTCCTGCAACAAAATCCAGAGTTGGAATTCTACCCTTTTACAGTCTGAGGACAAGGTAGCTTTTGTCTCAGCATCTCTGTGGAAACAGTCAGCTCTCAGCCTAACAGATGGATTTGCTTCTTGCCCTTGAGCTTATTTCAAGGCAGCAATTTCACCCAAAGCCCTTCACCTATTAATCTGGCCTTCTAGTGATGGAAAGAGTTTTCTATCTGGGGCCCCTCTTGAAGGAAAGTTATTTTCTCTCCTTAATATATGGAAGGGCCCAAAATGTCTCAAGTCAAGTTTGAAAATTAATATCATTGTATAGAAGTCACCCTAGTAATCAAAAATCTAACTTGTGTACAAATGGTTGTAAAACAGAATTGCTGAAAAAATACCCCCTGGTCAAAAATCACGGCAGCCGAATTTCACAGGACCAGCCGGTCCTCTCCTCCTTCCTGAATGACTTGACCAATGAATGTTGGGTTTTGCTGCTTTATAAAACACTCCTTCTTGCACTCCATCAGCAACTGTAAATCTCGCCACATTTTCACTTGCTTCAGATTTGGTCCATGGCTCTTTCGGATATCCTTTTGCTTCTCTCGAAGTTTCTATTATTCAAAAGAATAATATTATTTTGAATATTATTCAAAACTGTTTTGAAACATTTTTAAAAAGACAATAATCAACTTGCACAGTCAGCCCTTCATATCCATGGATTTTTTTATCCACGGATTCAAGCATCCATGGCCTGAAAATATTTTTAAAATATTTTGTGGGGCTTTTGGGCTATGTGGCCATGTTCTAGAAGAGTTCCTTTCTGACGTTTCACCAGCATCTATGGCTGGCATCTTCAGAGAGATGCCAGCCACAGATGCTGGCGAAACATCAGAAAGGAATTTTTCTAGAACATGGCCACATAGCCCAAAAGCCCCACCAAAAACTATGGATGCCGGCCATGAAAGCCTTCAACTCCACATTTTTAAAATATATAAATTCCAAAATTTGATTTTGCCACACTTTTTTTACTAAGCCATTGTATTTAATGGGACCTGAGCATCCATGAATTTTGGTATCCACAGGGGTCCTAGAACCAAACCCCAGCAGATACCAAGAGTCCACTGTATTTATTTTCCAGTGGTGTATTCAAGTCTTTTACTCCAAGTCTCAAGTCAAGTCTTAAGTCTTTACCTTCAAGTCAAGTCTCAAGTCTTTGTATGATACTTTCAAATCAAGTCTCAAGTTGAGTCCTAAATCTGGGAGCCAATATGAACTAAGTCGTACTTCAGAAATTGTGAAAATTAAAAACTGAACTTTGCAAAAAAAAAAAAATTGTACATAAAAGAATAACATATGCATAACTGGATTCATAAGGGAAATATTAAAATATAGCAAAAGTGAATTTTTCCTTTTTAATTCTGAGCCTCACAGAGGAAGACCAAAAATATGCAGAGGTCAGCAAGGGTTGTAGTAAACTCAGCTATATCAAATGTATTGTAGTTCCTTTTTGTAAAGATACTAAAGAAAACGACTGGAAAATGTATTCTCTTCAGCCAATTGCTTTATATACCACTCCAAATGTGATCTGTCAGAATGTCGTCTGCATTACAGTATCTTATCCCTGGGGTTTCCGGGGAATGTGCAGTTTATAAAAGATAGTCAAACAGCTTAAGCATTATCTGTAGGAAGCTGACTTCAGAAATGTTTGTAATTTATTTTGAGCAAACAACTTCTCATGCTTGAATAGAGCAGCTCTTTGGGGCTGTGCATAAACTATTGACAGACACAAAATGTACTATTTTCTAAAAAAGAAAAAAGAATGATTTTAAATAATAATCCATTGCTACCTTTCCAAGATTCTCTTGTTCTGTGATCATCCGAGAATACTGTTCCCTAAAGATGATAACAAATATACTTCATAAAAATGGGAAATAATTATTTGGCATTTATATAGCACTTAAGAGTATCCAAAGAGCTTCTCATACAACATCTCTGTGATCTTTACAACAACCCTGCAAAGGCAGGCTCACATAATTGTACCAGGTTAAAAGATGAAGTCAGAGGCCTTATTCACAACCAGGTCAGGCAAGCCGTGCGTAAGTACACAAAACCCTTTTGAACTTTATAGAGACCACCTGAGGGCTTCTTCCAAAAGGTATCCAGGGATGCCTTTCTTTCACCAGCCACCACTTTTCCATTTTGGTGGCCAAACCTATAGATCTATACTGCTTTTAAAAAAACATGCTGGGGGTAGCTGGTGAGGTAAGCTTACTGGCTTTCCCCCTTTCTCTCTTTTTCTGTTCATGCAAGCTCAATTGGAGATTCTGGAGGCAGCTGCTGTTCACCCTACCTGTTGTCTGAAGGGATCCATGGCCCCAGCAGGATGGGCTAGAGCACAATCCCATCCTCTTCCCAGCTCAGGATTTATTACATCGCTTACTGTAGAAATGCTGCTGTAAGCCAACATTGAAAGTCTCGGTTTCTTTTAACCTTTCTCTCAATGCTGATGCTGCTAAAACACTTCCAGCTAGTCCGAGGGCAAGAGGGAAAAGGAGGACTGGGCAGACATAAAAAGCCTTTATAAAAAGGACCTTAAGTAAGCCTGTATTTTCAATCAAGAGAGCTCCTGAAACCTATGAGTGCGATTCTGATTGTTAATCACATTTTAGTCCCACTGAAACCAAAGGAATACATTTACCAAAATTAACTTCAGTCTCATTGAGTTCACTAGGACTAATCGCTACATGGCCGAATTAATGCAGTTTGACCCTGCTTCAACTGCCATGGCGCAACGTTATGTCATTCTGGGATTTGTAGTTCTGTGGGATATTCAGCCTTCTCTGTTGGAGAGCTCTGTTGCCACAGCAAACTACAAATCCCACAATGGAGCCATGACAGTTAAAGTGGTGTCAAGCTGCCTTAATTCTGCAGTGTGGCAGCCACCTTGGATAGGATATACAAGGCTGGATCCAATCTGGGAGGTTTCTTGTAGCTTTCCATGGGAGGATAGAAAAGATAACCCTGCCCCTGACTGCCTGCTAGTCCATCTATGGGATGTTGCCCTAGTGTTCCAGGCCTGTTCCATCTATTTATACATTCCTGACCCATATACTGCATGCTTCAGAAAGGGATGGGATTTGGGTATGGAGCACATCTATTTTCACAGTCCAGGGCACACATCTTTCTCATAACCTGCATGCAGCTGCTAGAATCCATGCCAAGACAAAATGACCTCAGTTGCCCCCAAGAAAACACAAAGCTTGTCATCTTTCCACAGTTCTTTTTAAGTTCTTCAAATGCTCTTTAGCCCCAACATACAGGCATCAGAAAACTAGACATCTGAATGTCCGTTTTTTGGCTATTTATAATAATGCCTGGAAAGAATGCAACTTAATTTTGAAAGTTAAAACTATATTTAGAGAGGAAAATTAACATTTCACATTCCTCCCTACTGACTCCATGGAACAGAGATGAGGATGAGGATCAAAATGAGGGCATTTCTGGTTCATTAGCAAAGGGAGGTTCTGCTCATGGCTTGTCTGAGTTCGGTTTACATTCCAGGACTCACAAAAGAGACCTCCAGCCCCAAAAGGTTTTTGTAAAAAACTTGCCTTCTCTTTGCATTCTGCATTTATTGAATAGATTTTACTATCTCCTCTTGGGTTTTTGGGAAGAAGTGGCAACCCATCATCTCAACCCACCCACTCACTGAGCCCAGAAACCTCTTCTGTTGTTCCGTGAAGTAAGCAAAACACAGAAAGCAGAGGGAATAGCTTTCCCCCATGACAGATGTGTATCCCTACTATACATTATTGTAGGTCGTGCTCCTCCCACAACGAAAGGATGAACAAGTGAGGTACCTGGGCAAGTAGGAGTCACCAGGATGTGGGACTTGTTCGGACTGGACAGACAAAGGCTGGCATCTAAACCCCTTAAACAAGGAGCATGCCAACATGGCCTCCTGTTTCTGCTTTACGAGATCTAGGATCCCAGATACCTGACTATCCACATGCACACAAGGTGCGGCCTGTAAAATAGCCCCCATTAAAGAGCAAGAACAGTTCAGTGACAAAAGGACTCTGCAAACAAAGCAAATAAAACAAAACGCTCTCAAGCACTGAGCTGCGAAACCCTGGACAAATAAATCACACAGTTGGCAAGTTCCCAGCAGATTCATTCACCAACTTCCACCACAGCCGTTCTCTTTGTTTCTGCTTAAGTGCTAGCATTACTCCTGTTCTCAACATTCAGCTCCCTTCCACCATTTACACAGATAGCAAATCCACTGCAAATATTTAGAGAGATGTAATCTGCTCACTGTCCCTGTCTGCCCTTCCATTCAACTTTTATACATTGAGACTTGTGAGATAAACGACATAAATAGCATTTTGTACTTTGAACATCTCTGTAATTCCCCTTGTAGTCCTGTTTCTACAGGTGGAGTATCCTCAAAGGAGCTGCAGAAAACAGGGAGAACCACAGCCTAGCTCTCTGTGGAGAAGTAGAAATTTACCAAAGAAAGGATTCTAGAGAAAGTTAACATAGACATTTCCTTCTTGTTCAAAGCTAATGACTCATTCTCCATCTGGAGTTAATATGAACTCCCAAGCACACATACCTGATTGCTTTTCTTCTTTCCTGATGATCTAAAGAGAGATACATTTTCATCTCACCTTTCGCCCGCTGGAGATACACATCTAGAATCTAAGAAGAAACACCTGGATGTAGACATCATCCATCTTTGTCTCAGTGAAATCATCCCATGCAAACAAGCCTCTGCAGACTTACCATTTTCATGCAGTTAAGGTGGTGATAGTGACTTTCCTCCTGAAGACACTCTTCTTGAAGGGCCTTCACCTCCTGCAATACGAAGGACACATTTTAACAAGCAAGATCACACAAAATCTAGAGGAAAAAGAACAGTTTTCAACGGCAGATTTATTGACATCAGAAGACTGACAATTGAGGAGCAGTAAGAAACATGTGGTCCTAGATATTGGAGTACATTTCCCACCATCCCTGACTGTGGGCTATGCTGGCAGGGCTAATGGAGGAAAGAACCCAACAACAGCTGCAGGACCACCTACTTCCCACCTCAAGACAGAGTATACAGTCATTTCCCTTTCTTCTTAAGAAATTAAAAAAAAATCCAAAATAACCAATGATATATTGCTCCTCAAGGACTGACACAAGTGACCAATGTTTGCATCTGCTAGGATAACAGAGCAGATACTTGGATATCCCCCACAGTTTGGTAGATGGTCATCTTTCCCACAGTCAATTGTGCTGGCAGAAGAGAGCAAGCACAGTTCTGAGCCCCAAGGCCTGAGCATCTACAACATGAAGGCACTGCATCTTTTCAAGGAAAACTGAAGAGGAGAGGTGCTGTGTAACCCACTATACCTGCTCCAGTGTCGAACGGTTGCTCTCCAAACCTGCTGCACAGCTGTCGTACTGGGATTTTTTCTCTCCACATTCTTGGGTTAATTCCTGGCGAGAAAAGAGGCAGAAGGGTACATGAAGCCTGTCAGCACATGGCCTGCAGGCAGATCATGTTCCTGTCCACTTCGCTGTCTACCCTCAGTCACTGGCACACAGAGGTGCTTACATAAACCACAGAGACATCTGAGCCCTCCTGTTTATGGGGAAGCCTCTAGCCTGGCATGCTGAAGGATCAATAGCATAAACAGCAACTTAGCTTAACAAGCCCTCCCTCCACCACGACTGTACCTCCAGCTTTTTCAATGTACATCACTGTCTCATATCTTGAACTCTTTTAACAATTAATTTCTAATGTGCTCATACCATAGCATGGAGTTTGAGACAGCGGTATTAAAATGAGGCTGGGAAAATTGTTCAAAGGACTGGTTTCCTGAACAAATAGATATTTAAATATCCTAGGAGGTTAACTGTAGCTAGCAAAGGGGTCTGCTAGGGAAAGGACAGCTACAATCTGGGAACTATAAATATAATCTATAAAGTATGGCACAGTATACTATTCCCAAAAGCTTGGGGAAATTATTTTTTGGACCACCCTTGCCAGAATCACCCAGCCAGCATGGCCATTGCTGGATAGGGAGGTGTAGTGGTTGTAGTTTTAAAAAGTAACATTTTTCACATTCTTTAAAGCAGGACGCTGTGCCCAAAAAGAAAGCTGACTTTGGGGCTTTACAGACTGCCCAAAAAGGGCGGTCTGGCGCCACCTCTTTTTCGTCCACACCCTCTCTGTAGCAACCAGACGGAGCGGCGAAGGTGCGGACTAAAAAAGGAGCCTGAATAAGCGCCATTGGGCGCCTCTATTACGTCGCAGCTGTGCAGCGCTGTATAGAAGCTGGGCAACTGCAACTTAGTCACTGCATACGCCGTGTATACAGCGCTGCGCAGTAATGACACCCTCGTCACATGTTAGGGTTGTGGGGCGTGTATACGCTCTGCCCCCCAGGCAATCCTAACATGTGACGAGGGCGCCCCTTAGTGCCCGTCTGTATCGGGCATTTCATTCACATTTTAAAAGACCTAAAGCAGTGGTACACATATTTTTACAATCATAATATGCTAGAAAAGTTACCCACAGAAGATCTACCACGCTAAACATATTTTAAACAAAAATCCTTGCTGGATCAGATCAAAAGACCTTCTGGCTTAACTGCCTTTTGTCAACAACAGCTGAGCAAGAGAAGCAGGGCATGATGAAAGTGACTGCCTTCTATGATTGCTTGCCTCCAGGACCTGTTCACCAGAGATGTGCCGACTCTTATCTATGGAGGGTCCACTTTTAGTCACCACCATAAAGAGTTTGTTGTACGCTGAACAGGTCTTTCAGATCCAACCATAGTATTCTCTGATCAGATTGTAATCACTTTTCAGAAGCTTGTCTCTTCTCAGTGCACATTTCACAACAGCTCCCACTGCTCCAACCCTACTCTGAATTTAATTTATTGATGTCACAGTCACGCTTAGAGCAGACACACTGAAATTAGCCACAAGGTTGTGAGTTCAATCCCAGGCAGGTCTCCAGGACTGACTCAGCCTGGCATCCTTCTGAGGTTGATAAAAGGAGTACCCAGCTTGCTGGGGACAGTTAGCTTACACATTGTAAACTGCTTAGGGAGTGCTTAAGTGCACTGATAAGCAGTACGGATATGTATTTGCTATTGCTATCAATTAAGAATTTCTACTTGGTTATTTGTTACATATACATTATGTTTTCCTCCGAAGAACACAAGGTGGTACGCACAAATTTTTCCCACATCCACTTTATGCTTGCCACAACCCTACAAAGTTGATCAAAAGAGTGACTGGCCCAAGGTCACCCAAAGGTGTTTCATGGGCCAGTGGGGCTTAAAGCTTGCTCTCCTAAGTCCTAGTCCAATGCTCTAGCCTGTATCACACTGGCTTGTTCCACTAATTTCAATAGATCCACTATTGTTTAAAAACTGCATAGGTTCATAACTACCGGTAAGACAGATACACTGTCGTAACACTGGGAAAATTATTCATAGGTCCAATGAATGAGCACAGGAGCAGGCTTGCTAAAGCAAAGAGGATGTGAACATTAATGGAGCCCCCTGTAAGAATGGGATACAAATATTTAAAAAAAAATTATTATTTTTTTTGCTTGTAACCAGGCAACATTCACTCTAAAATGGTTTAGTCCAAAAAAACCTCCCACAGTTTACACATATACAACAGATTGTGCACTTTGGCAGAAATGAATGTTATTTGGTGTGCATCTATTGTAGACCAGCAGAGAGACTCACAGTGATCTATAAGTAAATTTGCTCAATTTAATTTAGAGAGCGCTTGCAAAATCTTGCGCCACCGAATTAGGCCAGTTGCGTTCCCTTCAAACAAGAAGTTTTAAAAATGTACATCTCCTTACCTGGAACCTCTGACGCAAATGCCTTAAATCTTTGATAATTGGAGCTAGGCTTGACTTCTTATCAGCCACCATAGCATTCAGCTTTTTCACCTGTTCGATGGGAAGAAAAGGCACTGTGTGAATATGCTATTAACTGAAAAGGCACTGTGTGAATATGCTATTAACTGAGTAACCAGAAAATCTGGAAGGAAGGCTAGAAATGCAAATAGAGGGGGGGAAAGGGGATAATAAAGTCAGATGGGGTAGACGGAGACAGGGCTTTATAGACAGGGTGGACCATGGAGGCACAACTGTACCCACAGTCCTGCAGGTCTGCCAGAACAGATCCTGCTGGCTAGTAGCAGCTGCTGTATGTGGGAGGTGGGAGGAATATTAAAATAGATCATCACAACCCAGGCCCCATGAACATTCACATGCTGGAAAATGAAAATCACCATTTCAGACATGCTGTTCAGAGTTCGGCCTTTCACTTCGTCCATTTCACTTTTTACTGCTGACACTCTCTCCAGCTCCTCCTGTGTACAGCTGAATCCAGAGACACCTTTCTTGTCTTCAATTGCTTGCTGGTAAAACAGGGAGGAAAAACCAGAGATCACCATAGCTTAACCTTTTCCACAGCAAGTGCCCTCCAGATGTTTTGGACTACAATCCCCACCATCCCTGACCACTGGCCAAGCTGGCTCAGGCTGACTTTGCAGTCTTATGGGGAAGCTAGCAGTATAGGTGCAGATGACAGACAACCAGATTGGTAAACCCTAAGTGAAATTACGGTTTGTCAAAGGTTTGTTTTTGACTGAGCTCATGTGACAGTTTTAAAGAACAAGTATACCTGGGTTGGCATCCTGTTGATTGTTGCCAACTAGATTCAATCCATTCAATCAATTGTTAATGGTGGATCAACATACAGGTCAATATCCCACTGATTCAATGGCTCTACTCTTGTCAGGGCTAACAAGAGGATTTAGATCCTGCTGTAATGTGATATTGTCCTCTTAAAAGCTGAAGGCCAAATGAAGTCTACAGAGAAATGGCTTATAGCAATGGGTAAAGTTTTTGAAAAACGCTGCACTTACTTTTCATGTCCATTATTTTTAAATTGTCCAGGATGAAGTAATCTGAATCTACCGCTTTTATTTATTTACATATTCTGTATGTGAAAGGCTAATGTTTGATCAAGCATGGAGGACTGAATCATATGGTAATCTTAACAGTCCCACCTGCTGCCTGTTCTGCTTTGTTTTAGAAGGAATCATGAGTTACTAAGGGAAGGGGGGCCGGTTTTAGAAAAGAAGTACACACTTGAATACTTTTGCTAGAGTTCTTTCCGTATTTTGCCACAATTTGTCTTATGTCGCTGATAAAAATGTGAATAGTTTTGGGGGAAAGAACATCTGTAAACAAAAGTAACTTTCTAGCAAAGCAAGTGATAAGAGAGAGAGAGACAGACAGATGCCATGGAATACAACAGCAAGAAAAAGGCACTTTGGCACTCCAGATATCTGTAATGCTGTCTTCCATGTGTGTGGGAACAAGTTTTAATTTTTAGCAAGGTTTTCAGCTTCTGCTTAACAGTATGCTAGAACTAAAGCATCATGGCACACTAGCTGTTTTCAGTTTAACGTACAATACCGTCCCACAGCTAAGATCAATCCACAGCAAAGCCAAAGGCTTCGCATCAGTTCCATCTTTTAAAGTACATGTCCAAATGTCTCTGTCTCTCATCATAAAATTACATCATTCAGTGTGCCCAAGAGATGGCTGCTTATCTGCTCTCTCTCTCTCACAAGATTCCACCCTTGCTTCCAATGATATATTTGGCACTGCATCCCAGAGCATCCGTACGATACCGCCTTCAATTTAACCCTCTTGTTTTCATGCTCTTCTGCAACTAAGCTTATAAGCAAGTTTAAGCATGTATAATAGAAATCGTCACACATCGTTTCCTTATCCACTCCTGCCTTCCTCCCACCCACAGTTTTTCTCTGTTGTTTCCATGCTGAATTTGAGACTGTAATCTTTTTGGAGCATAGACCTGTCCTCTTGTACTCTGTAAAACATCACAGAGTCTGATAGCAATATATCACACAGAACAACTACCGTTACTCCTAGTTAAAGCTTAGCCTGCTTGATTTTGCAGGAGGAGTTTCAAAGCAGGCATTTCATGCCAGCTATGTACCATTTCATGGAATGGACAGGATAAGATTGGCCCATTACCAACTGCTGCTGGATATCCTCGTGGCGCTGCCTTAGGAGCTCTTCTGTTCTCTGCAGGATGCCATACTCAGCTGTAATTTCTGCTATTTCCAGGCGCTTCTTTTTGAAAAGTGTGTTTTTGCTTCGCAGCTTATTCACGTAGCGCTTAAACTGGAAGGAGAGATAACAGACATCCGAAATGCAC
This sequence comes from Urosaurus nigricauda, assembly GCA_034509955.1. NCBI lineage: Eukaryota > Metazoa > Chordata > Lepidosauria > Squamata > Phrynosomatidae > Urosaurus > Urosaurus nigricauda. The sequence goes on from JAOEGL010000014.1 coordinate 9,776,833, forward strand.
AGATGTTATATCTAGCATCCACTGCTTTTAAATGTGCACATGCACGTGTGCACACATACAGAGTATATATTTTGGCCCTTCAACTGGGACAAGTATTTCTCTCTCAGCAGTCTTGTAAACGCAAATACAAAGGTAGCTTTATTTTTAAAAAAAAACCCATAAAATTACATTTTAAAAATAGATCTATGATATATATAACCTGTCTCAGTATAAAACATTGTGTCCCTTTTTTGAAAAGCAGAGATTACGGCATCAAGAGAGCCCTCTAGAGTAACTGTATGTTCTATAAAAACTGTCCCAGGCAAAGAGCCCATATGAAACCATGCCCTTCCATGAGTTATCAAGGCTGAGGCTTTGTCTGCCTTTTTCTGCCTTCCATAACTACTTTTAAAGCAAAAGCTGCAAATATTTTTTTAAATGAAAGAACAAATCCATGTTATCACCCAGTGTGTTCTCTATGCAAAGTATGGATGACGAGTATTTTGAAGAACAACCTTCCCTGCTGTGTACAGTTCTCAGACAAGGTCAGGGAAGATCACAGAAGTCATACAATCTAACAATGCAGTTGTCTGAAAATGTACTTTCCAGGGTTTGGCAGAGCTCAGAAATAACTAGTTAATTGGCTCAGCACGTTATTAACTCATTGGATCCCCTAGACTGATGCTGTAGGCAATACTATTATTTAACAAGTTAAAATTTTAATACGTTAGAATTTGTTACAGTGAGCGGGTCATCCTCTGGCGGATTCAGTAAGACAGGAAGGGCCTAAGGAGGAAAAGGGATTCGGATTGAACAAAATGCATCACGTGGCTCTGTTGCTAGGCAGCAGGACCCAGCAAAATAATAGCTTGAAAGCAACTGAAGCATTTGAAGAAGAATGTAAAAGGGGGGAAAAAGAGTCCAGATATGGCACGGGGGAATAATTTGTTTGCTTAGAACTTAAATTGTTGAGACCATCAGAGAATATCTGGCCAGTAAGGCTGGTGTTCCCACATATTGGCTTGTGCATCTTTCTCAGGAGTGGTGTTGTGACTCTATAGCTCATTGCCAATTCTTCCCCTTATTTCTATTGTATGGTACATTATTGGGTAATATATTAGTGTATAATATGCAAATTCTTGTGTATTTCACAATATACAATACTCTGTTTGAGTGGAGCCGCACCATATCCTTTTGTACTCCTTTAAATATGTTTACTGTTGCTCACAGAGCATTAGGCATTTTGACAATTCTGTTGATTTTCCCTCTTAACTCCATCAATATTTCTTCCTCTCTTGGTCCCCCCTACTTCCCTCCTATTCTGCTTTCCACCTACCCCCTGATTCAGTGGGTCACAGACTTGTAAGAGTTTAATGAAGTTGGAGCTATTAGTTTGGAGTCAAAAGAGTCCCCATATCTACTTAAAATCCCATTAACCCCTTTGCGATCCTTTAGTGTGTTTATCATTGCTCAAATGGAGCAATTAGATGCTTAAGGGTAGAGTTTTCATTCCTCCTCCTTCTCTCTTGGCTTTTCTTTCTTGCCCTTTCTGCTTTCCACTGGTCACCTTCTTCAATGGATCTCCTGCTTGGCATTTGCAACCAAAAGGTACTGCTAGCAAAATGTATAACTTCCCAAGCTTGCCTATATATTTTTTTTTCTTTTTTAAAAAATATACTCAGATGTAAATGCCATTCTACCAGGTGTTATTTTTTGGGTTGCAAGAGATGCTGTTAAAAGATATTCACTCCAATGCTCCCCCCCCCACCTTTAAGTTATAATGTGAAACCTTGGTTTTAATGTGAGTGTGTAGCAGCTAACAAATGCTCAGTATCACAGTTTTAAAATATAAGCTGGGTAATGCTAGATTAATCATTTCTCCATTGCAACCCTAAAAACACTATAAAATGCTAATTAAAACAAAAGAGAGAGGCTGAAAAGGAAACCTGCTTCCAGTTGATTCACACACCAACCTCCCATAGAACTTTCTATGTCTCTGCTAACTCTGGAGAAATTCATTTCCATGCACTTTATTAAAGCAGACCATGCTACCTCCCTTCATGAAGATCTAGGAAAATTCTGCATTTGTTCCCAGTCATGATAACAGAAGTTTGAGAGGTAACAGCGTAGCTAAAGTTGGGGAAGGCCCCTGGATATATTATTATTTCCCAAAGGGGGTCAAGACTAATCCTTCTATCATCCATTTCTCTTGCTTAATATAGTGAGCAAACTCTATGCTAGACATTTACTCTGGAAACTCTGGGACTGGCTTGATGAAAATTTCAGCAGAATAACAAGTGGCTTCAGGATTGACAGTTCCACCATCAGAGGATTTGATTTGACATCATTTGATGGAGAAATAAGTGCCAGGCCTCCTGGGACACTCTATGTTGCCTTTGTTGATTTTAAATAAGCATTTGATAGTATTCCTCAGGAAAGACTCCGGGCAAAAAGGAAGGTTTCTTCCCTAGACTGCAGATTATTCAAATTTATCTGTAGACTGTATGAAGATAACTTCTTGAGAATAAGACATAATCCACAGGGACAATTGTCAACCTTAGCCCAGTTAAGAGAGGAATAAAATGCTGGACGAGTAAAAAAAGGGAAAAAATGGAAAAGAAGTGGAAGGAAGAGTAATCTCCAACAGAGCTGCTTTAAGCTTCAGAGACAGAATTCATTTGAAGTCTAACTAAAATCTGTCAACAAATATGAAAAACAAACCAATGGCCCAGAGACTGGATATACTAAACATACATTCCATTCCCCAAGAAATGGGACAGTAGGGACTGTACTAACCATTGGACTACTGCAAGCAAAGTGACACTAAAATTTTCACAAGAAAGACTTTTACAATATATGGAACAAGAAATGGCAGACAACCAAGCTGGGTTCAGAAAAGGGAGATGCACTAGGGATCATATAGCAAACATACAGTGGATAATGAGAGCACCAAAGAAATTTAGGGGGGGAAAACCAGACTCTGCTTTATAGATTATAGCAAAAAATATTCCTTTTACAGATCATGAAAAAAATATGGATGGCTCTGAAAGAAATGGGTGTGCCACAATATTTGATTTTTCTGATGGGTAACCTGCTCTCAGGAGAAAAGGACATTTTGTGAGACATTGAGCCTTCTCTGTCAGAGAGCTCTGATGCCACAATAAACTACAATTCCCAGGATTCCCTAGACCTGAGCCAAGGCAGTTAAAGCAACTAGGGGACTTTTGCGGAAACATAAACCCAGATTTTTTTTAAAAAGGGCACCATGTAGTTGTTGTTTGTGTGTTGGACTAGGATTCAGAGACCAGGGATCAAATCCTCACTGAACCATGGAAGCCCACTGGGTGACCTTGGGGAAGTCCCACTCTCTCATACTAAAAGGAAGGTCATGGTAAACTTTCTCTGAATAAAATCCTCCAAGAAGACCCTATGATAGGGTCAGCATAAGTTGGAGTCAACTTGAAGGCACATCACACTCCAACTACTCGACAAAACCCATGGATTCAGTGAGAAGGAACATATCCCCTTCACCTTGCAACTTTTATAATTGTTACTGCTTTTTTATTGGTTTTTCATGCTCCCCTTTTAAATAAAGTAACTACAAAGCAAAGCTACCTCTTTGCACAGAACCAATGCTCTGACCTGAATAACATCTTTTGTGGCATATTTTCCTGTTGGAACATGCACTCTAGGGAGTATCCCTTTCCTTTAAGAGAAAGAACAATGAGGAACAATGTCCTACAAGGCACTTGCCCTGCCCCTTCCATTTTTTTGGCATGCTCAGGGTGCAGTCAATCGAGCAATTGGACCTGCAAAGAGAAATCTCTCCTGGTCCTCCTTAAAAGAAGAATCTGCATTATTTTTTTTTAAAAAATTCCCAAAATCGAACAGATCTGGATTTTTGGTTGCTCAAGCAATATACCCACAATACTAACCCTGCCCTACTTGCTGTTACAGTGGGCCCTGTGGATGCTCAAGTCCCAACGGTTTAGCAAAATGGTGTCCCTTATATAAAATGGCAAAATCAAGCTTTGCTATTTGGAATTTATACATGTTTTTAAATATATTTCAAGCCGTGGATGGGTGAATCTGTGGATAAAAAATCCGTGGATACAGAGGGCTGACTGTATATCCTGCTCAACATGTGTGAAACCAACAGATTGTTATTAACAAACATCATTGGTTTAGGGTACACAACAACCAAACAGTTATGAGCAGCAACAGTGGTGGATGACACTGGCAGATGATCTTTCAAAGACCACAGCAGTGACACAATAGCTAATGCATGTTAGTACTGTGCAGAGGGGGGCAATGGTGCACCCCCTCATGAGAACCTCTCACCAAGAAAACTCTATGATGAAACAATCCAAAATGAAACAAGAGGGAAGGACTGGACATGAACAAAATGCTAAAAGGACAGAACAGAGGGCAATTACAAGCGGAGATGTGGGAAAGGGCACAAGAGGACTAAAAAAGAAGAGAAACCAAGCAGTAGATGTGCTCAAAATGGAAAAGAATATCTGAAGCTAATGATGCAACTGGAGTCAAGCCAAAAGGACGTTCAGCTGTTGATGTGTGAAAGAAAAGTCTGAAGCTGCACAACACATATTGTAGGGACACGGAATGTAAGGAGCATGAATCAAGGGAAGCAAGACATAGTAAAACAAGAAATGGAACATATAAACATAGCAATATTTAGGGTGAGCGAGCTGAAATGGACAGGAATAGGATATTTACAGTCAGATGATTACAGCGTTCTACTCAGGAAAAGATGAGAAGAAATGGAGTGTCGTTAAGAGTGAGGAGAGATGTAGTAAAATCAGTCAAAAGATATAATACAACCACAGAGGCAGAGGATGAAGAAATTGAAAGATTCAATGATAGGGTCCAGGACAAAACTGATAACACACCAAAACAGGATTTCTTGTTAATCATAGGCAATCGGAATGCAAAAGCTGACAGAAAGTAAAACAAATCTTTTGAGATGTGGTACTGGATTACTATAAAGACAAACAAATCAACCCTGAACTCTCCCTAGAAGCCAAGATGACTAAACTGAGGCTGAAATACGTGGCCATATCACGAGAAGGCATGAGTCGATAGAAAAGACAATAATACTTGGAAAGGTGGAAAGCAGTAGGAAGAGAGGAAGAATGCACACCAGCTGGAGAGACTCAAATCAAGGAGGTCACAGTCCTGAGTCTGCAACATCTGAGCAGAGCTGTTGAAGACAGGGTAACTTGGAGATGTTTCATTCACAGTGTTGCCATAAGTCGAGGTTGACTTGATGGCAGTTAACAACAACAACAACACTGATGTTCAACAGAAAGGGAGCCATTAAATACAAACCTAGCTACACACATGCACGCACGCACGCACACGTATGCCAATGTAAGTTCCTGAGAATAATCTGAATTAGATAAAAGGAGACTCTCTTTAATTATCTCAGCAGGATGCTATAGAAAAATATTTGCAGAAGCTATATACTGCGAATTATGGAGCAGATGGCCAATTTTCCTGCCAGTCCAATTAATGCAATAAAGACCTCATGAGCAGCTAAACATACTGAGTCAAAGCAACCCCAGGCTGTGACAAGCTCTCCATAATCATTGCCAGGTATCTTGAAAATGAGCTCGGACAACCATTTTGGGATATGATTTATTAGAGTCACTTCCACTCCCCATTATGTGAAGCAGGTCCCACGGATTTTAATGGGGGCGGGGAGTGCGTGAGTGTCTGTGCAAAGGCTGCCAAACTATTATGGAGAAGCCGACTTCTTACTCTATCAAAGAAGAAAAATATTCTACAGTCCTCTCATCAGGCAGGCCAAACAGGCAATTTTTTTTATTAATATTGATTAGGAAGCTGTTTCTGGGACACTTCCGGCTCTCCCACCCATTTGGCAAGGCTGCAGGCCTGACAAATGTTCTTTTTTTATTCTGTTATTTCAAGATATATCCCTTAATTCAAGACCTCCTGTTGCCAGAAATGTGACGTGGCTGCCTCATATTGAAACAAACAAAAATATGAGAAAAACTCATTTTCAGGGCTCCAAAGCATCCTGTTCAACAAATGTTTTCAAGCGGCAACTCCAGGTATCTCTTAAAATACTTTTTCCTGGCTAAAATAAGAGACTGTGGACATTCCCAGCTGGTTTTTATCTCCATTGGCCAGGGTTGGCTGGTGTGTGCCAAGTAGCTTAGAGAACCCCAAGAGGATTCACCATGATGTTTTATGTACAACCCAAAGCTCATCCAGAGCCCGTAGTGAGTTTATGTGAGAAGTACTTAACCACCAACTGGTGAGGTCTAGTGGAATGGGCAAATGAAGTGAGACGGGTCTCCTCAGATGTTCTTGTGACAAGGGAAAGTTTCTTAAAGCTGCTGACATTAATCTGGTTAATCAGACCAAATTTCACAGGTGAGCAGGAATTTGAGTCCTCATCTAAAAGCCTAAAATTGTATCAACAGCAAGGTCAAACCAATCAGTGTCAAAATACCAAGGCAAGGAACTAGGGAGTGCTAAAAGCACTGACCACAGAAAGTACAGAACTGAGTGCTGCGACCAACACTCTACTGATAAAGAAAGAGCAGTGCCATCGTTGGCCGTTCATTCCAACCTATTTATATTTCAGTGTGCGAAAAAGGATTTTTCATTCCAAGTAAAAACTTTCAGACCAACAAGATGAATGCTTTATTCATGCCAATGGGTGCTCCAAGAGCATTCATGTGAGCTAAGCTGTATTTTACATCTGAGCCACACCGTAGGTTTGACTTCACTGACAGTTAATATCCTGCTTCAGAAGTTTTTTGGCTGCTATCACTATTTTGCACAGCAGCCTTTGTGTCATCTGTGAAGTCCTGCTGGTTGTCCCTACATAATATATTTCCAGAAGAAAGCATTGAAATCCTTTGTTCCTACTGTTTGTGAAGACAGTTAAATGAAAGAACAAGTAGTGGGAGGGAAGAGATGCACATCTATTCCTGCAATTTCTTATACTCACAAGGAGTGCATTTGAGTTTGCAAAGGCTCTGCTCAGTTCAGAGAAAAGGCATACCTCAAGGATAGGCAAATCACAGTTTGTGGGCCAAATGTAGTCTCCCATGAGCTTTTCTGCTTCTCTTCTTCTGGAGGGCATCTTATGGTAAAAAACCCTCCAAAAACCACAACATTGCTACTCCTGGAGACCTGAAGGATAGCAATTTGCACTGCTATAGATCCTATACTAAAAAGTATCCCTTCCAGACTGATAGAACATGAAAATACAAATCAGATGTCACTTCCAGCTTGGTTTTGGACTGAAAACTGGCTGAAAATGGAGTGGAGGGCCCTTCATAGGGAAGCAGGGATAAAAATCTGCCTGCATGTCCACCACAATTGCCCATCTAAGGTGAGGAGTACTGAACTGGATAGACCACTGGTCTCAGCTGGGATAAGGTATGTGCCTATGTTTCCTTACCAGAAGCACCCTGAGCCATTGAGGTTTTATCTAGCTCAGGGAACCTTTGTCTGGATGCTTAAATATATAAATCCAGGGAAACCATCTTGCCAGCCAATCGCTACTGAACCATACTGAAGGCACTGTTAGGAGGGTGAATCTGATCATACACCAAGGTCAACTTCAGTGCCCTTCCTCTAGGTTAGTGCTGTTCACTGTGCAACCCCTGAAGATGATGGGAATTTTCCTGGCTGAGGAGGCCAGATCCCTTCCCACAATTCTTGACATTCTCACCAGGACCCCACTCTTTCCAGGATTCCCTAGCCATACCCTTCTTCATTTGACTGCGGAATACCTGTATAAAGTCATACCTTGAAATGGACTAGAGCCTTCTATTTGAACTGATTTTTTGGAAGATCTCTGGATTTCATCTTTGATCTTGCCACCCACATCTATGGCCCTAAAAGCTAAACAGCCAACTTTAAAATGGAAAACAAACAAACAAACAAACAAAACTACTACCAGTATCTATGAGACAAATAACAATTTGATTTCTTTTTCACTCCCAGCAGGCTGGTGAGGCAGGGGGAATCTAGGCTCCCCAGAACCTATGTTCCACTTTGAAGAGAACAATTTGCTGTGAAAGGGAGCTAAAAATATCTCTGGTTTACCTAGGATCACTTGTAATTGAACCACCTACCCTTTCCAAGCAGTGGAATGCAATTCTCTAATTTTCAGGATCTAACAGCTGCAGGGAAAAAAGGTTGCCACTGTTGTCTGTGTTTTCTTTGTTTTCAGTGCTTTGCTCTATAGTTCTTTTAAGATTTCACTATCTTTGCAACAGATCAGACTTCGCTCCTCCCTGCCCCCATTTTTGTTACAGTTTCTACCAAAACCTCTCCAGCTGTATCCTGGCCTGAGCTTGCCAGTTTCAGCCATCTGCCTGAGAGCTGGCCTTTGGTAGGACTGGAAAGCTGTGTGCTCCTCTGCATCATTAGAGGAGAAAGCAACATGCTGGCTAGTAGAAACATAAGCCAGGGCTGACCTTTCCATGGATGAAGTGCTAAGACTTCAGCTGAGGATACAATTGCTAGTATGTGAAAGGCCAGGCAAAGAAAGCATTAATTCATTTGCGTGCCAAAGTCAGCGAGGGACAGACCATAAGGGGATATGCAACAGTGGTGGGCGGGGGACAACAACCCAGGCCTCACAAGAAATCATTAGGATCTCCAGCACCATGTCCAAAGTTTTAAAGAGATATACCAAACTGTCTACAAAATACTAGACAGGAAGTAAAGTGATGTAAAAGCCACCTCTCAATGCAAATGTTTCAGGATATAAAAAGATACAGAAATGGCAGCTCCCCAAACTGAAAGGGTGTTGGAGTCCAGCACACACTGCCTTCTGCAGTAGCCAGCAAGACAGTATGGGGAAGTTCAGAAGGTCAGCCAGATGGTATTATCTCCTAGGCTAGTTAAAAGGAGAGCTTGAAAAAACAAACCTTTTTTGGACACCAACCCTTAGATTTCCCCCGTTTGTTACAGTGCTCTTTTAATAAAATAATAATAATTTATATAATGTTGAAATAGGGGAGCAGTGCAGGTAAATGCAACAGTATATAAAATCCTACAAATCACATAGAAAGGTTCTCCACCCTGTCTCAGGGTCATCCAATGGAATTCATCTGCAGGAGATTCAGGACATGTACTTAAATGTATGGAATTCTTTGCTACAAGACGTAAGGACAGACAGCAGTGGCTTTAAAAGGAGAGGGGACAAATTCATGAAGAAGTCAAGAAGTGATTATGAGCCAGAAATGAGGCTTCTCTGTCAGGGGCAATATCTCTTCCAACTGCAGGGAAGCAACACTGAGGGAGAGAGCACCAGGTTGAGGAATGGTGTCTAGCCTGATTCTTGCAGGCCCCTCTGATGTTTCTGCAGAAAGGCTCCTGTGTCTAAGCTTGTATTCCATTATGTTTTTATTTATGTAAGTCAACACTGTTCATACACTCATAGCCACTCTTTGTCCTCTCCCCTGATCTACATTCCAAGGCAGCCATAAACCCAACCACTTTCTACCCCAATTTCCTGTTCTGGTGCTGCTATTACTCTTAGTAACTCAGCTACTCAACAAATTGTTCCCGTCATCACGTGAATTGACAACGTGGAACATTTTATGTACTTTACAATACAGTGAACACCCAAGAGATAAGACAAAGTGTTAGCACCTTGCTTGCTCTCTTGCAACACTTGGCTGCTGGGCAATTCATCACTGCTTCTGCCACAGCAGGAATATAATAAATTGCAGCATTCTGCTTTCAAATCCTACCAAAAATAAAAGTCCAGTGTGAATGTGAAACTAGTATAATATAATGGCGAGGAAAAACAAAGGGTTGGTATATCATGAGGATATAAAGCTAGGAGCATTAGGGGTAAACGCTTCTATGGGAGCCTTCTCTCAGAATGTCATTTTCCTTTAAAGACGCTAATCTCAAGAGTTTGTCATCTAGTTGTCTTATGGTGCAAAGAGTGACTGCTAAAGCCATATTTGGTATGGGAAACTGTGCCCTTGACTTCAAACAGAGATGAGAAGAAAGCAAAGAGGGGCAGATCTCTAATCTGAAGTTCCTCACATTCAGCAAGTGTCCCAGACTTCTGCTGCTTCTTCCTCCTTTAGTTGTCAGTCACTCAATATTTTTCTGTAACTATTTATCTCATGGTCTTTTCTTGCCAACCAAACCTGGCTAACAATCCCCGGGCCATGAAATTCTATAAATTGTTGTTGCTACCTCCATCTGAATCCACCAGTCTTGGACCCATGTGCAGTTGTAAAAACAGAAACAGGAGGGAATGGTACATTGGGGCTTATTGTGAAAATCCATTCTTCTCTGCAGAGGTGACATTCCTGAATGGGTTAACTCCTGCTGCTGCCCAGGCAAGACAAGTGATCATGTGATTGCAATAGAGACTTTTTAGATTAGATCCCTGGCTCCTCCTGTCAGTTTTTTATAAACTGAAACCAGAAAAAGAAAGTAAAACAGGCAAGGAGAATTAAAATTGCCAAGATGAAGCACAAACGTGGTTAGATATATAAAATTTGACACTGTGAGTCTGTATGTCTCCTCCTCTGTAGGCAAGAATGACTCTTCACAGTAAGTCCCAATGTACCATTCTCTGTCAGCAGAGAAGGAGCTATCCATGAATGGGATTTACCAAAGCCAAAAGGAATTCAGAGGTGGGGTGGTGGCAAGAAATGTAAATGTAAACCACCTGCCAAAGACCTTGCCTACCAAATGCTGCTATTGCAGAGGCAATTTGTCTAATTTATAGTGTTGGGTGAAAGTGGTGGGGTTAGACCAGGTTGCTGCACTAATGGAAGATGCAGCTGAAAGGGTTACTAGCCTAGTACTGTATGCTGTTACATCCTGAGGCTTTGGTAAGCCTAGAAGGCCACAGGCCATGCAGATGCAAGCTTTTAGTCAGCTAGTTAAGGGGGTTAAAAAGGAAACAAAAAGGGGCTTAAGACCTTCTGAAAGACATGGGTGAGTAGGATATGGACAGAAAGGCAAAATAATAGGCTGTGAGCTTTGGAATGAAGAATGGGCTTTAGATAAAACCCTCAGGTCTAACCATAATGAAATAGAGTTTCTGTCGAACCTGCACTGGGAAGCAGCAATGGAACAGGCTGCAAGTTAGGCAGCTCTTCTCACTGAGGTGGTGGCAATCAGAAAGAGAATTTTAACTGATTGAAGCCTTAAAGGGATGGGTTCAAAACATGGTCTTGAAAAGGGTTCAGAACCTTGCGATGGTTCCCGTTCAGAAAGCAGTATGCCACAGGACAACTAAGGAGAGACACCCTCTGAAAAATCTCTTAATGTATGGAGGATTGGAGAAAGGAAACCTGCGGATGGAGGCAAGAGCTGAATGCTATGGAGCCTTTCATGTAGTTCCAAAGATTCTAAGAGCAGAGCTGAGGCAAGAGGAGAGAGTAAGGTGTTTACAGTTCTCTCAGAGTAGTCTAGTTTTAGGTAAGCCAGCTGTTCTGATGCCAGGTGGCTAAGTGAATCCAGCTTAGATCTGGGTGGTGAATAGGGAGAAACCAGGGTTCTTAAACTACTTAAGGCCTATGGAGTCATATACATATATGTATCTTTTTTTAAAAGGAGCAGTTTGACTAGCCTTTCAATAGAAGAGTGACACAACCAATGTGTTTATGTGTTAAGCAGTTGGTTTTAGGAAGCTAAGATGCAAAATAATGCCACGTCTGGGCACAGAAGTGGGCTTTGGGCTTGTGATTCTTTATCCAAAAAACATGACAAAACAAAGTTAAAAATTAGAGAGTTTTTCACCTATACTGGCTGCCCACATCATCCCCAATCCTCAGCTGGTAGAGGGCATGTACACATATAAAAAAACCTGATACTCATTCACAATTTATTCCTTTTCCAACCCTGCACTGGCCTTGCACTTACCTCATCACCCTTTAAGACCTCTGCACCATTCACCTCCCGAGCCTGGTTTGACTTCTGCAACATTTGCTTCTCTAGGTTGGACAGCTCCTCTTTGGCTGCATGAAGTTCTTCTGCCTTGGCTGTCTTCTTCCGGGAAATGATGGAAGCCTGGTGGAGGCAGGGAAAGGGGGTTAATCAGATCCATTTTCATAACAACATCCTTCAATTTTAGGAACCGGAAGAAGGCAAGGCAGAAACACAGAAGAGTGGCATTCAAGAAGGACTTGCAACTGAATCCTTAGAAATTGCTAACACAAAGCTTGCTTCCCCTCGTGTTTTGGGGGAAGTAAGTGCCTTAAGACTTAACATAATGCATTCTTTCATCATAGAATTTAAGGTGGCCTATAGAGGGTCCCTTCCTCTTCCATCTAGGTTTTGAGAAAACCCATTGTTTCATTTCAGTTACATTATGTACTCACTGGCCATGTTCCAGGACCACTATGCTGTTATAAAGAATGAGACTGCGGTGGAGTTTAAAACATCCAAGTTCTACACTAGCATCTGATGCTTTCTTTGTGTCCATTTTTAAAAGTAAAGTAGACTTTAAACTGTTTTGCAAGCATGCCTCTATAGGAACAGCAAGCTATATTCTGCCACTATTTTATCAGTGTCATAATGCAGATATTTTAATTTAACCTTACACTAATTTACAGAAATATGCACCATACACATTAAGGCAGAGAAGAACCATAGGAAATCTGGTAGAAAATGTCCCATATTACAAGATGATCAGAAAAACAAATTTTGCTATTTATTAAATCTTCTAAAAACACAAACAATTTAATACACCACGTGAAACGTGAATAGCAGACATTACTAATTTGAATGATAAAGCTTTAAAGTCTGGCAGTTATAAATACCAATTATAATGAGAAGGATACAGATTCTACTAATCTTTTAAACTGGGACAGGATTTTTTATAGAAATTTCAAGATCTCTATCCTATTCCTGCACTGGAGGAAACTAATATCCAAGTCCTTTACTGGAGGCATAACTCACCTCATGTCTGAAGGCAAGAAGACTTGCCATCTCTCTGAACCTGAGGCCCTCCAGACCTGTTGGTTTACAGTCTCCATATACCCCCAATACAGGTTCTGGTTCAAAAAGGATGCAGTACCACATTAGCATTTGATGGCCAGCAGTTTTCCAAGTCTTTTACACCCATTACCAAGTCTTTTACACCCATTACCCAAGACTGTTTGTTTAAAATATTTAAGCCTGGCTTTCTGCAATTGCTCAAGGCAGCTGACAGTAATTCAGTTGGGAGATGCCAGGAATTGAACCTGAGACCTTGTGTCTGCAAACCATGCTCTCTGCTACTGAACCATGTCCTTCATCTATCTCACATTAATAAGCCTATGCGAAGTCACTGTGCAGACGGTAGAAATACAGAATCTGATTTCCGTGGTGACATGGTACAATGAAAGACAGCAGTTGATCAAATAATTTTATTTCATCCGTATCTCCTCAGGATAAAATTAAAATGCACACAAACACACCAGACATTGCTTTTCATATTATCTCTCACGTAGTCTATTCAATGTTCCTTGTTATCTAATCCAAGAGCAAACATTAGAAACATAGCTCTACATCAAGAATAGAACACTACAGATCAGACACACAGTTTCATATTAAGTTACAAGGTTCTTAAAATTAAATACAACCCCACTGCTCTTACTTTTTGAAACATGGGTCATACAACAGTGTAAGCAGCTTTGGGAATAGCCTCCACTCTCTAGACTAAAAAAAGCTTTCTGCGTTCTATCAGAGATGATTCAGCCTGTGTGTTATCCAACCCTGTGCTTCTCCAGACTGGGCCGGCAGTGACAAATTGTGTTAAAAACACATGGGGTGCTCTTGTAAAGCTGACAAAAGTGTCCTGTGGAGCTGAGTAGAGACTGCCATATGTTTTTGAACTAAGAGAAGAGCTCTGAATTCCTGGAATCACTCACCCAAGGAACGTCAGCACTTTATATTAACAGCCAGCTGGTCTCTTGTACCAGCACATTATGTAGCATTCTTAACCTTGTCACACAGCACTCACAAAAACAAGAGGCTTCAGGTCACATTTGCCACCCAAAAACATAATGTATCAAACTAAACATTCTGACTACTGATTTCTGAACCACGATAAAAGTACATATACATATATTAATCATCAAATCTGTGGAAACATATCAAGAAGCAAGCCGGAGTCAAGTACTAAATTAAACTTCCCCGTACGCTGCTTTGCTAGGAATTTGTCCTTACCTGTTGACGGTACATTGAAAATTTACTATCGATTGGTTCATATTTCATCATCCTCTTTTCAACTAACTGGTTGATTTGTGCATTGACCTCATTTATCTGGAATAACAAATTAAAACGTTTAAAGAGGTTTTCATAGCCAACATGAACGGGGATAATTCTGCTGCACTGTCACAACAAGTATTCTATTTGAATTCAGAGGCAACTTCCAGAAATGGGTTCAAAACATAATGAAGGATTCAAATGAAGCAATGTTACAAATGAAGCAGGCTCAGACTCAGAAGGAGGAGAAGTAAAGACAGGAGAAAGGAACATCAACAATCTAAGATATGCGGATGGCACCATACTACTAGCAGAAAACATCACAGTCTTGGAACAATTACAATAAAAGATCAAAGAAGAAAGTGCAAAGGCAGGCTTACCGCTGAACATTAAGCAAACAAAAATAATGACCATGGAGGATCTACACAAGTTCAACCTAGATAATGGAGAAATTGTTAAAGAGTTCCCACACCTTGGATCAAACACTGATCAGAACAGAGACTGCAGTCAAGAAATAAGAAGACTGAGAATGGGAAAGGCAGCCATGAAAGAACTAGATCAGATCCTACATAGTGTTCTCCTAGAACAAGGATGGGAGTTCAAAACAGGGCTTGGGTTTCCATCATGTCCATAATCCTCTCAAACAAATGCATTCAAATACTTCATGTCAGGGGGGCAAACCTCTCCACTCAATATCCAACAGACAAGTACCTTTTCAATGTTGTATGAATGAGGACAAAGTGTCCAAAGGTCATGTGCCCGGTGCTCTAGCTCACAAATACAAAACGAGTGCCCTAGGATAATCACCAGGAAGCCCAAAGTTATGTTACCCTGGGACAACCCTCAGAATCTATTTCGGGAGATTCTGATGATGTAGAGGCAGTTTTGTTGCAAACGAGTCCTTGAAGTGCCATTGCACGACAATAGTATACATTAAATCAAAGCCTGACAGGAGATCAGTGACTTTCAGTCACATGATGCTCCCGGTGCTGGTGACTCATGTCCTGCCTGGGGGCTTCCCAAGGCACCTGGTTGTCCACTGTGGGGGAAAAGGATGTTGAACTGAATGTACCATCAGGTTAATCCACCTGCTTTCTTCATTTCATTTATTTATTATGTCAATTTACATCCCTAATTTGTACAACGAGTACCCAAGGCAGCCAACAAGGGTGGTAAGCAATGGAACTACAATAGCAGGACAATCCTAATACTAGGCATTTCCCAAGCTTTGGCAGGGCAAAAGACAGGGAGAGTAGGTATACCTTCAGGCTATGTGTATAAGGTGTATAGGAAACATAAATGAACTTTGTGTTTAGACTTGGCTCCCATCTCTGAGATATCTCATTATGTATGTATATGAAAATACAGGTATACTCAAATCCAAAGAATTAAAAAAAAACCACCATCCTGTCTTAAGCATTTCAGATAAGAGAGATTCAATCTGTAGTTTGATTTAGAATTAATTATAATTCTGTTTAGCTCAATAGTGGTCATCTATACAGTTTAGCTCATTGCTGAAACTGTCATTCCAACATTGTAACAATACTTTTAAAAAAATCCAAACATAAATGAAATACTGAATTTGTGTGCATGCGCACGCACACATACACATATATATACGTTCAAAGACATAGCCATGATAGTCTGGATCAGTATGCAAAGGGATTCTTGCAGCACCTTTGAGATGAACTGAGAGAAAGATGTCTGTAACATCACCTTTTGTAGACTGGGTCTACTTCATCAGATGCAAGCAGACTTATCCTACAAAAACTTATGCTGCAAACTTCTTTTTCTCAGTTCATCTCAAAGGCGGTACAAGAGTCCTTTGCATGCATACATGCGCATGCAGCACACATGCACATTTATCTTAGAACAGCTGTGCTCTTCTATAACACTAGCACATCACAGCTACATGAGAAAAACAAACTCTGTGATCCCAACAGAGAAGGGTATAAAGATGTGCTAACCCACAGAGCTCATTTCACTGTGGAAATACAGGATGTTCCTTAGCTACTTCTCCATATGTCTAATAAATGTCAAAGCAGATCTGGAACCTATACAAGATTAGCTATATGTAAATTTCATAGTCTGTATTATCCATTTCTAGATTTTCCCATGACAATTAAAAGATGGTACTGCAATTCAGAGGTTGGTTGTCAGGAAGGAAAGAGAAATATGTTAATGAAAGCAGGGATAAGAAGGGACACATATCGGTCAAGATTCTATGTTGGAGTTGCATAATATAAATCTCCTACACATTAAAAAAAAGATGGTACTGCAGTTAAAGACTCTTAACAAGCTCCAGGTTCGAGATTTCAAATGCTGCAATAAAAGTGGTGAATTGTTATATTAACATTAACCGTTAAATAATCTGTAACTTTACAATCTCAGGAAAATCTCAAAAGAAGGGCAGTCTTTCATATGAGCACCATTCCTCTCATGCCAAGGCAGTCATTACTGCAAAAATATCTGGGACCTAATTCTACTCTTCACTGCAGGTCCCACAGGAGCCTTACACCAACACACAGGATTGTGAAGAAATGAACTTTTTCAAATGCATAACCCAAATGAGTAACATCATTTCCCTAATTAGCTTTGAGTAATGTCTTTGTAGAGATATTTAATGAGCAGCTTGGAGATTTTTTTGAAAAAAAAAATGGAGAATTTAAAAGTAAATTCCTTACGATTTAAAAATTGGTGAAAACACTGGAGAGAATTTAAGATGTAAGGGATCCAAACTGGCTACAAGCTGGGAAAATGCATGTCAAACCTGATCACATCCATTTTAAAGTAAAGTTCAGTCACACCCAGGCCACTACCAAAGCAGTATATGCTCCTGTGAATATGGAACACAGAACCAGAATGCCATGCATCCTTGTGGGTGTAATAGCTTTGAAGTGATTCCAGTGGGAAGGAGTAGAACTGGAATACATAAAAAACCAAACTGTATCTCCCCAAGGTTGAAAATATATATGTATATATAGGCATTTTAGACACAGGCATTTTAATCAGTTCACCAATTCAAGAATGTCTGTGTTGGTAACCAACTTGTCTGTTAAAGGCCACTGTTAAAAGTAACAATCACCATCAAATGCAAATCAAACCCTACCAGAAGTGTAAAGCAATTGAGACAACTGTGTGTATAGAAAGAACGAGCTATTTAAAAACAGCCCTATCTAAATGGAAATAAATTATTTGAACTCTGCTTGTTAATAGTGACATGCTTTTTTTTCAGCCAATAAACACAGGAATGGAAAGTCCCCACCATCAACATACTTTGGTTTCAAGTTCACTGAGATCAGACTGGCCCATTGCTGGCTCTGCAACCACTTTCTCCAAAAGGTATAGTGACTGCTTCTTTTCTTCCAGTTCTCTAGGAAATTTTTCAGAGACCAAGTACGTATTGAACTTTGTTTCCTCTTCCAGTCTCATCATTAAGCCTAAGAAAACAAAACAACCCAACGTCACATCAATGTACGACTAAACAAAGCAACAAGGAGGGTGATTTGGTTTCATACTGTAATAACTGTAATTTAAGCCAACTATTTAGCAGTCAATTACATTAATTTCTGTGCCAACTAATAAGAAGTGAGTCTCCTGAGTTGCAATTTATACGGTGTGGGGATAAACACACAACCTAGTAGCATATAACACTGCAAGTCATATTAGTCTTCCTTTCTAAACAGACTATGAATTCTTGTCAGTTTGTGATGTTGTGATGTTGCCATGACGACATCAGCTCAAAACTTAGAAGACAAAACTTTCACAAGCACTGTGGAAAAATTTGGAAGCAATGTGTAGCAGCTCGTGCATACACTGACTTGTGTGTTGCCAAACAGATCCCACGAACACACTCCACCATCACTGGATTGTGTCCAAAATTTGTCCCAGTCATTTCCAACCATGGATGAAAAGCTCAAGGCCCACAAACACACCAATTTTAGCACTGCCCTGGAGGGTCCTCTAAAGTGACGTAGAAAGGCTTTCTCTTCCATGGCTACTCATATTATAATAGCAAGTTTTTCCTACTTTTCAAAGCAAAACTGGTTATTTTCCAATACAATGTTATTGTGGCTTGTCACGGTTAAATTGTGGCACGGTCAGTGACTGAGAATAAGTGTTGAAAATACGGTGGAAGAAAGTTTTTGAGACCTGCACTCCAATATCCAACTTGATAATACTAGAAATGAGAGAAAAAAGTTAAAACACAAAAACTGACTCATTGTATGTACATGAAGAAAAATGGATTGTTGGCCAATTTTGGAAGCTGCATGGAAATAGTGACGTGTTCCCAAACTCTGTGAGGTTAGTCACATGGGAAAACAAGTTACTCAGTTCTTTTGTATTTTCTTTTTTCTTGCAGCTTCTTGCATTTATTCAAATAACCATAAGCCATTGACCATTTTTTAAGGCTAGAGGAGAAGGAATAAAGAGCACTTCAGGGCATTCCATTCATCTGAAAAAACGTTTTTTTTGGGAAAAATATAGAATCTCTGTGTGTATAGACTGTACCAATTGTTTGATTCCAGACCTTAAGCTTATTCAAGTTCCGGTTTGCCAACAGCATATTTATATGTGAAAAGCTATTAATAGCTATTCATCATGCTTTCCATTCTGATATTTTTGTTGTTGCAAGAAAGATTCAGGAAGAGTTGTTGGCTTGCTCAGGCATGTGGGAACTAGGCACCCTTCCTTGCTGGCCTACAATAATGAACTTGCCCCAGCTAGAAATTTCAGTGCCTTTTCAAGCATGTAGGATGACAAGTGCATACATTGCCTGCAGCATGGCTTGAGTCAAAGGCACTTTTCTTCTGAGATCTAGATTCCTCTGTTCTTTTAGCTTGTGCACAAACACATATTACTAAGATTATAGGAATAATCTAATTCAAAGATGCAATTCAAAAAGTGTGAAATGCACTGAAATTACATTGATTTCAAATGGAACTTAAGGCAGAACAAACTGGTTGTTGTGCTTGTTAGCTGCCCTCAAGTTGACTCCGACTCATAGCGACCCCATGGATGAGACATCTCCAACAATCTCTATCCTCCACTGCATTCTTGCTCAGATCGTGCAAGCGCTTGCCCACAACCCCCCTAACTGAGTCTATCCATCGGGTTTGTGGTCTTCCCCTCTTTCTCCTACCCTCTACCTTTCCTAGCATTATTGGTTTTTCTAGTGATCCGTGCCTTCTCATGATGTGGCCAAAGTCTCAATCATCTTTGCTTCCAAGGAGAGCCCTGGTCTAATCTGTTCAAGAACCCTTTTGTTTGTCTTCTTGTCTGTCCATGGGATCATCCTAAGTACTCCTCTCCAGCACCACATTTCAAAGGAGGTGGTTTTCTGTCTGTCTGCTTCCTTCACTGTCCAAGCCCTCGCATCCGTACATGGTAATTGGGAATACATTGGCCTGCACAATTCTGGCTTTAGTGTTCAGTTGTATGTCTTTGCTCTGCAGTATCTTTTCCAGCTCTTTCATAGCTGCCCTTCCCATTCCTAGTCTTCTTCTTATTTCTTGACTGCAGTCTCCATTCTGGTCAATGTTTGATCCTAGATATGGGAATTCTTTCAATTTCCCCTTCCTCATTGTCTAGATTGAATTTGTGTGGTCATTGTTTTTGTTTTCTTTATGTTCAGCATCAGACCTGCCTTTCCACTTTCATCTTTGACCTTCCTTATTATTGTGTGGCAAATATGGGGGTCACTTTCCAAAGTCTGGTGTAATGCTAATATTACAGGAGAAAATCCATGTGCAAATTGAAACTTCTTCCCCTTACCATTAACACACTCCAAGCGATACATCGCTCAACTTCCCAGCTTCTGTAAGCTGTTTTATAACCTTCTTTTCCTCCCACTATACCTCATCTGAAATGAGCCCAAGGGACCTCATAAGCAATAATAGTAAGGCTTTGGAAGGGTTAAACATCCCAAGTGCCAGTTCTCATCTACAGATACCTACCACCCTGTAGGTTACCTCACAAACACGCATTTGTGAAGGAAGCACCTGATTCTGCCATAAGCATGCCTAAGGCTTGTTATTTCAAAAAGGTAAGGAATGCCTTGAGTTCCTACAGTGCCACTCGTAGGGTGCTCTTGTCGATAAAAGTTTGGGCTACAGCAAAACAGCTAGTATCTGAGATGTTACAAAATGGTTTGCATGTTATTAGCAAGTCAAGAGATGCTACAGATTTTCAAGATGCAGAACAGGCGACGCTGGGGGGGGGGGGGACAAGTTAGGCAATGTGCTACAATCTTTTATGCAAATTCTGTGCCTTCCACCACATACCCAGACATCAAATCTCCCTTTCTGTGGGAAAGAGGCACTCATTGATTAAACTAACTCAACTGTACAAGTCAGGATACCTGTTTACATTATTAGGAAAATGTCTAACTCTGCACTGGCAGGGCATCATTCACCAACAAAACTCCTGTACAGTAGTCACTTCCTCTCCTCCTTGCTTACCACTGACAGTATTTCTCAATCTAACTCTTCCAGTCCTCATATAGATGCCAAAAAGAAAATTGTGTACTGTGGACAAGGACCAAACATTTAAGTCATTCTCTTGACATGGTAAGCATCAGCCATTTTGTGCTTTTGCCGGGAGAAACGATTAAAGCAAAATGAGGCCTATCTTGTTGAGCAAAGCATGAGTTAATGGCTTTCCACTACTTTGTCTTGGTGGTCACTGTAGTGTGTCATATCCAAGGCTCAAAAAAAAAAAAAATCAAAATAGTAGAAATTGCAAATTCATTCTGCTTTGTAAGGGGAAAAAAGATCACCACAACCCAGATAAACTGAAACTCTCCAAACACCATAAATTTATTCACCTGCTTATATCTTCCCTGTTGAAATAAATGAGATGTCAAGGTGCTTAATTTTCTGTGGATTTTATCTAACTGTTATTTAACTTATTTAGAGTGCAATTTGATCAACAGTTCTTGTAAGGAAGACCCAAAGAGGAAAAGTTATGCTCAATACTTTACAGAACTTTACAAAAACCACATACACCCCCCCCCCCATCACTGCAATTATTGCATATAAAAATTCGAATCCAGTCGTGAAGGGGGAAAGTGAGTAGAATCAGTAAGATAACAAACATGGATTAGCATAAGCAGAGAGTCTGCTTATAAGATAGCTGTGGTCCAGAAGAGCTTAGCAGCTCCAGCTGCAGGACCCACTTTAAAAATAAACACCCTGTTCAACACACTCTGGAATTCTTCCCCCACCTCAAACAGGTCCATGTCAGGGTCCCTGTACTTCAAATCACCAACCCCCACTTGTATCTTTTCTTTATTCTATATTTTTTCTCCCCTCTCCAGAGAAAAAAGCTCCCAGAGTCACTTACATAGATCAATAAGAACAAGAACCAAGAAAGCCCTTGCTCACAAGCTTACAAATTAAAACGCAATGTGCAAAAATAAACATGGGGAGGGAAGACAACAATAAGCAGGATCAGGCACCAATTCTTAAAAGTTACGAAGTTCATATATTGACTAGCTGCATCAGTAATATTTCAGGTAAAGGAGCTGGTCTCTCAACAAAGCTAAAAGAGAGGGGCCATCCATCCAATCTCTTCCTCTTCTGCAGCCAGATATGCCAGTTAAAGCTGCCTCCCTGTCACAAAATCTGACAGGAACCACTAAGTGTCCAATGTCAGGAACCACAGGGGCAGAAGCAACTGCCCAGTTCTTTTTCACTGTTGTTAACCTTCTTCAACTACGGAATGGGCGTCTTTTGGGTCCAGACTGCAAGTGGATTCCTTACCAGTGTTCCCATATCACAAAAACCTACGGTGGTAACTAAAAAAAAACCCCTCTCCAATAAGGACAGATTATCATCAAATGGACAGAATCTTAAAGTGTTGAAATATCAACAAAATATAACAGAAGCCTTGATTCAGATAACGCACAATACAAAACTCATGAAGGAGAATTCTATGACTGCCTCAAATGGATTCAGTTCTTGTTTCTCTTACTGTTCAAAACTCATCTATGTACATATCACTTTAGCAAGTGACAAAATCATAAAGAAAGGTTCCTATCAATAGATGCAATTACCCACACTTTGGCTTCATTTTAGAAGTAAAAAAAAAATTAACATAAAATTATGAACAACGAAATTGTTGGTCACGAATATCATGAATGTTCACATCTAAATAATATCCAGCGCCTAAACTTGGATCAATCCAGACCTTTAAAATGAAAATATAAATTCAGGAGGGTATAAATTACATCTTTCTCTGGCTTTTAAAAATGTCCTTCTGTGAGTTTTGGCACTAGAAGAGGAGGGGAGAAACATTTTAGAACTCCTACTTACTTTCTGGCTTTGAATCTGCGGCTGCATGACGCATATCCTTGAGCTGGAGTTGGATTCTTTGCAGCCTCTGCTGTGCATGAAAAAGCTTAGAAAATATGCACAGATCTATTAATAAGCTTAATCTCTGGAAATGCATACTCATACAGCACAATAATGCAAAAAGGGAGGATATATATATATATATATATATATGTGCAAACTATACTAAGGGGATGGGAGTGCACATAATGTGCCCTTTCCTTAGTCTTTAAGGGGAAGTAGCAAGAAAGCATTCTATCAGCAGCAGATCTGGCAAGTGCTGCAACCTGTTAGACTGCTGAATTAACCAAAGGCAGGAATTATTAGGTGGGTTGAACAAATAAATCTTTGGATTATATCAGTCAGGAACACAGTTAAATTTCTCTTGGAGAGGACAAGAGATGAGAACACAGCAGGTTCAGCCATGACACCTAGCTATCCCTAAGGCAGAGTACCAAATATGAACATACCAAATATGAACAATCCACCTAGGTCTAGGTGCTTAATACACCAAGTCAGCCAAGTCATTTTAGTGTATGAGACAAAGAATACTCAAGCAATCCTCCCATTCCTGGGCAGTAAAACACAATCATGACAAATTAAACAAGTAACTATTTGCTACCCTTACATTACACCCAATATATGTTGCTTGAGGTAGCTGCCTCACTTGGCCAAATTATAGGGCTGGCCCTGGTGCACTGCCCTTAGAAGAGAATACCACAATCAGATAGTCAATGCGCCAAGAGTTTAATTTTTAAGATAATGTATAACAAAGCCCTTTTGAACATTACTCTGCTAGACCACAACTCTCAGAAGCTGCTAGGCAATACAGCCAATGGCTCTAGTGGTTTAACAGCACACCTATTCATCTAGGCCACATTCCTATTCCTGTCATAGGCCCTCGGAAGCTGACAAGCTAGGCACCAAGAGGTAACTGTCTCTCCCATGTTTGTCTCTAGCATGTGGAAGTATATATGGATTCACACCCAGTTGGGCAAAATGCAGCCCTCCAAACGCTACTGAACTGCAAATTGCATCAACTTTAACCAGCATAGTCAATGATGAAGGACATTTGGTGGGCCTCACTTTGCTCACCCAATTTTCATCCAGCACACCCCCATTTTGTCACAATTTAGACAGAAATCCATACTGAGAACAACATTTAAGTGTCTGTAAAATAAGAGTGCCATCACCCAATAATGTGCCTTATAAATTTATAAGCGTTATTTTATAAAGCAGAACAGATTTAAAAATTTTAAAAAACATCTCATTTATAGGTTTATTTAAATGAATAATTGGAATGAGTTTAACACTGTTAGGTTTTAATTGTTTTAAAACTGATTATTTTAGTAGCTTCACCTCTGCATATATACCTGATTTTTCTGTTCTTGTTTCTGCTGGGCAAGAGAGTCTTCTCTCTCCTTCTCTACTCGAAGCTGTCTAGCTGTTTCAAGCATTCGCTGGTGATTCTGAACTGTCTCCACCTACAGTAAAAAAAAAAGGGTAAGCAGGACAAGTTAACTACTACATAGCTGAGAAATCAATTATAGTGATCGGGTGTCTCACAGATTCACACCACACTTCCTTCCTCATAGGCAGTATTTCTTGGAGCTGACACTGAAGTGTTGGGCTCAAGGTCTTTAAAGGTTTTAGATTGCTGCCTGGGGAAGATTCTGTTTCCTCCAGTTTGCTATTTGATTCCTTCCTGAAGCAAGCGGCATGCTAACCTTAATCCATGTTTGCATTCCTTCATTCAACTTGCAAGCCAAGGATGGCACCAAATGCCACAGCCTTACTCCTCACTTACCCGCTTCTTGAGACGCTCCACTCTCTTCATCAGTTGATCTTTCTCTTCTTCCATAGCACAGATATCCTAGAAAGTGACAACATTTATAGCAAATTAAAATTTTTGAATTACTACGAACAGAATCATCCTGAAACTCATGCAATTGAATCAGTTATCCTCAGAATTCTGATCACCTTCTCTTATGTTGGTTAATAAAGGTCTCATCAATTTATTTAATACAGCATATTTACATATTTAATTCCCTGTAGAATCTGTTGCTCTCTCAAAGTAAAAAGGAAAACAAACTGAAGCAAAACATTTGACATATGGAATCTCACCATTCTTTCAAAAAGAAAGAACAAAATAAACACTAGCTTTAGGGGGCAGATGGGTGACACAGTTATGTGGGCCAACATGGCTAGCAAAATGTTTCTGAGTGAACAACCAAGTTGTTTTGAATCTAAAGTGGCCCCGCTTATTTGAAAGTTCTTTGTTACCACATTTATGCAATAAATTTATATCCTGCCTTCAAGTAATGTTCCCAGGAAATCTTAGCTATACACTCTATATCAATATCCACAGCAAAACAGAAGCAACATTTTGAAGAGTAAAAAAAGATAAAAGCAGCTTATTTTTTAAAAGCCTAAAATGTCTTTCCATGGTGCTGAAAAGATAGCTACACAAACCTCCCTTATTTATCATGAATAAAGATTTCTTCTCTCCAAAATCAACTGGGACCCAAAGTTAAGCACTATTCAGCACCACTGCTTTCAAATGGAGAGATTTAGACATATGCTTAACTCTTAAACTGCAGTGA
Organism: Urosaurus nigricauda; assembly: GCA_034509955.1. Classification (NCBI taxonomy): domain Eukaryota; kingdom Metazoa; phylum Chordata; class Lepidosauria; order Squamata; family Phrynosomatidae; genus Urosaurus; species Urosaurus nigricauda. The sequence goes on from JAOEGL010000014.1 coordinate 9,801,986, forward strand.
CTGGTGCTTAAGCACCTTTAGGTACTTAACAGTGGCTGAATTGTGCCCTATGTATATGTTTAGTATAGTACATTTTGCATACATCTTTACAATCTTCTTTCCAACAGTGATGCCCTTCTGCTGTTTGGAACAACTGCAGTGGTAGAGAAAATAACCTGAGCCATGATCAGGACTGTGGCTGGGTAGGGAGGCTTTTGCCTCCTTCGTATCAGGAATGATTGACTGCTATTTCTCTGCTAATAGTAGCTGCAAAACACCAATCTTTTTTGCATTAGGATCCTGAGGCAGCTAGGGGCAGAGCATAATCCTCCCAGCATTAGAAGAAATGAAAAGGTGCGCCACGACCCCATCCACCCCATTCATGTTTGCTTGTGCGGCATCTGAATGGTTCCATGGAGGAGCCCAACTCCAACCTTCTCGTAAAGGAAAAAGTGGGGACAGGCAACTTCCAGCAATAGGAGGCTAGCACTGCTTCCCCTGCAATTCTCCCCTGCGGTATACACCCAATGCTTGCCACCATTATTCTGCCAACTTTGCTGCCATGCTGGAACATTTTCAAAGTTCATCTATCTGCTGGGTGTTATAAACATTTCTTTTAATTTAATTTCTTTAATTCACTTTCATGGTAGTCAAGTAATCAATGAACAAGTAATTAAAAATAGATAAAAGCTCTTTTTTAAAAAAATGGGTATTTCTTATATATTTCTTTTACCCTCCGGATTTCTGCCGTAGAGAAACCAGAGGCCTTGAGCTGTTCACATTCTTTATGTAGGTTTTTGAAGACTTCCATCAGCTCTTCATACTACAAGAAATTGAGAGAGAGAACATTTAAAGCCAGTGCTGTTAGCTAATGAATTATTGGCACTACTATTTACATCCACAGTGGTCAAAACTATGACAAGTGAGCAGACCAGTAAGTAAACAGCAATTCACTGAATTAATCTGTCTTGCAAACTGCAGCAGGACTGAGAAGCTATGTATAGATCATATTTGTTCTGTGATTTCTGGCAAATTAGCATAGAGCAAAGAGACACACAAAATAAATATTTGCAGTGAACAACAGCCAGGATAATCTCTGGTCATAAAATAAAATATTGCACATAGAAATAATCAGGTATCATCAGCGTTGCTCTTTAGCCACTTTAAACAACCATTTAAACAACCTCACATGGTCATATTGTTTTTAGCGTGGTGTATTATTACAGTTTCTATTTTGGATAAGCCAGTAGATTATTGGAACACATTTTACATAATGGAAACTGCCGAGTTGTATCTTTATACAAATTAGGAGTGGCACACGCTGTACAAACATACAAGCTGCATTCCTTTCTCAAAAGGCAGCTTTTGTTTAGTTATTTTAATTATAAATTTGGATATTGTCAGCGGGGGGAAAACTGAGCTTTAACTTCCATGTGAGGCAAGGGTGCTTTCTGCTGCTTTATCAGGCAAACTGAATGCACCTGAAGAAACACCAAGGCCATAAGTTGCTTCTACTACCATTTTTACATACATTCCATCCAATACAAAATAACATGGATGAAGTATCAGTGTGTTTGTGCCAGCAATGTACAAAGATTATACTTGATGGCAGAGGTTTAAGACACTCCAGGAAGCAACAAAAAGGATTTGGGTGACAACTGGGGGAAGCAGAGCATATCTTAGCAATGCCCATCTTTCAGAATGCAGTCAAAAGACAATATCTAACAAGCTTTTGCATGGCTTTTTCTGGTCCAGAGTTGACTCATCCTCCATCAAGGATCTTTGCCAACAAATATCTCCCTGCTTTAATTTGTTTATTTCATGTATAGCCTTCCTTTCTCATAGCAATGGGACTCAAGATAGCCCACAACATGATTAAAACAGATGCAACTAAAGCCACAATAATTTGTAGTATTAAGCTGATTATATGAAAATGACCACCAAGTAATGGAAAACAATTTATTTAAAAAATACAACACCCCACCCCCCAATTAAAAGCCCTTTCCTCAGCAGCCAAACAGTTGCCAAAAGGTTGGCGGAATTAAAAATATTTGCCTGCCAGAAGGAGGATGACAAGGAAGAGACCAGCCTAGCCTCCATTAAAAGGGAATTCCACAGACTGGGAGTAGACACCAGAAGGCCACATTAATGAAGCATAACTTGTGTAAGAAATACATAGCAAATGCTACCTGTCTGTTAGTATCAGCCATGGTATCGTCTTGAAGGAACTCAACCGGCACGTCCACTTTGATGAGAAAACGGGCAAGGTATGCTCTTATCTTGAGCTCATTTGTCCGTTGAAGGAGCCAATGCAACACGGGATGTATGACAGGCTTACTTCCAATAACTAAACCTTGGCGAAATGTACTCCTAAATAACAATAATAAAATCCCTAGATCAGGCCCTCCCAAAAGAAAGTAAGTGTGAAGCCAACATAAGTAGTGGGCTTTTTTTCTCACCGGAGGATTGACAATAACACTAAATTATGTACTTGGTATTTTTTCTAATGCTCAAAGCACAATTCATAGGGTTTTTCATAGGGAATTTCATAGGGTTTTCTTAGGCAAGGAATACCCAGAGGTGGTTTTGCCAGAGCCTTCCTCTGAAAAACAGCCTGCAGCACCTGGCATTCATTGGTAGTCTCCCATCCAAGTGCTAACTAGAGCTGACCCTACTTAGCTTCCAAGTTCAGATGCGTTTAGGGTATTTAGGCTGCATAGAGTTCTGTAGCTGACAGAAATTTTATTCACACCATTTTTCATTCTCCTTTTCAGACCCAAAAAGCCTTGAGAAGACAACTTACAAACCATTCTCAAGACTTGAAAAAACAGAGCAGCAGCAGTGTTAGAATTTCAAATGGAGACCCATTTGAAAAAGAAAATTAAAATATCTAGCAACTGCACATAAATTCACTTCACTATCATAATCAATCTGCCACCAAGGCCTTTACAAGCAAGCATGTCACCATACACCAAACAGCAAGCATTGACTGGAGAGGGTGCTTCAGAGTTGTGGCATCAAAACCTCAAAGGCCCTGTCCAGCATGCTTGCCTATTCCACCTTTCCAAGAATCTCTACCTGTTGCTGTTGCTCCCACCTCTTCCCACCTTTCCCAGCTTTTGAGCCCAGCTGTGGACAGACAGTGGCAACACCTCAGTTCTAGTCCGGTTGTGTTTATTTTCCACTCGGCATGCCACAGAAGTACCAGAAGCTTGTGACTCCTGACACTCACGCTGCATACATGAGACGCTACAAGAGACAGGAGCTTGCCTGTGGCTACCTACTGAAAATCATGGCTGACAGACTGCTTGCATCATGAGGCATTCTCATAACTGAGTCATTCCCAAATTGTGTGCTATGTGAAATGCTTTTAATAATTAAAGTTCCTTGTAAGCCCAAAGCAGAGAGGTGACCACTTGCGATCTGCATGGGTCACTGCTCTGGCCTTGCCTTCTTCCAATATATTATTTCCCCAGAACACGTATGAGTGCATCACTCAATCCATTTCAAGGCAGAAAATACTTAATTTCCTGCCTTTGAAGCAGGTTGCATGTTGCCTCTCTGCATGAGTCACTACTTTGGACTAGCCTTGCTTCATTGCAGTGACGTGAAAGCAAAATCAGTGACTCATGCAGCAGAATGACCTCTTCTGAAGAGTACAAAGAACACAGAAACTGGTCATAAGAGAGGTCATGTTTTGTCTATCTCGTTCAGTATTGTATTCTAAGTGGCAGGAACTCTTGCAAAGGAATGTTTTCATCTTCCCTCTCATACTTTCAACTGGAGATGCCAGGGACTAAACCTAGAATATAATGAATGCAAAGCAGGTGCCCTGTCACTTAGCTAAGCTGCTACCTTTCATAGGGCAAAGGTGTTAGTTTTTTATTCTGCAGCTTTAAAGAAAATAATGCTTACCGGGTATAAGAGTTAAGTGCACATCCAGTTTAATTCTGAGGAACAAGACACTTCAGGGATGGAAAATGTCAGAAAATGTATCTGGCTGGTCTATTGTAGACCCTTTAAGTTGGTGTTAATTTAATCCTTCCCTGCTTTGGAACAAATGCCATACCTACGTCTCCAACGTCTCACATCTTATTCTGGTTCATGTTATGTTACCTGTTTATCACCTTACTTCCACACATCAAGCCACCTATCTATTCTCCTCCTCCATAAAAATCACATTTCCCAGACGGTTTTTTGTTTCTACGCTACCAGTATCTTCACTGTTCCTTTGTCAAAGCAATTTACCCATTTCCAACAACTTTGGCTATCTCTGTGCGTGGCTTCAGACAACTAGGCTTTGAGCAGAAATTACCACCCCTTCCAATTAAAAAATTTCTGCATCTCCATGCAAGGAAACCTAGTTAGCTGTGAAGACCAGCCCACATATCATGTCCCTAGAACTACAATTGCCCTTTCATTTTAACGGGGGGAGCCGTTCCAGACCCCCCCAATGGGAAATCGCCTATATTCAAGCCCCATTGGCTTGAATGGCAGCGTGTGCCCCATTTTGTCCCCCTCCATTTGCCAAGAGACATGGATTCCAAGTCCGCAAAACAGAGGGACGGCTGTATATGGAAACGTGTAGAGAATACACAAAGCATCAGATCCAGCATGGGGTCCTGGCTAGCACGTGCAACTAATTCCCTACATGTATGGATGTAGCTGCCCTTCAGTAAAATTCTACAGAGCAACCATGGTCTTCCGCTCGGTCATCTGAATCCATCTGAGCCCATTTTAGATTGCAAGCTCAAGGCAGAGGGCCCTCAATGCTAGAACACTAGTACCCTCTAGTGTCCAATATAAAGAACACAGGCAGCTTCTGAATAAACAAGAGGAGCAGCTAAAGTACAACCAAGTCCTAATCATGTTCATTGACATTAAATCAGGCTGACTTTTCAATACTTTTTCCCTTTTAGATCTGCATACCATTAGGATTGTAAGAAACCCAACAGAAAACATTTTCGGGGGTGGCTGTGTTGGCCATATAGCAAAATACAATAACATCCAAAATCCACAAAACAGTGATACCTTTGATCTTTGAGTCCCTTTGGAGAAAGGTGGGATATAAGAAAATAATAATAATAATAATAACAACAACAACAACAACAGATAACCAACCAAGATGCACAAAATACATGATGTAATTTTTTGAAGTTCCAACGGGCTTCTTCATCAGTCAAAGATGTTAAAATCATACAGCATCTTTTTAAAAAGATGATGTTAGTCAAGGCCTGCATTCTTTCAAAATGTTGTTGTTGTGTTGTTCTGTGGGGTGATATGCAAGCAGGCCCCTCCTTCTTCTGACCCTGTGGCACTGGGAACAAAACACTTCAAGGTCCAAGAGATAAATTTTGAATTCCCTTAGCAATACAAAAAGGTACTTCTTCTGACATCCAAGATGTTTCCACCCTTTGTAAGGTCACAGCCCCCTTTGTTTTTGAAGCACAGCTTCAAAGCTTGCATCAGGAATTTTATGTATTTTGGCTGTCCGAAGAAAGGTATCACTGTCTTGTGGATTTTGGTAGTTATTGTACTTTGCTATATAGCCGACACAGCTTCCCCTGAATATGTTTTCTGGGTGTGAAGATACTGTGTTTTCGCTGCTACAAATGTCTATAGATTCAAATACCTTTGCTAGTGGCTGTATTTTATGATTACCAACAGAAACATAAATACTTACAAGTCACTGGTCCCTCCTGGAGGTTTATATTTAAGAATGCCAAGAAGGCTCAACATCCGTTTAGCTGTCTGTTCTGGCAACTCTTCTCTAATGTCAACAGCATGCTGAAACGTTTAAAAATAGCAAAGCTATAATTAACATGACAAACTTTGTAACACAAGTAAAACAAAACCTAGAAGAATAGATATTAACTGTCCATTGAGGCTTTGTGAGTGCAACAGTAAAAGGTTTAATATGTAACCAGCCAGGCTTCATCTAAACTCTTACCACCTTTTTTCCACAAATTCTTTCAACCTGATCAAACTGCCATATGTCATAGAAAACCATTTTATACCAAGTGAGATCATTGGTTCATCTAGGTCAGAATTCTTTCAAATGACAACCAATGGCTCTTCAGGGTTTCATACCAGTCTTTTCTGATCCTTCCATGAAATATCAAAGACTGACATTTGATCATCTGGATGCAAACTATGTGCTCTGCCACTGAGCTGCTAACACAAAATTTACTTATCTTAATAAGACACCATTATATTTCAGAAACAGGTGGCTAAACCTACAGTTATACAGGGCTGTGTGCCCTCTGTGAAAAGGGGAAAAAAAATAAAATGGGCAGAGAAAATAAATCTTTATTAGTCCAATCTTATTAATTTTCCTCAGATGTAAGTCCTATTCAATTCAAGTGAGATGGAAACATGCACAGGATGAGGGACGCTTTCTGTTTTCACAATTTTTAAAAAAAATTTTTTTTTTTAAAGGAAAAGCTGAGGGAATGAAAGAAAAAAGCACAGAGGCGGAGAAGAAAGGAACAGAGGATGGACAAGGAGAAGATATGTAAAGTACTTGCATTATCTGAACCATTTGGCTACTAAAGTCTTGGACAGGACCTCTATCAGACTCAATACACTAAGACAGGGACGTGGAATGAGTGGCCCTCTTGTTGTTGGACTGCACTTCCTATCATCCGTCAACACTAGGTTGGGAGTTGCAAGCTCATAACATTTTGAGGATGGCACATTCCTCACCTCTGTATTAGGCTATCCAGTTATCAAATTACAGTGACCCTTTTGAGGGAGGAGATATTTCTTGAATAGAACATGCTTTCTTTTGTACAAGCCATTCACCTTTATAGTTGGCCCTCCACATCTGTGACTTTGACTTTTGCAGATTTGTTCATTTGTGGTTTTGAGTAATTTGTTCTCTTCTAGGAATCTCTAAGTCCTCCAATGCAATTCTGCTGGAAGTTAACCATAAAGTGCTGGAAAACCTAGAAATTCCTAGAGAAAACAATTCTCTAGTCATCTGTAGGTCCTCCAGCATGATTCTATGATCAACTTCTGGCAGATGTTGACCACAGAGTTGCACTGGAGGGCCCGGAAATTCCTAGAGAGTTGTTCTCTTAGGTAAAAAGAATAGTTTTTTTATATTTGCATTTTTTCCACATTTACAGGGGTCCTTCACCCCTAACCCCAGAGAATGTGGAGGAACCAGTGTATAGTAGTTTAGGAGGACACCTATGAAAAGTGACAGCAATCTCCCCTCCCTAGACATATCAAAACACGTTTTAAGCCATATCCAATTTTTAAAAGGAAGAGCAGGAAAAAAAGAACCACTGTGTCAGACAACCAAGAGCTCCTAGGATGTATGAAGGTGATGCATCATGGCAACCGGTAGTAAGCATACTTGGGATTCATTTCAGAGCTTAGAAAAGTTACTTTTTTGGATTACAATTCTCAGAATTCCCAGTCACAGGAGGATTCTGAACATTATAGCCCAAAAAACTAAGGCCCACTACAGACCTGCGGGAAGCGCCGACCTTGGGCCAAAACTAGGGTTTGGGAGCACACAGCGACTGCATGCTCCCGAACCCTAGCACGTAACAGCGGCCCCATAATGGTGGCCTGCCATCCACATGGGGGCCACCATCATGATGTAAGCGCGGCACAGCGTCTGCACATCACGGCGCCACACTTGCGTCATTGATGCGGGACAGTGCACCAGTAGTGCACTCATGACGTCTGTCCCACGCACCTTTTAGCAGGTTCTTTTTGGTACAGAGGGACACTGCACAGTTTGGCGGCTGCGGCGTCCCTCAGGAGCAAAAACGGGTGGCTCCAGCCCGCCCTTTTGGGGCAGTTTGTTGAAATATACACTCTAAAACATATATGGTGGGCCTGTCACATTTGCTGGGGTTTGTGGGCACAGGAAAAAGTGTGGAAAACCATAAATTAAAAATACAATTTTTTAACCTGACAGAACACCTCTTTAGGAATCTCTAGGTCCTCCAGGGCAACTATATGGTCAACTTTCAAAGCCCTCCATGGACTGGCCCCTCCTTATTTATCTGAACCTCTTTCTCCCCTCACTCCTTCTCGTTCCCTCCGCTCCGGTAGTCAAGCTCTCCTGTCCCAGCCTAGGATCTCTACTGCCCCGTCCCGGATTTGTCCCTTCTCACTTGCTGCCCTTCACTCCTGGAACCTCCTTCCCCTACGAGCTGCACGGCTCATTACTTCTCGAGCCAGTTTTAAAACTGAGTTAAAGACCATTTTGTTCAGGGAAGCATTCCCAGAACTGGGACTCAGAGCGGCTTCACAACGTTAAAATGCCTAGCCTCAAGAAGAAGGCCCTCCCTCCATGCCATCTGCCATGGTCCAGGCCTCCGAGGGAGAGAAGATCCCCTGGACTTGGTCCCTTTCCCCACCACCTTTCCCTTCTCCTTGTGTGTCATGTCTTTTTAGATTGTAAGCCTGAGGCCAGGGAACTGTCTATTTCAATTGACGGTATGTACAGTGCTGTGTCAATTTACGGTGCTAAATAAATGAAGCCTAATAATAATAATAACAACATCTACTGGATGTTGACCACAGAATTGTGCTGGTTGACTGACAAATGCTTAGAGAAGCGTTCTCTCTAGGAATCTCTAGGTCTTCCAGCGTGCTTTTTTGCGGAAGTTGACGACAAGAGTCCTGTCGGAGAATTCCTAGAGATTCCTAGAGAACATACCGTATATACTCGACTATAAGTCGACCTCATGTATATGTCGAGGGCAAGTTTGGAGGCCAAAATTATGGATTTTGGTATGACCCATGGATAAGTCGAGGGTAAAACTTAGGGCCATGTAACAAAGGATGTGAAAGATGAAGCAAAGGAAAACGATGCCAAAGACCTTACAAAATTCTGGCAGGCATAACTGCTGAGATAGTGGCACCTTTGCTTTCTGATGGTTAAGTGTATACAGACTTTGTTTCATGCACAATATTATTTTTAAAGTATTGTATAAAATATTGTATAAAGGGTGGATGCATGTGAGCGTAGAGATGGTTGGTGCTTCTTTTTAGGTGCTCTCAGGATGGACGAAACAAGTTGCATTTTGCCTCTCTACTCAGAAAAAGAAGGTGACCATACACACACACACACACACACACACACGTATATGTATATGTACAGGGTTTACATTGATCCATGGATAAGTCGACCCATGTTTTTTGGGTCAATTTTTTGACCAAAATTTCTAGACTTATACATGAGTATATACAGTATTCATCAAATCCGTGAATAACCAAATCCGCAAAAGTCCAAGCCTCCAGCGTGGAGGACCAACTGTATAAACAATCGGCAAGCCTCTCAACACCTCCATTTCGCTTGCTCACCTTTGGGTCAATTTCTCCCAGCACATCATTGAGCAGCTGCAACAGTTGCATAGACTCCAGCGAGTCAAATGTGATCAGATTGAAGTTTCTCTTGAAGGGCTCTTTGTTGAGCTTCTCCACGATGAACTTCAGTTGGTCGCTCATCGTGACACGCGGAAAAAACCTGGAAGAGGAGAAAGAGAAAGGGGTTGCAAGCCATTTGGATCCGGCATCGCAAGTATCTATGCAGCTCCAGCCGTCAAAATGCCTTCCTCGGGGTCCTTTCCCCCTTTCCTTGTTTCCCTCTCTCTTGGTCTTTTGGTTTCTTCATCAAAAGGGTATGTTTACTAGTGACATATGAATACGGTAGAGTCTCGATTATCCGACATAAACTGGACCGGCTGATAGTTGGATAACCGAAAATGTTGGATAATCCGGAAGGTCCAAGAAAAGCCTTGAAATCACTATGAGTTGAAAATGTATTGAAAGTTTGATTGCAATAACAGTCAAAGTAAATGTAAAGAAATCGCTGATCAACATTGTGATGTACAGTATAAACAGTTCAGTCCTCTGAAAAATTTAAAGAAATCACAGAAAATCTAAAGAAATCACAGCAGCCCCAATAGTTGGATAATCTGGAATATTGGATAATCGAGACTCTCCTGTACTTCTATCAGACTTCTGGCCTCCTCTCTTAAGGTCCAAAGCACCAGAAACCATCCAGGTTGAGACGGCTTAAACTGCCCTGGCTCAGTGCTAGGGAATCCTGGGAAGTGTCGTTTCTGGTGCCCCTAGAGCTCTCTCTGACAGAGAAGGCTCAAGGTCTCACAAAACTACAGTTCCCAGAATTCCTTCGCACGGAGCCTGGCCAGCTGAAGCCGTCTCAAAACCCGGATGGTTTCTGGGGTCTGTTTTGGCTCTAAGGCTGCATCCACACGGCAGAAATCATCCACTTTTGTGCAAGTTGACAGGGCTTTCTAAACCAAGTGTAATAACAAGAAATAACTGTGACAGAGCTCACTGCTCGGGAATTCTGGGAAGGGTCGTTCGTGGTGGGCCCTGGAGTGAAGCTCTGCTTGAGGGCCGCCCCAAAGGACAGTTCCCAGAATTCCCTAGAAGTGAGCCACTCTGGGGCCACAGCAAACTACAATTCCCAGAATTCTCTAGGAAGGAGCCACTCTGGGGCCACACCAAACGAAAGTCCCCAGAATTCCCTAGGAGTCAGCCACTCTGAGGCCGCAGCAAACTACAGTTCCCAGAATTCCCTAGGAAAGAGCCGCTCTGGGGCCACGACAACACACGAAAGTGCCCAGAATGCCTCAGCACTGAACTGCTGGGAGGTAAACGAACACACTTCAGTTCCCACTGGAGGCCTGGCGCTTAAAGCGAGGCGAAAGCGGGTTACTTCTCCAGTGTGGATGGAGCCCAAAAGCTGGTTCTCCCGGGAGGCCCGCGGCGGGCATTGCCATGGCGACGCCTGCCTTGCCTTGCCTTGCCTTGCCTTGCTCTGGCCTCCCTGCCGCAACCCAAGCGGCCCAGGCTTCTCTCTCCTTCCCCGCCGCCGCTGCCTCCTTTGCCCTCACAAGTTCCACTCACTTGGCGCCGGCTCAAAAGCCCTTGGCAACGGTTGCTACCCGACGGCGGAGGAGGAGGAGGAGGAGGCGGCGCTTCCGCTCACGTGACCAACGTGGCACCGGGGGGCGGAGTCTGAGAAGAAAGCCTGACTGAGTGACGAAGCGACGAGGCCGGGTGCGATGAGTGCGCCTGCGCAGATGGAAGCGTTCCCTCAGTTCCCGCGCTTCTCTGACTGTAGCGTGACTCCTAGGCGCAGGGCCTAATGTTCGCAGTGAGGCCCTCAACGTTGAAACCAGGGCTCCCCCCAAACTGGGCTCCTCCTACCTTAAGGGGACTTGGACTTCAACTCCCAGAAGCCCAGGCTATTGGCCAACACGGCTGAGGCTTCTGGGAGCTGAAGTCCAGCGTCTCCGAAGGAGGACAGTGTCAATGTCGAGGGCCGCCGCCGCCTTCTTCCCTCTTAACTCTTTTTCTGGCTCAAGGCTATGGAATTCTGGGAGTTGGAGTTTGTTGTGGGCCCAGAGCGGAGCGGAGCTCCGCTCTGGACCCCACAACAAACTCCAACTCCCAGAATTCCATAGCGAGTGAGTCAAACAAAGACCTATGAGCCCCACGACAGACTCCAACTCCCAGAATTCCATAGCAAGTGAGTCAGAGAAAGACCTGTGGGCCCCAAAACAGACTCCCAACTCCCAGAATTCCATAGCCAGTGAGTCAGAGAAAGACCTGTGGGCCCCAAAACAGACTCCCAACTCCCAGAATTCCATAGCCAGTGAGTCAGAGAAAGAACAGTTCCAGAGGAAGGTCAAAGAGGAAAATGCAAAGGCAGGATTGTTAGAGAACAGAAAGAAACCACAAATAGCAACCACAGAAGAAAGATACAAATTCAACGCACACAATGAGGACGCTGAAATAGTGAAAAAGTCCCCGTACCTTGGCTCAAACGTTGATCAGGAAAGAGACTGCAGTCAAGAAACCAGGAGAAGCCTAAGAATGGGAAGGGCAGCCACGAAAGAACTAGACAAGATCCTAAAGTGTAAAGATACAACTGAGTACTGTACTAAAGTCAGACTCTTCGAAGTCTGTGTATTCCCCATCACCAGGTACGGATGGAGCTGACAGTGAAGAAAGTGGGTCAGATCGCTCTCTACCGATCCTGGGCTGCACTTCCCCTACTTCATCATCATCTCCCATTTCCCCCCAAATTGAACACGGTTTTCCTTTTGGGAGAAATGAAAATGAAATGAAATGCACAGAAATGAAATGCACAGATATAAAATGGGGGACACCTGGCTGAATAAAACGACATGTGAAAGGGATCTAGGAGTACAAGTAGACTACAAGTTGAACATGAGTCACAGTGCGATGCAGCATTTAAAAAGGCCAATGCAATTCTAGGCTGCATCAATAGAAGTATAGTGTCTAGATCAAGGGAAGTCATAGTGCTACTCTATTCTGCTTTGGTCAGGCCCCACCTGGAATAACACTGTGTCCAGTTCTGGGCACCACAATTCAAAAAGGATGCTGAGAAGCTGGAGCATGTCCAAAGGAGGGCAACTAAGATGGTGAAGGGTCTGGAAGCCATGCCCTATGAGGAACGCCTTAGGGAACAGGATGTTCAGCCTGGAGAACAGAAGGTTAAGAGGTGATATGATCGCCCTCTTTAAATACTTGAAGGGATGTCATATTGAGGAGGGAGCAAGCTTGTTTTCTGCTGCTCCAGAGAACAGGACCCAGAACAATGGATGCAAACTGCAGGAAAAGAGATTCCACCTTAACATTAGGAGGAACTTCCTGACAGTAAGGGCTGTTCGACAGTGGAACAAACTCCCTCGGAGAGTGGTGGAGTCGCCTTCCTTGGAGGTCTTTAAGCAGAGGCTGGATGGCCATCTGTCGGGGATGCTTTGATTGTGAATTCCTGCATGGCAGGGGGTTGGACTGGATGGCGCTGTGGTCTCTTCCAGCTCTGTGATTCTATGAGAAGCCCAAGGCAAAGGAGATGTTGAGTAGGACTACCTTTTCTCTCTTACTAGTTATCATTTTGCTGTCTTCCCCATACAGCAGTTCTACTGTTTCCTGGTTCTTCCTTTTGCTACAGACATAACCAACAGAGCCCTTGTTGTGAAGTCAAAGGTTTTCATGGCTGGCGTCCATAGTTTTTGGTGGGTTTTTCGGCCAATGTGGCCATGTTCTAGAAGAGTTTATTCCTGACCTTTTGCCAGCATCTGTGGTTGGCATCTTCAGAGCAATGTCAGGAATAAACTCTCCTCGAACCTGGCCACATTGTCTGAAAAAGCCATGAAAAACCAAAGCCCTTTTTATTGTTTTTAATCTCTCTAGCAAGCCAGAGTGTGTTCTGTGCTTGAACTTTTTCTGACTTTCTCCCTACAGATGCTGGCTGTTTCTTGGAATTCCTCTTCGTGACCCATTTGGTTTGCCGTCGCTTGTTCTTTTCCTCCTTCCTGCGCCTTTAAGTGGTGTGGTTTGCCTGTCTGGGTGTGTGGCCAGAAACCAAGGAACTGCTCTTCTGTCTGTGAGACACTCGTGTCTATTTTCTTAGAGATCTTTCCTCCCCCTGCCATGGCTGCCTGCTGCTCTCTGAAGAACGTCTGTGAATATGAAACTAACAAAGTCGTCCGCATACAGAGCGTTCACTATGGGAGCCTCAAATGGGCCATTCATACCGCTGTCTTCGTATATGTCTGGTAAGTGAAAAGAGGGAAAGTTGGGAAATTCCAGTGGTGTGAGAACAGGAGGAGGGAAAGTCAGTTGAGGCTGCAAGCCTTGGAAAAGGATTCCTCTTGAAATCAGATCCATGGGACCTGATGTGTAAAAAACACATTGTGAATTTTTATTGAAGGTCAGTGTCAAAACATTTAAAGAATTGTTTTGGTGCTTGTACGCATTTTTACCCTCCTGGTAGTTTTAATTGGCTTTAAAAGGTGGAATGTTTTATTTATTTTTGCTGTCAGTTTTATCTTGGTTTTTGCATTCAGCCTTATCATGTATTTTTTATCGTTTATAATTTTAACAGACTGCATACCAGCCAGAGAACTTCAGTTTGACAGCAGCATTAACATTGCAATTAAACTTTAAAACCTTTAGCGGCAGCTTATAGTGTGTTATAGCACTCTGTGGCATAACCTACAGTGCAATAGAAGCTGGGGTGCTTCTGTGGCAATCCTAAACTGAGTAGATGGTAAATCTCATTGAGCACGGACAGATTTATTTGTAAGAAAACGTGCCTAGCATGGCACTTAGGATTTCCCTCCTGTGCAACTCTTGAGAGCAGTGTGGACTGTGCCCCGCAGCAGTGGCATAAAGTGACAGCTTCATCTCCCCTAGGAACAGGTTTCTTATAAATCTACAGAGTCTTGACTTCCCACTTGAGACCAAGCCACCCCCCAAAATACTTTGCATTACATCAGGGATACAAAATATTGTTGCAGAGAAAACCACTCCCCACTTCTGGATCTGTGGTCAGAACTGCAGCTAAAGAATGTGGGGTGACTGAGGACGCCCTTGTCCCTCCCGCTAGTCAAAACGTTCTGGCATCTTGACAGTGCAATTTCTCATTCCACTACAACACTAGTTACATCCACACTGCAGAAATAATCAGGTTCGGAGCCGTCTGCCATGGCTCCACGCGATGGAATTTTGGGAATTGTTTCCCAGAATTCATAGCATGGAGCCATGGCAGTTAAAGCGGTGTCAAACCAGATTATTTCCACAGTGCGGATGCAGACACTGTTCAAAGAAGGGCTAGGAAAGTGACATCATATTAATGATGAATTATATAATTATAAGTTTCCCCAAATGCTGTTCATTTCACAAAAGAGTGTACTCACTCTTGTAGTGCTCAGGCTAGCTGATCTGAAGCACTGTCCGTTTCTTTCTATTCTTTAAATGCATTTCAGTCTGGCAGCTGATGTTTCACAGATCAGTGCCAGTGCCATAATGCATTTGTCTTTTTTAGCAGTCCATGGTATCTTAATATAGTGTCTTACTGTGTTTTCACTTTTATACTACTCCTTTTTAATGCGTATACCTTGTTCTAACTCATTGGGATGCTTTCTTTTTTTCCCTTTTTTAAACTTTTGTGTCTCTTTAAAATGATTTTATTCTTTTTTATGTGCTGCTTTTAATAGTTTTAAAATTAGTATTGTGTAGTTCCCTTAACTGACTCTCTGGGAGTCACCCTGGATCTCACTCTGGGAGAAAGGTGGCATACAAATAAAATAAAATAAAATAAATCATTGAGAATCTCCCTTATATTTAGATCCACCCACCCCAGTCTTGTCAACAGGATTTGACAAGGAACTCTCCAGGATTTTCACCAGAATTGTATCCTAGGCCTCCCTGAACATTCTTGATATTTTCTAGTGGAGGTTTATCACACTAGAGGGCAAACAGGATTTAAACAGGAATTAAACAGGAATTAAAGAAGAAATGCCCTATGTTAAACATAAGTGGTCTCTCATCCAGTTACTAACCAAGTCTGACAGGGTGATATGATGCCATACTTTATGGCAAAAGGAAGAATATATCAACTCCAAGAGGAGGAAGGAACTGGCAAAACCACCTCTGACTATTCCTCGCCTAAGAAAACCCTCGGAAATTCATGGGCTCATTGTAAGGCAACTTGAAGGCACATAAAGACATAACATAGGGCCTGAACAGATGGGGCCAAATGAAGTGGCTTTGGGCCATTTTGGAGGCGTGCTGTTTAAATGATGCACACGTCCTACGAGGCTGGAAGCCACACTGAAGTTGTGCTCCAGTCCTTAGGACCGGAGTGTGGCTTCCACACTGCTTCCAGCCTCTTAGGACATACACATTGTTTAAACAGCACATCTCCAAAGTGGCCCGAAGCCACTTCATTTGGTCTGTCTGTTTAGGCCCTATGTCTTTTAGACTATAAGCCTGAGAGTAGGGATTGTGTTATTATTCCAGAATCCATATTAATGTAATATTTTACTCTGGCCAACCAAAAGGATAAAAATATATGTGCTAACTTTTGCAATCCCATCATCAGGAAAAATATTATAAAAGTCAGTGGGTGGAAGTGAAGGGAACTTGATTTGTAGAGTGGAGAAACTTTTCCACTCGAGTTGTGCAAGAGTATACTCTACAAAGCTGATCTCATCCTTAGTGTGGTTTTATTTCTAAATGCACACTTGGGCATTTGATTCACACGAGAGGGTTCTTCTTCTAGACAAGCTCAGCTTTGTCAGGTTGGCACATGACATTTCCACCCACACAGAATGAATGTTACGATGTAGCCAGGAAGTCTTAAAGAGCTACTTTCAAAATAAATGGTAACTGATGTTCCTATCTACCAATGCTAGATAAGATTTTTTTAAAATCCCAAAACATATTCGCAAAACACAATACGCACTTTGTATTTAAAACTGTTAGCTGATGGCAAAGTGTGGTGGACAACACACGTCCTATAGCTTTAATGACTATGTACAAGAAGTATTTGTACAAGCTGAGTTACTGAAGCGGCAAGAGAGGGCCAGGGCAGGCTTTTTTCTTCCAACCAGCTAGTAACCCCATTAGCGAGACCATTCTCTCTTTAGATTGAATTCTCCCATCTGGGAGATGGGTACATTGAGGTGGGGAAGAGAGCTCATGAGATGAGATACCTAAAACCCTTTTCCATTGTGTCTCTTCAGTGTCGTGCTTATTGCTGATAGACGCTATCAGAAGAAGGACTCTGTCATCAGCTCAGTGCACACAAAAGTGAAAGGAGTGTCTCAGACTGATAGGAGGATTTGGGACACAGCAGAATATACAATTCCCATGCAGGTGAGTCTTCTGACTGAGGTTGGAGCAGACCTGTCTGGTTTCCAGTGATGAGCCAAAGTGATGTTGACATTTTGTAATCTTTTTAATGTGTAAGTTGCCTTGAGTGTCCTATGCACCAGTGAGCAAGTGTCCCAGGAACTAGATGGATGGATTGTAAGAGCTGTCAAGGAGTTAATACTACAGTTCAGGTCAGTCACAGGGTATCCAGCAGGATGAAGGACGAAGCAATAAAGTGATCATCAGCTGGGTCCAGCAAGTCAGTAGTCCAGATAAACAAAGCCAGCATGAAGTGAATCAGGGTTGTAAATCGTAGACAGTCTACGGGAACAGAAACACTAAGTACTGTTAGTTGCCAAGAAAGGAGGGTTGAAAGCAACAAGTGGCCAAGGAGTGGCTGGGAGATTTATAGGCAATTGTTTCAAGACCCTTAATAAAGTTAGCATCTCCACTCAATAACCATTGGGAGCCAAGCCCCAGCTGCTTAGACTCGGTTAGAGCCTGGCTATCAGCAACTGGTGATTCCCCTGGCACTCTGCTTCCTCCTCTCTGAATCCTTGGATTCTAGCGGGTGAGTCATGACATTGAGTCCCAGTCTTGGAATAAAGGCAGGATATAAACAAAAATAATACTGTAATCATTTCCCCCCACTGTTAGGTTATAAGGACATAAAGAGAGCACTGATGGGCCCAGGGTCCATTTAGACCAGCATCCTGTGTGCCACCGTTGCTAACCTTTTACCTTTAGAAGGTGTGTTTTTAGCTTAGTCTATATTGATTGTCACATGTCCTTTATATGGCAGACTTCATGCCATTTTGCTGCCTGAAGTGAAGAATAAGGTGGCAACCCCCTTGCCCTCTGTTCCATGTACAAAAACTTACCTGTCTGGCAGTTGAATTTTATTTCTGCATCGACAGTGTCCTCCACTATAACTGAGAGCAGCAAGGTAGCTCAGGGGTTGGCTCTTGGGTGTTCTAACAGAAGGGAAAAACAAGGGAAGAACAGTTGGCAGGTACTGTTGATGCACCCCACAACCTCCAGCAATCTCCGTGAGTTACTAGCTATAGAGCAAAAAAGTCTTAGAAATGAATGCATTTTTTAAACATTTATGAGAATGTGATTTCCATTGTTTTAACAGAGCAAATCTGTTTTACAGTTCCCTTTTCTTTCCTCCTCCACTCTTTTCTGTATAGGGAATAGATTCCTTTTTTGTGGTAACCAATATCATCAGGACGGAAAACCAGATCCAGGGAGTTTGCCCCGAGGTAACTGTAATGTGAGTGGTCCTATTAGCTGGGTGGATGGGAGGAAAAATTATTCCATGAACAGTAAAAGATGTTTTTAATTTGTTTTTCATCACTGTGGTGACTCTACATCTCTGGCTACTGACTAATCTTTCCATCTGTTTGTGCCCATTGGGTAAAAAAGAACCACACACTTGTCGCAACTAGTCCAGACAACTTCCTCTGCACTCATTGTACATTTTGAATTCGCTGGCAAGTTACATGCAGGATTTGTTCTGTGCCATGAGTCTAGATGAGTATCAGTGTCTAGAAATATATGCTTTTGAAATTGCTGTTTTGGGGTTACCCTCCTCCCCACCATTTGACCCTTTTGATGAAACTTCAGCTAACCAACCTAAAGTATTAAGCTGGGGAAATCAACCTAATAAAACAATGGTTGGCTAGCAGTGGTGCTGTTATGTTCAATGTACTGTATTGCCCATTATAAGAGAGGCAAGTGTTAAGGAAAACTAAAGGCTAAAATAAAACATATGTTGCTAAATATTCAAGTATAAATGGTACAGTATATTAATCCGCAATCTCCTTTTTGCTTAGTTCCCCATTGCCAAAGCAGTTTGTTCTACTGACAGAAGCTGTATGGAAGGCCGTATGGATCCCCAGAGTAATGGTATGTACATTTAAATGTGTTAACACAATTCAGAAGCCGTCTGCAGTGTGTTCAAAGGTTTCCTCCATTGCATTGTTGAGAAATTTATTTTGCTCTTGCTCCATGTTGGACAAAACTCAAAAGCATCTGGGGAACTAAAAGTTCATACAGCAGTAAATGTGTTAAGTCTTTAAGGTGCCACAGGACACTTTGTTGTTGATTTTCTCCCCCAAAGAGACAAGGCACCAATTGATTACATGGTGTTATCACATTTTAACTTCATAGCCATCTTGTAAAGTATACTAAAATAAAATATACTAAAATAAATTCCAGAACGTGTTTCAGGACAAAACAAAGGATGACAGTTGAATTGCACAACCATACAATCAGGGATAAATCATACTCAAAAGAGGTGGTACAGAGATACCTTTAAATGAGCAATTTGTAGCCCTCCAGCTGCTTTTGGCCTGTTATTCTGGTCAGACTTCGCCAACATAACCAATGATGAGGGATATTGGGAGCTGTAAACCAATGACAGCTGGAGGGTCACAAGCTGCCTACGCATGCTTTAGGGCAAAGTTTTAAAAACAAGTGTTCTGCAGGAATAATGAAATTAATGCTTAAGTATAGTAAATAACAAAGAAAAAGCTAGTTAGTTACTTTAAAAATATTGGACAAGCAACCACCCAAAGGGAAGATATTTTTACCATACATCAAAGGAGTCACAGACAGAACAGGGAAAGCGGTGAAGAAACACAACCTTCAAATGGTTTACAAACCGATGAAGAAAAATCCAGCTAATGCTTTGCTCAGCCAAGGACAAGACAAACCCTTTCACAGCCGCAGGAGTCTACCGCATTCCATGCAGCTGCGGACAGGTCTACATAGGGACCACCAAATGCAGTGTGCAGACATGAATCAAGGAACATGAGAGACACTGCAAACTGGGTCAACCGGAAAAATCAGCAGTAGCAGAACATGCATGCTATAAACCATCCTGGGCATAAAATGCTGTTTGAAAGCACTGAAATTCTGGACATGCCAACAACTACCATGTCAGAATGCACATGAAGGCCAACAAGGTCAAGACTCAACCTATGCAAATGAGCAACCGCCTAAGACCAGGGGATTCCCAGCAGACAATGAGCACCAGTTAGCAGACATTAATCCTTATTTGCATATCCTCCCACCCTGAGGACTGCCATTAGCAACAGAACAATACATTTGCAAATTACTCCTTCCCAGGGTCACACAGGATATATATATATCCAATCCTTTTCCAGGCTATCATTCTCTGAAGATGCCAGCCACAGATGCTGGCAAAATGTCAGAAAGGAACTGTTCTAGAACATGGCCACAGAGCCCAAAAGCTCCACAAAAAAATATTGGTCATGTAGTTAACCTTAACAGATGATTTCCATATTTCTTTACTAAAGGTACTGGATGGCCACCTGCCCATCAGTGATAAAACAATTTTGATCCAGTTTGACGTAAAAAAGAAAACAAAAAAGTAATTAACTCCAAGATGATGTTCCTTGAATGAAAGTTGATTTCTCCTCTCTGCAGGGATTCAGACCGGCAAATGTGTGAAGTACAACACAACTTTGAAAACGTGTGAAGTGAAGGCATGGTGTCCTGTGGAATCAATTAAAAGTGCCCCAGTGTAAGACGCTGTTCATGATGCTTTTCTTTGTACCTCCTCCACTCATCTTTTTGCCATTAGCATTTAGTCTAGTGGCAATCATAAAACTGTTACAACTCTAAAAATCTTTAAGAGGACTGTTTACAGTTTCTGGAGGCTTTCCAATTCTCTCAGCATTAAATGTAGGATGGCTTTCTAGCTAACATCTGAATTGTATGATGATGGTTATAGTATTCAGCACCTAAGAGCTTGTTTGAAATTTTTCAACAGAGTGTTGTATATTCTTCTAGGCCTGCCATTCTGAGGAGTGCTGAAAACTTCACTGTACTCATAAAAAACAACATCCACTTTCCAAAGTTTAATTATACAACGTAAGTACAAAAGTCTGTTTCAGCTGTCCGTATTTAAAAAGTCGGCAGAGCAATCTGCACTTCCCTGTTCCTGGTAAATCAACCACTGTTACTATTTTGGGAGATGCTAGCAATGTTTTTAAAAATGATGTTTATGTGAGTTGTTAGCATTTTTCCACAGGACCCAACATTCTCTCCACTATCTGTAGAAGTAATTTCTGTCGCCATTATATTTGGGGCTGAATAATACAATACTTTCTTTAAAATATGGGATTTCTTTTATCAAACAGGCAGTGAAACAGGCTGGACAATGGATAGAGTGGAGACACCATAGGTCATGGTGCAAATACAGTACAATCAAAGAGTAGCAAGTACTCTTTGTTGTACTTACTGTGTGACAGTGAGGCTGGCAAAAAAATTATTATGCCTCTACTATCTAATCCTCAAACACCCTGCCCAGCAGAATTATTCCATGTGAAGAAGATCCTGTTGGGGCTAGGCCCAGAGAGACCAGAAGCGATACTCAGTTATCTGCAGTAATAAATTTGCTGTCCTACTGGATCTGCTACACAGAACAAGTGTGGAAGGCACTCTGATGTGTTGGTTCCACCCCTCTCTACAAGGCTGGTTCCAGAAGGTGGCATTTGGTGACTCCCATTCAGCCCCATGGCCATTAAACTATGGGGTACCCCATGGTTCCATCTTTTCCACATGCTTAATATTTATGTGAAGCCATTGGTTGGGGTTGGGGTTGGGACTGAGTGCCAACAATATGCTGGTGACACTTAGTCCTGCTCCTCCTTGTGGTTAGAGTTGTGGTATCAGCCCTGGTGGCGCCGTGGTTAAATGCCTGTCCTGCAGCCACTCACTCAAAACCATAAGGTGGCGAGTTCAAGACCAGCAAAGGGCTGAAGCTTGACTCAGGCTTGCATCCTTCCGAGGTCGCTAAAATGAATACCCAGATTGTTGGGGGGCAAATAGCTTACAATTGTAAACCGCTTAGACACTCCTTAACGGTATGAAGCGGTATATAAATGAAGCTGTTTGTTTTTTGTTTGTTTTAGAGTTGGCTCGGGTTGTGTAGGTGCGGGACCAGTGCCTTGGGTGCTGTGAAGGGCTGGACGGGGCAGCCAATAAACTGAAATTGAATCCTAGTGGCATGGATGCTCTGTGGACAGATGGGTCTGGGAAATGGGTCAATTACCTGACTTAAATATTTGTATGTTATAAAGGCCAGACGTATAGAAGTTGTGTGTTATAAAATGAGTTTTGTGTTACCTGGCCAATAAAAAACATTTCCCCCAATTCTCTGCAGAAGAAATATTTCACCAGAATTTAATATTTCCTGCACGTACAACAAGAGAACAGCTCCATACTGTCCAATTTTCCGGCTGGGAGATATCCTCCAGTTAGCAGGAGAGAACTTCTCAGAGGTGGCTGTTCAGGTCTGTGTCATTGCTTATTTTTTAGAAATCTTAGTTGCTAGAAGAAAGGAGATGAAGGTACACAGCAGGGTTTTTTTGACAGATACTTGGCTACATATTTGTTTGTAAAGGCATCTTTAAAGAGATAAAGGGGTCATATTGGAAATCTGTAGCTATGATCCATCCTCTTGGTGGGTTCTAAAGGGGTGGGCTGAAAATCTTTTGCTGAGAATTTGTCAAATATAGTTGTCCAGATTGGACCTGGCCGTTGTTCTCCACTTGTAGAAAAGTTATTAATGGTTTACTTGTTGTGACTGCACCCACACATTTTGTCAGTTTGGGTAATTTTGCTGGGATAGTGTGTCTTTTCAGCCAATATCTACTGTGGCAAAATGACCTTCAAAACTAAAAGGCAGGAATTCTATCTGCATTTTGTACCATTCTCTCATACTTTGGAAAAACAGATTGCATTTTGTTGGGACTGGGTGGAAAACTTCAAAACTTGGGCTATAGTGTCCCTTGAACAGCTTCCTGTTTTTAACTCTAATTTTTGACAAAGCGCAGTGCTTTCCCCACTTGGCATATGAATACAATTCAACTTTTGTTTGACAGTCAGAACTAGTTAATCCCAAAGGCACCAACTCAGTTCTCAGTCTTTTTTCATCCCTGACCATCCATCCTATTTTAAAAGGACAAATCTGATTCTTTCTTTCAAGGGTGGCATCATAGGCATTGAAATTAATTGGGATTGTATCCTGGACAAATGGCTTCACCGTTGCAGACCCACATATGGCTTCCGGCGTCTGGATGACAAAAAAACAAATGAAGCATTATACCCTGGCTACAATTTTAGGTAAGAGAAGTTTATAAAGACCTGTTGCCTTGATATTCTAGTTATGGAATGTATCAATTAGAGGAGACTTCAAGCGTCCTGGAACCCTTTCACACTACACAGTTAGAGCACTATGATTCCACTTTAGTTGCATCCTATGGAATCCTGCGATTTGTAGTTTCGTAAAGCACTAGAGCTATGTGGTTCCGAATTCTAAATGGGCCTTCCTAAACTGAAGATCCCAGGATTCCATTGGATGGACTATGGCAACTAAAATAAAATGACAGGGTTGTAATCCTACAGTGTGAAAGGGCCACCATTCTTCTTTGTTTTGACTGGAATCCCCAGATGTTTTGTCCTGCTACAGGATAAAGCTGCGTGTATTTCATTACTCTGTGATCACCTTGTACATATCTTTATTACAAAGTGCAGAAGCTAACATCTTGAACATTTTAGTTCTCCTCCCCATGTTTTAAAAAGTCAAGTGTTTTGAAAACATACTTTGAAAAGGGCATGTCGCCATTACTTATTACCATTTCTTTACAAGATTTAATTTTTGTTGCCATCACTTGGTACAGTTTTTGTAAGTAAATTCTTAAAATTACCTAAAATTTGGAAGGGGAAATACTCCAAATTTATCCTCAAAAGACCCCCCCCCAAAGTAATTAGTAAAAGCAACGAGTAAACATTATTCATCATAGGAAATTACTATGCAGTTTTTACACTGTGCAGGACATTTCCAGTCATTGATCATCAATGCTATAGAAATTATGATGCCGCAGCATGCTAAAAACAAAGCCTAAATACTCATCTGATCTTGGAAGCTAAGTTGAGTCACCCCTGGGAATGGGAAGCCACCATACCAGGATCTGTAGATTGAGAGGATTTAATGGGACTTAAACTTCCACAGATTTCGGGATCTTTGGGGGGTTCTGGAACCAAACCCCAAGAGCCCATTGTAATTCCAACATTGGCTGCAGCAGTCCTTGTGGTTACTGCTAGCCTTCTCATGTTTGACAAGGCTTGCCCTTTCACATCTTGATATGCTTCTACTATCCCTAAGATACTGACTTACTCAGTTTTGGTGGCAATTGGTTAGGAAGGGCTCATGATGATTTCTATTCTGTGTTTTCTTCTGAAGAAAAAAACATGTTGACATTAATTTTGAGGCTAGGAATTTGCTACGGAGAATGCCCCTGCTATGGGGAAATCCAGCTTTGCCGGCTTTGGAAAACATAGCTCACAGGGTTGGATGTGCCAGCAGAACCTTGGCTATCTCCTTGCCAGTAAAACATGCCTCAGCGAGTGAGGATAAATCATGGAAGAGGAGATGAAAGTGTATGTAAGTGCTGCAAAGTGCTTTATGCTCCAAGGGAAAGAGCAAGTAGAAAGCTGTGAACTGAAAATCAAATGACTCACTAATGGGTGTAGGATGGTGAAATGTTGAAGGAGTGTTTGCTATTTCCAATAATAATTATAATAATAACAACAACAACCAATTCTGGAGAATAACACTGTCCGCTCACAAGCTCTGGGAGGTAGGCCTTTATTAGCCTACAGACAGCCTCCAAATCTTAAACAACTATGGCTACATCCTCACTGCAGAAATAATCCGGTTTGACAGCACTTATTGTTTGATCCTTCTAGATATGCCAGGTATTACAAGCAGGCCAATGGGAAGGAGGAGAGGACCTTGATCAAGGCCTACGGCATACGCTTTGATATCCTTGTGTTTGGCATGGTAAATGTTATCTTCATTTTCCATTTTCTACCTCTTTAATTCTTACATCTGGAGAGAAAAGAGTTTTAGTACCTAATGACACATTTAGTGGTTGGATTAATGCATGAGGGGATGTAGTCCAGAGTAGGACCCTGGCAATGGGGTGAATTGTTTTATTTTCTCCCCCTGCCACTATATTCCCAGTTCAGATAGTGCTCCTCAACAATGGTAAAAATGTTTCCATTGATGGGAATGGGAACTTCCTTTACAATAGAGTTTTCTTTTAAATGCATGGGATGCCGGGACTTTTTAGCAGATGTGTACATTATAGAATTGATCTCTTCTTACGTGTGGCAGGTTTGTTATTTTCCACAAACCTCACTGATTCCACCACCCAGAGCTGTAATCGTAGAAAAAGGTGTGGAACGTTAAGAGTTGATTTCCAACATGAATGAAGACAAGTTACTAGCTCATTTATGCAGAGCAATATTAGTAAAAAATGCAAATCGTGTTCCGTCTTGTTCCTTGTTAAGATGTTGTTTGCTAGTATTCCAATTAATAAAGGCATCCATAGGACTGGCAGTTTGGGATGAGGCAGAATGCGTATCGAAGATCCCAAGTTCAGTTCTCATATTTTTAAAAATTCAGGTATCAAATGATGGGAAAGCTCCTTTGTTGCCAAAGACTTTAGAGAGCCATTGCCAGAATGATGGAATATACATGTGTATTCAGACATTTAATTTCATTCACATTATTACACTGATCCCTTTTAAATTTAAAACATGTTTTTACTCTTTTGCATTCACTTTCAATGTTCAGTAACTTAGTCACCTTATCTCACACACATACACCTGTGCATTTCCTCTCCAACAGACATGACAACTGTTCCTTCCCAGAAATAAGGCTGAGAAGCAATTCCCCTTTGCTCTTTTTTACAAAATAATAATTTATTTTGTTCTCTTTTTCTTTTCCCAAAGGCAGGAAAATTTGATTTCTTTGAGCTGCTGGTGTACATAGGTTCAGCACTATCTTACTTTGGTCTGGTAAGAAACTTTAAAAAAAAAAACCCTCACAGCCTTATGTTCATAGAATCATAGAGTTGGAAGAGACCACAAGGGCCATCCAGTCCAACCCCCTGCCATGCAGGAACTCCCAATCAAAGCATCCCTGGGAAAGAGTAAACTACTGGAAAACTGGCTTCCTTGAGAAAATTGCCTCACTACTCTCTTTAATTTGGTTTTATGAACCGTTGCCTTAATGACTATTTGAACCTCTAGCTCTTTTGTAAATTGGTGAGTTATAACAACTGTATTGTTGACGGCATTATTCTTATATTTGTATTATGTCAAGGTTAAACAAAAGGGAAAACAAAACTGTTATTTAAATACAGTGAAGGTTAGGAATCTTTCCAGTATCCATTACCACTATGACAGCAAGAACATAAAAACAGATTTTCCCCCTTTGCAGGCTCAGCTAGCTGTTGATTTTCTTATTACATCGTATACATTTCCCTGCTTCAGATCGGACCCGGTGAAGGCATATTACTACAAGAAAAAGTGTGAATCGGTGCCAGGACCAAGATGGGTAAGGGAGACAATTAAGTGTAATAGCCTGCCACTGTTCATGGCTAAATCTGCAAAGGTCACTTTGCTCCAAGAAAGATAGTGTAAAAATGGGGAGAAGACTTCCTTCCTTCCATCCTTCCTTCCTTCACCAATTTTAATTATGTCAAGTAGATGTCCACTGCTTTAATGGTGAGAAGACCTACTCACATCTAGAACTAAAATGATCTTGATGTGGTAGGAGGTTACTGCCGAGAAAGAGGGAAACCTTTCTGGTGTTCTGTAAGATTTGGGTTTTTTAAAATACTTTCAGATTTAACAAGAGTACTTGAAAGCGCACAACAGCAACTCATAGTGGAGTAGTACAATGCAAAATGCTCAGTGTATACCACAGAAAAAAAAATCAATTTAAAATAAGTGTTGAACCTTGTAAATCAATTTTTCAAAATGACAAAATGTGTATGGGAGAAATTGCTTTCTCTAGTGGCATCCCAGGCATTTGCTAATAGGACATATATGCCACAATGAAGGGGGTGGATAAGCGGACAGAATCTCATGACCTTGGCATGACAGTGCATGTTGGGAACAAGAATTTCCTAACACAGATAAGGCGGCTGGGATACAGACTTTGGATCATGTTTGTTTCTTACTACAGTTACAGTTTTGATACGTTCTATTCTGCCTTAGTGACTGGTGCAGGATTTCTGCTTGCTCTCGTCTTCTGTAGCTATTTTATTTGAAATTTAAACAAACATCCAGGGTTAATGCAAAAATGCTTTTGTTTCTCTTTTAATGAACAGACTTTGTTGTATGTGACATATGTCGACGAGCCTCACATCTTTATGATTGACAAATTGTTGAAGACAAGTCTACAGAATATTAAAGGCGAGATTATTCATGTGAGTTATCGCTTCTTGGCCTTTTGGCTAGGATCAAGTGTGTGTGTGTCATATTCATGCCAGTTAGCATATTTCTTGTGCATGCATATATATGAGCATATGGGCATTTCCCTGTGTGTATACGGAAAAGTCTGCATGTAGATGTAAAGAGGGTAAAAAGTATGACATTGTGCATATGTTGTCTCTTGACCACAGAGAAGAACTGGCGATTATACATGTGTTGCCAAATTCCTGTTGAAGGATTCGGATAAAATTATGTGTCCTGGAAATTCCCAGGAACTGCAGCCCCTCCAAAACAAAGGGGTCACATCTTCATCCTATGAGCGTCCTTCTTGGTGCAGCTGTGGAAAATGCCGCCCAGCTCAACCCTATTGGGAGCAGCTCTGCTGTCGAAAGAAGGATGGGGCTTGCATCACAGCTTCAGCTTTGTTTGAACAACTTGTTATTTCCAGACCAATGCTTGAGTTTGTCCTCCTTTACAAAGATCCGTTGTTGGATCTAAAGGCTGAGTCTCTCAACAAGCAGCTTCGGCACTGTGCCTATGAGCAGTATATTCTCTGGCGCTTTGGGGAGGACGATCTGAAAGAAAGGGCTATGATACCAAGCTGCTGCAGATGGAAAATCAGAGATGCCTTTCCTAGCGAGAAGGGCGAGTACACTGGCTTTAAGAGAAAAAAGTAACTGTTTGCAAAGACTCTGCATAAATGGGAATGAAACAGAATCCACAGGAAGGCATTGGACATGTCATGAGATGTTAAGGACAAAAGAAAAGCCCTTCTTCTTCAGTCTGAAAGTCTATCTTGTCCAGCATTCCATTGCCTGTGGAAAGCCTGACAAAAGCACATGAATACAACTGCACCATTGAGCTCATATTCCCCCAAAACTGATATACATACTGTCTCTAATACAAGAAGAGATCTTGACTAGTAGCCATTGAGGTCCTTAACCTCAATGAATTTAGCAAATTCCTGTTGAAAGCCTTTCAAGTTAGTAACCATTGCTACATCTTGTGACAGTGAATTCCACAGTTTAACCATGTACTGTATGAAGAAGCTCCCACTAATCACTTGTCTAAGGACCTTATCAGACGTCGGAACTTGGAAGTACAATCCAATGGCAATCCGAACGCAATCATGGGGTTTCACGTTATTGCGAATTAAAGTATCTCACTCAATTTTGGGCAAAAGAGAAGTCATTCCAAATGCAATCATGGGTTTTACGTTATTGCGAATTAAAGCATCTCACACAATTTCGGGCAATGGGGGGGGGGTCATTTTCAGGTAATGGGAAGTCATTCTGAACTCATTCCAAACACAATAGGAATTCACGTGAATTCGCTAAACTATCGAATTCACGTGAATTCGAATTGGCTCCATTCGCAATAAAGAGAAATTCCTCCCGTCTGATAAGGTCCATACATCAGTTGCCTGATATTGTCTGGCATCATGTTGGTGACATATGCATGCATTAGCCACACTATATGTTAGGGTGAATTATTCACCATGACACGGCAGAGACATTCTACTGACAGTGGAGGAAATAGAATTGAACATAGAACAATGTTGTGTGTTGTGGCTGTGCATTACACATTGGAATTGTGCATTCCACCAGCACATCATGCAGCGGTACCCAGTCGTTGACATGTGTGATGCAATGATCCTGTTCTGCGTGGTGGTTGCATAGAGCTGACTTAGCATATTTCTACATGTAGATATTAATATTATGCTAGGGGAGGATTGCAGCCATTGTTTATCAAAAGATTCTGGCATAATGGACCCTAGTACATCTTTTTAGAAAGACATTGGCCACTTCCGCCAAAGGTTGGTGATGCAATACAAATAAGTCTTCCTTGTGGCTTGTAATGTTGACATATCCAGGGACTGCTACTTTCTGGATAGTTAAAAAAATTTATGTTTTCCTGGGCATTACTTCTTTAACAGAATATTTAATACCAGAGGCAGAAATAACATGGAAAGAATAGGATTAGGTTCCTATACCACAAAAAAGAGCATTTTAACACATTTCAGCAAACCTGTAGAAAGGACAGAATACAAATGTTAAAAAACACAAACATGTTCTGCATTTCTGTCTGGTTGACCCTTGCATTGTGTTCAGCTGGATATTCAGGACAATAATAAAGCAGCATCTAGGACCAACCAAGTCACACATAGCATTGCTGGCAGATATACCAGCCTCCAGAATCCAGCTTCTCAGCTATTTCAGTAGAGGGCATAAACAGACAGTGGACCCCACACTTCTGGAAGTAAGGGTCTGCCTCCAAGCATGTGTGGCTTCTGCTATCCATAATGCTTCCTTTATATTCTGTTTTTATACCATTGAACCCTGGAATCAGGCCTGGTTCTTTCATGCTTGCTTGCCTGCTACCATTCTTTCCTGGTCAGAAAGAAAGAAATTCTTTGTGTAGGACAAAGGATGGGTGCTTTTCTGATCCAGGTCATCTCAGCTGGCTGATTTCACTAGGGAGACATCATTGTCTTTGTGTATCTTGTTCTGAAGCTGTTTGGATTAGTGATCTTGTGATAAGCGGATCCCTTAAGAAGCGGTAAAAGATAAAAGCCAGGTAGCAGACACTATTGTCACGCACCAATGTGGTGTAGTTGTTGGAGTGTTGACCTAGGATTCTAGGAGGCCAGACTCAGCTATGTCAACCCACTGGGTGACCTTGGGTGACTCCCACACTCTCAAAGGACAGGAATGGTGACAGACCCCTTCTGAATAAAACTTGCCAAGAAAACCCTATGATAGGGGTCATTGTAAGTGAGGGTTGACCAGAAGGCTCATAACAATAACATAAAGCAGGCCATGAGCTTTTTGTTGCTTAGTTTCTGGTGTCGGTATAGTATAGCGTAGTGGTGCTATAGTGTAACTAGAGGCTCATTTTAAAAAGTTTGTACTGCATCGAACAAATAAATTGTCGACTGGAGTATTATCTTGTAGGATTTGTCGACTGCAGTATTATCTTGTAGGATTTCCGCTGACTTTTGGAGGAGAGCTCTAAAGCATGGTTTTCTCTTTGAGGCAGCTTTAAATGGCTTTCTGTCCCCATTTCCCAAACTAGGTTCTCAAGCAGGTGACTTCCACGAGGGAGAAGGAAAGCAGCCATATGCCCTGTCTTCTCCTATGATCAGGTTTCCATTACTATCAGCTGAGTTGAGGATGTGTGTGTGGCCCTTTGGTTATTGGACTACAGATTCCACCAGCCCTAGCCAGAATGGGGAGGAGATGCTGGGAGTTGCAGTCCAACAACAGCTGTAGGGCAACATGATTCTTACCCCTGCCATAGGAGATGCCCAGCACTATCTTTGTTGTTGGATTTGGTGGTGTAGCTGGTAGAAATGGAGGTGGAATAGCAGCATGAGAGCAACACTCAGAGGAACGGATTTGGCCCTACTGATCTCTGCTTCTGGTGGTATTACCAGTCAGCTGCTCATCCCTGTCCTCTTTGGCATATTTGCAAGTGGCACAGAGAGACAGCCACATAAACAACTTGCAACATACTCGTAACTATCACACGGAGGACTTTGCTATGCGGGAGTACAGCTCAGTGTGGAGTGCATGTTTTCCACACCAAATCATAGAATTGGAAGAGACCCCAAGGGCCATGAAGCCCAACCCAATTCTGCCATGCAGGAATACACAACCAAAGCATCCCCAACAGCAACAGATGGCCATCCAGCCTCTGCTTAAAGATCTCCAAAGGAGACTCCGCCATTCTCTGAGGGAGTGTCTTCCACTGTTGAACAATTGTAGCGCCTTGTTAGAAGGTTCAGGAAAGAGATGAGGAAAAAAACCTCTGCCAGAGATCTACCACTGCCAGTGTAAATGATGCGAGATGTACAAACCCGTCTAAATGAGGCACATTTCTCCATTTAGACCGCTGCATGGTGGTGGGTGTAAAGCATATGCCTCCTCCTTTGCTGCTCTGCTAACAGACCCCTGGAAACGTGTACCCAAAAAAGATACTAGTCCTCAAGATACAGTGATTTGCTAACCAAGCTGCCTGTATAGAATTAATATTATTAACTTGATGGTGTCATTGCTCTGAATGATTCTTTTGTCAGAAACAGCTATGCTGACATTAACATTGCTGCACTGATGTATAACATTTGTTTGTTTCTGAGACTACTGGGATCCATTTTGGCATTGTGTTTTAATGTGCCATTTTTATATACCTGTATCTTTTTGTACTGATTGCCTGTTGTGTTGTTCTGACTTCATATTAGAATAAAGATTTCATATGTTAATGCACGGTGTGTAAACAATCATTTTTCTACCTGTCTCCTTTTTAAAACAAATCTACTGTACATTAAAAAAAAATTTTTTTTTTAGTTCTACACTTTTTGAGCTCTAAAATGGGTGGGTCACTTGTGGTCCACCAAATGTTGGATCACAAACTGTCATCATTATTCACCGCTGACTCTGCTAGCTGGGACTGATGGGAGTTGCAGCTCGACAGCATCAGGATCTCTCGTCTTCTGCTCTACAACCTTGAAATGTCTGCCTGTACCGTGTACCTATAGGCTTCCTGTTATTTTTGGACACCATTGCCCATCAGCCCCAGTCAAGCAGGCCACTGAGAACAGCAGTGTCTGAAGGGCTGTGTGTTCTGCAGCTCTGCTTTAAAGGCTTTTACATGTGGCATGCAAAACAGATAAAAACAATATACAATATCAATACATTATCCAAGGTGGATTGATGCGATACACTCCCAACGGGTCATCAGTTGGCAGAACAAGACACAATCTGCTTCGGTGTCCCTAAAGAGAGGCAAATTGTTTCTGCGATGAGCTAGCCACTTCTATACCCTTCCCACATTTTACAAAGGAAAACCAGGACACATATGGCCAAGCGACATCAGAGAGTGTGGTCACGATGGTCAAAGTTGTTAATGAGGGAGAACACATGAGTTCGGAGATGCCGCAGCAGTTTGCTTTTGCCTGAGCCTTTTGGGAACAGATTGCAAGCAACTTTTGAGCTTAGTTTGCGGCAATTGCTGTACGCTAAGGACAAAGGGGGAAAGTGGAAGGAGGAGAGAGAAACGGGGACATTTTAAAGCCAGTTGAAAAAAATAGGACGGCAGAGAATTAACTGGGCCTGTCCCTGCCAAACTGGGATAATTGGAGGATATACACTTCCAGGCTATAATCCTATGCATACTTGGGCCAAAGTATTAATGGCCCTAATTCAATTTAATTCCAAGTAGAAAGCCAGCATGACATAGTAGTTTGAACACTGGGCTATGACTCTAGAGGCCAGGGTTCGATTCCCTGCTTGGCCACGAAACTCACTTGGGCAGGTAACATGCTCTCAGCCTCAGGGGAAGGCCAACCTCTAAACAAATCTTGCCAAGAAAACCCTGTGATAGGTTTGCCTTGGGGCTCTAAGCCCGAAACGACTTGAAGGCACCCGAAAAATCTGCCTAAAGCTGAGCTAGCAATGTCTCTTGAAAGCACTGCCACAGACCAACATCTCTGGCCTTTGTCCCTTTATTTTCAGATGTGCTCTTCAATTTTTATCACACTAGAGGGCAAACAGGATTTAAACAGGAATTAAACAGGAAATGCCCTATGTTAAACATAAGGCAACAGGAAATGCCCTATGTTAAACATAAGGCATTTCCTGTTTAATTGCTGTTTAATTCCTGTTTAAATCCTGTTTGCCCTCTAGTGTGATAAACCCCTTTAAGCTGTATAAGAGGCGTTACTGATATGTCAGTCTTGGCTGCGCAACTGAATTTAATGGAGGTTTGGGGGCCTTTTCACGTCGCGAGGTTGAAGCCTTTGCTCCGCTCTGGGCCCACAACATACTCCAGCTCCCAGAATTCCATAGCCTTGAGCCAGGCAAGAGAGTTGAAGCGGGTCCAAAAAGGAGGAGGGGAAGGATGACTGCCTTGGACCTGCCCTTTCCAGCAAGTTGCTTCCTTCCTTCCCTTCTTGGGTCCTCCTGACGCCGGCCCTCCTTGCCCCATATGCCTGCCTGCTGTGGGGCCAGAAGCAGCAGAAACAGGAAACAAACAGCTGCTTCCCTCCCTCCCTCCCTTTTCCTGATCCGCGTCCATCCCGCGACAGAAGGCGAGCCATGGCCGCCCCTCCGCCGAAGCCCTGCTGCGGCTGCCTCTACGGCTTCCTCTTCGAGTACGACACCCCCCGGATCGTCCTGATCAGGAGCCGCAAAGTCGGCCTCATGAACCGCCTGGTCCAGCTGGCCATTTTGGCCTACGTCGTCGGGTGAGAGAGAGAGAGCACTAGGCGGCACACAATAGTCAGGGCAGCAGGGGAGAGGCTTCCTATCTTGCCTTATAGGCAGGGGTTCCCCAGCGTTTCCCTATGGCCAAGGATTCCCCACTGTTCCCCTATAAGCAAATATTCCCCAATGATTCCTTATGGGCAAGTAATCCCCTATAAGCAAATATTCCCCAATGTTTCCCTATGGGCAAGCATTCCCCACTATTTCCCTATAAGCAAATATTCCCCAAAGTTTCCCTATGGGCAAGCATTCCCCACTGTTTCCCTATAAGCAAATATTCTCCAATGTTTCCCTATGGGCAAGCATTCCCCACTATTTCCCTATAGGCAAATATTCTCCAATGTTTCCTTATGGGCAAGTATTCCCCATTAATTCCCCATAAGCAAATATTCTCCAATGTTTCCCTATGAACAGGTATTCCCCATTATTTCTCTATAAGTAAATATTCCACATTATTTCCCTATAAGCAAATATTCTCCAATGTATTCCCCATTATTTCCGTATAAGCAAATATTCCCTGATGTTTCCCTATAGGCAAGTATTATCCAATGGTTCCCTACAGGCAAGCATTCCCCATTCTTTCCCTATGGTCAAATATTATAGCATTCTTAATCATATACAGTGGGGTTTAGTTCCAGGACCCTCCGTGGATAACAAAATCCGTGGATGCTCAAGTCTCATTCAATATAATGGCACAACAAAATGGTGTCCCATATATAAAATGGAAAATCAAGGTTTGCTGTTTGGAATTTATACTTTTTGGGGAATATTTTCAAGCCGTGTATGCTCAAATCCGTGGATAAAAAATCCGTGGATAAGGAGGGCCAACTGTCATATAATTATATATTATCCTATTAATTAGTTGTTCTTGTGTGCCTTCAAATTGTTTCGGATTTATGGCCGACTTAAGACTATATCCTTCTTAATAATCTATTACGATTATATATTGTACTAGTAATTAGTTGTTGATGCTCGCCTTCAAGTTGTTTCTGACGTATGGAAACCTTTTCATGGGGTTTTCTTGGCAAATTTACTCAGAGGAGATTTGCCATTGCTTTCCCCCGAGGCTGAGAGAGTGTGGCCTGTCCAAGGTCACCCGGTGGGTTCTGTGGCCAAGTGGGGGAATCGAACCCTGGCCTCCTGAGTCATAGTCCCAACGCTCAAACTACTACGCCAGACTGGCTATTTACTTTTGAGTGAGACTGCATTATTTGGAGTTAAAATATTTTCATGAGTGACGCAGTTGCCTCTGGTGACATCGGATAGTGGGCAGCAACATAATATTGGAGGACACAGGGTTGTTTGCTGAGTGGTCTGCCTTGAACCCACAAGGCCCACTTGCTTCTTCAGGTGTAGCTACGGATGCTATCCCAGTTGAATTAAAAACCAACTGAGGAGATGACACTGGTCATCTTTTTTACCTCACGGAGAAGGGGGCAGCCATCTTGTACTATGCTCAGGCAGTGACGTTCCTTGGGCCAGCTGCAAAAAAACGCATAGTACAAAATGTATATAAAACAAAAATAGAATACATGTGAGATAAATGATAGAATGAGCGATAGACTCGTCTGTAGGTGCAATTTCTGTCTGAGAGGATAAGCGTAAGTTGAGAACTTTTTCCCTTCTCTTTTTCTCTTGTCTCGCAGGTGGGTGTTTGTGTGGGAAAAGGGCTATCAAGAAATGGATTCGGTGGTGAGTTCGGTGACCACAAAAGTGAAGGGAGTTGCTGTGACGAATACCTCACAGTTGGGGCTTCGAATTTGGGATGTAGCCGATTACGTGATTCCCCCTCAGGTTCGTGTTTTTGGATAACACATTTCATTTATTTATTTATTTATTTTAAGGTACAGTAGAGTCTCGATTATCCGACATAAACTGGACCGGCCGATGGTTGGGTAACTGAAAATGTTGGATAATCCCAGAAGGTCCAAGAAAAGCCTTGAAATCACTATGAATTGCAAATGTATTGAGGTTTTATTGCAATAACAGTAAGAGTAATTGTAAAGAAATCACTGATCAACATTGTGATGTACAGTATAAACAGTTCAGTCCTCTGAAAATTTAAAGAAATCACAGAAAATTTAAAGAAATCCCAGCAGCTGCAATGTTGGATAACTGAAGGTTGGATAATCGAGACTCTACTGTATGATGCTTGTTGTGCTGTTTGTGATCCAAGATCACAAGGCAATGCTTGGAAGCCAACTGGAACACTTGTGCCCAGTCATTCTGACTCTCTTTTTGCAGGCAAACTGAGGCACGTCATACCTATTTACAAAATGGTTGCCATTACACCGAGTCAGGTGCATGTGTCGGGAAAGGGGTTCGTGTGTAAAGAAGCCTTATAAACACTGTATTTTTCAAGTGTGTCTCTAAAGGCTCCTGATTAAACCATAACCCAAAAGTGTCTCTGTGAACAAACTGTTTGGATTCCCGGTTTCCTTTTCCACTGCTGGGGTGCCTCAGATATTGGCTTCCATGCTTCCTATGCTTATGTGCTGATCTCCTTACTTTTGGCCAAAACGTTTGTTCGTTTGCAGTGACGTTTAGCTAAAAGGGGAAAAAGAGGGGGTGGGGGGATAATGGGAAATACTTGCCCATAGGAAACCACTGAAGATATAGGGATACTTTGGGAATTACACACACTCCGAGGGCAGCATATTCCATTGTCAAACAGCTCTTACGATCAGGAAGTTCTTCCTAATGTTGAGGTGGAATCTCTTTTCCTCTAGTTTGAATCCATTGTTCATGATCCTGTTCCCTGGAGCAGCAGAAAACAAGATTTGCTCCATCCTCAATATGACACCCTTTTACTTCAACGGGGCTATCGTATCACCTCTCAACCTTCTCTTCTCCAGGCTAAACATACCCAGCTCCCTAAATCGCTCCTCATAAGGCATGCTTTCCAGACCCTTTCAGCTTTTGGATATGGTTTTCCAGCAAAGGTATACCGCAAAACAGAAACAGAAGAAAGCAAGAACTTGGGCAAAATGTGTATTAACCACATGTTTCCTTGCCTTGTTGAGGACTAGAACACGGTGTGTGTGTTTTAAGTTAAGGGAAAGTTTCCCTTCCCGTCCAAAGGATTAGGTTAAGTGTTTCTCTGTCTAGGAGGGATTTAGTTGAGCCTCTTCTTAGCAATGTGTCCTCAAATGCTCAACTGCCTGGTCTGGATGTGTATACAATATGATAAAGGTTGAGGGAACCTGTACCTGTATTTCTTTTGTTTCCAGGATCTATTTGCTAAACTGTTCCTTGCCTGCAGCATTTTTGGTTTAGGCGCTCCTAGTTTGCTCCTGCTTCAGCTCTTTCCTTGAGGGAGCAGCATGAACAGGATCTGGGTGGATCTACAGTTGGTGATCTCACTTAATCCTTTCTGTTTCTGGAATTCCACATGTTAAGGCGTCTCTGGTGATGGAACTAGGGAAGGAGAGCACTGTTGCATTTCAGAGATTATTCTGTCTCTTCCATTAACTTCCTTTTCAGTCACATTCAGTAAAACAAGGGATAAGTACACAAAAGTTTGGCTGGCAGGTTCAAATTCCTCTTTGACTCACTGGAGACAAATATCTTGGCTTGTTTGCTCTTCCTGTCCTTAGATTCTGTGTGAAATCTTTCTGTTCTCTCACTTACTTGAGATGGCCTTTCATTTTCTTGCAGAAATTCCACTGTTAGTCAACAATCTAGAATCATAGAATCATAGAAATTTAGAGTTGGAAGAGACCACAAGGGCCATCCAGTCCAACCCCCTGCCGTGCAGGAACTCCCAATCAAAGCATCTCAGACAGATGGCCATCCAGCCTCTGCTTAAAAACCTCCAAAGAAGGAGACTCCACCACTTTCCAAGGGAGTGTGTTCCACTGTCCAACAGCCCTTACTGTCAGGAAGTTCTTCCTAATGTTGAGGTGGAATCTTTTTTCCTGCAGTTTGCATCCATTGTTCTGAGTCCTGTTCTCTGGAGCAGCAGAAAACAAGCTTGCTCCCTCCTCAATGTCACATCCCTTCAAGTATTTAAACAGGGCGATCATATCACCTCTTAACCTTCTCTTCTCCAGGCTAAACATCCCCAGCTCCCTAAGTCGTTCCTCATAGGGCATGGTTTCTAGACCCTTCACCATTTTAGTTGCCCTCCTTTGGACCCGCTCCAGTTTCTCCACATCTTTTTTGAATTGTGGTGCCCAGAACTGTACACAATATTCCAGGTGGGGCCTGACCAATGCAGAATAGAGTGGCACTATTACTTCCCTTGATCTAGACACTATACTTCTATTGATGCAACCTAAAATTGCATTGGCCTTTTTAGCTGCTGCATCACACTGTTGACTCATGTTCAACTTGTGGTCTACTTGGACTCCTAGATCCTTTTCACATGTTGTCTCATTCAGCCAGGTGTCCCCCATCCTATATCTGTGCATTTCATTTTTCCGCCCTACGTGTAGGACCTTACATTTCTCTGTGTTAAATTTCATTTTGTTAGCTTTGGCCCAGGGTTCTAGTCTATTCAGGTCATTTTGAATTTTGATCCTGTCCTTTGGGGTATTAGCTACTCCTCCTAATTTGGTGTCATTTGCAAATTTAATAAGTATGCCCCCAATTCTGTCATCCAAGTCATGAATAAAGATATTGAATAGCACTGGGCCCAGGACAGAACCCTGTGGCACCCCACTTGTCACTTCTTTCCAGGATGAAAAGGAGCCATTGTTGAGCACCCTTTGGGTTCGGTCAGTCAACCAGTTACAAATCCATGTAACGGTTACCTTGTCTAGTCCACATTTTACAAGCTTGTTTGCAAGAATGTCATGGGGAATCTACTGCTGACAGTTTTTGCTTTACACTGTTATAATGTTCATAAGAATATTCCAGGTGCTCAGCCATCGGCTGAAAGGGAATAGAAAGGCTTCTTGGCCTTTTGGCTAAGATTATGTGTAGCAGATTTGTTGATAGTGAATGGCAGTTTTTTGGGTAATTCCCAAACTGATATTTTAATGCAATTTGCCTCCTTTACTGCCAAAATAAGGAAGTCCTTCATGCAGGTGGTCATTTGTCTTCTTTTACAGAGGTAGGGTTATACATCTAATAAATAAAGCATATCCTCACTGGAAAAACTCATTATTTGTTCCCCACTTTTGCATATTTAGGAGGAGAATTCTGTATTCATCATGACAAATTTGATCATCACATTGAATCAGACACAAGGATATTGTTCAGAGGTATGTACCTCATCTTCAAATTTAATTGACTTTTTCCTGGGTATCAGGATCTGTATTTTGAATAAATACAGCCTTGCTTAATTTATGCTGGCACTGGAACCCATCTGTCTATGGCAGGGAATTTACCTTAATTTTGATGCAGAGCTTTGACCTTTTAAAACAAATAAAACGGGATTCTTCCTGTTGTCTCTTGTGGGTTGTTTGTGACTGATTCAGGCACAACAGGTAAAATAGTTCTGAATTAAACGTTTTTTGCCAGCTTCCATGCAGATAGTTTCAAAAGCACTTCCTGCAGATTTCAGTGATAGCTTGAAAAACATCTGTTAGTGGACTGATTACTTTTCTTCTCAGTTTGTATCTTTGCTCTTCTTTTGTTCTAGTTTCCAGATAAGACCACAACTTGCCAGTCTGATAAGGATTGCACAAAAGGATACATTGGCACTCACAGCAATGGTACGAACGGATGTGTTGTTCAGTGTTAGCAATTTTACTTGCTTTTTAGATAAAAATGCCATGAAGCAAGCTGTTCTTTCTCTCTGCCTCAGCCCTCCATCATCCCCAAATATTTGCCGCCTCTGGCAAAGTAGCAAATGGCATCCCCTTTCCTAAACCAAATTATTTTAATATCTGGGGCGTAAAATCCCAGATGATCTCCTTCTTGGTAGGAAAAATAGTTTGAATAGCTAAATAATTTACTACTGTTTTTTGACACCCAAAATCCACTGCTTGAGATTACAGGCTCACCATGTAAAATCCTGCATTTCTGAAACATTTGAATTATCCCCACCTCCCTTGGAAGGAAGAAGTTCTGCCTGCATCTACATGTGTCTGAGTCCTGTGGTGATGGTGTTGTTGCTGTTCTTACTTTTTTATGATGGCCTTTCCATATCCCTTCAGGTGTTCAAACTGGGAGGTGTGTCGATTACCCCCCAAATCGCACACTCAAAACTTGTGAGGTGTTTGCCTGGTGTCCAGTGGAGAATGATGAGGAGGTACCCAAGTGAGTGCCTTGTGCAAATAGAAATAATGGGGAAGAATTCCAAAGAAGCAATTCCGGAGTACAGATAGCATGAAGGCATCCATCAGATAGCTGGAACAGCTTTCTAAAGACACGACGCCACATTTGGCTTTTCTGGTTTCAAGATTCAATGCACAGAGGAGGAGGCGAGTGTACTAGCCGTGGCCTCTCTTTCATTGTTTTTCTGACATGGAGAGCGATAATCTGAAGAGAATAGCCTTCTCACATAGAAGGTACTCTTCTCTTCATATCACTGCTCCCCAGAGCTTAGACAAGTTACTGTTTTTGACTCCTAGAATCCCTCAGCCACCATGGCCATGCTGGCTAGGGGATTCTGGGAGCTGTAGTCTAAAAGTGAGGCTTCCAAGCTGTGCCTGTTTCACATATGAAGGGTATGTATATATATGTATGTATATACATATATGGGCAGGGAGGAGATGGCCAGCACACACATCTCCTCACGTTGATTTAACAAAATGACTTTGTGTGTCATCTGATGCTGGATCCTCTCTATAACATTGATAATGTCTCCTGGTTAAACATGACCCTCTGTATGATGAAGCAGCTTTCCCCAGTTTGGGGCTCTATAGACATGTTTGACCACGCCATCCTCTCCAGGCAGCAGGACCTTGGGGGATAGAGGTTGGCATCTGACTTTCTTTGTGTCTAATCCCTTTTGCTAGCCTATAAGTAAGAGCACTGTGGAGGCAATACCCTCTATAAATGGGTGGGGGATGTGTGGTCCTCCATATATTATTGGACTGTGTTCCCCAGCATCCCTGCTCATGAGCTATGTTGGATAATGCTGAAGGGAGTTGCTATCCAACAATATCTGTTTGTCACCCCCACCCTTACAGTGTACCTTTACATAAATGTGAAAGGATGCACTTACATTGTATTAAATCAAAACGGTTGTGTCAAATCCACCCAGACCATTACTGCCAGGGCCAGATTAACAATGATTCCACTGCTAGGGACTCAAGTGCTCAAGGGAAATGAAGTACGTAGTTGCTTTCTCAATCCGATCCCAAATATCCTGATATTTCTAATAATATCATCATCAGCATTTTGTGTGTTATCTGAGTAACTGAGTTAAAAGGCAGGGAATCACGCTGTTTGTATCACTGAAATTGCAGGAGAGAAAATAAAGTTGAGTATGATTGCCATGCTATTGTCTTTTGTATATAGTGCCCATGTGTGCCAAAAGAAGGCCCTATCTTTGAGACAGCTCTAGAGCCCCAGCCTGCCTTAATATGGCCTTGATGCTGGCTCTCAAAGGTACCAGGCTTGGTCTTTTCTTCTCGTGGTTGTTCCCTGAGGGCCAAACTCAAGGTGCCAAAGCAGGCGGAAAGGGAGAAGTCCCCTCAAATGGAAAGAACAGCTTTGGGGAGGTGATTTTTGTCAGCACAGGTTCAACATTTTCTTCCCAGAGCTTGGATGATAACTTCCAGAATCCCCTAGCTAGGGGGCTCTGGGAGTTGTAGTCCAATCAAGGAAGTTTTGTCAGTGCTGCACCTCCACACCATCCTGAGGCCTGCTGTGGCCTCCCCTTGATTGTTACTTACCGTACATAACAACAAAAAAGTATAGGCTCTTTGCTTTTATGCAGTTAGTTATGGCCCCAGAATTCTGGTTGGAGCGCATATAAAAATTTAGCTTGGGACTGGAGAATATATAGCTCTCCAAATGTTATTGGGATCCAGCTCCCATCAGTCCTAACCAGGACAGCCAACGATGAGAGACGATGTGAGTTGTAACTGAAAGAGATCTGAAAGTTGACACATTCCTCAGTTTTCATACAGCTAAAACTAAGCAGGTCTAGGTTTGAGAAGAGCCTGCATGGAAATCCGTGTAAGAGCTCTTTATATTTACGTTAAAACTATACAGAAACCTATATCCCATCCTTCTGGTGTTATACACATCACTTGGGCTGCTGACAGCAATTAAAAGCTATTAAAATACAGTCAAAATATAAAATTTAATAAAAAGGGATTGATAATAACTGTAACATGAAAACCTCAAGAGGCAAAGACTGTTGAACAAGAAGGCCTTTACCTTTCAGCTAAACAGAGTCAAATAAAATACCAGCCTGATTCAAAGATGGAAGGAAGGCAGGCATCACATAAATGTACAAATTGTAACTGGAGATGTATGGGAAAGAGACCTGAAGGATGGACTGTCAGGGTTTTGACCTACTACCCTGATCCAAGTGGTCACATAACATAGCTAGTTGCCAACAAGGTGTAAAACATTGAGGTCAAATGTTTCCACTAAGTTCTTCTCTCCTTTTCAATTGTCTTTAGACCAGCTTTCCTCAAGGATGCTGAGAATTTTACTCTTCTTGTGAAGAACAACATCTGGTATCCCAAGTTCAACTTCACTAAGTATGTATATTTTCCCTAAACTGACAGCTTCTTTTAGGAAGTGGGGAAATCCCTGAAGTTCTACAGTTTTTGTTTCATAGGGTGATAGTTGGGTGATATTTCAGTGAAATGGAGGCAATGTTTGAGATAGCAAGGGTTCTGGAGTGAGTGGGGAGAAAGGGAGCTTGGATTTATGGAGCGGGGAAGCTGTGAGGAGAGAAACAATAGAGAATTTATGCTGAAATTGACTAGGTTGCCAAAAGAAAACAAAAGAGAGGCCCAGTTGAGGAAATGAACTACTTCAAATTTAGTTGTTTATTTTATTTATATCATATACATTCCTCTTGCTGCTGATAGAGCAGCTTATATATCAGTTTTTTCAAAAAGACAAGCCAGTCGCCTGCAGCCTTACAATCTCGAAAGACGTAACACAATAGGAGATGAAATTTTTTAAAAAATGAGATAACTCGGGCACAGATTCTTAATGTTACAAGCAGAGTTTGGAAATACTACTCTGTGAGCTACAGCTCCTGGAATAGTCATGCTGGCTGGAGGATTCTGGGAGCTGTAGTCCAAAAAAGTAATGCTTCAAGCTCTGATGTTCCTCAGCCTGGTGGAATGGGTGCTTGGTGACATTTGGAGAGAGGTGGAACCTAATAGACATGACTTTTCAGGAGGGCTCATAGTGGCACTTCCCCCCCCCCCATCTTTTTATACTGTTGTTATGGTTTTTAATAATCCATACTCAGTTATTTTTAATTTTAGAAACTTGAATGGTCACAAAATAATAGGGTCATCAGATAATTCTGTTTCAGCTGGTTGAATTTTTGAAGTTAAATCGGTTATGATAAGCTCCCTTCAGTGATCTTAACCTGGCAATTTCTTCTTTTTTCTTTGTCTAGGCGAAACATTCTCCCCAACATCAATAGCACATACCTCAAAAACTGCAAATACAATGCCAAAACGGATCCCTTTTGTCCAATCTTCCGCCTCCGTGATATGGTTGAAGCTGCTGCACAGGATTTCCAGGAGATGGCGATTGAGGTTGGTTAGATTACAGGCTGAGGAAATACAGCTGAAAGGACATTCACGGGTGTAATTTATTAAAAAAAAAAATAATACTGGCCAAAATTCTGCATTGGAGAGATGTATCATAAAAGTTCTGCTAGGAGGACTATGTGACATCTTCTGTCTCCTCTCCCTGTAATCCCATGCTGCTGGCTTCTGCCATGGCTATATAGTGGTTGGTGCAGAATGGAGAACATTTGAGAAGCCTCTGGCTATGTCCTTACAACCAGGTGCATGACAGTAGAGGCATTCTCTGGGATATCCTAGGGCTGTTCCTAGAGGATGATGTTATTGTTATGTGTTTGGCTACAGGGAGCCAGATACTTGTCAAATATCCCTTGCTCACCACTGGTCACTATGGTCTAATCTGCACTGCAAAAATAAAGCAGTGTCTCAAAAACTGCCAGAGAAGTGACCCATGGACTACACTTTTCCCACCTCCAATGCAGAACCAACAAAAGTGATTAAAAGTCCTGGGAAATGCTACCAACAAGACATCATAGAAAGCTTCTTCTCAGGTTTCCAGGATCAGGAGCCTTAATCAGGAAAACTATTGGCTCCCTGTTATTACATATAAGTGGCACTTTCAATCACAACTTCATTTTATAAATGGGCTGATGTTGGAAAAGGCAATCTCTCACAGTCACTGTTTCTGCATAGTGCCTCCTTGAAGTTAGGTGGTGACCCGTGTGGCAGCTGCTTCATGTTGGAAGTCCCTGTGTGTCTTCTGGCTTACCATGTGGATTGGGCCTCACCACTCTATACCTTATGATATCATGGAATCAGTTTACAAAATATGTTGCTCAATCTACAATAAGAGCTGGAAGCTTGGTTTACCACGTGCACACAGACACCACAGCTATCACTAGTTATGAGTTTACTCCCTGCCCTCCAAATGTTATGGCAGCTGTGTGTGTGTGTGAGAGAGAGTGTGTGCGAGTGCCTTCATTCTCTGTTTAATGTTTGTTTTTACCCTTTTTCCTTGAATAACCAGTGTATTTGAACAAGGGCATCTGGATACAGTTTAGTC
Source organism: Urosaurus nigricauda (assembly GCA_034509955.1). Taxonomy (NCBI): domain Eukaryota; kingdom Metazoa; phylum Chordata; class Lepidosauria; order Squamata; family Phrynosomatidae; genus Urosaurus; species Urosaurus nigricauda. The sequence continues at coordinate 9,845,929 of JAOEGL010000014.1, forward strand.
AAACAGGTGCTGTTTGACAGACACTCAGGCGATTAACTGCAAATATTTAACTTTCCGGGATCAAGGTTTCCTCCTAAACAATTACTTTTACTTTCAGTTGTAGTGCCCATTGCATTTGCAGACGACTTTCTTTACTAATTGTTTTGACTTGGCTATATTGCAGGCCTGAAGTGGGCAGTCTGCAGTATGAGTCTGCCACAAATGTCTTTATAACAAGCTCCTCTTTGACAACCCAACCTGGAACATTGAGGCAATAGAACTATCAACTGGATAGCATATATGTCATTGTGCTTTGAACATTTGAAATAAGCTGTACAAATCCCAGCATTTAAAATAGTACTTTTGAGCATAAGCTTCAGTTTAGTTTTCTTCTACTTCTTTTCTCTTCAGAATGAATTTGGAGTGTCAGGATGCATTGTGTATTGAATTTCATATGCAATTCAGCACATGCTTTGTTGCAAAAGACTGTAGAGAAGTTGTGGTGTAGTGGTTTGAACACTGGACTATGACTCTGTAGACCAGGGTTTGAATCCTGGCTCAGCCATGGAAAGCCACTGGGTGACCTTGGACAAGCCACACTCTCTCAGCCTCAAGGGAAGGCAGTGTGGCAAACCTCCTGAACAAATTTTGCCAAGAAAACTCCTTAGCGTCTCTGTAAGTCAGAAATGATTTGAAGGCACACAACAGCAGCAAAACAGTATTGTGTCCAATAAAACTGCTGTTTGAATTTAAATGGAAGGCACTGCTTCTGTTTCTACAGGGTGGAGTGATGGGGCTGCAGATTAACTGGAACTGTGACTTAGACAAGGCTGCCTCTCATTGTGTGCCAAAGTATACATTCCGTCGCATTGATAACAAGGATTCTGCCCACACTGTGTCACCTGGATACAATTTCAGGTAGGGAGATCAAGCCACCCATATCTGTGGAATGGGGGCATCTCTGTTAGAGAACAGTCACCTGTGTAGAGTCTGAGCTTTCTTTGGTGCTACACAGAAGTTGCGTTATCTGTCTAGCTATTCTAGATCTCCTGGGTCTTGAGATCTAGAGCCAGCGTGGCATAATGGTTTGAGTACTGGACTAGGACTCTGGGAGACCTTAGTTGAAATGTCTGCCCACCATGGAAACCCACTGAGTGACCTTGGGCAAGTCACACACTCTCTGCCACCTAATAAGGAGGAGCCCTGGCAGCGCAATGGTTAAATGCCTGTACTGCAGCCACTCACTCACAAACCACAAGGTTGTGAGTTCAGTACTAGCCAGGGTCTCTGGGTTGACTCAGCCTGGCATCCTTCTGTAGGTCGCTAAACTGAGTACCCAGCTTGTTGGGGGCAATTAGCTTACACTTTGTAAACCACTCATGGTAGTACATCAGTAAGCGATATAGAAACGTACTTACTATCGCAAATAAGAAGGCAATGGCAGACCACCTCTGAAGAAATCCTTTTTAATAGCAAATATGGTGTACTGGATTAAATATCAGTGTAATGTTGCTAACCACCTGTGATAGCAGGATATCTTCATAACTGGCTGGTTGCTTGCCCTTTTCTTTTGCCTTTTCAGATTTGCAAAGTACTACAAAACTCCTGATGGTGTAGACTCTCGGACACTCATCAAGGCTTACGGCATCCGCTTTGACATCATGGTATTTGGGAAGGTAGCTGCTCTGACAAATAAAATAAGCGTGCCAACAGCTCCTGAGAATGTTCTGCATTACACGTCTCTACTTCTTTGCCTTGGGAGGGTCTATATCTCAAGCATAGGCTTGGGATGTCTACGGTCCCTAGCATCTGTATTAAGACTATCAAGATCTTGGACCCACTGCCAGTTGGAATAGAATAGATATCCCCAGCATTACAGATGGGTTGACTCCATCAAGGAAGTCTTGGCTTCCCTGAGTCTCCAAGACCTGAATAGGGTGGTTGATGATAAGGTGACTTGGAGGTCTCTCATTCATGGGGTCACTATAAATCGAAATCAACTTGACGGCAGCTAACAAAAAGACTGCTATCTGGAACGCCATTCAGAAAACAAATGTGAATGGAACATTAATTGTGTATATAAGCATCTTACCCTTATATTTCTTTTTCCCTTCTCACAGGACTGTGAACCTCTCTTGCCAATTTTTGTCTTCCTGGAATATCCCTCTGTATCATTGCCTGTTATTGGTAGAGGTCTCACAGTCATGTGGAAGAGACAAAACAGAAACATTTTTAGGCTGTCTCTGGATTGCTGTTGGTAGAACATGTGTGAATAACTTGAGTATATCTGTGTCTGTCTTAGGCAGGAAAATTTGATATCATTCCTACAATGATTAACATTGGATCTGGTTTAGCCCTCTTTGGCGTGGTAAGCACTTTCCTTCTCCCTCCGTGGGACATTCCTTTCAATCGGGCTAAAAAAAGGAGCCGTATAATAATTTTTGTCTCTACCTTTACACTTACCTAGGCAACTGTCCTGTGTGACGTCATTGTCTTGTATTTCATGAAGAAAAGATACTATTACAGAGAGAAAAAATACAAATATGTCGAAGACTATGAATTGGTACGTTTGCAGTTCGATTTCATATCCTAGTGTTTGTCCTGTTGGTCTGAAAGTCAAAAAATTTATTTGTTGTAAAGATTCCTTTAGGGGTATTTTCTGCATTGATGGATTTATTTTTGCCTTCTGGAGAAACGTAAAGATGTTTGCAAACCTGGACGCAGAACTTACTCTCCAGATGAAACCTGGAAACTGTAGCTCTGTTGGAGAACTTGAGGGCTGTTAGTAGAGTCATTGGTAGTTCCATTAACCCTGGATTCTTTCTGTGACACATGTTAACTATTTAAGCCAGTTTATAAATAGCAAATTCCCATCTTGATTTTTAACCAAAAGGCTCCTTTGTCTGAATAGCATGTTAGATACTTTACCTCAGGTTAAAAAAAATACTAGTAAGTGATGTTCAGGACAAAATCTGTCTTCCTCATATCAGCTTACCTATTTTCCAGCCATTGGCCAGCTGCTTAGGTGACCTCAATAGACCACTGAGAAGGATTGGGATTGAGACCTCATCTTTCCATTTTGCACGGCTAATTTTGAATTCAAAAAGTTGCTGAAGATATGTATATAAACCACATGTACCATTCAGCAATTGAAAATCTGAAATGAGGTTTATCTTTACTAATATTAAGGGGAAATCAAAGATTTGTGTGGACGTTTTTTGAAACATTTTCATTACATGCAAGCAGCACTGTCCAAGATGCTTCATAATGTTGTTTTTAAGCCCCCAAATTTTAAAAAATTCTCTGTAAACTCTGAGCTGGATTCCTCGAGTGAACATGAGTTTAACGCTGCTTACACCCAAGCTATTTAACTGGTGCAGCAGTTTTATTATAATATTCACATGTGCGCCCATATGCATGAGGTGGAATTCCAATTTGATTTCAGCAGCTTTTAGTTTGCTAGACGAAAGCATTTACAACTCATGACAAGTAGTAAAGTGTGGTGCTCTGATCTAGCAAGCTCAACTTCTGTACAACCTGAGCTTGTTTTAGCAAACTGTAGTTTGGACAATGTTGGCCAGAATTAAGGTAAAATGTGGATTTCTTTGCGATCCAATTTATGTCTCTTGCACTGACTTTCCTTCCATCTTTTAAAGGAAGCCAATGCATCCTATGGATCCCAGTCAGAAAGTCATGTGTTCCGCGGTGACTGATGACCACTTCAGAAGGCTGCAAGAAACACCGTCCTACTAATTTCACAGGGAGATAATGAATGGGATGCATCTCTCAGGAATTGACTGTCTGGCCTTAACTTTCTAATATGAGTGTGGGGGAAAGAAACCGTTTAAATTATCACTGTATTACCATCATGCAGGGCTCACACTGACTTCTATTTTTGATGCCCGACTTAAGCCAGAAGCTCTTCCTGGTCTAAAGGGAATATGAAGATTGGGATACTCTGTAAATAATTCAACACTTTCTGTGAAAGTTTCTTCTGGGAGGTAGGGATTCAGTCTGAGGTCATTCTGAGCTGAGCCTCTAAACTGTGGCTGTGTAAAGACAAATTGTCTCTCATATTTCCCCCAGGTGGGGAAGATACATCATGCATACTAAAATGGTCCTACTTCTGATTTGAAACAATAGATCCATTTCCTTTTGTAGCCTTGCTGATGGTTGTCATAGTTGGGTTGATTTTGCTGCCATCTCTGCCCAGCTGGCTGCCAGTGGGGTGTAAGTGACCTTGTTCATAGTAAGTGCCAATCTGTAAAGTCATGAACCTCAGGTGCCATTTCCCCCTGCCCTAAGAATGCACAAAATGGAGATTATGTCAAAACCCTAAGAATTTTATCAGAACTATAGTCTGATAAAAGTCCTCAGGACATTTAAACTAGTTTGATGCATAGCCATGTTCTGAGATCAACTACTAGCCCTATGCTATTTGTACACAGGAGCCATAAGTGTTTCTTACTGTGAATTGGAGATTTGGAGAAGGGTGATTGAGAATCTATTTTGCACATATTATAAAGGCATTGGAAGCTTAATTGTGCTTGTGTGTCTCCTTTTTCTACTGCGTGGGTAGCTGGAATACAGAGTTATAGGCCTTATAGTTCTATAATTTTGATTTCACAAGTAGACAAGTGTGTTGAAAATCCTGTCATCACACTAGCCTTTTGTGTCTTCAGCTCTGGAAGATAGGTTAGTTAATATGCTGTATAAGAAAGGTTACCTCCAGAGTGGTATCACTGGCAGAGCTCACGTACTGGAGTGTAAGTGTATCTGTTGCGGTTTGCTGAGATCCAGTCTTCCGTCTTTGCAGGGCCAGGACTGTTGCATGCCCTGTTTTGTATAGGCTTAATCCTGTTAATACCAACAACAGCAAACACAATGAATCAAGAGGCATTGACAATAATGATTCACTATTCAACCGGTACTCGAACTACCAACAGGATTGAAAGGACACTATTTGCCAAGGTAAAGAAACATTTTTTCTCATGTTCAGGGAATTTTGGGAAGAAACAGTCTGCAAGAGGTGTTGGGGTCTGGTTATCCCTCGCTAAAGTGAGAGTGCAGACCCAAAAGCACCAGATCCTATCTGATTTTGGGAGCAAAGCAGGGACAGTCCTGACAAGTGCTTAGATGGGAGACCACCAACAGATACCAGGTGCTGTAGGCTATCTTTCAGAGGAAGGAACGGGCAAAACCACCTCTTACCTAAAAAAACCCTACAAAATTCATGGGGTTGCCATTAAGTCAACTTGAAGGCACACACACACACAGTCAGAGTCCTCTTTGACTTTGTAACCCAATATGCTCACTAAGTCAGAAAGTAGGAACTTAACAGGCAGCTGCCAGGAGTTAAGAATAGTATATTCATTTTATTTTTGTCATTTTTATTTGTTACTACTGATAATAGCATGAGGGTGGAGCCATGGCTACCTCGAAACCCTGTGGAACCTTGTACAGCTTCCTTTTTGAGCACAACAGCTCCAGATTGTGTTGCTCAAGAATTATAAAGTGAGGATGAACTAGCTGGCCATCTCTGTGACTGGGTAATGCTTAAGATTTGTGTCTGTTACTGACTGGATGTGTTAATAGGGGAGTTACTTCCCAATTTCTTTGCCTTCCTCGTCCCTATGAACTGGGGGGGGGGGGGGAATGACAAAAAACCCAACTGATATTTGGACACAACAACTAATCATATCCTGGCTTACTATTACCTAGTAAATAAAGTCTTCTTTATTATCAAGCTTAGAGCATTCTGCACATTTGGGAAATTTCATCAGTTATCTTAGAACCACTGAGAGCAGCAAAGTATCTTGGGCTACTACCTTGTCCCACTGAGTGTGGATGCAGCACAATACTGAATGAAAAGCCACAAGCATCTACTTTCAATGTACTGAAGGCCATACACAAACCATACATTTCAGGGAAATATTTTGCTCCCCCAACAGCCAAAACCATAAATACATCCAATTAATTAATTTCCAAATTATCATTTGTAGAAATTCTTCCTTTCCTCCACAACCATGTTAGAAAATAGGGTTGGGGATGAGGTGCTCTTTGCTGATTCCTTGCTGACAATCATGTCCAAGAATGGCAAGTTGACTTAACAAGTCTAGGACAATCCCAAATAAATGTTTTTTGTTTTACACCAGTGCTGACAGTGCTGCCGATACCAGCTTGAGGAAATCAAATACACCTTGAGCCAATACTGTATGATCTCAATAAATAATATTTACATAAAAGCTATTGTCCTACACAGAGGATAGCCTGCTCTTCCCACCTAACGGGTTTGCAGTCTTCTGCATTGCATTTGTCCATCAGTCCAAACCAGGCCATGAGCCACAGATATATATATATATATATATATATATATATATATATATAACTTCTACAGATTACAGATGTCTTTCAACATGGAACTTGACTGACCAGACCTGTTATGTCTGACTATGGTCCTCTGGGTCCAATAATTGGGAGACAGCGTCCTGATTCCATTTTTCAACAAAAGGGAGATGTCAAGTGTTCAGGGAAAGGTCTTCCATGAGGCGAAATCTTGAAATATGAAGCAAGTCGAAGCAAAGGTACCGGTTTAAGTAGCTGTGATGTCGCTCTTCCTTTTGTTGCAACTCCAGTCCATTTTTCCCGCACTGATACCAGCTTACTCAACTTTCACACAGACAAAAGATCAGGGGGGAACTCCCCATAACAATATTTGGCAATTGGGTTCCGATAGGTGTTTTCATGCTGGACGCTCTGGCCAGAAAAAAAAGAGAAAGATGTCTTAGGGAAGACCAAGGACATACAGAAAAACTGATCACCGGGGACACTACAGGGAGGGAGCATAGCTCAGTAGTGGAGCACAAGCTTTGCATGCAGAGGGCCTTGACATCGCCATTTTTTTAAAGTTCAGGTGGCAGGTGACAAGAAAGGCCATTATTTGCTTGAGCCCTAGGGATTTACTGCCAGTCAGTACTGGACTCGATAGAGAATAGGTTCCCTAAGAGAAAGCAACTTCCTAAATTCACCTTCATCTCATTAGGAAAGAGAAGGTGAAATGGAACTGATGAGCAATTTTCAAGTTTCACGCAAGCCAACCAGCAGGAAAATAATTGAAATTATGTTATTATGTAGTAAGAGGTGGAGAAATATGTGGCCTCCGGATGCTGTTGGACTGCAGGGTCCATCAGTCCTAGCCAGGATAGCCAATGGAGAAGGATGACGGGAGCTGTAGTCCAACACCATCTGAAGGGCCACAAGTTGCCATATAGTAACAGTCTTCTGGAGCAGACATCTCCTCAACTGCCCTGATATTATGGGAATGCTGAGACAAATATGGGATGTGTGTGTGTGAAGTCCAGGAATGGTCCCTCCCAAACCAAGCAGGTATTTTAATAGAAAATCTGTGGGGAGGGCTGGGGGATCCATTTGCCAGCTTTTCCAATCAGTAGCCCCTAAGAGGAGATCTGAAATGGGACAGAATTTTGTGTGGTCCACATTATAAAGTAAACTAACCCAATCTGCACCTCCCTTACCAATATGGGAACGGGAGCCAGGAAGGTAAAGAATACTTGCGTTTTTGTTTTTTTTTGAGTCCCAGATGAAAAAAAGTGTCTTAATACACAGAGACGTCCTACTGGAAAAACAATCCCCCGTGCCAGAAATTTCAGATGTTGAGATTTTGGGGTGAAAATTTTGTTTGCACGGAAAAAATAGTGATTTGGGCTTAGGAAAACAGATTCCAGTAACATTTCCACCCAATTCTTAGGTGCAAAATATCGCTGAAACGTGTGCAAAAACTCTTGCAATTTCTACGCAACAGGGAAAACCTTGGAAATTGATAGCGCACGCAAAAGTGTAAGTGAAGGTTCAATTTCCTAGCAGGACCAGAGTTATCCTTTGGGCTGCACACTTCTCCAGATTTTGGAAGTAGTTCTTGGGCATTAGAGAGAGCGGCAGACAACACATCTATTTTTGGGGTTTTGAAAGAAAAGATGGGTTGCCAACTGGTTGGAAGCTGGAACAGACTTACAATAGGTAAGAGCCTACTTTGTCCATGTTTAGCCAAGGCCAACCCCCACGAATCTCAAGGATGCCTCCTTGCCCACTCCGTACATTATCATTATCCCTCTTAGAAGCCAAGATAACAAGACTCAGACTGTCATACTTTGGACACATCATGAGAAGGAATGAATAGTTGGAAAAGACAATGTTAGGAAAGGTGGAGGGAAGTAAAAAGAGAGGAAGGCCACATACTAGACGGATGGACAAATATGAGTTTAGAGGAGCTGTGCTGAGCAGTAGAGGATGGGGGGGGGGGCTGGAAATGTCTCATCCATAGGGTCGCCATGGGTTGAGATTGACACGAAGGCAGTTAACAACAACAAAAAAGGGATAGGAAAGATGTGGATAATATGCCTGGACACCAGCAGGTGGAGCAGTTCATCACATCCTTCAGTAGCTTCCCAAACAGAAAACCTTTATATACAAGTCCTTACTAGGAAAGTATGACCTGCTGCTTCTCTAGTACAAGGAATTCTCCCTTGCCCCACACAGATTGAACCCCACAAGAATCACTTATAACAGGGGAGGGCAGCATTTCAGACCTCCCCAAATCCACTGCAGGCTGCCTACTGTTGAAGTTGGGGCCATACCACCAGATTTCAGGAGTACAATGATCATAGAATCATATGTGGCTTTAAAAAGCCACAACTGTCTTTGAAAACAAGTTGCCCATTTGGCAGCAGCCACAAAAAGAGGCAAGGAAGCTAGATGCTGTAGGATGGCTATGTGTTGTTACTGTTGTGCCTTCCTACTTTGGGCGACCCAGGTGACCCTGTTGTGGGGCTTTCTCAACAAGATTTGTTCAGAGGGGGTTTGCCATTGCTTTCCTCTGAGGGTGAGAGATACGAATGTTGGGTACTTACCGTGACACGTTCATTTCCAGCAGACAAGGGTCCTAGCATCCTTCCTACCCTGGTGCTGCCTGCGACCTCCGACTGTACCTATTGGAGGTCTTTCCCCTGGGGTTGTTTTTTTCTGTTGGTTCGTTGGCTGAGTTTTTCTCATTTTGTTTTTGTTTTTATTGGTTGCTAATAAATACCTTAATTAAGTTTTACCTTACCTGGGGCCCGGGGGGCTTAGCTCCTCCTCTCTTATAAGGGCCAGTCTTTTGTTTGAATTGTCCCTGTCTGTAAGAGTGAAGTGGGAGAAGTATAACCCAGATTACAGGATGATAGGACCCTGTCTGCTGGGAAATGTGTCTTGCCCAAGGTCGTCCAGTGGTTTCCGTGGCGGAGCAGGGATGGGACTCTTGGTCTCCCAAGTCCTAGTCCAACACTCAAACCACTACACCAGGGCGGCTCTCCAGCTATGTGTTACAACAGTGATCAACAGTGACGTTATGGCCAGACTATTTGTGTGCTTTCCACCACCAAAGGCCTCTCCCTGCTTACCTGTGATGAAGTCCTGCATTTTGCCAGACACAACTCGAAGTGATCTTCAACTGAAATGAATAAGTTCTGGAAGGCCACAGCTGCTCGATTCAAAAAATTTTCCAGGACCTGTTGCTGGAAGAAAAAACAACAACAACAGACATTTCTGAAGGTAGGAAAGGCAAGATGGAAGGGAAAGGAGTACCCACACATATCCTGCATTGACCTTAAGCAGTTTTTAAAATGTATCTTATATTTATTACAATCATAGAACGTGTTTTTATATTGGAAGGAGCCTTTTTTTCCTAATGAAGTCACTTAACTGTTTAAAGTAGATCTAAGTTTTGGGCAGTATCTGTGTTAATAGAATTAATTGCATTCCATTCTGAGCCATCCTATTCATAAGCATAGCTAATTTTCCAAATATGTACTTCGGATAATCAGGAATGCCTTTCTTAATGGATTAATTAATGCAAACGTACCATTTGGTGGAACCCTGCCTTCTGTTTATTTTCTGCACTGCTTATTATTCAGTAACGTGATTTTTATCACTCCCTTTAATAGCAAACTCCATCTTTAGGTACTGACTTTAGTGGAGCCAAAACAGAGAAAGCAGGGGTAGACCCTCAAGTATATAGAAATACAAAACTCAGAGAAGTGGAGAAGGGGTACACTTCCCAAACAGCCCACAGAAGAGCGAACATACTAGTGACCTCCACAAACCACAGAGGGCTGAGTGCTAGTTGAAAAGGAAAACCAGAAAACAGGCAGGAAAGTGGAAAGGCCTTACTTGAGGCCCAATATGGCTTACAGTATCCCAGAGGGTGGCATGGCTGGCTGGCATCTTAGGCCACAACGTCCCAGTTAGGAAGTGAGGCAAGACTGACAAGTTTTGTTATGGGCACCACTTGTGCGTCTGTAAGATCAAGTCCTCCTTACCTTGTTGGGCTGAAGACAGCAGGAAACACATGCCTCATACACGCTGCAACATCCATTTGACAGGCAGCTGTCACAGCTGTACAGCTTTGTACTGGGTGCCTCGACATTGCAACAACCATTCACCAACACGTCCTTCCTTTCACAGATATAACCTACAACAAAAGACCACCAGAAATGTAACAGCAGAAAAAGGGAGAGCTGAGGAACCCTGGATATTTTCAGAGAATTAGAAACGGAGCAGATGAAGTGGCACAGTGTTAAGAGGCAGGGCCTTGCCAGGATAATGCCTGAGCAAGACATCCACTGAGAATCACAAAGTATGGGTTAAACGCATCCAAGAAAGTAGACTAAAAAAGCTATAAAGACGGATCTCTTCCGGCAGGCCTTTCCTGAATAGTCTCTCCGGCCACTAGAAGAAATCTAATTGTTGAACTCTGAGCTCATTTTAGTCAGTCTATTGTTTGTTGCATAAATTTTTTATCTATGTTTTAATTCTTACATTGTTTAATAGTATTTTTAGAGGGAGGATTGAGGGTTTTGGAATGTATACTTTTGAATCTTTATAAACTGCCCCAATTGCATCTTGTAGAGGGGCGGGATATAAATAAATGTGATGATGATGATGATGAAGATAGCTCATGCTGCCAATTTCGCTCTTTCAGTGAGTGTCAAAGGTGCTACAAGATCTCTCTATGTACTGATTCTACAGACTAACATGGCTGTGGGCGGAAATCACCAACACTTCCGCCCTGTCATGGACGGATCATTTCTTGGTTGAGGCAAGTATCAAGGCATCTACCCAGATCCCCTCCGGGGGTGGCGGACCTATTAGAATGGTCCACCCTCGAAGGCTGATGGAACCTGATAGGTTCCAAGAAGCCCTAGAGTGGTTTATGGTTGGAAGTGACGGCGACACTGTTGATGCCCTAGTTAACACCTGGGATACGGATCTCTCTAGGGCTATACACAGTATCGCTCCCAAGCGCCCTCTCAGGCCTGCTTCCAAAAGGAAGCCCTGGTACACGGAAGATCTCCGGGCAAGGAAGCGGGTCCTGCGACAGCTAGAGCACGCCTGGCGGAAACACCAGCGTTTATCCGACAAGGCTCTCCTAGATCTCCTCTTGGTGGACTATGGAGAGGCGATACAAGCAGCTAAGAACTCGTTCTTCGCTGCTCGTATCGCGTCCGCGGAGTCGCGTCCAGCAGAGCTGTTCAGGGTAGTGAGGGAGCTAACTCAGCTCCCTCCTGCCCCGAACCAGATCCTTGAACCAACCAAGGCCTGCTGTGACCAATTTAACAACTTCTTCGCGGATAAAATCTCTCGGATAAACGAAGGTCTGGACGCCAGAATTGAAGCAGAACCCAGAATAGAGGCGTCTAGAGCTTCCGTGGACTCTGTTGTACTGGATCAGTTTGAGTCTGTCGGTACCGAGGATGTGGACAAGATCCTTAGAAGTGTTCGGAAGACAACCTGCTCTCTCGATCCCTGCCCCTCGTGGCTAGTGGCCCAGGGGGGATCGGCGGTAACCTTGCCGTTACGCCAAATTATTAATACATCTCTGAGGGAGGGACAATTTCCTGACCATCTTAAATTGGCCATTGTAAGACCGTTATTGAAAAAGCCCTCCCTCGACCCCCTGGTTCATAATAATTATCGGCCAGTCTCGCTGCTGCCATTTCTGGGGAAGGTGATCGAGAGGGCGGTTGCATTCCAACTTCAATCGATCTTGGACGAAACGGATTTTCTAGATCCATTTCAAACCGGTTTTCGGGCGGGCTATGGGGTTGAGACTGCCATGGTCGCCCTGGTCAATGATCTCCGTCTGGGCATCGACAGGGGTAGCGTGTCCCTGTTGGTGCTCTTGGACATCTCAGCGGCTTTCGATACCATCGACCATGGTATCCTTCTGGAACGCCTGGCAGAGGTGGGAATCGGGGGCACTGCGCTCCAGTGGTTCCGGTCCTACCTCTCTGGGAGGTTCCAGATGGTGCAGCTGGGGGACGTTTGCTCCGATAAGAGGGCCCTTACATCTGGGGTTCCTCAAGGAGCCATTCTGTCCCCCATGCTCTTTAACATTTACATGAAACCGCTGGGAGAGATCATCCGGAGGCATGGGGCGCGGTGTTATCAGTACGCTGATGACACCCAAATAGTCTTCTCTATGTCTCCGACTGATGCATTGACCAAGGATGGCGTCGCTCCTCTCGTGGCCTGTCTGGAATCGGTAATGGACTGGATGAGGGAAAACAGACTCAGCCTGAATCCAGAGAAAACGGAAGTACTGGCGATAGGTTCTCCCGGTCCAGGGATGGAGGTGGTTCCACCCGTCCTGAACGGGGTCATGCTCCCCGTGAAGGACACAGTACGCAGTCTGGGGGTGCTCCTTGATTCGTCGCTCCATCTGACTTCTCAGGTGGACGCGACGGTCAGGAGCACCTGTTATCAGCTTCGGCTGATTCGCCAGCTGCGTCCCTACCTGGACCGGAGGGACCTTGAAACTGTAGTACATGCTCTAGTAACCTCTCGGTTGGACTTCTGCAATGCGCTCTACATGGGGCAGCCTTTGTATCACACTCGGAAGCTACAACTGGTGCAAAATATGGCAGCGCGGGTGGTCACTGGTGCTCCCAGGGCCGCCCATATAACACCAATTCTGAAAGACCTTCACTGGCTGCCGATTCGCTTCCGGGCTCAGTACAAAGTGCTGGTTATTACCTATAAAGCCCTATATGGCTTGGGTCCAGGGTACCTGAAGGACCGTCTCTCCCCATACAATCCGCCCCGCACACTTAGGTCCTCTGGTCAGCGGTTACTGAGAGTTCCGGAGACTAGATTGGCGAGTACGACGAAGAGGGCATATTCCATCTCTGCCCCCTGTCTCTGGAACTCTCTACCTATCGATCTCCGCTTGTCCCCCTCCCTTGCTCAATATAAAAAGGACTTAAAGACCTATTTATTTAACCAGGCTTACCGCTGAATGGACTTTTATTTATCTGCCTGTTGTAATGCCGCCCACTGTTCTGCTGCTGCATATGCACTAGCATTTGTATTGAGAATTGTGATTTTATTGTGATTTTATTGTCTTACTGGTTTTATTGTTTTTATTGTTTTATTGTTACCCGGCTTGTTTTAATGGTTTTTATGTCCTACTGTTTTTTTATATGCTGTACACCGCCCTGATCTATGGAAGGGCGGTATAGAAATAAATCATATTATTATTATTATTATTATTATTATTATATCTTTTAATTCTATGGGTAGAAGTGTTGATTTAAAATAACTTCTAGCAGCTTGGATTACAACAGCGTTCTCTGCTAGCATCATCCTAGAGTTGGGGCTCATACAGCCAAAGCCTCAGATCTTTTTTCCCTATTTTACATCCTCAGACATTTTCCCAGCAACAAGGCACTGTAGAAAGGGGAGAGAGAGTGGCCCAAGTCAGCCAGTAAGCTTCATGGCTGAACCAGGATTCGAATTTGTGACTCTGCAGTCACAGCTTGACCCTCTAGCCCAGACTATTCCCACTTGGTAACTTCCTGGCGCTCTCTTTTGGGACTACAAACCCAAGTCCCAAGCCCTGGCCACACTGACTCAGTCTGATAGGAGTCGGAGCCCAAAATTGTCTCTGGAAGCCAGGGTGGAGGAAATCTGCTTTAACCAATACACCGCATTGGCACCGAATGAGGACAGTTACCCAGTTCATCTGTGATCAGCAGCTTCCCTTGGACAGAATTGCGACACTGGTTCCCCTGCTGACTGCTGTTCCCTGGGCTGAACTGTACTTTCCACGCAATTGGGTGCTCTTCGTCCTGCGCCTGAGGGACAGTCCGGTCCCATAGCACTCTCTCTTCCTGAAACGAAACAGAGCGGCACAGGACAAGCGTTGGCAACAACTCAACCTTTGTAGAATCATAGAATCCTAGAGTTGGAAGAGACCCCAAGGGCCATCCAGTCCAACCCCCTGCCATGCAGGAACTCCAAATCAAAGCTTCCCCAACAGATGGCCATCCAGCCTCTGCTTAAAGACCTCCAAAGAAGAAGACTCCACTACACTCCGAGGGAGTGTGTTCCACTGTCAAACAGCCCTTACTGTCAGGAAGTTCCTCCTAATGTTGAGGTGGAATCTCTTTTCCTGCAGCTTGCATCCATTGTTCTGGTTCCTAGTCTCTGGAGCAGCAGAAAACAAGCTTGCTCCCTCTTCAATGTGACATCCCTTCAAGTATTTAAAGAGGGCGATCATATCACCTCTTAACCTTCTCTTCTCCAGGCTAAACATACCCAACTCCCTAAGTTGTTCCTCATAGGGCATGGCTTCCAGACCCTTCACCATCTTAGTTGCCCTCCTTTGGACATGCTCCAGTTTCTCCACATCTTTCTTGAATTGTGGTGCCCAGAACTGAACACAGTATTCCAGGTGGGGCCTGACCAAAGCAGAATAGAGTGGCACTATGACTTCCCTCGATCTAGATACTATACTTCTATTGATGCAACCTAAAATAGCATTGGCCTTTTTAGCTGCCGCATCGTACTGTTGACTCATGTTCAGCTTATGGTCTCCTTGGACTCCTAGATCCCTTTCACACATAGATTCCTTCAGCCAGGTGTCCCCCATCCTATATCTGTGCCTTTCATTTGGAAGTGAAACAGAATAATCTCTAATAAGAGGCGGCCTGGGCCTCGGGCGGGGGGGGGGTCTCGGTGGGGCACCTGACCTGCTTGAAGGTGCTGCTGAGGAAATAGATGAGGGAGAGGCCGAAGACGAGGCCCAGCACCCAGCGCTTCCTCAGCAGCCTCCGCCAGACCAGCGCCGGCAGCTGCACCATCAGGGAAGGCGGGAAGGAAGCCTCGCTCGCCCTTCAACCGGAGCCCGGGGACGAGGCCTAAGGCCCGGGGACGGAGCCTGACCGGCCCCCTCAGGAACAAGCAGCGGCGGCTCTCTGTCTCTTGCCCTCTAGTTCTTCATTGCCCGCCCCTAAAGGCCCAAGCCCCGCCCCCTACGAGGCTTACTTCCGCTCCGAAGGGGGGCGGAGCCGGAAGTGACGTCTGGGGCAGGAGGAGGAGGACGCCGGAGAGGCCTACAAACCGGAAGTGAGGGGAGAGGAAGGCTTCGGAGTTGGGGCCCGGCTTGAGGTTCTTTCTATATATATATATATATATATATATACAGTATATATATATGTCTTATGTCTTATATCATATATATATATGTGTGTGTGTGTGTGTATATATATATATATGTATATGTATGTATATATATATGTATATATGTATATGTATGTATATATATGTATATATATATTTATATATGTATGTATCTTCTAGGTTAGCATGTATATACTAGATATAGTCATATATATATCTTATAGTTTACCATATATCTGTATCTACCTTATAGCTTAGCACAAACATAGCCTAGCATATATAATAATAATAATAATAATAATAATAATAATAATAAATTTATTTATTTGTATCCTGCCTCTCCCTGGGTTATATATACAAATATCTTATATATAGTCATATCTATCTTATAGTTTACCATATCTATCTATCTATCTATCTATACCTTATAGCTTAGCATACATATATATTATAGCCTAGCATATATAAGAGTAATAATAATATATTTATTTGTATCCTGCCTCTCTCTGGGTTATATATACAAATATCTTATATATAGTCATATCTATCTTATAGTTTATCATATATATCTATATCTACCTTGTAGCTTAGCATACATATATATTATCGCATAGCATATATAATAATAATAATAATGATATATTTGTTTGTATCCCACCTCTCTCTGGGTTATATATACATATATCTTATATATAGTCATATATATCTTATAGTTTACCATATCTATCTATCTATCTATCTATATCTACCTTATAGCTTAGCATACACATATATTATAGCCTAGCATATATAATAATAATAATATATTTATTTTTTTTGTATCCTGCCTCTCCCTGTGTTATATATAAACAAACAGCTTCATTTATATACCACTTCATACCGCCTAAGGAGTGTCTAAGCGGTTTACAACTTTAAGCTACTTGCCCCCCAACAATCTGGGGACTCATTTTAGCGACCTCAGAAGGATGCAAGCCTGAGTCGAGCTTGAGCCCTTTTGCTGGTCTTGAACTCGCAACCTTATGGTTTTGAGTGAGTGGCTGCAGGACAGGCATTGAACCACTGCGCCACCAGGGCTGATATACAAATATCTTATATAATATCTATATTCTATGTATATTATATCTTATATATAATATCAGCATCAATATGTATATAGCTTTCCATATGTATGTGTGTTTATCTTATACCTTAGTGCATATATAGCACTGAGCCAGGCCAGTTGAAGCAGTCTCAAATGGGATTATTTCTGCAGTGTGTTTTGGACCTAAGAATGGACCTGGGAAAGGTTTGCTTTTCTGACTTGTTTTGTATTTTCTGATTTTATTTCCTTTCTTTTGGTTTTAGAAGTGGAGCAACTGAAGGCAAAGCGGTTGAATCTCCCTTTGCAGCCATTGTTTCCCTGTTGCTTTGACCCATGTATCTTCCTTTCATCCTAAACTTGGCTTTTGAAACTCAACTTTCAACGTGTGCAACATTAAATTGAACGAGAAGAAGATTCAACTCTTTCCTTTCTTTCCTGGAAACCATTTTCGACTGGATTCTGTTAACCTGTTCATTGCGGAACCTGGGAGATCTTCTTTTTCCTTGATGACTTGTGGCATGCTCTTCCAAGTCGAATTTCATGCAATATGTCACTGAGTGGATGGGTGCCTGAGAAGACCCTTTAGACCTTGCAACTACTCCTGCCACTGGTCACTATTGATCTGCCACGTTCATGCTGAGCGTATTGTGTTTTAAAGTGCTAAGGAAGATGCAGAGACGGCACAGCAGTATCACTGATAGCCTTCCTCCTGAAAGGTGAGCCAGGAACATCAACTTACAGTCAAGAACTACTCTGGTCAAGGTTGATGCTACCAATGACTGCGTCAAGCAGCAGATCCTTGGCTTTGTACAAGCGTAGCAAATGTTTATTTACTTTGTTTTTATTGTATTATAGAGCCAGCAATGTGGTGAGGTGCCTCTGGAATTTTCTGCCTCAGAGATGAAAATAACATGGTAGTTTTTAGGTGCTATATATAGTCTGGGACATGGGAGGGCGTTGGGCACAGTGTCCTGTTCTGCTCAGGCAGCAAGTTGTCTTGGGACAGTCCTATATGCCATTGTAACGTGATGAAGACAAACGGGTGAACTGACAAAGGATGGATTGTTCCATTCTTCCTCCAACAACCTGCTTTATTTCCATGACAGGTGCAGTAGAAAGAGAGGCTGTGGGTTCACAAAGGCAAAAGGGATCACTTTGTCTTTCCTCCTTCAATCTCTTTGGTAGAAAGTTTGGTAGAAAGCCCTGGCCAGAGAGCTGTGGTGTCTGTGGATGATGGGAGCTGTCATACAGTACATCTGGAGGCAGCCAATTTTGCAGAAGCCTGGGCTTCAAAGTTTAGTGCCCGCACCTTGAATTGGGAGCTAGTGCAGCGATTTTGAGACTAGCATTGCATGTTTCTTACAATCTGTCCCCCATCAAATAAGGTAGTGGTCGTATTATAAATTAAGTTTAATTTCCAAGAACATTTCAAGGGCAGTCCCCCTGCAGAATGTATTTCTGATAATAGTGTAATATCCTGGACAGCACTTCGTCCATCTCTTCATCCTTTGGTTGCTTCACATATCAACATCATTGCAAAATAATAATAAATGTTGGGACCAAAAGCAGAGTGTGTATATTTATAAGGATATAGATTGCTTTATATAGAATCTCTGGTCTGTCTGCTTAAATGTGTCTACACTGACTGGCAGCAGCTCTTTGGGATTCAAGATAGAGTCATGTCCAACTCTGTTTGGCAATGCTGAGGGTTAAACCTGGAATTTTCTGCATGTAAAATGTGTGCTCTACCACAGAACAGTGGGCCTTCTTGAAGCTGTAGAATAATCTCCCCACCCCAAACACCAGCTCAGTTTGACCTTTAGGTTCTGCAAGTTAGTTCTTCTGTTTTATTAGCGCTGTTCTTTCCCCAGCTTTGTAATGGATTGATTGATAATGTGTGTTTTTTTCTCCTTCAGTGTCTTGAGCGCAAGAGAGGCAGTTAATAAATGATATTTTAATCAGTAAATTAATCAATCCAGTCTGGTAGTGAGTAATGTATGGAAAACCTTCACCACTAGGTAGTGAAGATAATCTGAAGATGCTGTAGGGCTTCCAGTGCCTTGAGAACTTTGGGGAAAGTCCTGTTCAGTAGTGGCACCAATATCGGTGCTGTCCTGCCTATGGAATGGCCACCTCAATGTTCTTGTTCAGCAAACTGTTGCAAATGGAATGCTACAGAGCCTAATAAAGAGGGATACGGATATAAATGCCTGTTCAATAATTATGACAATGTCTACCGTCAGCTTTCAGAGCAGGGTACCTGAACATGCCAGTTGTGCAGGAGAGCAACAGTAGGAGAGGGAAGTTGGTTGACATTTTACTCATAGGCTTCCTAGGAGCATCTGCTCAGTCACTGTGGAGCGACCGAATGCTGGGGTCAATAGACATTTGGCCAGATGTGGGGGGAAAAACCCTCTTTTTGTTGGATTGTGAGGAGTCAAGCTTGATCCTGGATGAGCAAGTATTGCTTGTGTGCTTTGGTGTCTGCATTGCTTTGTTGCATTGCTTTGTTTTTTAAAGTCTTTTTTTTAAAAAAAGAAGTTTGCAAGATGTTTCTGTAGGTTAAACTAGGTAAACATAAATGTCTCTGTGTAAAAAGATTGCAATCTGCAGTGGCAAGTTAAGAGGGTTTTTTTTTTTTTATTAAGACGCATGTGTATGGTTTTATTTTTATAAACAAGCACCTATTAAGCTTTTCTTTGCTGCCAGTCTTGGAAGCATTACTCTGCACTCTAGAGGCAGTATAGGGTTGTGGTCTCGGTCTCTGCCAGGTACCTTGGATGCTTTGTACATGTTTCATATGTTCTCAGGGATAAGAGGTCTCTGTGGCTTTAGTCCTAAACCCCAGGAGATTCTATTAGAAATGTGTGTCCCATTAATTTGGGGCCATAGAGCCACACTGCAAAGTACTGTGTACTTTCTATTCCCTGTCTGGTATTTGTGTAAGCTGTAAAAATCTCTGTTGAGACTCTGTAGGACAAGGAGAGATGTCTGGTGAGAATTCGCTTAGTTTGCGCAATGTCTGGAGAGAAGAACTGGGAACAAAGGAGTAGTTGGTGAGCCTGATGGACTTGATGGTGAAAAGCCAGGCTGGCTTCTTGAATACACAAACCATTTCTAAAGTTGGAGAACTCCACTATGGGAGTAAGGTCAGAAGAGAATGAGTAATGCCTTCAAACTGTTGCAGTTGTTGTTTTCCTTCAAGCTGTTTCCGTTTGGTGGGAAAGAGGTGGCATAAAAATGAAATAAATAATAAATAAATGTCATCAGGTTCCAAGCTGAAATACCTACCGGTAGTGGAATTTTTCCACTTGACATGTTTGGTGAAAACAGGCTTTAGTTCCTCACATGATGAAGCGAGCTGGGGGACCAAAGCACTCCAGATGGTGCTTTCGGCACCTCCTGGAGGTCCCTGCTATTTCTTGTTACTGATCAGTGATAGCAGGGGGACCCTTTCCTATTCAAGAGTGGATAGGGGAATATGGATCCTTGTCAAGCCAGATCTGGGGCTTAGGCCAGCAAGCTGGAGGTTCCCTTCCCCTGAAGTAAATTGACTAGGTAAATAAGGAGGGGAGGATAGATGCTTTCATGTCATTCGTTCATTGATTTCTTTCTCCGTTCTTGTACATGGCAGAAGCCGGAGTCAAACTATCACCTCTGAGACAAGTGTGGATGAAGGCGGAGTCTTTGAAGGCCTCAAGACAGAGCCATCTCCGCCTCAGCAGCTTTTCTCAGGACTGGGGGGCATCCCATCTGGAACGATCACAGCCACCCCTTTCCAATCCAGTTTGGTCTTGGGGTCTACGGCAGGAGGTGGGGAAGTGTTCATCCAGATGCCTGCACCACGGGAGGAAGGGACCAGCCGTACGGAAGGAGGTCCTTACCACCACCGCCAGCAGCCCCAGCATTACCACCACAGTCACCAGCGAGGGTCCTCCCTGCTTCACATGGCTGGTGGTGACCGCCATGGACATACTGAGGAAGGCTTCGAGGAACAGCCTGGGACGCCAGCCCCTGCTCTTTCAGAGCTGAAAGCTGTCATCTCTTGGTTGCAGAAGGGGCTTCCTTTTATCATGATTCTCTTGGCTAAAGTTTGTTTCCAGCACAAGCTTGGTAAGCCCCTTAATTGAAGAATGTAGGGGGCCTTGAGGGATTGCAAGAAAAACCCATCCAACCTTGCACATTGGCTCCAACCTCGTTCTGGCAGGGTCGATACCAAAAAATGCTTGAAGCCAAATGGAATAAAGGCTATCCTATTCCTTTGCTGAAATTCAAGGGCATTCACATCTATAAAACATGTAGAAAGTGGTACTGTATGAAATGGTACAAAAACAGTAAGAAACATTTGCAGCAAAAAAAGTAGAAGAGATCATTAAAAAAAATACATTCTGCCAAGTACGTTAAATGGACCTGTTGATAACTCCCGTTCTTTTCACATTTTTATTTTGGTTATGTGTCCCCTGACCTCATGCTAAGGCAAGAAGCAAAATTTTCTTATTAAGCAAAAACGAGTATCAACCTTTCCCATCCTGGGATCTTCCAGGTGTGTTGGACAACATCCCCATCATCCCTAGCCAGTGTGTACCATGCTGATGATAGAAGCTGTAATCCAAAATATCTTGGTTGAGGAATGCTAGATGATGGATGACATAGTGTAGCTAATGGTCCTATTTCACAAATGTGTAGAATGGAAAGCCAGGTCTTCTATGGTGCCTAGGGGTGGTGAGGTGAGGTGGCCATTGACTGTTATATGCTTGGCTTACAAGTTTTTCCCTACTTATTTCTAGGAATTGCTCTGTGTATTGGTATGGCCAGCACATTTGCATATGCAAACTCAACTCTCCGAGAACAAGTCTCCTTGAAGGTGGGTGAAGGGCTGGGATTCTTAAAGGCTGGCTCAAGAATGGATAGGGCTCGCGGAGATCTCAAGGCTTTTGGGAGAAATGTAGGCCAAAAGGCGAAGAGGAGTTCTTTTTCTGTGATGGGGTTAAAACCAAAAGGCAGGTCTTCCTAGAATTTGGAAAACCGGTAGTGTCAGGATTGGCTGAGTATTGCTGTTAATATTTTTGCATTATTTATTTAGACATTTAAACTTTAGTGTTAACGTTTGTATCAGTGGAAGAGAATAGGTTACTGTCATGAGATGCTTAGAGTCTGCAGTTTGACTCATGGAAGGAAGTAGAGGCTTGAGTAAACAGGGTCTGCAGATTAGATTTCTTCCTTCCATCCTTTTTAAAAAGCAAGTTATTAGCTCTCGTGGCTACAAAAATTTAAAGTCCCAGGATTCATGTATTGGTTTTCTTTTCTTTCTCAGGAAAAGAGGTCAGTGCTGGTGGTGTTCTGGATCCTGGTCTTCCTCGCTGGGAACACCCTATACTTACTGTATACTTTCAGCTCCCAACAATTGTACAACAGGTGAACAGTTTTTGTGCTGGAGGTGGGTGGTGGAACAGGCAACTCTTATCAGAAGAACTGAGAGGGGCTCCTCTCGAGCTAAAAGAGGTTGAAATCTTGGGTGGAAGTAGCAGGTAGTGGTGGCTTCCTCTGCTGGAGAAAGGTCATCATGCTGTAAAAGGATCTGTTGGACCACTGTTGGCCAATGTTGGGTCTTATTCCTTACATTTTCATTTCCATCTTTTACTGGGAATGAGCCATGTTCACTTAGGAGCTACAGTATTCTGTTATTCTTCAGTTCCCTGACTGACTTGTTTGTGGGTTCACTTTTGCTTTTTTTTTCATTTTCATCAGTTGAGTGTTCAGTCTCTCATTTTTGCTTTTTTGCCTTTGTTCTTTGTTTTTAGGATTTAATTTTATCCGTTGTGCTGTGCCCATATTGTGAGTATTTTTATTTCTGTTCCTCAGTTCTTCTCTGTTTCAGCTTGATAGCCCACTAACACAAACATGGACAAATATGCTACAAGGGCTTCATACTGTGCTATAGCCACCGCATTAAAGCCCACTAACACAAACATGGACAAACATGCTACAAGGGCTTCATACTGTGCTATAGCCACCACATTAAAATTTTGTGGTTGGGAGGAAGGCTTTTGGTAACAGCTCCCAACATACCAGTTGCTTTGCCTTCCTTGGCATCTGAAAATGACAAAATATGAAGGACAGAGTATATGAACCTGATTTTGCCAAGGCTTGGATCTATCATGATAAGCAGAAAACACCCCAGTGTAGCTATTCGTCGTGTTCATTGTCATGACT
This sequence comes from Urosaurus nigricauda, assembly GCA_034509955.1. Lineage (NCBI taxonomy): Eukaryota > Metazoa > Chordata > Lepidosauria > Squamata > Phrynosomatidae > Urosaurus > Urosaurus nigricauda. Next base: position 9,868,718 of record JAOEGL010000014.1, read on the forward strand.
AACCATGGTTTGCTGTTTCAGCCATGAACTGTATGACAGGCAGTCATAGTCTGTCTTCCTTGTTTCTGATTTGTTTCTCTTCTGCTCCCTTTGTCAGCTTCTGTTTCAGAGTCAGCAGATGTGGAGGGGGGACACAGCTGCAGGTTCTGACATCATGACAGCCCATGGTTCAAACAAACCAGAGTTCATAATCCAGCAACAAGTCATGAGCTCAGACTGTGGCCTGTGGCTGATTAACAAACTGGCTTGTTAGTGGAGGCATGCTGGCATTCACAGCAAATGAATTGAATAGAAACTTTATTATGGTCATAGACCAACACTCACAGTAAATGAGCTTCAACAGACCACACCTGTCACAGTCATTAGATGTCTGGTTTATTTTATGAAACAATGCACTTCTAAAACTGGAATATTTTCCCCATAAGGGAAAAATTTGATTTCCCCCCGATTTCTGACATTTTTTCATCCTCTTATCAGCAATCTGTTGTCTGGATTATTGGTGGTCACCTGCTTTGAACCCAGGTGCCCTGTTCGAAGGTGACATTGTGAACAGTTATTGATACTCTGAGCTACCAGACATTTATCAATACTGTTTAGCAGTGGATACATAGATCCTGGGGTTGATCTTGAACAACTTTTCTCACAAGTAATATTGAGAGCCTTTGGTGGTTCTTGTACTCCTTGGTTCATTTTTCACTGAGGGAGTTGCAAGGGGTTAGACAATCATTATCTGGCTTCAATGTGACAATTAATAATGTTCACATCATACTGTCTTGTATTCTTCAGCCTCATATTCCTGAAACCTAACCTGGAGAAGCTGGATTTCTTTGATCTGATGTGGATTGTGGGGATCTCCGACTTTGTACTCAAATACCTCACCATAGCCCTGAAGTGCTTCATTGTCGCCTTGCCAAAAATCATATTGGCTGTTAAATCGAAGGTAAAAGAGATCACATTTCACTGTGGTGGTAATGAAATTCCCTTCTTTTAGGAAGCATTTGGGGTACCTGTGTTGGTTGTTCAGCAAAATGCAACAAAATCCACAAAAAGTGACACCTTTATTGGCCAAATAAAATGTACAAAATACATTATGCAAGGTTTCAAAGCTCCACTGGCGTCTTCATCAGGCACAAAAATGTTTTAAAAAATCATACAGGAGAAGAAAGTTGATGATGTTACAGTCACAGACCTACATTTTTTAATCAGATGATGTTTCTGTTGTAGTTCAGTTGTTCTGGAGGGATCTTAGTGTAGGCAGAGGCCACTCCTCTTCTTGCCTATGTGGGGACTGGGAGCAAAAGACAATAAAAGACAGGTAATCAAATTTTAACTCCGTTAGCAAGAGAAAAGTAACTTCCCTTGAAACGCAGGTTGCCCCTCTCCTGTGTGAAGCTAACTGCTCCTTCCTTAGGTAGAGAACATTGACTTTCTCAAGAAGTACCTGTATTGTATCAGATGTCTGATCCTGTATGATTTTTTAAACATCTTCTGCCTGTTGAAGAAGCCAGTGGAGCTTTGAAAGTCTGCTGATGTATTTTGTGAATTTTGGTTAACTAATAAATGTATCCTTTTAGGAGTGGATCTTTTATAAATTTTACTCTTTGCCTCATGTAGTGGGTGGGGGAGAAGATACCGTTTAAGGATGTTACAGATCAGGCTGTCAGTCAGTCTTTGGTTTGGAAAGGTTGGTTTAGGGTGCTTAACACATCTTTGCTATAAAGGAGTGGTATTAGAGACTGTGTACTACTTTGTGGTTTGTAGGACCCTGGAAGCTAAAAGCAGATTCCATTTTCTGATCCATGGATAAGGCAACCTGGTACTTTTGATGTTTTGGGCTGCACCATTTGCAATTGGCTAAGCTAGCTGGGGCTGATGAGAACTGTAGTTGAATATTGCAGTGACACCAGGTTATGTGCCCCTGTAGTCCTCTGTAATTGCTTTTTGTGTGTGTGGGTAGATCTGGATTACTTGGCACTCCTCACCATATTTTTGTTGGTTTTTGAAGTGCAACTAAGAAAACAGGGGTGGAAGATGAGAAGCAAAGAAAGTAGGTTCTCACTGGCTGAATTTGGCCTGGCACTTTCAGCCTAACCTACTTTACAGGGTTGTTCTGAGGATAGAACTGGAGAGGATGACAACTAATGTATGTTGCCTTGAGCTCATTGGAGGAATAGTGGGATACAAACATAACAAATAAAATAAGGGAAGCCATAAGATAACTGCTTCATTGACTTTGGTTGAGCATGTGAAAGCTATCTCTGATAATATGCTTGTAGTACATAACCTGAGTCCTGATGCCAGTCTAGTCCTTTGTTGCTTCCATCTCTCATAGAGGCAGTCTGGTTTCCAGTGGCTTCCTAATTTTAGGTTTATTTGGTCAGCTGTGAAATAATTTGTGGCTAAAGCAGTGATGTATTGTTTACACAAACCATGGCTTATTCTGATGTGTAAATGCCCCTAAAGCAGCTACATGGGGTCACATTTGCCAGTTAAATTTTGGGAACACAATCGGAGGATTTTCAACAGAATTAAGAAGAAATAAGAGGGTTACAAGGATGCCAATTGGGGCAAAACCCTTGTGTTTTGTTGCCTGTATGCTGCCCTTAATTTTTCTCCTTTCCATTTATGCCAAAGCACTTTTGTGATGAAGACTGATGTAGGCGCCCTCTGTATCCAATGTCCATATTTCACGCCATGGCCTTGCTTTGTTTGGTGGACCTCGGGCTTCTGGTAAAAGTAGAGACAACCATATAGTATTGGCATGTTCCTGTTTCTGGAGCTAAATGGACCTACAGGCTTTACCACCATGTTTGTGCATTGCAATAAGCCATGGTGGTGTTTCTGGAAATCTGGCTCGCACACTATTATTATTCAGCTCAGGCGGAAATTTCAAGCCAGGAACAGAAGCAATTCTAAATGGAGTTTGTGCGGGTAGGTGTGGTTGGAAAGGTTTGTTCCCTTGCTGGGGTGCTCAGAAGGCCTATTAATTTATCCCTGGCAGTAGTCCAAGGATTTTTCTCCCCTCTGATGATAATGATGATTATTATTTTATTTGAGGAGATTAATGGGCCAGGTCACAGCATAATCCAGCTTCGGGGAGAAAAAAACCAACAACCTGACACGTGAGTGATGCATAGTCAGCCCAAGACAAATTGCAGAGCTGGAAGAGGTTCACAGCCTTTGCTTGCTTGTCTAAGAGCTATCCTAGGTTCTCATTAATCCTTGTCCAAGGGAAGAAAGAGACTGGGTCTGTATTTGCAACCACGCAAGGAGGCTGGTAAGATTGCATCTGTCAGGGGCCCCCTAATGGTCCTCTGTGCAGATGCCTCATTCTGAACTGTCTCTCCTTTGTTGGAGCACTGATCATCTTGAGTCGTAATCTTTTTCATTATTTTTTCAAATTATTGCCAGCTTGCAAACAAAACTGTTGTGGGGGTTCCATGTGCTAACTTCTGGATAGTGGTTTAAAATAGTTTTCTCTATGTGTATTCTGCCCTGAATTTGACATGCTGGAGATCTCAGCTTTCTGCACATACTGAAATCCTTTTTTGGTTTTGGTTTTGGTTTTAAAGAGAACTTTTTAGACCTCAACACTGCTGAGAAATCTGAAAATTCACAAGCAGTGTGTAGTGACATGTTTTCTCCATGGTAATGCAGATCATCTGTTTCTAATGAAAAGGCCTATCTTTCTACTGCTTTTGATTTTTGTGATGAGTTGGGTGCTGCTGGAACCAGCATTGTCTGCTGGGTACAGCATGAGTACAATAAACTTTTATATTCAAGACTCACCGCTCCACACTCAACGCTCACCCTAATGCAGTGGTTCTAACTTTTAGTCTTCCAGACATTTTGGAGTTTACTTCTCAGAGATCTTAGCCAACATAGCCAGTGGTCATGAATTCTGGGATTTGAAGGTCCAACCATCTGGAGGACTAAAGGGTGTGAATCACTACCCTAGTGAGTCTTTCATAACCCTCTGGGAAGCATGGTGAAAAGAGTCCCAGTCTTCAATTTAGAGTTGGTAAGGATGACATGGCTGGTTTATGTTGTTGTACTAATCTGAGAAGCACAGGCAAGTATGGGGAAGACTCTCTCTCCTTCTTCCAGCTAGAGAGAACAATGTAGGCTTTGCCATTCAAGAGTGCTTTTATTAGCTGGCATCAAAAGAATCCCCTGCTCCCTTCCAGATTCCACATTGGGAGCTGGAGACTGGTGCAGGGGTAACCCTTGGAATGGGATGGGAACTATGAAGCCCTCCCAGTGTCATTGGACTGCAATTCCTAGCATTCCTCCCTGTTGACTACACTACCTTGCACTGCTGGGAGCTGTAGGGTGATTCTTACCCCTGTTGTAGTTGTAATCCAAATTCCTTTGGAGCATCCCTGATGCTGAGCGTCCTGGTGGGGATAGTGCCTATCTCTTTTCCAACTCCAGAGGGCTAGATGTGGGTTTTGTTCACCCCATGTTTAAAATGAGCCAACCTTATCTCTTAGTATGTAATTTGGAGGTATCCTTCAGATTCCATTATTATTACAAAGAAGTATTAGGCTCAAAATCGTATACAAAACTGTTTTAGGAGAAATAGTGTACAAAAATGAAATTTAAGGTCAGGGGGAGTGCCATACAATTTAAATATGATTTTTTTTTTACATTGAAAAAAAAATGAAGAAAACTGGGTAGAATGATCTATGAATAAATTCCTGTGAAGCTGACAAGGGCTGGAAGGGGGCTGAGCTCTCTAACTGTAAGGATGAAGGAAAGCATATGAATAAAGTGTTTTCATAGAATCATAGAGTTGGAAGAGACCCCAAGGGCCATCCAGTCCAACCCCCTGCCATGCAGGAACTCCCAGTCAAAGCATCCGCGACAGATGGCCATCCAGTCTCTGCTTAAAGACCTCCAAGGACGGAGACTCCACTACACTCCGAGGGAGTGTGTTCCACTGTCGAACAGCCCTTACTGTCAGGAAGTTCCTCCTAATGTTGAGGTGGAATCTCTTTTCCTGCAGCTTGCATCCATTGTTCCATGTTCTAGTCTCTGCAGCAGCAGAAAACAAGCTTGCTCCCTCCTCAATATGACATCCTTTCAAATATTTGAACAGGGTTATCATATCACCTCTTAACCTTCTCTTCTCCAGGCTAAACATTCCCAGTTCCCTAAGGCGGTCCTCATAGGGCATGGTTTCCAGTCCCTTCACCATCTTAGTTGCCCTCCTTTTTGGGACGCTGTGACCATTTGTAATATTGCAACCTGTGTTTGTGCTCTGTGAAACCCACTGAATGATCTGTTTGTGGTCTGTATGTTGTTTCCTGCCAGGGGAAAAATAGAACAGGGCTCCTTTACATTTAATAGTTGTGTAGGAGAGGGGATTTCAGCAGGTGTTGCTTGTCCTACATGATCTTCTGCACAACAATTAAAAATATAAGAGCCTTGTTCTGTTTTTCATCTGGTGATTCTATGTCGTACATTAACCTACCGTCCATGGAAGTGTATTTATTGTAGAGGAAGTGTCCATAGCATTTTCCTGTGAGTTGATCAAAAATTTCAAAGAAGAATCCATGAAGGGGGAAAAGATGAGGGACGAAGTGGGAACCAGACAGCTCCTCATGTTTCCTAAATTTCTATCTAGAGTATTCCTGTTTCCCTCTTTCATCCACCCTCCCTTTTTTTTAAAAAGCTCCACACCCCTCAAGCTGTCACTCCTTAGCTGAGTAAATGAGAATCTGCCATTTGCCACATGCATAACAATGGACCCCTCCAGGAGCCACATGGCTCAGGCCGTTTTAATTTACTTTAATTCATTTTTCTATTGAGCCAAATGGTAAGTACTTGTTGTTTGTTTTTAATGGAGGACATTCAACACACTAGAGGTGTGTGCCAAGACTCTCCTGAGGACAGGAAGAGCGCAGCTGTTCAGCAGTGCTCCAGCTCTGCTTCTCTGGCATCCTTTGGGCTTTTCAGGTTAAGACAAACAGCAGTTTGGATGGGTGGGAGAGGAGGGGTCACGCAGGCAAGATGTCAAGTGTCCTACATGCCACCACTTGACATAGATCACAAGTAAAGAGTATTTTGTATGCTGTCTGGTCAGTCTTCTTAGTTACCAAGTAATGGTAGAGACTGTAAATGCATCAGCATGGAAACTGCACTCAGGATATTGTTAAACTGTGGGATAAACTATGCAGTGATGGTCAGCAACTTGGATGGATTTGAAAAGTGATTGGACAAAGTCACAGAGGATGGGTGCTATCAGTGGCTCTCAGGCATGATGGTTATATATCCAGAGGCAGTTTTAGCATGGGACGCAAGGTTGGGAACCACTTTTCTAAAGAAACGGTTAGGCAAAAGGTTGGTCGGCCATACCACACCGGTCTGTTAAAAAAATAGGAAAGCTGGAGGAGAGAAGGCACGGACCTTTGTGTAAAAGAGCTGTTAACTGATTTCAGTTCTCGTAAGGATAACAAATTGCAAGGCAGAGAATGTGATCAGTTCTAGTCTGGAAGAAGAGATTGTCCATGGTTACTGGTCAGGATGGCTGTATATTGTCTGTGTACATTTGCTAAGGGGGAGGGTGCTGTTGTACTCATATCCTGTTTGTGGGCTTCTTATGGGCAACAGATCGTCTCTGTGAATGAAGTCCTGGACTGGAGATGATCTGGGCTTGATCCAGCACGGCTGTCCTTATGTCAGTTAGGTTTGGAGTGTTGCAGTACATGTATGGACATCTCCCAGAGCTGGTTAGGGATATTTCTTTCATGCCAACCAAAGGTATCTTCTTGTCTTATGCCTTCAAGTTGTTTTCGACTTATGGCGAGCATAAGGCAACCCTATTTGGGGGGGGGGGGGTTCTTGGCAGGCTTTATTGAGAGGGTGTTGCCTTTGCCTTCCTCTGAGGCTGATACATCTGTGAATTGCCATGGTTCAATGGGGATTCGAACCCTGGTCTCCTGGAGTCATTGTCCAACACCCAAACCACTGCACCGTGCTAGCTCTCAAAGGTGTCTTGCGGAGCATTAAAAACCCGTTGTGGCAGAAATATCCATGAACTGGAATTTGCTTCGTCAGGTGTATGTACTGCAGTGTTACCCTTGTGAGTAACTCCCTTGTAGCTTTGTCCCGCTAGCCCAGTCTTGGCTGCTCTGACTTGCAGCGGTTGTCCAGAGTCTTGTGAGGACCAAGCTGCCCTGAGTTCCAGTTCTGACAGCAAGGTGGGATTCAATCAAATATGAAAGAAAAGCCAGTCTCATGAGCTGTGGTGGATGTTGAGCAGGAAGGCCTGGCCAAGGCTTGCTCCCAAAAAAAGTAGCTTGGGGTGGGGGGAAAACATTACCTCTGCAAGGCCTGTGAGTCCTTCCTTGTGTTCACCAGGGATGGAGGGGGAGGAGGGAAGATTGAAGCAAAATGACTCCCTTTTGCAGGGAATGGAGGTTGCTCTTCTGCCCAGCACCTCCCTGCTAATCTATTAAATTGCCTGCCACTGGGATCTCAGATTGTTGCCATTACAGAAATGCTCCACGGTCCCCCACCCCACAAAAGATTAAACCGGGAGGGGGGAACCGAGGTCCTTGAGTAAGCGCTAGTATGACCTCACTTGGTATCCCCTGGGATATGAGATCATGTGGATGCCGAAGCTCTCGGTAGGCTTCGATTTGTTCCGTGCAAGGACAGCCTGCGGAATGATCTCATCCTGGGGGGACCCAGGGGGGAGTGGGCATTGCCTGCTGCTCTCCTGTGGGACCCCGCTGGTCTCAGTCCCTATAGTTCTTACTCGCTTTTTGCTGGCAGTGAGGAGGCAATGTCGGAGAATGTGTGCAATTGGCAGTGTAAGGAGAACGTTCCATTTCTGGCCCTACCAGCTGCTCCTCTCGAGCAGCACCCCAAACCCTGATGAATCGATGCACATCCTCCAGTGACTGATAAGAAGTGGTGTGAGGATGTCCCTATTTTGTGATGCCCAACTTAGGCCATTTTCAATGGAGTCCCCCTCAGTGGTGCCAATACACATCTGCCTTCTGCCCATAGGCACATGAAAACGAGGCCAAGATTCAGTAATTGGGGTAAAAGGAATGAGGGTAAGACAAGAAGGCCATCTCCTAGGGATGGAAGGTGACAGTGACCGTATTTTTCTAGCCATCTTTTCTTCCCCCTGAGTGCAGTCTGCCAGGAGGTAAACACTGAGCAAAATTGCTTTGCAGGTCCCTCAGCAGTTTTCTCTGTTAAGGTGAGCTGACTTGTGTGTAAGAGCGCATGCACAGAACTCTATCTTTTCTACAAGGAGGCTGCACCTTCTCCTATCATGCTTAACCTTTGGGGGGCAGGATGCATTTCGTACCGAACAGTGCCCAGACCTCCCTATTTCTAATGTAAAATATTAAAATGCATCACTTCGGCATACTGTACTATAAATATACACCAATGCAGCACAAATTTACTGTAGTAAAATGGTAGCACAAGGCATTTCATTGCTACTACTACATCAGGCTGCTTAGATTGTTGGAACAGAAAACACATTTATTTTATTAAAATTTTTGCAGAAAACCTTCCTAAATTCCTGTGCAAGTAAATATGCAACAAACTAGGCATTTAATGCTTGAATTCTCCGTTACATATTTACTTGCATAGGAATTTAGGAAAGTTTTCTGCAGAAATTTTAATAAAATAAATGTATTTTCTGTTCCACCCATCTAAATAGCCTGATGATTCATGTGCTTCTGATGAAATGGTAGCCTTGTGCTACTGTTATACTACAGTAAATTTGTAATGACTACTTCATATAAATTTGCCATTTATGAAAGTGTTGGAGTTGGACGACATTAAAACAGAGGAGTTATTTGAAAGCTTGGCATACCCGTTCTGCAGCTCCAATCTCAAGGTGGCACTCAGCACAACAGTTCTGTGAAGTAGGTCAGTCTGAGAGTGAGTGCCTGGCCCAAGTTCATTTTCATGTTTCTGTTGGGACTAGAATCTGGCTCTTCCAAGTCCATGTCTCAGGCTCTAGCTGTGACGCCCCACTCTCTCGTATCTTAAAGTCTCCTTTTTGTGTCTTTCAGGGGAAATTTTACCTGGTCATTGAAGAGCTGAGCCAGCTCTTCCGTTCCCTGGTCCCCATCCAGTTATGGTACAAGTACATCATGGGAGATGATCCATCTGGCAGCTATTTCCTTGGAGGGGTTCTCCTGATCATGTACAGTCTGTGCAAAGTAAGTTGTTGGCCTGTGGTTCTGTCATGACTTTCCCTACATCTAGTTTTCCTTATCAACATCTGTGCTTACCAGGCCCTACATTAGTGTCTGGAGAGACAGACACTTCCCATGCTTGGGATAGGTACACCAATAGCCTGACTTGCTACATAGAGGCTTCCTAAGTGCCAATGAATAGAAATAGATCGGGTGCCATTTTTGTTCAGAAGCTAAGCAGGTCATCCCTGGTTAGTACTTGGATGGGAGACCGCCAATCTATCCCAAATGCTGTAGGCTCTATTTCAGAGGAAGGGGCTAACAAAACCACCTCTGAGTATTCTTTGCCTAAGAAAACCCTATGAAATTCATGGGCTTTCTGCAAGACAACAGGTGACAACACACACACACACACACATTTTTAATAGCTATGCACCAGGCTGAAATTCAATACAAAGCTTTTCTGCCAGTTTCTGAAAATATAATGAAACTTTGGAAGCAATGCAGGATGAGCTTGACCCATCTGTAAGGAATGTCTACAACTTTTTTTTCTAGTCTTTTGACATCTGTGGCCGTGTGGGAAGCGTCCGGAAGGCAATGAAGTTCCTCTGCACCCCTCAGGTGGGTAGGCAACTGCTTTGTATTCCTGTGATTAAGATAATTGTCACCGTTGGTTCTTGTGGATACATACCGATTTGCTCCCATCAGACTGGTTGGATGGGTTTTGAATTGAGAGATCCAGCCCAGCCATCATCTCCCTGGGAGCAGGTGATTATTTTTTTTTTTCTAAAGCATCCTTTTTCAGCCAAGTGTGTTGGACTAAAACTCCCGCCCTCCCCAGCCAGCATGACCAATGCGTTCTGAAAAGAGTTGTTGGCAGTGAGAGCATCTGGACTTGGTGGTGGTTGGTGCTAGGAAGGAAAGTGTGCAAGCGGTTGACACTGGTGTCCTGCTGGATACACATGTTAGTGAAAAAAACCTCCAAGATATGTCATTTGCTAGAGTTGCTGGAAACCGTCAATTATAAGTTGAGGGAAAGTCTTGGGGCTAAAATTATGAATTTTGATATGACCTGTGGATAAGTTGAGGGTAGAACGTAGGGGCATATAGCATAGGATCTAAAGGATGAGGCACAAGAAAACAATGCCAAAGAACTTACAAAATTCCATCAGGCATAACTTTTTGTGCTCACACTAAAGGCTGGATGTGAGAGTGGTAGGTGTTTGTGCCCTATGAGGAACGCCTTAGGGAACTGGGGATGTTCAGCCTGGAGAAGAGAAGGTTAAGAGGTGATATGATAGCCCTGTTTAAATATTTGAAGGGATGTCATATTGAGGAGGGAGCAAGCTTGTTTTCTGCTGCTGCAGAGACTAGGACACGGAATAATGGATATAAATTGCAGGAAAAGAGATTCCACCTCAACATTAGGAGGAACTTCCTGACAGTAAGGGCTGTTCGACAGTGGAACACACTCCCTCGGAGCGTAGTGGAGTCTCCTTCCTTGGAGGCCTTTAAACAGAGGCTGGATGGCCATCTGTCAGGGATGCTTTGATTTGGAGGTCCTGCATGGCAGGGGGTTGGACTAGATGGCCCTTGTGGTCTCTTCCAACTCTATGATTCTATGATTCTATGATTCTATGTGTGTGCACGCTTCCAGGACAGATTATGCACTCGCCTTTCACCGGGGATTGTTCCTTTTTTAAAATAAAAGTTAAGATATAGTATTTACATTCACCTGTGGATAAGTCAACCCAGTTTTTTGAGGTATCTTTTTAAACCTAAATTTCTATACTTATACATGATTATATACAGTATATTTTTTCCTGCACAGGAGCCTGGAACTTCTTGGCCTCTGGTCACCATATCTGGCCAGTGACTTTTTTTCACTGAACTGCAATAAGATTCATCTTGTTTTAATTTGAGCCTTGTGTGGGACTTTGAACTAGAATTCATGAAGCTGTTCTGCATTGCCTGCTGCTTCTCCTCCTGATCCTTCCTTCAAGACCTCAAATGCCTTTCCCTTTAGCCTTACTTTAGCTGGGGAGAACCTTTGGTCCTATGTTTTATCATACAGCTCCCATCACCTTCACCAAGTGGGGACAGTATTCAAGGATTGTGGAAGCTGTAGTTCAAAGCTTCTGGAGAGCCAAAGGCTTCCCACCTCTGCTCTAAAGAATGTTAAAAAGGCCGTGGACTAGAATTAGACCAAAGGACTCTTGAGTTCCGCATCCTGTTTGCCACAGTGGCCAAGCTAGTGTTTTTTTGCAAAGCCCACCAGCAGCACCCAATGACAATAGCCTTCTCCTACTGTTATTCTCCAGCTGCCTTTGATCCTGAGGGTGATACGTAGCTGTCAGAATTGTTTGCTTTAGCTTTTGTCAATTTCTTTCATCCCCTTTCAATACTGTTATAAGTTGCTGGTCATTGCCACAATTTCTGCCAGGGCATTCCATAACATTTAACAGTGTGCTTTCTTTGTGACAGAGCTACGGGGTCCGTGCGACCAACCAACAGTGCAGCGAGGCTGGCGACATCTGTGCCATCTGCCAGGCTGAGTTCAGAGAACCGCTGATCCTCTTATGCCAGGTTCTTTCTTTCTTCTTTTTCTGTCTCTTTGGGTGTGGTGCCACAGGGCAGCCTCTCAAGTGGGCGCTCTGTTAACTGAGCATGCTCTGTCAGTTATGGGCATCAGGGACAGGGAGTGCAAAGCACACTGGTGGAGCACGAATGTTGCTGGTAGACAGTCCTAGAATTGATCCGTGACATTGCCACTTAACAGACTGGTGACCTCTCATGGACATCCTTCTGCCCCCCCCCCCCCCCGCATTTGGGAGTCACCTTTTAAATTTCCCACAGTGCCCTGGAATAGTACAAGATGCCATTATGGAATGGAGAGGGGAGAATTTTGATTGGTATGGAGGGAAAGGGTTAAGTCTCTTTCTCCATTTGTTGTTGTGTGCTTTCAAGTCATTTCTGACTTGTGGTGACCCTAAAGCAAACCTATCATGGGTTTTCCTTGGCAACATTGTTGAGAGGAGGTTGGCCACTGCCTTCCCTTCAGGCTGAGAGCATGTGAATTGCCCAAGGTCACCCAGTGGGTTTACATGACGAAGGTGGAAATCGAACCCTGGTCTCCAGAGTCGTAGGCAACACTTAAAAACACTATGCCACCTGGCTCTCTTTCCTAATACCAGTTCTCTAATCTGACTCACCCCCCCCCCCCAAGCTGTTTCTACATTCTAAAAAAATCACTTCTAGTTTGCTCCTTTCACACAAACTATTCTAGGATTCTAAATAAAATCTGTCAGCTAGTCTTCTCCATGCAGGTGTCCTGGTGAATGTTTTAAACTAAATGTCTTAAACTAACCTTCCATCTTTGATCATTCCATTGTAGACCTGCATATAATGTTTTCTCAGTCACAGTACCTGAGCATAGAATTTAGCATGTAGTATAGAAAGCAAGGTACATCTAATTTAGTCAGGCATTAGTACACTTGAGCACTGTTGTCTGTCCTGGGGCCTTAGCAATAGAGAGCTATAAGCCAAGCCCTCCCTTTAATATCTACAGCTCCCAAGATTTGGGACACTTAGGTTCCAGGCTTGTTTTTATAAATGTGTTTTTGTGGGTGTACAGATTCATATTGTTTTCTCTTTTCTCTATACAGCACATCTTTTGTGAAGAATGCCTCTGTCTTTGGTTTGACCGGGAGAAGACATGCCCACTGTGCCGCTCTGTGGCTATAGAAACTCTGCGATGCTGGAAAGATGGTACCACCTCTGCTCATTTCCAGGTCTATTGACTTCTAGGCTTTGCCAGGATATAGGATAGATCTGGGGAGACATGTTGTTTGGGAAGTGAGAAGGTGAGAAGAAGTGAATGTTTTCCTGAATACTGATTGGAAGTCATTGTGGCTTTCCTTCTCTCTTCTCATTCCTTCTCATGAATTCATAGAATTTGCCATCACAAGATGTATCAAAGATCTTTAGCTTAGATGGGTTTAGACGGGATAGGACCGATCTCATAATCAGTGGCTAGTGGTAATGATGGCTAAAGGGAACTGCCCTATCAAGAGTGTGCAGTTACTTTTCAGAGTGCAACACCCAGAATCCTCCAGCCAGCACTGCTAATGCTCATGTTGGTAGAGGGTTCTAGAAACTGTAATCCACAATGTGACTCTTGCCACTAAATATATGAATTGCTACAGAACACAGCATTTATTTAGCCACTTTCGGATTAAATGGACCTTGGGCTTGATCCAACCAGGGCTATTTTTATCTCCTCAAGAGAAACCTGTTTTCTGTTGTATGTGCCCATGTGAGTCTTTCAATGAGTTGGTAAAAAGTCACTCACAAAGTGATAGCTGGCCCCTGTCTTAGTGGTGTTTGTGTTGTCCTTGTGTTAAATGTTATGCCATCATCTGAGAAGACAGTATTGTATGCCAGCATTTCAGTAACTGCCACAAGTTCCACATTACTCTATTTTAAACTTGTACTTTAATCAGAATTGATGTAACATAAGAATTCCCAGGGTTTCTCCAACCTCTAACTCATACTTGATGCTCACCTGTTTGAATGGGAAGACCAGTGTAGTGTATTGGACTGGTGCCATGGGACCTATGTGTGACATTGGGGCAGTCACTCTGTTGCAGCCTGTCCTACCACATAGAGGATAATGTGAGGAGGAGGAGAACCATATATGCGACGTTTGAGCTCATTGGAGGAGAGATGGGGTAAAAATATAACAAATAAAAAAGTAACTTTGGATCTTTGAACTCTGTGATTGTGTGTTGTCCTCCACCCAACTTCTTGCTACATTTTCCTATCCAAATGTTACATTGGCCATGTTCAAATGATTGTCCACTATTGCTGGCTTGCTGTTGCCCTGTTTTCCTCTGACCACATGCCACCTTCAGTGTGAACATTCTGCCATATATTAAGCCAGAGTTCCCTGTTATGTCCTGGTTTATTTTATTTGTATGTTTAGCTGACATAAAGCTAGACATCCCTGTTTTGGATGCAAACCAGTGTCTTTGTCTTAAAACCTACACAGGGGGCGGGAGAGGATTTCTCAGCCACAGAACTTGGCCTTATGAAAATTTGGATCATAGTCTGAAAATGTCCATTAGCTGTTACAGTTGGTCTTCTGTATCCATGGATATTTTATCCACGGATTCAACCATCCATGGCTTGAAAATATTCAAAAGTAATATAAATTACAAAAGCAAACTTTTTTGGCCATTTTATATACAGGACACCATTTTACTATGTCAGTATATTTAATAGGACTTCAGCATTCATGGATTTTAGTATCTCCATGGGTCCTGGAACCAAACCCCAGCGAATACCAAGAGCCCACTCTATTTAACTAAAACTATTTCGTTCCATCACATCTTCATTCATAGAAACAGAAGAAACATTTAATTTTGTAAAAACATTGTAAAATGCTTTAAAATAAGCATGAAAATTGTAAACATTTGGACAAAATAAAGAAATAGCATTGGTAAATACAATTCGTTCTCAGTACAGAAAGAATTGGCTGTGTCTTGGCTGCTCCTGGTTTTTTGTTTTGGTTGTTTTTCTAATGGCAGATAATCATTTTATTTTGTCTTTGGAAATGTACATGGCAATAAAGCTTGCTTTAAAGGTTTACTTCCCTTTTCTACCTTGAAAGAGAAAACATCTGTTCACAATTCAGGGAGGAAGGAAAGTGTTTGGGATGGGTATGAAATAACACACAGAGAGGAGTAATGTGCAGCAGGGGCTGGGGAGAAATTGGTGAACTGCTTTCTTTGTTGCAATGCGCTAAGATGCTACGTTGAATACTGGTTTTACGGAAATGTGAGATGATAGTGTTGGTGGTGTAGGCCTGAAATATATATCCTAAATCAGAGGGGTCCATGTACACTAGACCTGTGACTTGACAGGAAGAGCACTGATTCTGTGTTTGGATGTGTATCCCAGCGATTGAGCAGTTTTGCATACCATCTGGTTTTTAAGAGAGATGGATATTGAAATGCATTAAGATTTTTCACGCGGGTTGTAGTGCACAAGCAGTTTACTTAAGTCCAACTAGAGTAGAGGGGAACGCCGGGCCACAAATCTCATTGGGCCTGCTGTAGGCACCTCTTGACTCCATACTATTTCTCATCAGATAGTGAGGATTCCACCTCCAGGTCTTTACTCCAAAGGTGAATTCCTTGGAGAGTAGTGTACTTCAGAAGTCTGTTGGACAGTCTTTGCCTTTAAGGCATCAGCTGACCAACCTCTTGAAACACAGGACTTTGATAAGCTAGACTTGCAGGGGGGAAACTGCCAGTGGTATAGGCACTGGAGATTGGTACTGGGAACTCCACAAGAACTGGACATTTTGAACAAAAGAATGACAAAGAAAGAGACGACAACTTGAATCCTTGTTGTTTTTTTATTATTAAAGGCAATAGAAATATTTACAAATTAGCCAGAATAGGAAATTCCTTTTACAAAAGGGTGAGAAAAAGCCTCATCAAACTGCAAGTTGAAACCGAAGAAGTGACTTGATTTCACTCACAGTGTGTCCAGTGGGAGTTTTACAAAGGCAGCTCCGACTGTCACAGGTAAAGTCAACACTTCACATTTTGCATTTTTCAACAAAAGAACCTTGGAACAACCTTTCAATATTATGTGATTGCTTTTTAATCTCTGCTTTGCTAATACAAGAGTTCAGAGCCCTGGCAAACTTGTAAGTCCAAAACTGCTGGAAGGCAA
The DNA here is from genome assembly GCA_034509955.1 of Urosaurus nigricauda. NCBI lineage: Eukaryota > Metazoa > Chordata > Lepidosauria > Squamata > Phrynosomatidae > Urosaurus > Urosaurus nigricauda. The sequence goes on from JAOEGL010000014.1 coordinate 9,884,635, forward strand.
CAAGTCACCTGTCCCTTAAATCAAAGTGGATGCCTTCTGAGGTTGAGGAGGAGGCTACACCATTCCACCAATATCAGATGCTGCCCAAATCCTAGCCATTATGCAGGACAGATATTGTTTCTCTATTAAATCTTAGCTCCTGACAGCCATCCATATAACCATACAGCTGTCGCGAGCCCATGTCTGCATGCAATAGGCAATGTCTCTGTGCAGGCTCTTTTCCTAGCAGAACTGTTAGGATTTTGGCAGTGGGAGCAATTTTTCAGTGGACCAAGGAAAAGGGTGGGCAGGCTGCACAAACAGCCATAAAGACCCCTCTATCACCTCCACTTTTCTGATTTCCTTAATGGAGGTTACCTCTATGTGAGGAATGACACAAAGATCAGAAAAGCAATCACTGGTTGCAGTTTGCTGTGTCCACATTAGACTTAAAAAAGCTACAGCTAAGCTATAGCTTGACCCATATTTATTTATGTAAAATAGGTCTTGCATTTCCACCACAAAGTTGCTTATAAGAGAAAAAAGGAGAGTGGTATCACAGTAATATACAATCAGTCCAAACAGAATGGGAAAAACATTATCAAGCCATCAGAAACTGTAGGGCAAAAATCTCAAGGATGTTAAGAAAGAATGCAGGTGGCTTTTTCCAGGGCCCTTTTCACACTGCACTTTAATTCCATTTTAATTTTCATGGCTACATCCTGTAGAACCCTGGGACTTCTAGTTTGGGGAGGCACTCGAGTTCTCTGGCTGAGAATCCCTAAACTGCAAATCCTAGGATTCCACAGAATGTTGCCATGACAGTTAAAGTGGAATCCAACTGCTGTAACACTGTAGTGTGAAAGAATCCCTGGCAGGAAAGCCCAGTTCTGCTTGTCTGTAGCAGAATGCAGCTGCATAAAGCACCAATTGGCCGATGACTATATCACCATGAGAGCACCCCTTTTCTTCTGAACAGTCTTTCAAGTTTTAAAGTATTTGCTTGTGTGCGTTTCTTAATCAGTACTTGGAATAGTTACTTTTTAGGACTATACCTCTCTCAATCCTCCAGACTACAATGCCGTAGTTTAGCACTATACCTGGGGAGTGTGAAAGGGGCCCAGGTCAGTTTGTTGGTCAGTCAGTCTAAGTTTAAGTCTTTGAGGTTTGGCAGTGGCTCTTTACAAGTTACAGAAAAGTTTTTCATCATCTGCCACTTCTTTTATTCAGTGATAACCAGCAATTATACCAAGATCATCTGCATGTGCATCATATGCTGTACTATATACTTAAGGCTCCCCCGCTGCGGTTTTCTGAAAGCTCTCCAAAAAGGTAAGCAAGATGAATAGTACCTCTGTTTCAAGGATGCCAAACCTCTTTCATCTCAGAGGCCAGAGATAATTTCCAGTGTTTAGCAGAGCCAAAGACAAAAAGGAAGGGGGAGGGAAGATCCAAAAGTATCAGCATATATTCACTTCAAGCTCTTACTGCCAACAACAAAGGATCAAGAGCCTAAACAGGATACTTTTATACCACACCGTTCAGTATTTGATTCTGTAGGTCTTCTCTATCTGAGGCTAGCCAACAGGATTTCAGACATTTGTTTTTTAATGGATCCTCTTCCCCAAAGGAAAGACTCCAATGATATTGTTTATAGAAAAATGTAAGGCATCTATGACAGACATCCATAAGAAAATCACCATGTTTCTGTACTGTGCATGAAGAGTGCCCATAGAGGTTCCTCAAAAGGGGCTGCTGGACACATGGATATGGGTGGATAGAAACAAGAAAAATTGTGTTCTTTAAACCCTAGAGCTCTGTTCCACCCAAAGGTTGTGCTGTAAAACTGATAAAAGGCCAGTCTGTGATTCTCATCCTGTAACTGAGCTCTACTGACATTAGGCTGCAACCCGGTCTTCCCACATAATCTTCATAAAGAAGGGTAAAAGGAGACATCTGAAGAGAATTGACAAGTGGGGTGAGAATGCTGATGTCTCCTGATGCTCTCACCATATCCCTTACAGCCACCACCCCCCGCCAAACAAGGCTTTCAGACCATACGTTGTTTATTTTGAAATTATACTGTACCTACCAAGGGAAGAAACTCTCCGTGGCAAGGTGTTATACATAGATGCATGCACACACTTGCATGTGTATGTGAAACAAGGTTTAAAATTAGCTTGTCAGAATAGGTTATGGGGAAGAATTGACACATGGGTCATAAATCCCCTGCCATACACACACGCACCCAATAAGATAGGCAATTCCCTGTCTCCATGGATCAGACCTCTCTTCCGACACCAATCCCCAATACCTCAATTTTTCTTTGCAATCTCTCAAAATTGTGACAGGAAATGATGGGATTTCACTTGGAGAAATTTGGCAGAATAAAATAGTTGGAAGTAGTTCTGGGTGCTTGTGGGGGTGGGTTTATTTTCATGTGTCTTCACGTGTTTGGTGGCAAGAATTGTGCCAAACGTTATGCTAATTTTTTAAATTGGAAGGTTGGGGGACTTCAGGGACCAAAACAATGAAAAACAGCTGCAGGGGATCAAACACAAGAATACCCTTTCACAGTGGAAGCATAAAACAATTTAATGAAATCTAGTAGCACCTTTGAGACCAACTGGGAAGAAGGTATTTGGACACAGTCCACTTCCATCAGATGCAGCATGGTTCTGGGAGTTGTAGTCCAAAATGCCAGCTTTCCAAGGTCTGTAATGTATGATCCACAGGCTAGTGAACAGATTTTATGGTATCAGTGCCTATACATGTGTTTCCTCACCTCCTGCCTTCTAAATGAGTTAAAAGAAATTGGTGTAAGGAGGTTCATAGCTTCTGATGACAGTCACAAGATGCTACTTGATTTCACAAGGAGGCAGAACTTCTTGTATGTGCTGGTCATAAATTCCACAGCCACATAAAGTTAAACAAAGTGACACTATCATGTATAATTTTAATGTCTTTGAACGACTGCAGAAAAAGCAAGCATGGCCACCTTGCCCTAAAAAATAAATGGGTTTTAGTTTTTCCAAAATGAGGAATTAACTATGTTTTTCTGTCCCAGTGGACAGTCTGACCAGCAACCATCACAGCTCCTCACAAAGGCTGGTCTGAATGTCTGCAACTTCTTGCTGGCTTCTCCCGTCAAGGCTGTGTTTAAAGGTAAACTCCATAGTTGTACATTACTAAGCTTTCCCTAACCCACTTCAACTTTTCATAGCTGTGTTAGACTGGAATATCAGTATGCAAAGGAATCTTGTGGAACCTTCGAGACTGAGGGCTAGTCTACACATAAGTATATTATGAAAATTGGTGCACATTTTTGCAAAATCACATCCACGGTTAATTGTCTTTGCTTTTCAGTGCAAATTCACATCTCCCTCTGCCAAAAATGCGCAGCCATCCGAATGCATGCAAGGCAGACTAATAGCTACACGTGTGATAATTTGCATTTCTGCAGATTTCAGTAAAAACGTAGATTAAAGATGCAGGGGCCCTCTCTAGTTTTCAGTCTTACTCCCATTCACTATGAGATGGGAGATGTAGTCCAACATCATCTGAAAAGCTACACGTGCTTCAGTGCTGATCTAGTCCAATATTATTTGCTCTGTCAGACTGCAGTTTTCTACAGTCTCTGAACAAAGATCCTGCACTGATGTGCTAATAGATATTTTTAAAATGCAGAATTAAAGAATGTGTGGGTCCCCAGATGTTGTTGTACTGCAGCTAGTATCATCCCTTACCACTGGCTATACTTGCAAGTGCTAATGGGAGTAGCAGTCAAAAAAGATCTGAAGCTCACAAGTGCCCTGCCTGTTTTATTTGGAAATCTGAGGATTTAATCTACAGTCACTTGTGTTGAAAGTATGTGCTCTACCCCAAGGTACAGCTCTTCTCTAGGAGAGAAATAGAAGGTTTCATTAAGTTAGAAGGCAGGAGATGGAGATTAAACACATGGATAGGCAGCAGTGCCATAAAATCAGTTCACTGGCATGTGGATCATACACTTATAAACAGAGTTTGGGAAAGGTGACTTTTTGGACAATACCCCAAACCACCCAGCCATCATGACCACAGGCCAGGTTCCCAAGGGTATTCTGAGAGATGTACAACAAAAAAGTAGGTTTTCCAAGCTCTTACATATTTACGTGCAATAGTGAAAGTTGAATTTGGGCTGCTAACCAGCGACGAGCCTTTAAGCCAAATAGGCGAATGGTTCCTAATTGGCTTTATATGTGAAAAACACTTCTATCACCATGCCTTAATAATAGTTTTTATTAGAAGGTTTTGGGGGCTTTAAAGAGTTTTTGTTTGTTTTTGAAAGGGAGCTAAGTTCCTCCTGCACTTGACATGCCTGTCAGGGCACCACCTGAAAAAAACTGAGAATTGGTTCTTATTTCATTAACACCAGGGCAGGAAACCCAATACAGAAGAGGCAGCAACTGCAGCAATGACTTATTAAAAATAAACAGGACTACAGGATGGGATAAAGGTGAGTCTTTAGCCCTTCACACACATACTCCACATGATTGGGACTTCAGATCCTAGAAACACTAGCCTGGATGGCTTGTGATGAGGGATTTGGGGAGTAGGAGGTCCAAACCCTATGAAGAATTAAAGGTTCCAGCAAGATTAAGAAGCTGTTATATCCATCTTCAAATATCTAAAGGGCTATCCTGCTAAACATCAGGAGAGCCTATCTCATGATACATGGTGTTTACTCTGGTGCATCCTATTTTTTGTTAGTTATTCACACAAATGCAGGAGATCCTTTGGTCAGATGACCTCCAAGATCTTCCCAACTAGGGTTGCCAACATGAACACTGAAAAGGGCTTCTGTTCTTTTCATGGTTATGTAGAAGAGGGATTTCAGGAGGTGTTGCATGTTACCTGGTTGTGTGACAATTTGCTGCTGCTGCTGTTGTATGCCTTCTAGTCGTTTCCGACTTATGGCAACCCTATCATTGGATCTTTTGGGCAAGATTTGTGCAGAGGTGGTTTGCCATTGCCTTCCCCTGAGGCTGAGAGCACGTGACTTGCCCAAAGTCACCCAGTAGGTTTCATGGCCAAGGTGGAAATCTAACCCTGGTCTCCAGAGTCCTAGTCCAACACTCAAACCACTACACCATGCTAGCTCCCATGACAAGCACTACCTGCTGAAATTCCTTCTTCTACACAACCATTAAGAGTTCAGGAGCACTCTTGAGTTTTCACTCTAGCAATCCTATTCCCATCTCTTCATTTAGCTGATTTGCAAGTTCTAAAATTCTATGTTGAATCCACGCTCATTCATGAAAACTCAACTGAAACCAAGGTGGATATTGCAGTTCAACATATGGATTGTGCAGAACTTAAAATGCTGCAGGCATTGACAATTATTGGACTTGTAGGTCCCCATTTTAGTAAGGTTTCTAATACAAATCCCAACAATATAATTCATACAGCAATTTTTTTTCTTTAAAAGACCAATGAAAGAGACTATTTTAGGATGCGTGAAGGAGGAGAACATTCTTCCTAATAAATAATTTTTGATTCCCCTTCATTTGTTCCTTGAAAAGGCACGGTGGGTGGCGGGAATGTGTTACAGTCAGCCCTCTGTATCTACAGATTCAAGCATCCATGGCTTGAAAATATTCAAAATAGTACAAATTTCAAAAAGCAAGCCTTGGTTTTGCCATTTTATATAAGGGACAGCATTTTACTATGCCATTGTATTTAAAGGGACTTGAGCATCCACAAATTTTGGGGTCCTGGAACCAAACCCCAGTGAATATCAAGGTCCCACTGTACCACATAAATGAAAGGGGGCATCATGTCTATTTTCACATTGTTCCTAGGTTGTGTGCGCATTCTGAGTTCCAGTCTGAACTTGGTAAAATTTTGGAACACATTTGTCTGCCCGCCACAGGGAAAGGCATGCCTAAAAACCATCCCCCCACCAAGAAGTGTAAAGGCTTGCTGTGGTTGAAGGAGCGGTCGTAGAGGAGAAAAGGCACTCTATACATGTTCAGAGGTGCCCTGGCACTATAAAGGGATTCCAAAGCTAAACCTGAGTGAACCCCAGGCAATAGAACTAGCTTGCTTAAAGCAGACAGGTCCTACTTTAGCCCTTTAGAAAATCATCCTTCGGAATGACTGTAAACTTTATTGAGATTTATATAGTACAACTCTGTAGGTCTGTGAGCATGTTGTCATGTCACTTGGAAAACAGTGCCTGGTGGCAGTAGAACCTCCAAGTAAACAAGTTAAAATGGAAGGAACTGAAATTATTGGTGTTCCCTTCAACATTACATAATAAGCTATAAGCCCACCCTTTCAGTACCGGTAACAGTGCAATCCATCTCTTTTCTTGAATAACCATTACTTTGCTTAAACCACACTTCCCATGTAATGTGAAAGTAAATCACCCAAGTGATGGTCAGTCTGCCTCCCTTAAACAAAAACCACACCTTTCAGCTTTGTGTTTTATTAATCGAAGAAAATAGCTCTACTGGGTTTCACCACCCAGTATTAAAAAGTTATAAAATCCTTCATCTGGAAAGATGCTTTGAATGAGAGGGCTATGTGCAGAAAAAAACCCACTGTTTAACCACCAACTGCAAATACTACCAATTGGTATACAGAGTATTATAGAGACATCTACTTCATGATAAACTATCTTCAAGAAGCACCTTCACATTTGTGCTTCGTCCAGCATATGATTAAAGCTATCAATCTGGCAGGAAGGTTCAAAAGCACCACAAAAGGACCCCCTTCCCTCCCTAGAAATATGAATGAGCAAAATACACATCTCCCGGCTCCACCTGGTAAAAACGGCTCTGTTCAATAAACACGACAACATAGCACCATGGAGACAGCTTCCCGCTCCAGGCAAATCGTATTTGTAGCACCGGAAAAAAAAAAACACTCAAGGTTACTGAGAAGTCTTACGGTTGCACTCCCCCACTTAAACCTTTAGACAGAGATATGTACACCCCACCCATCTGGAGACACAGAGAGAAAGAAACAGCAAAAGAGAGAGAAACAGAGAAAGATATACACCCACACTGGCTGCCTCTCTGCAGGGCTGCTTAAAACCCCATCCCCAGTGGTACTGGGGTGGCTTCTGTTTGCACCAAAACATGGGGTAGTGCCACCCTGCTGTCAGAAAATGGGCAACCATATCCCACCGCCTAAGCATCTGCGAGGGACAAGACTAACTAACCCAGCAACTCACACGCCATTCAGACCTCTGCTGTACAAGGCATGCATGGATGGCCCGTGTTTGCACACGCAATGGTTACAATCTTCCTCCTCGTCGTCATCTGTACAAAAGCATGTTCGCCCATGCTGGTTTCACTACTGGACAACATGTGGGAGCTCTCCTCCATCCGCATGACTCTCTCACAGCCTCCTCATTTTTCCTTTCCACCTCACTCTTTGCGTCCGCTGCTCAAGGGCTGCAATCCTGCAGGAACGGGGAAACTTCTCAAGCACCCAGCTCTTTCTTCATCCTAAAATGGAGAGGTGTGGGGCAGGGGAAGAGTAGGGTCAGAGGCGAAGGAGAAAAAGTAAAAAAGGTACTTTTAAAAAGGGCAATACAACTGGAATTACATTCAGGTGGAGTGGCAGTGCCCTACGAGCCAAATGCATCAGCAAGCAATCATTTGGTGGGTCAACATTATTAGAAAGTGTCCCAATGGATAGAATGAACCAGAAGTGAGCAACCTTTTTCTGATGAGGGAGGCATTCCTTTGGGGTTAACTTGTTAAACACTGCATGCCAATGGTGGATGGGGCAGATGCCAAAAGTAGGCAAGCCCACTGCTTTTCTCTTTCCATCCTCTTATTCTCTCTTCTCTATAGTTAAGAGGAGCCACAGTTTAGTGTTTGTATATTGTGTTAAACAGGTTAAGTGAAATCAGAAGTCAAACTCCCAGTCTTACTGGCATAGCTTTGTCAGAGAAGGGGGGGGGGGGGAAGGCACACAGGAACCTGAAGGGAAAGTAGGCAGTTCCCAACACAAAAGACCATGGTTTATGGATATGAAGCTAGTGTGGCATAATGCTTAGACCAGAAGAACTAAGTTCAAATCTTCACTTAGTTACACAGAGGGACCTGACAGGTGATCACGTGGGTTCTTCCCACGGAATAAAACAAGGATCAGAATATTCAAGTTTATGGAATCTGCTTTGCACTTTACTCATATCTATTATTGGTCTACTTCGTTGATCATCCAAAATTAAGAACATACCGGTAGGAAGCAGTGGTCCATCCAGTTCAGCGCTGTCTACATTTACCAGTAGATCTCTTCTTGGTCTCATATCTATCTGGGGATGCCATGACATGAACCATCTGCTTATAATGCAGCTCCTTTAGCGCTAAGCTACAGCGTGCCTGCCCTCATTACCTCTTGCAGCCCATGAGCCATCTATTGGGATGGCTTGCACATATAAAGTATAAATCTATATCCACATTATTACAGATCAGGGAATTCTGTAACCTAATGTTAGGAGAGAGAGCAAACCTTTTCCCAGTCTATTGTTAAACAACAAGGAGTCAGAAACTCTTGCTAATCTCATGAAAATCCATAGCGTGGGAAAGGATACTTGAATCCTAGGATTTTCCAACCAGCACGGCAGGTAGGCATACTGGGAAGGGGATCATGAGAGCTGCAATTCAAAATAGTAACATTACCAAGCACTGGATTTTCAGTCGATCAGCAAGTTTCATGTAGTAGACTGCAATGTATGGCACTGGCCTCACCTATGCACATTCATTTCAGCCTTGTAAACACAAAACATCCACCTTACAACCTGCCCCCCCATCTCACCTCTGCTAATAAATGAATTTGGCCATCTTAAGACTGCTGAATATCATTCCTGGAGTGTACATTGTCCTATTTGACTGACTAATGGGACACACAGCCAGTCAAACTCTGATCTCATTTGCAGCTCTTGCAAATAGCTACAAGCCTTACTGTCTCTGAGAATATTAGCGTTAGCAACAAGAGGTCTATGGAATGAGCACAGCGAGGAATCTGAGAGCCTCTGAGCAAACACTGCATTGTACCACCTCAGGTTTTCAGCGCCGAAAGTGTCTGTGTCTCAACCATCAAAAGTGACCTGCAACAAAATGGTGCTGTATGTGGCCCACAACCCACACATCGTCACCTCTGTATTAAGAGCATTTTGCAGGGCTGGATGCTCACAAAAGCTGGGAGATAGAACATATTCTCTTGCTCAGCCTCATTTGCACAAACCTTTACTCCCGGCAAAAGGAACTGAACCAAGCACAACCATACACAACAGCCCCCGCTGTCTTCCTATGCGCTCTGCCGTTTCTCATAGAAAAACGCTGCCTGCTGCTGAGTCAGCTGGCCAAGTCCCACCAAGAGGGCAATGCCTCCAGTCCGCACCATTTTGGGGGACTTCTGTGCCGCTCAGCATGAGGTGCTTCCAGAAACCTTATCGGTCCAATTTTGAATGCAGATAATTAACTCCGCCGAAAATTTTGACAGAGCAGCCCCATGTCAGCCCAGCAGCGGATGGCAAGGGAACGACTGGCAGCGCCGATGGCATGGGACCAGACTGGTGGTGGCGCTGGCAGGGAAAGACAGGGTTTTAATTTAACACGCTGTGCCACATCTAGGCTGATAGAGCAAAATACAACTCGAGCTGCATGCCAAGCTGGCTCAAGCCAGCCTGGCCAGGCCTTTCAAGGTGATGTCAGATTGTATATTTAACACAGCAACTGCGGAGCATTTTCTCTCCCTTTTCAAAACCAGACGCACGACACACAAGCCTAGCAACACAAGTCACTTTAGCTTCTGTGGCATGGGTAAGCTCCCGAGACGGAGAGCTCCCCCTCTGCTAAGGGAAAAAAGCAAAACAATTAAGAACAAGAGGTTGTGCATCTGTGACCGGCTTAGGCCTAAATCCATTGTGAGGCCAGAAGATCAAAAACTCTGCTCCTATTAGAGTGAGAACTGGAGAGAGCTCCTTTGCCTTTCATGGTTGTACAGAAGAGGAATTTAAACATATCCCCTTGTTACCTGGTTGCAAGAGAAGCAGCACCAGCTAAAATTCCCTCTTCTACACAACCATTCATGGTACAATCGCTATTTCCAGTCTGGCAACCTTAGCTTCTATATCTGCAGTGAATACAAGGAACAGCAAAGAGGTATGCAGTCTGCACCAGGGAACTGGCCAAACAATGGAAAACTGTATTAATTATTACTGTGTTAATGCTGCACTAACTTGGCAAGATGGGCAAGCTTTAAATATGGAAGGCTCAGCTAGGAGGAGAAACTGCAACCAATGTTATTCTAGTACAGTGGGTCCTTGTTATACGCTGGGGTTTGGCTCCAGGACCCTCTGTGGATAACAAAATCCGTGGATGCTCCGGTCCCATTAAATATAATGGCAGAGCAAAAGTATGTTCCTTATATAAAATGGAAAATCAAGGTTTGCTATTTGGAATTTATGCTTTATTTGAATATTTTCAAGCCGTGGATGCTTGAATCCGTCGATAAGGAGGGCTGACTGTACAATGACAAGACTGGCTTCAGGCCTCAGACTTGAGCTAGGAGTAAGTTCTGACATCATAGGGCCACTTTCTTGCTCAGATTTCGTCAGAGAAAAGTTTACCATTGCTTTCCTCTAAGATTGAGAGAGAGAGTGACTTGCCCAAGGTCTCCAGGGGGGTTCCAGGGCTGAGCAGAGGGGATGTGAACCCTCGTCTCCTGCAGTTTAACATTCAAATCACTACAAAAAACTGGCTCCTTGGTAAGTTAATACAGGCTTATAGTTACTAAGTGCTTGCTTGTTCACAACGATGTACCGCTGGGGTGGGCGACCATGGTATGACAGGGGGCAGCATTAGTCCCAGAGGAAACCTTGGAGGGCTGCATCTCCATCTGCAAAGATAAAAAGTTTTTTGCCCCCAAACTCCCACTAAAGGGGCATTTTCACTGTGTCTCGAGGGCCTACTGAGCCATTGCTTGGATCCAGGAGAGGCCTTTTAGCAACGGCAAGTGAGCGGAAGTCACTTCCATTTCACTTTCTGCTTCAAAAAAAGCTTCTCCCTGGCCTAAATTGGCTCAGGGCCCACCACAACCCCTAGTAGACATTTGGGGGCAGGGTGAACAGATGTCCTAACCACACAGTAAGACAAGGCTCCACAAAATGTAGGAGATTCAAGAAAAATGTGGGGCATTGCAAAATAAAAGCTCAAAACGAATCTAAATCTAAATTGGTTCTTCGTAGTCAAGTTCAAAATAGAGCACATTTTGGAATTCCTCCTGGACAGAGGGTTGAAATGTTGGACAGGTCTTGGCAAAGGAGGATGTTTGGTCACCCTGATTTTGGGGCAAGACCTTTTTTGAAAATTTTCTCAGATTGTTTTTAATCCCTAGGGAGCCCATGGGGCCTCAAAATATGCTATTAACTTTCTCAATATACCACAGTTGGCATTTGGGAGCCAAAAGAAAAGGGGGGGGGGGAGGAAAAATGCACCCATACTTCTAGCTCTGTCCTACAAACACATCTCTAAGCATCCAGCCAGGGTTACTTTTTTCACTGGAAGAGAGCTGAATATAGATATATTTTCCTTTTTTGTTTGTCAGTGCAAGAAATTATCATGTTGGCAGGCAGGGCATTAAAAAAAAATGTTGGCCACTACTGTGAAGTTCTTTGCAAGGGTGAATTGATAATTAACACTATTCCCTTAAAAACCTGTCAACAAGAACTCAAGTTTGTTTTGTCTCTTGTAATATAAATGTTAGTGGATTTTAAAAGTGTAATTATGTAAAGAAGAAGAAAGCAGGAAAAAAAAACAACCCAGGAGTACACAGGATATGAACACTTGCAATTTATTTCTGAATAAGTATGTTTAGGTGTGGACTGCGCACAACTTGCTCTCTAACTGTAGCCTGGAACTCCCATATTCCAAACCTGGGCAGCCAGTGTTACATAGCAGTTACGAGTGTTAGCCTGCAGTCCTATACAACCTTACTTGGGAGTAAGCTTCACTGGGTACAATGGGACCTTGTTGTTGCTGCTGTGTACCTGCACGTCCTTTCAGTCTGTCGTAACCTACCTTTATTCTTCTCTTTCCTAAAAATGTAAACTGAAAATCATGGTTCGTGAATGGCCCTGCATTATGTTTTGAAATGTATTTTTATTTTGTCATCCACCCGGAGATGCATGTTACTAGGCAGCTTTGGATAAATATAGTAAACATATCAGTACAGTTATTGCAGTAATAAAACGGGCAAGAAAACTTAGGAAGCTACCTTATCCTGAGTCAAACTATTGGTCCATCTATTGAAGCCTCCTCAAATTTGTTGGACTAAAATTCATTTGGGACTAAAGGTCTTGCCATTCAACACTTCTATCACATCAGATTTGGAAAGACTCTCCTACTGAGTTCTGTGCTTGTTTTTCAGGGTTTAGGTACAACTCTTTCCTTTCCCTACAACCTGAGATCTCTTCAACTGGGACTAAACCAAAGATCTGAGTGAGTTGACCAGAACTTGATCCTAGTACATTGTTATACTTATTTATATCCTGCCCTTTTTCTAGTCCCAGGCTCAAGGAGGCTTTCAACAGTTAAAACCGATTCAGCTAAAAACTTTACATCATTAAAAAAGCCAGCAACCTGTCAGTCTGTTATGTTGTCATAAATTAGACTTACAACCTTGTATTTGTTTCCTATTCACATTTATGATCATGGTACTATTGTCACTGTTGTAAATGCCCCCGAAACCCAGAAAGATAAGGTGCTTCTCACAAGATCTCAAACATGGGCAGGTTTATATAGGTCCTTCAGATAATCTGGATCTGAGCCATATAGAGCTTTGTAGATCACAGCCAACACTTTGAATTGTGCCTTGAAACAGACTGGCATCCAGTGGGGCTGCAACAACAAGGGAGTTGTGGGATCCCAGTAGCCGACTCTAGTTAACAAATCTGGCTGCAACCCTTTGGACCAGCTGAAGTTTCCAAACACTCTTCAAAGGCAGCCCCATGTACAGCATGTTACAGTGATCCACACAGGATCTACTTGAGGCATGTATTACAATGGCCCAGTCTGATGTTTCTAGGAACAAGCGTAGCTAGTGCACAAAACTGCACAAACATACAGTTAAGTGTATTTCACCATGTATTTGCACAGTTTGCCACTACCAAGACCAGAGCTTCCAGGCTTAGGATGGAATCCTGGAGCACACCTAACCTGCCGACCTGCATCTTCATGGGCAGGTGTAACCCATCCTACACAGGCTGAATCCTTATTCCCTCACGTCTTTCAACTGATGAGAAACACCTCTTGTCTGGATTGTTTCAATTTAGCCTGTGCACTATAGTGTCTGCCTCACGTTTTTGTCTTTTGCAAAACATCCTCTCCACCTCACCCCAACCCACTCTTGAAGCTGCTGCAGCAATTCTCCCCAAATATGGCCATTTGCTGGCTGGCAAGGGGGTAGCAGAGCAATGACCAGTGACCAGTTCTGTTCCTGTAGCTGGATGCACAGCGACAGACATCCTCCGGGGTCTCAGCTGGGGGAGCGTGGGCTCTGGAAGTTATTGCAATGATGTCCCTGCTGTGCATCCACCTGTGAAAGTGCAGCTGGACACTTCTCTGAAACCCTCTCCCTCTCTGCTGGCCATGCTGGGGGGGAGTGCGGCAGCTTAAAAACATAGTTAGGGGAGAGTCTGGTCATTGTGTGGTCCGCAGACAAATCGGACCTCTGCAACAACAGGTCAAAAAGTCTTTAAACAGGGAACTGAACGTCTTTAAAACACTGGCTGGGGTGTTGTATTGTTTTGAAGTGTTTAAAGTTTATCTTTTAAAACTGTATTGTATTCTTTTAACAAGTGATCTGCTTCAATATTGTAATAACTCAATTCTATGTTAATGCATCGCTTTTCAATTGTAAGCTGCTCTGAGCCCGTTTTGGGGAAAGAGTGGGACGATATTGATGATGGTAGTGATAATAATTGCACAAAAAGTGAGTTACACATTTTAAGTCAAAGGATTCCAGCTCTTATTAAAGTGCATAACCTCCGTGTGAATTGTTTTTGTAGGAGGTGGTGATGTGGCCTGCTGTGGGGTAGAAAACTGGTCCACGTACTCTCCACAGCTGCCTATTCCAGTATGCATAATAATGGACAAGGTGGACCAATGTTGTGACAACATACAAAGGTAGGCAGCCTTCTACCTGTCTATACCATGTCTTGGTTCAGATGTGACCCACAAAGTCAACCTGAGCTGCACATCCACCAAAATCAGATGGGAAAGAGATGGATGGCATGGATGCCATGCAGCCGAGAGGGAAGCGCTGTTATAGATCAAGACAGATGGTGAGGTGGAGTGGGTGGGATTCATGTTGTGTGGCTTGTCTAGTTAATTATCTTGTCACACAGTTTAATTGCATCTGTCTCCCAGTCTTAAAAATCCACCCAGAAGAACTTTGCAAGGTTTTGTTTCAAAACATGATTGGAAATAAGTTCCATCTACAGAACTCTCCCAAAGTGGGCAAGACAAGAAATCCCAGAAGCAAAAGTTAACCAAGAGGTGTAGGGAGGAACCCCAGAAACAAAAACCCAATCCATCAATTTTATAGTTAACTCCCTCTGTGACAAAGAAGAAACACTGTGAACCATGAAATCAGTAAATTATTACTCCCGTCTCAGAGGGAGAATGTATGAATTAGTTCTGTTCCCATCTCCATGCAGCAACTTTCACTGTGCTAGGTCAAGCCAGGCATCACATAAACAACGGTCAGGAAACTCCACTTTAAATCATGGCTTCATTCTGGTGTGATAACCAAGCACAAGCCATGGTTTATCAATCTAGGTTGTTTTTTTAACCAAAATTGAGGTTAAAAGCATAATGTCTTGAATTAAGCCTTCTGTTCTTTCTAGTCTACACCAGCATGTGTTATGTACACTGGACATAAATCACGTGTGCAAACCATATTATATACTGGCTGTAATTCTGTTGGCATCTTATGTATACACAAGTCTCCCTATGTAAAACATTTTTGTCCAATGCAGAACCTCCATATTCAGGAAGTGGAGTTGTGTGTATGGTGCCATTTTGTTCATTTATTTATTTCTGCATCTAAAATATTTATATACTGACAGCCAGCATGGCACTGTGGTTGAGTGTTGGACTATGACTCTGGAGACCAGCGTTCAGTTCCCAGCTCAACCCTGTAAACCCACGGGCTGACCTTGAGCAAGTCACACTCTCTCGGCTTAAGAGGAAGGCAATGGCAAACTTCCTCTGAACAAATCTTGCCAAGAAAACCCAATTATAGGGTGGCCTTAGGGTCGCCATAAGTCGGAAACAACTTGAAGGCACACAACATGTTCATCAAAATCAATGTTTACACCAAGGACAACATCTGAACTCAATGAATCAGTGGCCTAGTTAGGTATAAGGCAATTTCATGCAAGTGTGTATGAATGTCTGTATGTGTGTAACTATTTCACATATTCCAAGAGTGATCCCCCCTCCCAAACATTCGGAATAGGTTCTGGGGCTTACATTAAGTGCAAAGCAATAATTACAGGACTGATGGTGTACCAGCTGTGTTCATAAATCCTGCAGGGAGCGTACACCTAGGCAAATACCACAGTAGTTATTACTAGTAGTTATAACTGCTGCCAAGTACCAGGGAGAGTACCGTCATGTCCAGAGCTCATCTCACAACTAGTGTGGGGAGTGGGACTGGTACAGTTTTAGAATAAGGTCCCCAAAATGAACATGCTCCTGGTTGCGATGGAGGATTGTGTCCCACCACCGATGTCAAATGAAGATTCAACTGCTACTCTAGTTGGTTCTGTGGTTAGAATGAGGCATTAACAATTGCTCCTTTGCCCCAGACAGCAAAAGATCTGGGCCAACTTCCTACCAAAAGCATGCATTACTAGCTTGTAGACCGTGACCTGGAGTAGGCAGGGAAGCTCCCAGATAACACAAAGCAACAATAAAATTCCCCTCAGCCTTATAAAAGCAGTGGGATTTGGCCAAGTTCCTCAGTCTAAGTAAGGCGACATTCAGGCACAGATCCCACCCAGGTCTGAATTAACCTTCCAACCTGCTTCCTAGCCTTTCTTCAGACTAACAGGTATCTTGACAGTATGCAAACGGATCTTGTAGCACCTTTGAGACTAACTGAAAGAAAGAAGTTGGTAGCATGAGCTTTCATAGACATGCATCTGAGGAAGTAAGATACAGTCTATGAAAGCTCGTGCTACCAACTTCTTTCTTTCAGTTAGTCTCAAAGGTGCCACAAGATCCCTTTGTATACAGATTTTCCAGACTAACACGGCTATACCTCTGAATTCTACCACCATGGAAGGTATCTTGACAGGTAGCTTGTCTCTGTGCTAATTGAAAATATCTCTCTTCCACTTTCAGCCCCATTATTACCCACAGTCTTGCTATATTACTCCTTTCAATACCGGTCGACATCCTTGTGCCGACAGCCAGATACAAGACAGAGAAGGATCAACATGTTGAGGTGAGCCTTCACAACACACACACACACACGGTGGGCAACCCCCTCAAAAAAACACCCCCCCCCCAAAAAAAATAATTGAAGATTGACTGTTTGCCGGCCTCCAGAAGATACAAAATGCAGGTATACCTCAGGAAACAAAAATGGATGTGCTCCTGGACACTACTTCTTTAAGAGAAACTTTGATACCAGAGGCAGAAATCACATGGAAATAGGGATAGGGTCTTTTACCACACACCACACGCACGAGGTCAACATGTTTCAGCACGTTTAACTTTTTCTTGAAAACCTCTACAACTCTAGAGATCAGGGTTCAATTCCCACTCGGCCATGAAACCAACTCGGTGACCTTGGGCAAAGCATACACTCTCAGCCTCAGAGGAAGGCAATGGCCAACCTCTGGCCAACAAATCTTGCCAAGAAAACCCCAGGACAGGTTTGCCTTAGGATCACCATAAGTCAGAAATGGTGTGAGGGCACACAGCCCAACACAAGCAGTAGATAAAGAGGAAAAGGTGGGTTGGGTATAAAAAAGGCTTTGTAAGAAAGAACTTCTCTGTGAGAGCTTTTGTTAACTGAGGTGCAGCTGTACTAGATGTTGGTTGGGAAATCAGTGCATGAAAAAAGAAACATAACAGCATCTGTTTATTTGTGTGTGCAGCTATGTGTGTCCCCCCTCCCGGTTAATACCTGAGGTGGTCCTTGGGTCCAAAAGAGTTGTTCACCCTTGATTTAAAGGTGTCACAAATTAACAGAGGTGTGCGCTCCAGCAGACAAGAACTTGCTACCACCTCAGAAGTTGCTAGAAGTTGCCAGCCCATCCTGGTTCCCTTGGGACAATAAATGCATGGGTATCCTGTGAGGAAAGCTCAGCGTCTTTCCCCAAGGAACATTTCATGTTCTCAGCTATGCACAACGCGCCCAGACCGATAGCGGAGTGAAAAGCTGTTTGGATTCAAACAGCCAAGAGGGACCGAGCTGGAAAAGTTACAGAACAGCAATCCAAGCAAACCATTCTGGGGAGAAAGGGATCCAATAAGGGATGTGCAGCCTGAATTCCCACCAAAATCAATGTAATTGTCACCTTTAGCACTCGACCGTGAGACTTAGTGAATTCTGTTGTTGTTGTGTGCCTTTAAGTCATTTCTGACTTATGGCAAGCCTGTAACAGGGTTTTCTTCAGAGAAGGTTCACCCACCATTGCCTTCCTCTGAGGCTTACAGAATGCGACTTGCCCAAGGACACCCAGTGGGTTTCCATGGCCAAGTGGTGATTCGAACCCTGGTCCCTCACTGTCCTAGTCCAGCACTCAAACTGCTATGCCAGGCTGGTTCTCTTAGTGAATTAAAAGTCATGCAAAGGCCACAAAGCTAGACTGAGGCTCAAGTTAGCATAGGATTGTCGGTTCAAAGGAATGCCTGCTTCTCCAAGATCTCAGGCAGGGGCTTTTCCCCAACCCTGTTGAGCAAAACAGATCATTTAGACATGATGCCAAAGCTGGGATTTCTTGTATACCAAGTGGCTAAGCAAGGGACAGCCGAAGACTTCCCTGTCAGGGCTGTTGTAAATCCACTCAGGGTTTTGTCCTAGGCTTTAAAAAGAACTATCCAAAGTGCTGAAACTCTTTCAGGGATAGGGCTCTGACAAAAAGTCCGAGCAGCCTCCCTTGACCTGCAGCTGCTTTTAAAGTGGAGGCAAAAGCACGGGCAGATTTAGTCACGGACCTTGCACACTACTTCTCTTTCAGCTCTCACATCATGAGAGAGAAGCATGGCAAATGGCAGACATCTCCAGCAAACCTTTTCACTCTAGGTCAGCCCTTTCCCCTAGCCTGGTCCTTCTAAATGTCTTGGACTACAACTCCCATCCTGGTTGGGGACAATAAGGTGTAGTACAACACATTTGAAGGGCACTGGTTTGGAGAAAAACTGAAAAACCTTCAATCATCATGGGTTTTTGCTCTTTTTAAAAGAAGGTGTCACCAGTTGGCAATTTTGGGGTAAAATCTTCACCCCTATAAATTCAGGAATTGGGTCCACTGTTCCTTCAGTGAGCAGAATGACTCGCCTGGGATCATCCGGTGAATTTTCTGGCTCAGTGAACATCCGATCCAGGATCACCAGTCCAACATTATGACCAGGTGAGACTAAACTGGAGACACCAGGGATTGAAACTGAGCGTTCCTATAAGCAAAGCGTGTGCCCTCCAACTAAGCTCTAGGGGCTCCCCTGCCAATTTTCTCACAGCGGGACTCTGGTTTCTTTCTCACCGTCCCTTCGATGTCCTTGCATCTTGTTCACACTGCAGTGAAGCCGGATGCCAAGAGACACACCTGCTGGGCAGAGACTGGGTCCCACATCCGCCTCCTCCCCAGGCGCCCTCCTACTCTGCCCACCAAGCCAAAAGGGAATTTGCACTCTAAATGGGGCAGCTGTTGCCAGACAGGAGAGCTGGAACACGTTTCTGGCTTAGGGCAAGAGGTTTGCCGCAACGCCAGCTACTGAAATGCTCCTTTTTCTCTTTCTCTTTTGGAAGTTCCTGGGTACTCACCCAGTAGTTGCCACTGGCATATTCTGGCTTAAAGATGCCACCTGTTATCTTTAAAACAGAAAGCTGAGAGAGCAGAAGCTGTCGTTGTTGTTGATGTGTGCCTTCAAGTCGTTTCCGACCTACGGCAACCATAAGGCAACCCTATCACAGGGTTTTCTTGGCAAGCTTCTTCAGAGAGGTTTGCCTTTGCCATCCTCTGAGGCCGAGCATTGACTTGGCCAAGGTCACCCAGTGGGTTTCCATGACTGAGCCGGAATTCGAACCCGAGTCTCCAGAATCACTCAAACCGCTACACCACACTGGCTCCCTCGAGCACATTAAGCAATGTCAGTGCTCCCATGCTGCCCAGAAGAAGAGCCCTGCCGGGTCACACCACAGGTGTGTCTCAGCCTGACATTGTGGTCCAAAACATACTGCAGAAATAATCCAGTTTGAGACTGTTTTAACTGCCCTGGCTCAATGCTAAGGAATTCTGGGAATTGTCATTTCGTGAGACATTAAGCCTTCTCTGTCAGAGAGCTCTGGTGCGACAATAAACTGCAATTTCCAGGATCCTTTGGTGGTGAACCCGGGCAGTTCAAGCGGTCTCAAATTGGATTATTTCTGCAGTGTGTTTCGGACCCTCGCTTCCCAAATGAGAAATACCTTTAGACATTCTGCAAGCACGACGTGGGAGCCGTCACCCTTCTCCAGTGTTGCTCCCCAGCAAACCCATACTCAATAGAGTTACTCACACTAAGCACAGAGGTTCCGCTTAGCTACCCTGGCTAGCAGCCACAGCTTGAGACCTTTCCTCCGCAGGTTTGTCCCATCACCTTTTAAAGACACTGAAACCAAACGACAGTCGCATTTTGCAGCGGTGAAATCCATAAGCAATGTACGCACCAGATGAAAAAAAAAATCATTTATTTTGGGGACAGCAAATGCCAGCGTATCACGCTCTTGATCATAATAAAAGTAATACCCCTCCTCCTGCTACTATTCAGTATTGGGCCCCTTTTTGGTGGAAAGACGGCATAGAAATCAAACAAATGTAGCAGTAAGCAGCTAAGGAGCTGTCGTCGTTTTAACTTTGGCTTATGGCGACCCTATACTGCTCTGCTCAGGTCTTGCAAAGTCAGCCGGGGCTTCTTTGCTTGAGACTCTTCGCTTGGAATGGGGTTCTCTGCTTTACTACTACCTTCTGCCTTATTGTAGCATTATTACAAGTAGTAGTAAAGGCTGTCTTGGAAGGACAGGGGAGGTCTACACACAAAGCACAGAGATTCCTCATTTGTTCCAGGAAAGCGAACACCGGCTGCGTCCGCACTGGAGAAATAATCCGGTTCGACACCACTTTAATTGCCGTGGCGCCACGCAACGGGATCCTCGGGAGTATGGCTTTGGGAGACGCTGGTCCAAACGCCCTGCAGAAAGAATTCCGCTTGAGACGGCGTCAGCTGCCCCGGCTCAGTTCCTAGGGGATTCTGGGAACTGTAGTTTGGCGAGACCCAGAGCCCTGGGAGGATGACAAACTACAACTCCCAGGATTGCTTAGCACTCAGCCAGGGGGAGTTAAAGCAGTCTCAAGCTGGTTTCTGCAGGGTGTTTGGGACCACCGAGCCGGCTCTGTCAGAGAGTGCCGGAGGTCCACAAACTACAAATCCCAGCACTCAGGTGTCCTCACCACAAAGGGAGCCGGCGCTTGAGGCGACCAACGGCAAGCTCGACGCCTGTGTAGAAATGGACAGGGCCGTTAAAGCGGTATCAACCTGGATTACGTCTCCCGTGCGGACGCCGCCGTCGAAGCTCGGAGCCTGGACCCTCTGAGGCAAAGTCTCCCTGGGCCTCAAAGAAATGGGGAGAATGAAGGGATGACTTTTAGAAGGAAAGAGGAAAGGTTGAGGGGGAAGGAGCTTCCCAACGCTAGGGGATCCTGGGAGATGTAGTTTTGTGATGCATTTAACCTTCTCTGTTTCTTGCAACAAACTCCAACTCCCAGCATTCCTTAGAATTGAGCCAAGGCAGTTCAAGGCGATTCCTGATATGGGTTTGTCAGAGGGAATTCTGGGGCCCCCAATAAACTACACATCCCAGCACTTTCCCTTGTTGTCTGCCTCACGGCTATGGAATTCTGGGAGTTGGAGTCTGTTGTGGGGTCCGGAGCGGAGCTCCGCTCCGGACCCCACAACAGACTCCAACTCCCAGAATTCCATAGCCGTGAGGCAGACAACAAGTGCCAAGCCTTGAGCTCCGGAGCTCACCACAAACTCCAACTCCCAGAATTCCACAGCGCTTGAGCTTGGCTCACCTGGGCCTGGGGGGCCTCCTCCTCCTCCTCCTTCTTCTTCCGCTCCGTCCTGGTTCCTTACCGGCTCCCGCGTCGGCTGAGCCAGGCCAAGGCGGCCAAGGCGGCGAGGCCGAGCCAGGCCAAGGCGGGGGGGCCGGGGACCATCCCGGAGAAGCCCCTCCTGCCTCGCCGGGCCGCCGAAGCCTGGGTCCGTCCTTGGAGGGCGTCCCCGATAGCCTTCAGCCGGGCCGCCGTCAGCGCCGCCGCCGAGGAAGAGCCCCTGCCTCTCCTCCGGGGCCTCCCTTCTTCGTCTTCTTCCTCCTCCAGGCAGCTCGACGGCGGAGCCCCGGGCCTCAAGGCGAAGAAGGGCCCCATGGCCGGCCCCAGCCAGGCCCGCTTCCTCGACGCTGCCGCCTTTTCTGCAGCCCTCTCTGGCGCGCCAAGCATGCCCCGCCGCGTCTCCTCCTCCTCCTCCTTCTCCTCAGCCAGCCCTCGCCTCACGTGACCCGCCGCTGAGCTCATCCTCCCCGGCCGCGAGGGGGCGGGGCCATCCTACGTCACTCTCCGCCACGCCCCCGCCCTGACTCCGCCTCCCTCCCGCTCAGGAGAAGGAGGCCGAGAGTTATACGCTAACGCTCCCCCAAGGGACCCCCAAAGGCCATCCAGCCCAACCCTCTCCTCCTTCCAGGCAGGCTGGCTCCAGCCTCTGCTTCAAGCCCTCCGGGGGGAGCCTGACCAAAGCAGAATAGAGCGGCACTATTACTTCCCTTGATCTAGACACTATACTTCTATTGATGCAGCCTAGAATCGCATTGGCCTTTTTAGCTGCTGCATCACACTGTTGACTCATGTTCAACTTATGGTCTACTTGGACTCCTAGATCCCTTTCACATATAGTTTCATTCAGCCAGATGTCCCCCAACCTATATCTGTGCATTTCATTTTTGCGTCCTAAGTGCAGAACCTTACATTTCTCCGTGTTGGATTTCATTTTGTTAGCTTTGGCCCAGGGTTCTAGTCTATTCAGGTCATTTTGAATTTTGATCCTGTCCTCTGGGGTATTAGCTACTCCTCCTAATTTGGTGTCATCTGCAAATTTAATAAGTATGCCCCCAATTCTGTCATCCAAGTCATGAATAAAGACATTGAATAGCACTGGGCCCAGGACAGAGCCCTGTGGGACCCCACTGGTCACTTCCCTCCAGGATGAAAAGGAACCATTGCTGAGCACCCTTTGAGTTCGGCCACTCAACCAATTACAAATCCATGTAACGGTTACCTAGCCCACTTTTGGAAGCTTCTTTTACAAAAAGAAGGCTCAGGATGAGAAGACAGCCATAGAGAACTAGATAAGGCCCTAAAATGTAAAGATATACTACTACTACTAATAATAAATTTATTTATATCCTGCCTCTCCCTACAGATCGAGGCGGGTTACAATACACTTCAATAACCCACTCGAAAGTTAGAATCATCCAAGCCATTGTATTCATATGGATGTGAGAGCTGGACAGTGAAGAAAGTAGATAAAAAGAAAAGCAACCCATTTGACAATGTTGCGCTGAAAGTGCTGGAGATCTTGTCTGGTTCTTTCACGGCTGCCCAGACCATTCCTGGCCGTCTTCTGAGTTCCTGACAGTAATATACATATATTGATATTGTTGCGATGACATGCCTTAGCATATGAGCTATCTTAATGTTCTTTTCCTGATACAGAATGGAGTGTTTGATGTCTGACTTGAAGAGGCCTTCTCACGCACGGGCGACAGATGCACAGTTTGAGGTACATTTGGAGCACCCAGAGAGCTAAGGCAGCGTATCGATTACATGGGCATAACCAAGCTGTTTTGAAAGGTAATTTTCAAAAATTGACTCATTAAAAAGCTTTCAAGTGATGTGCCACACCGTTTTGAAAGAAACAAATAATTGGGGTGCTCTTCCAAGAGCACTCGGCACTGAGATTGCTCTCGACAAGCTCCATGAGGACCCCTCTCTTCCCCTCCTCTGTTTGACCGTTGCCGGAAAGGGGAAAAAAGTGCTGTTAGAAGAGAAATCCAACATTTCTGCCGCCTTGTGCAGCTGGTACGGATAGTTTCTTTGTGGTATTTTGAACGTATACTGGCAGATTGTGCCAAGATTCATATAGAAGGTGTGCCACAGTAATCCCAGCTCACTGATTAAGAGCGGACATTCGTCTGGTTTCTGGAAAGTTACCCTTTTTACCATCCTCTGAGGATGCCAGCCATAGCTGCTGGCAAAACGTCAGCCTGGGAGCCACAAAAACCCACCAAAAACGATGGATGCTGGCCAGGAAAGCCTTTGACTTCACAAAATGCCAAACTATCCCCCCCCCACACACATATATATTCATAACTCAGAACACATGCGCCATCCTGGCAGAACCACCTGTGGAAGATACTGCACTTAGGTAGAAAAAATGAAATGCACAGATCTAGGATGGAGGACACCTGGCTGAACGAGGTTTATAAGTACGAAAGGGATCTAGGAGTCCATGTAGACCACAAGTTGAACATTTGTCAACAGTGCGATGCAGCAGCTAAAAAGGCCAATGCAATTTTAGGCTGCATCAATAGAAGTATAGTGTCTTGATCAAGGGAAGTAATAGTGCCACTCTATTCTGCTTTGGTCAGGCCCCACCTGGAATACTGTGTCCAGTTCTGGGCACCACAATTCAAAAAGGATGTAGAGAAACTGGAGCGTGTCCAGAGGAGGGAGTCCAAAATGGTGAAGGGTCTGGAAACCATGCACTATGAGGAGCGACTTAGAGAGCTGGGGATGTTTAGCCTGGAGAAGAGAAGGTTAAGAGGTGATATGATAGCCCTGTTTAAGTATTTGAAGGGATGTCTTATTGAGGAGGGAGCAAGCTTGTTTTCTGCTGCTCCAGAGACTAGAACGCGGAGCAATGGATGCAAGCTGCAGGAAAAGAGATTCCACCTCAACATTAGGAGGAACCTCCTTACAGTAAGAGCTGTTCAACAGTGGAACACACTCCCTCGGAGAGTGGTGGAGTCTCCTTCCCTGGAGGTCTTTAAACAGAGGCTGGATGGCCATCTATCGGGGATGCTTTGATGGAGAGTTCCTGCATGGCAGGGGGTTGGACTGGATGGCCCTTGGGGTCTTTTCCAACTCTGTGATTCTATGATTCTTCTTTAGCATATACAGGTATAAGCTCTCCTAATTATCTTTTCATTAGACAGAGTAGTGTTTGCTGGCTGACTTGAAGAGGCCTGCTCTCTCAAAGGCGACTGATGTACACTTGAGGTACACTTGAACACCCAAAGAGCTAGGCACTCATCTTCCAGAGCAGCTGAAGCTGAATGGTCATTAATGATGGCTAATGACTCTTCAGGCAACATTGGGTGCTATATAGTTCGTGTCACCTAAATTTAACTGTGAGGGATTTGTATAGTTTCTTTGTTTAGGATGTCTGTGTTTTTCATGTTAACTTCTTTGAATATAAATAATCTAAAAGCAATCTCTCTCTGTATCTGTCTCTTGGATAGGTTATGGTAAATTTCCTTGGGGACACGGCTTGTGCGGACTGCTATGATGAGCTCCTGAACTTCAAAGTTTGCCACCGCTGCAAAGCAAATGGGCAAGTATAGCTGAGATCCATCCAACCAAATTTCCAACCATGCCTGTATGGGCCTATAGTGGGATACTGCCCTGTGCGTGTTTAATATCAATAAATAAATATTCAAAGACAACAGATGCCTCCACTATTCTTATCCAAGATATATTATTCCTGCCCCAGAAGTCAGTTCTTGCTGCTAGGAGAAGTGGGGTTGGTTTCCAATGATATGTTAAGTATAATGCATACATTTCTAAGTGTACTGGTGTCACAGGCAATGGTTCTAGACTGATACCAGGGTTCTCAGATACTGTTGTTGTTTTACATCTTGCCATTTTCCCAGTTCGGGACTCTTAAAGCGACTTAGAACAGTTACAACAAGCATAGCTAAAAAATTACCATACAAATAATAAAAGCATAATTATGCTATCGATAAAATTAAAACGAGTTAAAAACATAACCATTAAAAAGAAACGGACAAATAGACGATACAGTACTTTGTGCAAGGCCTGTTTTCCTTGATCAATCAGCTTTTAAATACCTGTCAAGACAAAGAAGTCTTAAACTGCTGGCAGAAAGATAGCAATGAGGGTGCTAGTGCAGACTCCCTTGGAAGGGGATTTCAGGGGCTGGGAACAGCTATTGAGAAGGCCGTTTCCCATGTTTCCACGGGACATGTTTGTTAGGGAGAATACAGTCCTTCAGGTAACCCGGATCAGGGCTCTTTAGGGCTGTACCCACCAACATGAGTTTTCTGTCAGCCTCCTGATTCCTAGAGTCAATGCTGACCCAATAAAATAGACTACTATCACACCTATTGCCTTCACTAAGCCTCATTCAGGGAAAACTCAAAGCTACACTGAACAATGTTAGAATCAAGGGCTTAGCATGCACCCACTGGTCCAGAAACCTTGAGTACAAATCCAGAAAACAGCAGCATGTGAAGAAATGGCAGGACGTTACATTTAGTACAAAGGCTGTTCCAGAACAAGACACTCAATCTCAGATTAAAGATTAAGGAGATGAGTTTAGTTATAATTGAGGCATGGGGAAACTGATACCTGTTTACAACCGAGAACCCTATTCCAGGAAATATAACTCTCACAAAATAAAGTAGAGTTGAACCAGTCACATATACCAATACTATGGGCAAGATCTTCAGGCCACAAGGTACATAAGCAACATTAAAAAAAAATTAAATTATTAATTTCTTTCCCCATTTTTCCCATCTTTTATTTAAAAACATCCCATTGTAATCCAATCCTCCTGATGTCTACATCAATGTATTTTAGTGGCGTGTGTGGTATTGTCATTGGGAGGTCTTCATTTGAATGTTGCACGTTGTTTCCTTCACAGCGATGAGCCTGACGTTTGGTGGTCTGTATATCAGAATGGCGATTGGTGAGGAACATGAGGGCCAAAAAGCATGACTACGGAGTGAAGTCGAAGGCTTTCATGGCTGGCATCCATAGTTTTTTTGTGGGTTTTTTGGGCTCTGTGGCCATGTGCTAGAAGAGTTTATTCCTGACGTTTCACTGGCATCTGTGGCTGGCATCTTCAGAGCATGCTGGCACGGAAGTGAGTGGTGTATGTGTGTGTATATATATATATATATAAACACATAATGTGTAACCTTTGGTCGAGAGGAAGTGATGTACATGTTAATCTGTGTATTGTTCTGTTGTTGAATGGCAAGGTCTCAGGGTATCTATTTACTTACTTATTGATTTAATAAGTAACCGGAGAAATAACCCGGTTTGGCCCCAGTTTGACTCTTTCTGGCTCCAGGCGATGGAATTCTGGGAGTTGGAGTTTGTTGTGGGCCCCGAGCGGAGCTCTGCTCCGCTCGGGGCCCACAACAAACTCCAACTCCCAGAATTCCATCGCCTGGAGCCAGAAAGAGTCAAACTGGGGCCCAACCAGGGCCAAACCAGTTTATTTCTCCAGTCTGGATGCAGCCAAAGAAGCCTTAATGTTCCATTGTTTGCTAGGAAACCCCCCTGACCCTGGGTGCTTTGTATTTGCCTGCGCTGGGTCTTGAATGTCGGTGTTTGTCAGGAGCCAAACTTTGGTCCCAAACCCAGTGCGGAAATAACCCCGTGGCCCTGGCTGAACGGTAGGGAATTCTGGGAACGGTCCTTGTTTGAGCCATTGAGCCTTCTCTGTGAGGGGGAGAGAGAAAGAGCTCTGGGGCCAGTATCAACTACAATTCCCAGGGTCCTTGGGCCCTTTGCTAACTGTCTGGGTTTCTTGTTCTTTCCTGCTAAAGGAAGAGAATGACACACTACACTAGGCCCTGGGCGGAACTCTTTAGCGGCGGCTTCCGTTTCCGGCCGGGCCGCTACGAGCGACGGACCGCGGGGACCGGAAGTGGCCGCTGAGGAGTGGGTCCGTCCTCCTTTCCCTTCCTCCCGTCACTTCCGGTTGTGCCTCGGCCATGGCGGAGGGAGCGGCCGAGCTGGAGCTTTTCCGCTGCCGCTGGAGAGCCGAGCTGGCCCAGGAAGGAGGCCCCAGGCGGCGGAAGGCCCGGAAAAGGCCGAGGGAACCCGAAGGCCAGGGGAAGGAGGAGGAGAGGGAAGAGGCGGTGCGAGGCTGGGGAGGCTGCGGGGCCCTGGCTCGCTGGGAGCCCGAAGGCCAGGCCGAGCTGCTCCTAAGCCTCGCCGGACCGGGCCCTGAGGAGGAGGAGGAGAAGAGGAAACCGGGCCCCACCGCCCAGCCTCCCGCAGGAAAAGGAGGCGGGAAGGAGGACCTCTTGGGGCAGCTCATCCAGGACTTGGTAAGCCCAGCATGAGCCAAAAGTGCGACGCGGCAGCTAAAAAGGCCAAGGCGATTCTAGGCTGCGTCAATAGAAGTATAGTGTCTAGATCCAGGGAAGTCATAGTGCCACTCTATTCTGCTTTGGTCAGGCCCCACCTGGAATACTGTGTTCAGTTCTGGGCACCACAATTCAAAAAGGATGCGGAGAAACTGGAGCGGGTCCAAAGGAGGACAACTAAGATGGTGAAGGGTCTGGAAGCCATGCCCTATGAGGAACAACGTAAGGAGCTGGGGATGTTTAGCCTGGAGAAGAGAAGGTTAAGAGGTGATATGATAGTCCTGTTTAAATACTTGAAGGGATGTGACATTGAGGAGGGAGTAAGCTTGTTTTCTGCTGCTCCAGAGAACAGAACCCGGAACAATGGATGCAAACTGCAGGAAAAGAGATTCCACCTCAACATTAGGAAGAACTTCCTGACAGTAAGGGCTGTTCATCAATGGAACACACTCCTTCCTCGGAGGGTGGTGGAGTCTCCGTCCTTGGAGGTCTTTAAACAGAGGCTGGATGGCCATCTGTCGGGGATGCTTTGATTAGGAGTTCCTGCACGGCAGGGGGTCGGACTGGATGGCGCTTGGGGTCTCTTCCAACTCTAGGATTCTATGTAAGGAAGAAAATCTGCCTTCCTCTCCCCAAGCCCAGCGTGGCTTCACTTTCTCCCGCTGAGGGAGCCCCTCTTCAGGGTTAGAGGAGAGGGCCACCCCCTTTCAGCTCTTTTGCCTTTCTTCAGCCTGGTCCATTGGAGAGAGCTTCGGGGAGCTGAAGGGCAAACCATGACGGGACGAAAAAGTTGAGGACTACCCTCGTCCCTCCACCTTTGCTGGGGTTAGAGGCCCAGGAACCCCCCGCCCCAATGAATGTGGGGAAACTGCAAATAATAGAAACACTTATTATTATGCAAATAATAGAAACACTTAATCCAGTTTCACGCCATTTGTAGCTGCCATGGTGTCATCCTGTGGCGTTCGGAGACGCGTGATTTGTTGTGGCCCCAGACCTCTCTGACGGAGAAGGCGAAATGCGACAATTCCCTGAATTCCATAGCTATGGTGGTTAAAGGAGCGTCGAACTGGATTATTTCTGCAGTGTAGAATCAACTTAAACGAAGATTACGAAGGACACACAGCCCACATCAAACCACAGGGAGCCGGTGCTAGCTGTTGTAACCCCTTCGCTTTTTCAGACATTTCCTATTTTTCCTCTTCTTCCAGGGGATTGCTTGCAGTTGCTCTTTTTGCAGTTCCTTCTTCAAGAACTCCCACCCTTGATGGGTCTCTTTCTCTTTTACAATATCTGGACTTGGGATTCCTCTCTGTAGATCCCTGGATTTGTTTAAATCAGTTTTCCTGAAATCCAAGGCCCATGTTTGACTATACTCTTCTTGGCCTTGTCCCACAGTTGCGAATTCTAGCTGGCTGTCCAGAGGTCTCTCTCACAGCATTTCTTATGTTCACAAGACTGGTTTACATGGAGTCACCCCTAAAGTATCGACTACTTTGATTCCAGCGCCCAGCTTCTCCCTGTTGGTTAGGATTAAGTCCAGGATTAGTTTTCAGTGGGTTTTTCAGGCTCTGTGGCTGTGTTCTGGAAGAATTTATTCCCAATGTTTGCATCTGTGGCTGGCATCTTCAGAGAGTGCTGGTATGGACGTGTATGGGGTGTCAAATATACTTGTGTGACCCTTGGTTGGGAGGAAGTGATTTACCTGTTCACCTGTGTGTTGTTGTGTTTTGTTTGTTTGTTTGTACTTTGTACGTTTTTGCTTGATAGGCTATTGACGCCTTTTAACTGTGTATAATGGTAAATATGTCACTGTGAGTGGGCTGGTTAGCCACCACTTGTGTATATTCCACTGATTTCAGTGAGTCTACTGCGGGTGGTATTAAAACTGGATTTAGCCCCATGAACTTGAAGGAAGAGATTGCGTTGTGGTTGATTTTTCAGTAGAGCCACTTTCAGGTTTTTTGTGCGTTTTTCAGGCTATGTGCCTGTGTTACACATTTTTTGGAGGGGGGGGGGTTGAGCAATATGGCTGTGTTCTGGAAGAGTTTATTCCTGATGTTTTACAAGCAGTTGTTGCTGGCATCTTCAGGGAATTGTAGTTTATTGTTTCTCTTCATAGGGAGCCCTGGTGGCGCAGTGGTTAAATGCCTGTACTGCAGCCACTCACTCAAAACCATAAGGTTGCGAGTTCAATACCAGCAAAAGGGTTCAATCTCGACTCAGGCTCGCATCCTTCCGAGGTCGCTAAAATGAGTCCCCAGATTGTTGGGGGCAAGTAGCTTACAGTTGTAAACCGCCTAGACACTGCTTAGGCGGTATGAAGCGGTATACCATATATACTCCACTATAAGTCCACCTCATGTATAAGTCGAGGACAGATTTTGGGGCCAAAATTATGGCTTTTGATATGACCCGTGGATAAGTTGAGGGTAAAACATAGGGGCACGTAGCAAAGGATGTAAAGAATGAAGCAAAGGAAAATGATGCCAAACAACTTACAAAATTCAAGCAAACATCACTGCTTGTGTTCACACTAAAGGCTGGGTGGATGAGAGAACAGAGGAGAATTGGAGCTTCCAGGACAGATTAAGCTCTTGCCTTTCATCAGAGGCTGGTCTTTCTTTCTTTCTTTCTTTCTTTCTTTCTTTCTTGTTTTCCCTTTTTGGTAAGAGTCAAAGTAGGGCACTTACATTGACCCTTGGATAAGTCGGTGCAGGTTTTTGAGGTCAATTTTTGTGACTAAAATTTCTAGACTTATACATGAGTATACACAGTATAAATGAAGCTGTTTTTTTGTTTGTTTCATTCTCTGAAGATGCCAGCCACAGATGCTGGCGAAACGTCAGGAATAAACTCTTCGAGAACACAGCCACAGAGCCTGAAAACCTCACAAAAAACTATGGATGCTGGCCGTGAAAGCCTTCGATTTCACACTTTCAGATTCATTGAAAAATTTCTTCTCTTACTTTTTGGGCTTTCCTTTGCTTCAGATTTTAGGGCTAAAGTAGATGTGGTAAAAGAATTCATGTTGGGCTGTGGATGTTTCTTCCCCCTTCACATGTGTCGCAGGTAGTACAGCAACCAGTAGTTGTTGACCGCTGTTAAATCAATTTCAATTTATGGAGACCCTCTGAATGAGAGACCTCCAGGTCACCCTGTTACCAAGGTCTTGCAGATTCAGGGTTGTGTCTTCCCTGGTTGAACCTATCCCCCTACAGTGAGGTCTTCCTCTTTTCCTACTGCCTTTTACGTTGTGTGTTTGTATGTGCTTTCAGGTCACCTGTTAACGTATGGCGGCCCTGTGAATTTCATAGGGTTTTCTTAGGCAAGGAATATTCAGAGGTGGTTTTGCCAGTTCCTTCCTCTGAAATATAGCCCACAGCTCCTGGTTTTCGTTGGTGGTCCCCTGTCCAAGTATTAACCAGGACCGACCCTACTTAGCATCCAAGATCAGGTGGGGTCTGGTGTCTTTAGGATATTTAGGTTCCTTCTACCTTGCCAAACATTATTACATTTTTAGTGAGTCATGTTGTTATTCAGTGACACATGTTTATGCTTGAGACTCTCATCCAGTTCCTTCATAGCTGCCTTTCCAAATTTTTGATGGATGACTGAGTCACGATATAGGAAATCTTTGACTATTGTTGAAATTGTATTATATAGTTGTATTTATTTAATGGATGGCCGTTTAAAAATATGTATATTCATTGCTAACTACTGACACTTTTTTTTTTGACAAAGAGCTGTTTAGAAAGATTCCAATAACTCAATATTGTACTTGAGAAAGTATGATAGTTTTACAGACTTTATTTATTGGGATGTTTATAAGCGGTTCTTTGTCAAAAGATATCAGAGTCATTAGCAACGAACATGTATATTTTTAAAGAGATCCATACACAAAAAATTCAAAGAGGATCCAGATTATTTTCAATCTCTTTCATTGCGAGTGCCAAGGAAGGCCTTTTTATTTGCCAGACGGAATATTCATCCTTCAAATGTTGCAAAGGGTAGATATTCTAAGACCCCTTTCTTGAATCGTTGTTGTTTCTGTGGAAAAGCCCTGATACTCTCCATCATATTTTATTAATTTGTCCACTGTATAAAATTCCGAGAGAAAAGCTGATGAGAAGGTTACTGGAAATGAATATCTGTATGGTTGGGATATATCTGTGGAATGCTTATTAGAAGATCGGAACCCGAATATTACTAGATTAATGGCAAATTTCCTAGTGGAGGCAACAAAAATATGGTTGAAACTAAACTAATTTTAAATTCAAATTTTAATTAATTTTAAGCCTGATCTTGTTGACTTGTTGTCTGTTCTGTGTATTGCATGTGTGCTGTGATATGTGAAGTATGCCTACTAAAGGTTGGTATAATGGTATGGTCGTCTTGAAGTACTATAGTGATTGTACAAGTACACAGTAAAACAGATTAGTTAGTTTAAAATTCCTGGGAAAACAGAGATGTTTCGACTTGGTGCCTAAATTGCAAGCTCATCACCAATGCCATCTATGTGAATAGGATATTCTACAGACAAGATGCCCTAACAGAGATAGAAAGTCCAAAAACATCAAAAATCCACCAAACAGTGATACTTTCATTGGCCAACCAAAATGCACAGTATACATGTTGCTTTCGAAGCTCCACTGGCTTCTTCATCAGGCAAGGTGTTACAAACCCTACAGGAGAATTTTTTTATTGAATAAGTTGGTCACAGGATGAATTTTGCTGTTTTTGTTCTCAGTTCAGATGGTATGGAGGGGTATCTCTTGCAGGTGGGCACCTCCTTCCTTGTGTGGCTACTGTGAGATTCTCAAACTCCAGGAATATTTAACATCCATGCCCAACACAAAAAAGATACTCCCTGTATGGTTGGGCATCACTGTTTGATGGGTGTTTGATGTTCTTGGATTTGCTATATGGTCAACACAGCTACCCCTGGATGTTTCCTAGAGATGGAAAGGTGAGAGTAATCCAGGAAGAGCACTTCTTGGGATGATCATATGTCAGATTAATAAGGGAAGGTGTGAACACGATGCAAAGTGGTTAAACCCCAGCATCTTCACTTTACCCATTGCCCTTTTTGCTTGCAATGGGAAACTGAGAGTAGGATCCTGTTAGTGTGCCTGTAAATCTGATTTTTGGATGGGAAATAGGGGGCTATTCTGTAGCCTTTTGAATGCCATCCACTGTTGGAAGATTTTTCCATTCTCTTCCTCCTCCTTAGATAGGGATTTCCTGCATGTAAACTCTCTCTCACACACACATTCAGACTAGCCATGTGACTTAGGTCACTGCCCCTTTGGGACTAACCGACATTCTCTCTAAAGATTTTCAACTGAACTGTTGGTCCTCCATCTTCCTCCTCTCTCAACCTTTTTTTTGGGAAAGACGGGTGAGATAAATATTTCGTTTCCCTGAACTATTCACCAGCAAGATTAGGATATAGCCTCTGTGTAAATACAGATTAAAGCCATTAGTACACTTTTGTTTGAACTATAAGCTCCTTGTGCT
This sequence comes from Urosaurus nigricauda, assembly GCA_034509955.1. NCBI lineage: Eukaryota > Metazoa > Chordata > Lepidosauria > Squamata > Phrynosomatidae > Urosaurus > Urosaurus nigricauda. The sequence goes on from JAOEGL010000014.1 coordinate 9,917,872, forward strand.
GTTGTTGGAGTCAGTCTCAGTTCTTAGGGCGGCATAGTTAGGCAAGAGCACATTTCTGCTGATTTAAAGGTAGACCCTAACAGCTTGGCATTGACATTTTTGGAAGTTTAATATTTTTGTTTCCTTTACAAAGGCGGAAGCCTTAGGAAACTTAAATTACTCCACCCCACAGGAGCTGTCAGGCCTTAGGGCTGACCATTGTTGCTACTGCTTACCAGTCGGGAGCCGGTTCAGATTATGAAGATGCAGCTACTTTGGGCACTGAAGGTGTTGTTCTCCATTCATGAGCTTATCTTTGTGTCTCCCCCCTTCCAAGCCAAAACCAGCTGCTAATTCCTCATCCTCTGAATTGCCTCCCCCTTCCCCATCAAAGGAAGTAGCAGTAATCTCTCCCAAAACCTGACAGCTTCTGGCGGAGGCATAGAACTATATGGGCAGAGTGTTACGTAGCATCTCATTTTGCGATCCCCAGGTTCAGAACAAGCTAGAGTCTTAAAACAGGGCTTGAAGTTAGTTTAACATCCCTGTTTTAAAGGGATTTTGAGCAGGTCAGTGGGTAGTTAAGGCTGAGATAATTTTCTCCCTGGCACAATGTTGTTCCATCTAAATCCTGCCTTTCATTCTTTCTCTTTTTAGTCTGTCGCAAGCCTTTAAATAGCCAGTCCTTTGCCTACCATGGGGAAGTAAGGATCACTTCTAGGTAGTACAAATCCTGCAAACAGAATGAGGAGTTTGTTGTCAGTGTTCTACAGGTGATTTATATCAGGAACTGGTTAATCAGACCCATCAGAGTCATGTGTGTCAATGTATGTTTGGTCTGTGTATGTGGACTAGGATTGTCTCTAGTACACTCCTTTGACTATAGTGTCTCTATTTGACTATAGTGTTTAGTTAAGATTGACTGTTGCCTTAATTAAATATATGTGATGAATTAGTGAAGAGCATGAAAACCCGTAGGACTCATTGCCACAGGAATTGTGATAAAAGAATGTGCAGAGCCTTGCTGTATATGAAGGACAGGTATGTCAGTGTCTACTAGCCCTGGTACCCAGAAGGGCAACTTCTTTTTGTTTTGGTTTGCTTGGAGGGGATGTCTTTGTCTCTCTGCTAAAGGAGAGATGCTGCCCTCAGGCCCAGCTTCTGAAACTTGGAAAAATATAGAATTAAAAAGATATTGCCATGTTTGTCTGTAGAATGGGTACGTAGAGAGATCTTGTAGCACCTTTGAGACTAACTGAAAGAAAGAAGTTGGCAGCAGGAGCTTTTGTAGACTTCAGTCTACTTCCTCAGTCTGCGAAAGCTCATGCTGCCAATTTCTTTCTTTCAGTTAGTCTCAAAGGTGCTACCAATTTCTTTCTTTCAGTTAGTCTCAAAGGTGCTACAAGATCTCTCTACATTTCCAGTGTCTTTGATGGTGTTGTCAGTTGGGGTGCAAATAAAATGAAATACCATGCTGTTAACACCTCTCTCTCCCTTCCCTGGCTTCTTTTCAGAATGAAATAAATGAGGTCCCCTTCTTTGACATCCAGCTGCCTTATGAACTAGCATTAAAAATATTTCAGTTCCTAGGCCGGACAGAGCTGGGGAGGTGTGCTCAGGTAAGCTTTCACTTGATTTTCTGGCTACGTTCTGCTTTTTTTTCCCCTCTGAGTGAATGAGGTGAAAGTAAATCGCAGTGGCGTCAACAGATCTTACTTCCCACTTGGTGTCAACATGTGTGAGATGATGATCTTCGGCTATAGTGACAGAATTGCTAAATTCTGAGGCGAAGTGTGAGAGTGTTGCACTCTTTGAAACAGAGCAGCTGGAACATCAGCTAATGAGTATAGATGTGAGATTTCCAGAAATTTTGAAACTGGAAAGAGAACATTTTTCTCAGGGAGAGAAACTATAATATTTGCAATGTTTAATTTTTTTTATCACACCTAAACATATTTCCTAATTTAGCAATATAAAATGTGTTACAGGTTGAGCCTCCCCTACCTAAAATGCTTGGTACCAGAAGTGTTTGGGATTTTGGATTTTGTTTGTTTGCTTAATTTTTGGGGGGGTGGGGGGATTTTGAAATATTTGCATACACCTCATGAAATACCTTGGAGATGGGACCCAAGTGTAAACATGAAATTTCATATATGTTTCGTATATATCTTGCACACATAGCCTGAAGTAATTTTATACATAATATTTTTGTGCATGAAACAAAGTTTGTGTACAATGAATTTTCATGAAAGCAAAGGTGTCACTGTCTCAGTCCCCCCTGTAGATAATTTTGGATTTTGAAGTTTTTCAGATTTCAGAATTCCAGATAAGGGGTATTTAACCTGTATTTATTATTTAGCACATGAGATTGTATGATTTAGTGTGCTTGTGAAATCAACAGAGTAATTTACTCATTTAAATACTTTTAGGCTGTTTTTTAGGGTAAAAACCTTCCCATAATGCTGAAGCAAATGATGTATTTGTGAAATCAACAGAATAATTTACTCATTTAAATACCTTTTGATTGATTTTAGGGTGGTTTGAGTGTTGGACTGTGTGAGTTTGAAAACCAGGGTTTGATTTTCAGCTTGGCCATGAAACCCACTGGATGGCCTTGGGCAAGTCACATGCTCTCAGCCTCAGAGGGAGGCAGGGGCAAATCTCCTCTGAACAAATCTTGCCAAGAAAAACCCATGTTAGATTTGCATTAGGGTCACCATAAATCAGAAATGACTTGAAGGCACACAACAACAACTTTTTAGGGTACCCTCTCAATGTGGGAGCAAACTGTTTATCAAATACCTTGGGCTCAGGCCATTGAACATGAGGGGAGCCAGGATTTAAGCAATGAGTTCACAAAAGGTATTTCTTCATGTGCATTTCCCTGAGACGGCCATACAATTATAACAGTGTGATTCCACTTTAGCTACAGTGGCAACAGCTTGTGGAGTGCTGGGATTTGCAATTTAATGGGGAGTATTTAGGATTCTCAGCCAGAGTGCTTTTAGTGCCTCTGACCAAATTACAAATCCCAGGATGCAGTTGTGGAATCATAGTGTTATAATTGGGTAGTGTCAAAGGGCCCCAAGTCCTTTGACACTAAAAGCAGAGTTGCACTGCTTTTAATACAAAGTAAGTCTGTAAACCAGCACTGAGTAAATCAGGGTGACAATACTAAGAACCAGTGAGAGTCCCGTAGTTTTTTGTGGGTTTTTCAGGCTGTATGGCTGTCTTCTAGAAGAATTTATTCCTGACATTTCTGCTACACCTCTGGCTGGCACCTTCAGAGAATGGTGGCACGGAAGAGAGTTGGGTATATGAGAGAATGGTGGCATGGAGGTGTGTGGGACATATATACTGTGTGATTCTTGGTTGAGAGGAAGTGATTTACATGTTAATCTGTGTGTTCGTCTGTTAGTGAAAGATAGGGCCTCAGAGTGGGAAGATATGCGAGGAGGATTTGTGTCTATTTAATTACTTTCAAAGCAAACAAGTAGATAATGGATCACTAATTGAATAGACACAAACCCTCCGTTCATATTCTCCCACCCTGAAGCCCTGCCATTCACCAACAGACCAACACACGGATTAACATGTAAATCACTTCATCTCAATATACACCCCACACACCTCCATTCCACCATTCTCTGAAGACGCCAGCCACAGATGCAGGCGAAATGTCAGGAATACATTCTTCTAGAACACGGCCACATAGCCTGAAAAACCCACAGAAAACTATGGATGCCGACCGTGAAAGCCTTCGACTTCACAGAGTCCCTTAGCTCTGGCAGAAGGTCAAGAAGAGTGGCAGATAGCTCCTCCACCCAATTGTCACTGATGCCAGGCCATCCACTGACCTGCCCTGCCACCATCCATTCAAAAGGCTGGGTGTAGGGGCAGTGTGTGGCTACAGTTGGCGGCGGCTGAGATGTCCTGCTGGGCTGCTGCTTTGTTGAGGTAAAAAAACTATTGCAGAAAAGAGACCAGGGCTCTCTGGGACTATTTTGCTCGGTTGTCTTAATGTCTTGTTTGGAGGAATGCTCTGCATCACAAAGTACTGGTAGGTTTTTTCCTCACAGCAAGGCACTGTGGGGTGAGATAGCCCCAGTGAACATGTAGGTGCATCAACACATGGTATGAAAGTAGCGGGTCACGGGTGCGGGTCAGAGATGGCGGGGGTGCCATTTGCTGGTGCACTTAAGGTAGCAGAATATTTTTGAATGGCCATAGCCTGCATTGGCTGAGATTGTTAATTTCAGGTTACAATAATGTTTCTGTAGCACAAAATTTCAGGTGCTGTGTAGCATTGTGTGTGGCTGCCTTTGTGGCCTGCCATGACTCCTTTCTTTTTCAAAAATTTGGAACGGTTTTATTATGCTTGCTTCCTGATTTATAGCAAATGCGTGCTTCTGAAATCGTTCTCGAAAGCAGTCCCTCGATATTTAAGGAGGCAGCTGAGAGACATGCATAGTTCCGGGGCATTAGGAGGCTTTTTGGGAGAGAAGAATAGGTAAAGCTTTTAGTCCTCTTCTGAAGCGATCAAGTAAAAAGCAAAACTATAAAAAAAATAAAATGAAAATGGCTTTCATTTTGCTCTTGATGCTTTGAATTTTATTTTTACTTTTTTGGAATGATGGAAGGCCTCTTCTGTTAAATGGAGTGTCCCATTGTCTTTTCACTGCTATTGTTATAAGTGTTTTTAAAAATTTTATTTGAATGGTAGTAGAGCACTTTGGGATTTAATGAAATTGCACTGGTTAGTGGGACAAGCATCATGAGTGATGTGAGTGCCATGAGAGAAAAATCTATTTCTTTTTGTGCCCTCCTGCCAAATTGGGAACTGACTGACAGGAAAATAGCTTGACTGTGGAATTGGGTAGCATGGGATTGCAGCACAAAAGTGAAGTATGATTTCACCATGACTGCTTACTGGCTCCTGCTCCCCTCTTTTCTCCTCGTTGCCATATTTTGTTTTCCTTTAGTTTGCACGGAAAGAACAGTCTCTGCCATGTGATCATATATTCTCTGAACCCTTGTGGGAGAACTTCCCTTGATGCTCCTGTTCTGACTCCTAAATTTGCTACAGGCCAATTTAAAATACACCTGGGACTCTTCATAGGCTGGGATCCAAAGTGCTTTTTAGTATAGAAGCAGGTCCCCATATATGGTTTCCTAACTGATGATTTTTAGAAATGTTGTATAGAAGCATTAATATGTAGCTTCGGTTCAAATGTCCAAGATTGGTGGTCACAGAAAGATAAAAGGAGGTGGAGGAGGTGAGAAAGAAAGAATACCTTGCAGCTGTGAGCTGAAATTCAGCAAACAAAACAGTGTATTTTCTGAAAAACTTAAGTATGGTGTGGTTTATGGAGTTGGGAATGAGTGTCAGAGCTGAATGGTCCACCTTGAACATTTGCTTTTTTCCCTGCTTTGTGACCTGTATTGTTTGCTCTCTATATCCATGGGTTCTGCATCCACAGATTCAGCCATCCATAGCTTGAAAAAGCAAACCTTGATTTTTGCCATTTTATATAAGGGAAGCCATTTTTATGCTATTGTATATAATGGCACTTGAGCATCCATGGGTTTTAGTGTGCACTGAGTGTCCTGGAACCAACCCCCAGTAAATACTAAAGGCCCAGTGTATTATATTGGGTATCTTCATTGCATTTGAACTAGGGAACACTAGTTTAATGGCAGTTAACAAGGTAGAGCATGAGCTAGAATCAGATAGAGGATGGGAGGAAAGAGAGAGGGATGGAGTTCAATTGTAATAAACAACTGGAATGTTTTATAGTGTAGTGATGGAACCACTGTCTAAATAGTTCAATGTGGGTACCAAAGGGCATAAAGGACCCTAGTCCTTTTGTCAGTAATCCTGATACTGATATAATTTTGTCAGTAATCCTTTAAGTGATCCATGATTCCAAGCCATGTTATATGAAATATGAACAGGCTTCCTATGAGATGCTGCTAGTACGAACTGATAATGTCTGAAAGATGATATGAGTTGTTGATCTTTTATGTTGCTGAAGCCTTTGCTGATACCCATAGAATGGGAATTTCTATTAACAGACCAGGCGTCAGCTGCAAATAAATGGCTGATTGGATGGTTGTCCAGCAAATTATGAATTTGGTACATCCAAGGCTGGAACCTTATGCACATTTACTGTACTTAGAAGTGCACTCTTGAGCTCTGTGTTTCTAAATTTCTAAATTCTAAATTTTGCTATGAGCACCATTGTGTGATCCTCCTGAGGTCTTTTGGACCTAAAGGGATGTCTCCATGGTATTGCATTGTAAGTTTAAAGAACAGAACAGATGATTTTTTTGCGGGGGGGGGGGGGGAGAGAGAAGAATGATTTAATAATAGATAGATTTTATGAATCACAATAGAGATGCAATCCAGGGTAGGCCCTGCCACATGTTTGGTTTTTGTTTGGTTTTTTAGTTGACGATTCCAATCACACCTAGCTGGCATAATCCTTGGGAAGAGTTCATGGAAATTGCAGTCCAAAAATATCTGGAGGGCCACAATGGTTTTCCCCCTTGCATTAATCGAATATGGAATCTGTTTGAGCAAAAATGCATGTGTGTGACTCTCCTGATGGGCATCTGTTAATGAAGTCATACGATGTTAAAATCTGCAGGATCTGCTTCGTGACAAAGCCAAGATGTAGCGAAGCCTCAGACACGGAGCAAACAGTGAGGGTTCACAAATAACGGAAAAGGAACGGAGGGCAAAATAAATTCCCTTTCTTTCTCCCCCAGCAGGCTTAACCCTAGGATTTGCTATTGTTAATTTTGTGCCGTAACCTGGAAAAAGAACACGTGGCATCAGTCTCCCTCCTGAACATACAATTGAGTGGCTCGCTTAGGCTTTCAGCAACTGGGCAACAGTACCAATAAAGCCATGGGTGAGAACTCTCTTTTGTGAAGGAAGGGCCGAGCAGCCAGTGGAGAGTCTCTTTAATCTTTTGGCATCCAGTTGCTCACCTGTACCTTTAACGCAAGCACAGCTAGTAAATTTGAGCTTGAGCCAAATACTGTTTTGTGTGCGTGTATGTTAAATGGAGCCACTCACAGTGGTGTTGTAAAGTGGAATGCTTGAGATGCTTTTTTATTAGAGGTTTCTTGCAGCTGCGCCTCGCTCGGCAAGGCTTTTACTCAGCTTATCTGTGCCAGTTTCTGGTGCATTAATGGGGTGTCTCAGCTTACCAAGCCCTTCCTTGGAAAAGCCAGGTTTATAGGCTGGCAGGGCTAGATGTAACCTGATTAAATTCACAGTGGATTAAAAAAAATCTCATTAACGTTGAAAGACCATCTTGGAAGCCTTTCATTTAGAGGCAATTGCTTTCTAAAGCAGCCTTCTTCCACCTCCGTGTTGTATTGCAAGTCCCATCATCCCAGCCAATGCGGGGTACCATATTGAGTGAAGATGATAGGACACATCTGGGGGGGGGGATGTAAGGCTGAGGAAGACTATTCTAAAGCATCACTTTAATTTAAATTTAGCAATGATTCTGTGAATCCTCATTACACTGGCAATTCTTGGCTTTTTTCCCCTTTCCTTCCACTTCTCCCCCCTCCTTGCCCAACACACCATCCTCCCATTTGTAGATTTGCAAATTTAGCAGCCCTTTGCTGTGTTTGTTTCCCTCTTTGGCTTCTGTGAAAACTATCCCCAGCTAAAACTTAGATGGAGGAGTTTTCTTTTGATGCCTTGTACAGCATTTACGTATGCCACTGTTCTCTTAAAAACCAAAATGACAACCTGTGGAGATATCCATGAATGAATTGAGCAAGTCGAACAGAGATTGAAAGTTCCCTGCTTAAATACATTTTCATTTTCTTGAAACAATCCCGCTGAGTCCCCCCTCGTGTTTTGCCCACAGTGGCTTTAAGTACATCAATTATTTTTAAAATCAGTTTTGTTCCAAACATGCCACAGAACCCAGTGTAAGTGGAAGAAATAAGATTTTTGAATATCGTCTTGTATTGAAGATCTCCTGGCATATAGTTAGCTAGCACAAGAATGGGCAGACTGTTGTGTTCCTTAAAAACAGATTGAAAACTTGGAGGATGTCTGGATCGGTGGCTTGAAGTGTTGTCATTCTGGATTGGAAATTGTATGGCGAAAGTTGCCATTCCTGGATTTAAATAGGATAATTTCTGGGATTGCCAAATATTAGGTTGGGATTTGGAGGGAAGGAACTTGGCTAAGCAATACAGGTGGTAACTTTCTGAAATATTCTAGAAAAGCCTGAGATGTGTTTGCAGATGCACACACTTGAGACTGGCATTTCTTTCAGGGAAAGAAAAACTGACAAGAGTTCTGATTCTCAATAAACTTGATATTATAGCTGCCATTTCTGATATGCAAAGGGATCTTGTAGCACTTTTGAGACTATCTGAAAGAAAGAAGCTGATAGCATGAGCTTTTGTATACTTGAGTCTTCTTCCTCAGATGTATCTGAGGTGCTACAAGATCCCTTTGCATACTGACTTTCCAGACTAACATGGCTTTGTCTTTGAATTCTGCCACTTCTGATGCTATCCCTGCTATGCGGTTTCTGAAATCTTTCCATCCTAGTTCCCCACTTTTCCTGTAAGTGGTAGAATCATAGAATCATGTCCATATCTAATATTTATTTATCTCTTTTTAGGTGAGTAAGGCCTGGAAAGTGCTTGCAGAAGACAAAGTCCTTTGGTTCCGGCTATGTCAACAAGAAGGTTACCTGCCTGACAGCCAAATTTCTGATTTTCCCTGCTGGAAAGGAACTCTCCAAGAATGTCGGGAGAAGGAGCAGGTTTTAAGAACTAATTGGAAGGTAATGATGTGGGATTCTCTTTCTAGTGCCTCTTGTGCAGCATTAAAGTATTACACTGGGAAGGGCCATTCTGTTGCTGTTGAAATTCAAAACCTTTGAGTTGGCAGGATGGAGCACTAGCGGAGGTTTTGGTGAGCTTTTGAACTTATGATGTCTGTAGAGCTTCCTTGGAAGTTATTGTTTGATGTTTGACAACAGCTCCTCTAGCCTCTTCTTAGAAACACCAATAGAACAGTCCTGTTCAAAAGATGCCCAGGCTATGATGATGTTTAGATTTGACAGTGTTAACATGCCTGCGCTGTTCTGTGAAGATGAGCACCCTCACATTGTTTTGTATATATTGCTACCCCCATTGAAACCCCTGGTAGTGATGTGGGTCATGCTTTTTGATGAGCACTTTCCGGTCATGATGTATCTTACATAGCTTCCTCTGACATTCCTCTGAGCATGGTTGAAGCACTGAGCATTGTTCTATTCTTATGATAGGGCTGGGGAACCTGTAGCTCTCCAGAAGTTATTGGGCTGCAGTTCTCATCAGCTTCAAAAGCGTGGCTGTTGGTGAAGCATAGGCATTGTAACTTCTTCCTAACAGGTATTAAGAGAATTGTTGTTTGTGAAGTCGAATGCTTTCATGGCCGGCTTCCATAGTTTTTTGTAGGTTTTTCGGGCTATGTGGCCATGTTCTAGAAGAGTTTATTCCTGAAATTTCACCAGCATCTGTGGCTGGCATCTTCAGAGAATGCATTGTTGTTTGTGTGTGGGTTTCCTGGGAACCTCTTTCAGGTCATGATTGGAAACAGAATGGTAGACTAGGTGGTCTGATCCAAATAGCCTGCTCTTGTGAAGGAGATGACAACACAGTGCTGTCAACACAGCATCATGGAACAGCAGAGAGTAGTGTATGGAAATGCAGACGGCTTTCTGGGTGCCTATATTCAACTGATAGCCGCCAATTGCAAGAGGTAAATTGTACTTTGTTAAAAATATAGAAAAGAGAACAGAAATGAAGGGAAAGAGACAGAGATAACAGACAGAGTAAAGAGAGCGGGAGCTCAAAAAATTACTCTGTTCTAGGGAAGGGAGAAGAAAAAAGCGAGAGGAGGAGGCAAGGAATATTCAGCAAAAGCTCTTCTAAACATGTGATGCCTGCCTCTCTCTAGGCAGGATTACCAACTGTGTGTGGATTATTCCTCTTCACCCCACAGAGAATGGTGTGCAGTTAAGTGAGGGCCTAAAGAGCGGCATCACGCCGCCCCTTTGTGCGCCGGATCAGGGCTGCAGCAACTGCACACCGCAGCCTTGATCCAGCGTTTTTTTTGGCCTCAAAAGAAGTGGCGAAATGCTACTCCTTTTGGAGCCAGAAAAAGGGTGCCTTTGCTGCCATGGTTGCACTTTCTGACTTTCCTTTTGGCTTGTGTCATCTGAATGCCACACCAAAGGAGTGCCGTGGCACCGCCCGCTGTGCAGTCGGTTGGTTGTAAGACCTTTATTGGTTGTAAGGCCTTTAAGCCACAGTTTGCTAGTTTTTTTGGTTTTGGATTTTTGCCTTTGATCCCACTCATTGCTTAAATCCAACACCTGAGAACTTCTCTGAAATGGAATTCAGTTCAGTATCTTAAAGAGTTTACCCACCCTAGTGGATGCTTAGGTGCTTTTCTAACACTTTGTCCTATCCCAAACTCCCTGGCGTTGTAGTGATCTTATCACTACCTGATTAAATCAATGTCACTGCCATCCACCAAAAATATTCATTTTGTTACTCTGAACTTAATACCATCAACCAGCTGGGAATCCCATTGTTTCTGGGAGTGCTGGAAAATCAACTCCCAACTGCCTCAAGACAAAGTTTGGTCCATAAATATAAGGAGCGCTTGGTATCTGCTGCAGTTTGATTCCAGGACCGCCCACGGATACAAAAATTCATGGGTACTTACGTCCCATTATATATGATGACACCGTGAAATGGTATCCTTCATATAAAATGGAAAAATCAAGGTTTGCTTCTTGGAATTTATACATTTTAAAATATTTTTGTGCCATGGATGCTTGAATTACTGGATAAAGAACTGAAAAAACTCTGTGCAGTTCAAGCTTGACCCATCAGTACTGCTGTCTGTGCTACATGAGTCCCATTCAACTCCCAGCTTTCCCCCCAGATTTGAGCCTGTCTCCTTTAATTTGCTATCCACTCCCACTTTTTATCTTAGTTCTTGCGTGTGTGTGTGTAAGTGCTTTATGTGAATGTTGACAACCCTCTTGTTCAGGTAATAAAATTGACTTGTACTTAGCACTCTGGAGTTCTAGTTTTTTGGAACTGGTAAACATAGGCATGTGTCCTGGCTGGATTTTACTCTGGTCCACTTACTCCTGAATGATTGAGTTAAATTAATTTCCCCATTGAATACAATTTGTGGGTGCCCTCCTGGGACCCTAAGTTTTTGGGTAACAGTAGCCTTTTCTCTCTTCAAGAAAATGGGTGCCTTTGAATGTGTGGAAAGAGGCATCTCCCTGCATTTCCTAGCTGAGAATGTTTCAGTTGGACATACCTGACAAGGGATGTAGGAAGTCTCATTATACGAACATAGCAAATCTCCTTATACGCATATAGATGTCTGGTCCACCCAGTTCAGTTCTGTATACTTTGATCATCCCTGACTCTCCGCAATTTTAGGCAGGAGTCTTTCCTACTCTCACCTAGAGATGCTTGGGATTGGATCTAGGACTGTTTGCATGTAGAGAGGCTTTTCCAGTGAGGGGGAATGTAGAATTATGAGAATTCTTGGGTGACTGGACAAGACCAACCGTGTTTCCCTGTCTTTCTCTACAGAATCGCATTGGCACTGTGAGTCAGTTGCAGTATGAGCTGGGGAAAGTTCTGTGCGATGTGCATTCTTGTGATGGAGTGGTCATTGCTGGGTAAGCATGTGGTGGCTTTATCCTGAGGGTTTTATTTGCGACCTGTACTCCTCTCCTGTCTCCCGCTGTGATAGCTTAATTGGTTGTTGTGATGGTTTGTGGCCAAGACACTGGAAGTGAACTGACAATCTAATTGAAGCGGCTTGGGGAAGGGAACCTCTGGGCTCCAATTCCATGTCAGCCCAGTGAGCATGGGGATGTTTTTGCTGCTACCGATGCTAGAAATTATTCTCAGATCTAGCAGACATGTAAGAATTGCTGTACTTACAGTTTAAGCCGGTTGTATTGCTAAGCCTCTGGATAGATTAACATGGAATAAAACAACAACAGACAAACCATAACAGAAAATAATAGGTTCTAGACAAACAGATACAGTGGGTTCTAAACAACGGAATGGGACACATATAGCCCTAAGCCGCATTAATAGTTCCAGTGTCCCTTAAGCCCCCCTCCTTTCCCCTCAAAATTGATGCTGCGGCAATGAAGCCCTGTTTTCTCCCCCCCCCCCAGTCCCTCAGTGGAATGTCGCCACCTTATTTTATTTATTTAATTAATTTAAATACATTTAATTTAATTTATTTTATTGAAATACCTTCCTTCCTTCACTACCTAGAAGGCAGAGAAAAAAAATTGTCACTGTTGCCAGCAGCAGAAGAAGGCAGCATGGCAGAGCTTGCTCACTCTTTTCAGTCCTCTTCCTCCTCTCCGCTAGCTCCCTGCCTGGCTTGTAAAACTTTGCTGCTGCTGCTGCTAGTACGCAGTTGCCTTCTAAAGAAGCGGTGTTTTTCCCCTGGGCTTTATGAGGCAGCCGGTCCTTCTGTGGGGGAAAAGAGGGCACATCTGAGCAGGGAAGAGGAGGAGGGTGACCAGGGGAGCAAGGGAGCTCTTCTGTGTTTCTTCTGCTGCGGCTGGCAGCGGTGGCATTTTTCCTTTCCATATTCTGGGGAGAAGGTTTGGGGGTAGTGATTTGAGGCTGGAAAACAGCTTAAATGAGGATCGCTAGGAGTGCAAAACAAGGCGTAATCTGAAGTCGAAGGCTTTTCATAGCCAGCGTCCATAGTTTTTTTGTGGGTTTTTGGGCTTTGTGGCCATGTTCTAGAAGAATTTATTCCTGATGTTTTTGCCTGCTTCTGTGGCTGACATCTTCAGAGAATGGTGGCATAACAGAGAATGGCATGCCAACATTCTCTGAAGATGCCAGCCACAGATGCAGGGGGAACATCAGGAACCAACTCTTCTAGAACACGGCCACATAGCCCAAACCCCCACAAAAAACTGCAGGGCTTACTCGTTGATGTTCAAAATATGACAGCAAATTTTTGCTGCTAGTGCAGCCTGCCGTGGGTTGGAGGGGATGAAAATCGGCCCTCCAACATTTCTCATTCATGATTTAGAAGACAGACAATGTCCGAGATGTATTGGACAACAGCCCCTACTACTACTTACAGATAACAATGACCCCACTCAGATAGCAAATACTGAGTGGAATAATAATAGTTGTAGTCCCAGATCTCAGAGGTGCCAGGTAGGGAAGCCTGGACAAACCAATACAGTGGGGTTCTAGTGTACGAACATTAGTGCCATGAAAAACCTGTCTGATTTTAAGACTCAGATGTATTTGCTGTGACAGATAAACGTGGCAGCCTCTCTAAAAATTCAGATTACATGTAATAAGACTAAAGTTTTAAAATACAAAGTTATAGCTGTGTTAGTCTATAGAATCAGTATGTAGAGAGCTCTTGTAGTACCTTTGAGACTCACTGAAAGAAAAGAAGCTGGCAGCACGAGCTTTTGTAGACTTAAGTCTACTTCCTCACATGCATTTGGAAAAGTAGACTTAAGTCTGGGAAAGCTCCTGCGGCCAACTTTTTTCTTTTAGTTTCAAAGGTGCTACAAGATCGCTCTACATATTAAAGTTTTAAAAGTTTCTCTATCTATCTATCTAGCTAGCTAGCTTTCTTTCTTTCTTTTGGTGGGCATAAACTTGAATGCCTGTTTTGTTTCATGTTTAGATGTGAAAGGACTTACATCTGGATTCTTAGTCATAACTGAGCTGTTGTAGGAGGTATCAGGGAGGTTGAAACACCAGTAAATGCAGAAGGAGAGAAGTTGGCATGATAGTAAAGGTGACTAAGAGGGAAACAGTATGTTACAGCTGAAAGCATTCATTGATCGATGGGTTGTGAATTTAAAATGATAGTTTTTATTAGCCATAGCCTTTATTAAAGGATGTCTGTTGCTGATGCTATTGGTTTAAAATGTCATTACATTGGCTGAAAGGGGGCTGCTGGTGCTTTGGACTTTTTAATATGTTTTCATGCACTTTTTCTTAATTCGCTGGCATTTAAGATACTTTTCCTGCCGTGTGTCTTTGTGCATCTTTAGACTGGCCCAATGCAATTCTGAACATTGTATCCCTAAACTGGAATCTGTTGTTTAATATACCTGCAGTTTTTCAGAAGAAATGCTTGGGCCCTAAATAGTAATTAAACGTGAAATGATTCTTGGTAGCCCTTCGTGACTGTAAAAGCTTTATTCCGCAGCCCTTGATATCTTCCCTGTGTTGTGTTTTCTGAACCTCTATGAAAGGTTTCTATGCTTAACACAATGGCGCATCCTTTCCATTTATCTCCCAAATTGTTTTATCTGCCCTGAAGAGTTTAAAAGGTTTATTCCTTCAGGTCTTCTAGTGTTGTGAACATTCTGAACCTTATTTTTATGCCTTAAAAAGCCCCTGATGGTTGTATTGAGAATGAATGTCCCAGGATAATCACTAATCTTCTTACTCTGGCCCTTGCTCTGTTGCATACAGTGTGTTTAAACAGGGGCTAGAATAACCCCCCTCCTTACTTCTGCAGCTTCTTGACCCCTTTTGAAGCCACTTCATTGGGCAGCGGAGAGAAGTGGTGATGTCATAGGAACCGTGAAATTGGCTGAGGCCTGTCATAAATCAATGTATGGCATTTTACAGCAGCACTTCATTTTAATGATATGTTTTTGTAGAGTAAGATTAGAGTCAATTGTCTATTAAAAAAAAAAAACCCCAGTCCCTGCCCCATTAATGCCAGATTCTTTGATTGGTAGAGATGAAGACTCTTGAACAAAATAAAATCAGAGAGCAGTTCTTTCCTTTTTTGCAGGCTTGAAATGCTGAGAATTGATTGTCTCTGGCTAAAAGCTAAGGTATTGACTGTGCTGCTTTAAAGGTCCATATATATATGTGTGTGTGTGTGTATGTGTGTGTGTGTGAAATAACCTCCAGATGCATGCATCTGTGGGCCCCATTCAGGTATCTTGGACAGAGAGACTTTCAGTGTTTTCATGATCTCACTGCAAATCCAGTCTTACTATATAACTTTTATGTTATCTAGATATCTAGATAACTTCTTCATGACTTAGATGTCAATAACAAGAAGACAGTACTTGCCCTTAGCCGCAACAAGGGAAAGGGGAATGAGGTGGGAGAAAAACCCCCAGAAAACTCAGGCACAGTTTCTTAATTTTGCATGGTTCTTTAGCCCGGTGGATACATAAAACCAAAATTCAGTATGATCATAGCCAGCTCTCTCCTACAAATGACAGGCCATCATAGACAGAACTGGTCCATAACAATGAAGAGATTGCAGAGTCCAAGTAATAATTTGCAAGCAAAGAAGCAACAAAGAAGTGAACGCTTAAAAGGAAGCATCCTCCTGTCTTAGCCGCACTACCTTCTCTAATCATTATCTGAAGCCCCATTTAAAGTGGAGACACAGTACAAAATGTCATAGACTTGAGCAGAGAAGAGGATTTGATCAGATGTGGTTTTCCCTTTTTTAGGGTTAAATAGCTGCTTGGCAAGCTGTATCTGTTCAAGCTACTTCATCAGTGCTGTTGCTGAAGGTGCAGCAGACCTGTCCTGCTCCTACATAAGGTTTATCTAAACTTTGCCATTACCAAAACCTCTTCGTCAGACCTAACATCCAGAAAAGTATCTAGCTTGCTTATAGATCAGGTCTTGATGCCTCAGACTGTGTCTCGTCCTTTTTTTTAGAGACATCTAAGCTGGCTCTGTTTGCCTAAGCCTGTCTTTTGATATTTCTCTCTTCTTCAGGCTGATATATCCCAAAATGAAAAAAACGTGAAGCAAATTAACAATGACCTAATAAGAGATGTATTTTAACAGCAAGGGAAGAAGAAATGACTGCATAGATATGCATGAGAATTCAGCCAGGCTAATTTTAGAAATTGGTAATGAGCATGTAGGTCCCTGAGTGTATTGCAAATGCTATTTACCTTGTTGTCTTGGTGCTCAAGACCATCTGTAATGCTGAATGTAAAACAACAATTTTGATGGATAGAAAAATAGGCTGTGATTGGTACCCAGGACCTTCTCTTTAAAAGGAGTGTCGCTGTTTGGATCTTTGCATTCTATACTAATTGCATTCCCTATTGAATATATATGAAGGTGCTATTTCGACTACTGGTCCAGCTAGCCTTATGTTGCCTGCTGTGACTTGGCAATAGTTCTCTTGGGGCTTGGGCAAAGAGAAGTCTTTCTGGTTGCTCTGCTTACGATCAGTCACGACTTGTGGCTCTTCTGGTAGAGTTGTACTACACCTCCCCAGAACCTTCACCATGGAGTATGATGACAACTGATGGGATCTGCAATTCAATAACATTTGAAAGGCCACATGTTCTTCACCTGTGCTTTAAAATGAGGGGCTAGGAATGGGGTTTGGGTCTTTCCACGGTGCAAAGCATATGTTCTGTTACTGAGCTATGAGACCTCCTTATTTTGTTCTTAAATGTTATTTTTGAAGAGAACAGTACTGTGCTGATATAATGCCTGGTTTCCTTGAGCAGATCGATAAGTTGGAAAAAACAACAACCCCCACCACCAAAGAATGAGAAGGGGAGGCAAACAGAAGAAGGGGAAGAGTATGCCTTTTCTCCAAGTGGCTCGAGATTGAGAGCACTAAAGGAAGGTGAAACGGATAAGCAGCTCCTCTTTTCACTCATCCAAAATGGAGTTACTTAGGGCAGAAGACAATTTAGATTGCAAAATAGGGATAAAAGAAGGAACAACTTGAGGGCCCATCTGCAGATCCATTTTTCCTTTTAACTGGCTGCATGCTAATTGTCTACAATTGCTAAGTGTCCTTGAGAATTCTCTGTTTTGCGGAGGCTGCCTTAGTGTTTTGCTACGTCTGTGTAGTTCGGTGGTATTGGGCTTTGTTTTGAAAGGGAGGCACACGTGACCAAGACTCCTGTCATTTTGAAGCTGGGAGATGCGCAACTGTAGAAAGGCCGGTTGCATATAGCATTGATTGGGGAGTGAGGTAACCACAAACATCGCAGTCTCAAATGAAAAGGAATCCAAGGCCTGACCCAGAATACAAGTATCGTAACCGCAGCACAAAGTGTTATTGACAAACACACGCCTGCCAGAATGAGTTCCCTGATGTCAGGCCATAAGCATGAGCCTCTTTAGAGAGGAGAAATGAGAGCTGCTATTCTACAGCTCAGGTTGCTATCAATCAATTTCTTTCCTTGGTTGAATGGAAAGGGGTTAGAATCGAAAGTTGTTGGGTTTCTTTTTAATTCGATGAGATGAAACCATCTCATGGAGCTGTTCCCCCCCAATTCCCCCTTAAAACAAGGAGTATGGCTATCTCCTTTTTGTGCACAAATTCAGTAGACGTATTCACAAATCTAAAATCATCCATCGATTGGCATTGTTTGCTCTGTCCTCTCCCCCATACCCCCTTTTAAAGGGCCTATGCTTTTAAAATGTTTATAGCATAGCAATTGAAATTGGTGTAACTCAGATGATACCTCTTTAATGCAGACCATATGGCACTGGTGAGCTGGAAATAAATTAATGAACGGCATCAATTTTTTAACAGTTCGACTGAAGGGCAACTTTAAAAAAATTTAAAATAATGAACGAACATAAAATAAAATCTATCCCATCTCCCTCCCTTTGTCCCTTATAATATGAAGATTAAGCTGTTGATGGTTCTGTCCTGGGCCCAGTGCTATTCAACATCTTTATTAACGATTTGGATGACAGAATTGGGGGCATACTTATCAAATTTGCAGATGACACTAAACTGGGAGGAGTAGCTAATACCCCAGAGGATAGGATCAAAATTCAAAATGACCTGAATAGACTAGAAAGCTGGGCCAGTGCTAACAAAATGAAATTCAATACGGAGAAATGTAAGGTTCTGCACTTAGGGCGGAAAAATGAAATGCACAGATATAGGATGGGGGACACCTGGCTGAACGAGACCACATGTGAAAGGGATCTAGGAGTCCAAGTAGACCATAAGCTGAACATGAGTCAACAGTGTGATGCGGCAGCTAAAAAAGCCAATGCAATTTTAGGCTGCATCAATAGAAGTATAGTTTCTAGATCAAGGGAAGTTATAGTGCCACTCTATTCTGCTTTGGTCAGGCCCCACCTGGAATACTGTGTCCAGTTCTGGGCACCACAATTCAAAAAGGATGTGGAGAAACTGGAGCAGGTCCAAAGGAGGGCAACTAAGATGGTGAAGGGTCTGGAAACCTTGCCCTATGAAGAACGCCTTAGGGAGCTGGGGATGTTTAGCCTGGAGAAGAGAAGGTTAAGAGGTGATATGATAGCCCTGTTTAAATATTTGAAGGGATGTCATATTGAGGAGGGAGCAAGCTTGTTTTCTGCTGCTGCAGAGACTAGAACGCGGAACAATGGATGCAAACTGCAGGAAAAGAGATTCCACCTCAACATTAGGAGGAACTTCCTGACAGTAAGGGCTGTTCGACAGTGGAACACACTCCCTCGGAGTGTAGTGGAGTCTCCTTCCTTAGGGGTCTTTAAGCAGAGGCTGGATGGCCATCTGTCAGGGATGCTTTGACTTGGATTTCCTGCATGGCAGGGGGTTGGACTGGATGGCCCTTGTGGTCTCTTCCAACTCTATGATTCTATGATTCTATGATTCTATGGTCACTGAGCTGTACTTCCAAATTTTCTAGCTATTATTTTCGTATGTCTGCAGTATTACCAAAACCCCCAAAGCAAATCCCTAACTATGATTCTCACAACACTAATGGTATGGGAGAGCGTTTCTTCATGGGTATTACATCAGATCTGGAAGAAATGAAAAAGATTTCTGTAAAAAGAGTAAATAACACGTGTAGGCAGATGTTCAAAGCAGAGATGTGGAACTCGGCCCCCCAAACCCAGAAAAAGGTGGTGGTGGTGGGAACAGTTTTTTCTCATTCTCCTTCCAGCTTATTTTCCCCACAAAATTGGGAACAATGGGAAAATGGTTTATAGAGTATTTTGTCTTAGTATGATGAATAAAATGTTTAAGACAAGGTGTTAGTTTATTTATGAGCGCCAGCATGGTGCAGTGGTTTGAGTGTTGGACTATGGCTCTGGAGGCTAGGCTTCAGATCCCTGCTCAGCCATAGAAACCTTGGGCCTTTGGCAAGTCCCACTCTCTCAGCCTCAAAAGGAAGCAATGGCAAACGCCCTCTGAACAAATCTTACCAAGAAAACCTTGTGATGGGTTTGCCTTGGTGAAAAAATTACTTGAAGGCACACAACGACAACAACATTAATTTATTTATGCCTCATAATTATTTCTAAAAGCTATGTAACAAGAAGCCTTTTCTGTAAGACTATACAGTATTTCTGGTCTTGGTTTTCTTCTTTCTATTATTCTGGAGAGGGGGAAAGAATGCTTTATGTGTGCTTGATACCATGGAGAACAACAGAACTAGAGGAGGCAACGTTATTTTCTCTATTTTACTAATGGTTTCTTCTGTTTTTATTGTTGCTGGCTTTTAATACATTGGCCAAGCAGAGGGGTTCTTTATAGTTTAGGACTTTACACTCCATCGAAATGAAAAATAGTTTATAATAATTTATAAACTATCTGATAAAAATACATTTAATATACCATTCTAAATAAAATTATACTTCGTACATTTATCGTCTTAAGGTAACCAAGGGACTTTCAGTTGGAAAAGAGTATTAATATCACATTTTTTTCAATGTTTGCCAAATAGAAAAACCCACCCTTTTAAAGGAAAAAATGTTGAAAAGCAGTTTTTTTCCCTCAAGCTTTCAGGATTTCCAAGAATTTGACATTTCTAGCTCAAAGCACTTGACAGCCATTCCTGGGAATTCTTTCAGCAATATCATAAGGGAGGCCAGGATTATTATTTATGCGCTGCAGATGTGGAGCTAAAATTGGGGAGGGTTTTTCTTTGAATGAAAGGCAAGGTGAGATTTGATGTTCTCCACTCGCAATAATGGGCCTAAATTCAGTCGCTAATTCCAGCTAACATAAACCCTCTAGACAATGAGATTCCTAAAATGGTTACTTAATATTTACCTATTGATTCAGAACTAATAATTTTATTTTGGTCAAGGTGCCCAATTTGATAACATACATGTTTGCCAAAAGGTAACTCTCGCTGAGTCTTACTCTCAGGTAAGTGTGGATAGCATCGCAGTCTTACCCACTACACAAGGAGTGGGGATGTCGCTAGGGCCCATTTCCCCCCCCCCCCCCAAATGATCCCAAATGCCCCCAGGATGCAGGAGGCAATTTAAGCATGTTTTGGGGCTTCCTAGATGTTTTTATGCCCCAGAGTGAACTTTTCTCCAATAGGAAGTGACTCAGATAACAACTTTCAGGTCACTTCTTGTTGACTTTCTGCAATCAAAACGGCTGAGGCGTTGTTGCCGCTATGTGCCATCGAGTCAACTTTGACTGATGGCAACCCTCTGAATGTGAGACTTGTAAGAGCCCTGGCCATAAACTGGTCTTGCAAACTCAAAAAGGGCCAAAAGTGTGGTGAAATTGGGAAGTCGAAGACTTTCATGGCAGGCATCCATAGTTTTTTGTGGGTTTTTGGGGTTATGCGGCCATGTTCTAGAAGAGTTTATTCCTGACGTTTCACCAGCATCTGTGGCTGGTGAAATAATCTTCTCTGAAGATGCCAGCCACAGATGGTGGCGAAACCTCAGGAATAAACTCTTCTAGAACATGCCCACAGAGCCTCAAAAACCCACAAGAAACTGTGGCAAAATTGCTTCCCCACCCTCTGATAAGTGATGGGAGGCATTAAAAAAAATTATATTTTAGGAGGATCCTCAAGTCTCTTTAGGGCAGTGGTTCTCAACCTGTGGGTCGCAACCCCTACCCTTTCACAGGGGTTGCCCAAGACCATAGGAAAACACATATTTCCGACGGTCTTAGGAACCGAGACATGGTTGAGGGAGATCATCACATGAGGAACTGTATTAAAGAGTCGCGGCATTAGGAAGTTTGAGAACCACCGCTTTAGGGGCCAGTGCTGCTCCCTAACCACCAAATGTTGTTCACCCTTGGACTATGCTTAAATCCATAATCCTGTGCATATTTCCTTGGAGTAAATCCTATGGAAATCAATAGAGTTCTAAATATGCATGCATGTTCCCATGGTAGACAGACAGACAGACAGATAAATAAATGTACAGTACATATATTTCCACAAAGCAGTTCGATTTCACCACCCTCATCTACTGTTGTTGCCTCATTTATAGGTCAGCTTTCACAGTCGAGAAAAAGAGATGAACTTACCACCAGCTCAGAGAGGTTGGGTTACAAATTGTGGGAAAGGAAAGAATTTTCCAAAGTGGCAAGTGCATTCACTGTCTTTGTGAAAATGAGTCTTCTAGGGACCCCAGCGGAGAATAAGGATGGGGCCGTTGCTCTAGCTTTCCCACTCACTTGGCCCAGTCATTGAGCTCAACTTGTATACTGGTAGCTTTCATCCAGCCTGCTTTTAAGCCACAGACATTTAATAATAATAATAATAATAATAATAATAATAATAATAATATAAAATTTATTTATATCCCGCCCCTTTGAGGTCAATCGGGGCAGCTAACAACAAATAAAATATAATACAGATATACAAAATCTGGTTCCCTTCCCCCCTTAAAAAGTTATTAAATCAGTTACAATTAAAACAACAATTAAAATACAACAATAATATTACAACGGCAATTTTGGACTACAGCAACAGTTCTCATTAAGTCTTCTAGGAGGAACTTGGGGACTCTCCTCAAAGAGGAGTTCCTGAGGCCGGGATTATCTATCCCGGAAAGGCCTGCCGGAAGAGATCTGTCTTGACAACCTTTTTAACGCTGTCTAAAGATGTCAATTGACGGATCTTGTCTGGCAGATCGTTCCACAACCGAAAAGGCCCTCTGGGAGGTAGCCGAAAGTCTAGATTTTTGAGGCTGCAGCAAATTCCTCCCAGAGGACCAGAGTGTACGGGGGGGGGGGGGATTGTACTGGGAGAGACGGTCCCTGAGATAGTTTGGACCCAAGCCATTTAGGGCTTTAAAGGTGATAACCAACACCTTGTACTGGGCCCGGAAATTAATAGGCAGCCAGTTGGGGGACCTCAGTACTGGGGTAATATGGTCCCTCCTCGATGTTCCTGACACTACTCTGGCCGCCGTGTTCTGCAATAATTGCAGTTTCCGAGCCAGGCACAAGGGTAGCCCCATGTAGAGTGCATTACACAAATCTAGACGTGAGGTTACCAGCACGTGTACAACAGTCTCGAGATCCCTTACTTCTAGAAAAGGGCGCAGCTGGCGTATCAGCCGAAGCTGATAACAGGCGCTCCTGACTGTCGCGTTTACCTGATTTGTCATCAGGAGCGATGAGCGATTTCCCATTTATTCAAACCTCGGCAAAGGAACACTTAATATTTTGAGCCCAGATTTTGTTACATTATTTTTAAGTTCAGCAAGATGGCCAAATAGCAGGGGGACAACATCATGAGTTTCATATTTTGTCCAAATGGACCCTTTACAGCAACTCATCCAGGATGTCACCTTTTCAGTTTCTAAACTGATGCATTGGAACTAAGATGTTCTGCTCTGATGTTTAATCTGAAACTGTCTTTCTACAACTTAAAACCATAGCTTGTTGTTCTGAACAGTTGCTATCTCATTTCTTTGCCTCTTTGAGATATTTACAATTATGTGTAATCATGGGATTATGGGAGTATAGAGTTGAAAAGGAGCCCAGTGGTCAAACTACTCCAATCTACACTAAAGTATCCCAGGCCAGTGGCTGTCCAGCATCTGTTTAAAAACGGCCAACAAAGGCAAGTCCATCACCTTCTGAGGTAGTCCTTTCCACTGTTGATCAACTCTTACTACCTGAAAGTTCTTCCTAAAGTTTAGTTGGAATTTCTTTTGCCTTAATTTGCATGCATTGGTTTTGGCCTTTCCACTGGAGCAGCAGAAACAAGCTTGTTCCATCTTCCACATGACAGCTTTTCAGATATTTGAAGACTTCTACCATACTACCTCAGTCATTTCTTCTCCAGGCTCCCTCAGTGGTTCCGC
The DNA here is from genome assembly GCA_034509955.1 of Urosaurus nigricauda. Classification (NCBI taxonomy): domain Eukaryota; kingdom Metazoa; phylum Chordata; class Lepidosauria; order Squamata; family Phrynosomatidae; genus Urosaurus; species Urosaurus nigricauda. The sequence continues at coordinate 9,940,990 of JAOEGL010000014.1, forward strand.
ATAGTGCTTGGTCTCCAGTTCTTTCACTGTGTTGGTCTTCCCTTTCCTCTGGACACATTTCACCTTGCAGGTATCCTCCTTGAACTGTGGTACCCAGAATTGGTACATAATGCTTCTGTTGAGGCCTGATCAAAGCAGAATAAAGCAGCACTATTATTTACCTTGATATAGAGGAAAGTATAGTTCTGTTGATGCATTCTGGGATTTTCCCTAGAATATTGACTTATAGGAGCTTGTGGTCTCCTAAGATTCCTAGACCCATTCCACACTTATTGCTATCAAGCCAGTTTTCTCTCATCCTATGTTTGTGCAGCTGATTTTTCTTACGTAAATATACTTTACTTTATACCTGTTGAAGTTCATTTTGTTAGTTCTGGCCAGTTCTCCAGTGTGTTAAGGTCTTTGTGGATACTGAGTCTGTATGTTTTTGTCCTCTTTTCTGTTCCTCCTTTCAGTGACATCTGAAATACCATTTGTCTAGATTATAGCTACAAAAGCCTGCCTCCAAATGTTGGTTGCAAATAGAGTGTACCCACTGAGTTAATGGAACTTATATAGGTGAAATTACCAGTTGATTCAGTAGGTCTACTTGATTTGAGACTAACAATTGGATTTTGGCTCCTTAGGTCCTGCCAGATAGGATTTGCCTTCAAGACAGGCTCAGTTTTGCTGCTCCTCTAAATCCTTTTCCATCTTGTCAGCCTCTTTCCGGAGTGCGCAAGTCTGCAAATTGATGGACGCAAGACAGAAACGTTGTTAGATTTTGGATTTTCTCGCTGTAAAGTGTCCAATCTCCTTATGTGTCTTCCCCGTCAGCCAAGGAACAGCTAGTCCAGAATGTCCCCTGGTCTTCCAGCAATGAAATATGTTTGCAAAAGTTTAGCTGTTTGCCAGCACTGGTTTTGTGGATGGAAGGAGCAAACTGTGGGCTTATTTTTGTGTGTTTGTCAGCTTACGTGCGTTAACTTGCAGTTGTACTTTGCACAAATGCTAATTAGACAGCCATCAACGCTGGGGTCCAAAGGCTTACTAACAATGCAACAGAGATAGCTGAGTCTTTAATTGGCTGAGTGTAATTGTCATTAGGCAATGATAAGGACATCTGGGGCTCTGGAGAGAGATTGATTTTGGCATAGGTACTCGAGTTTTCTGTAGCTTTCCGGTGTTTTTGTTTTTGGTTATCCAGGAAGTTGCCAGCCTCTTCAGCACCGCTTTGCGAACACCCGGCTTCTTTCAGTTTCTCATGGAGGCTGCTTGGCTGAAGCGCCTCTTTTGTCTTGTTTGTTTCCTTCCTCGGTCTGTGAAATGGGTTCAGGGTCAATGAACATTAAGTACACCTAATCAGGCGGATCATTGCAGATCATTTGTCTCAGATGGCAGAATCCTGTACATGTCTATTCAGAAGCCCCCTTGAGTGTAGTCTTTATTCTCCAGTAAGTGTGTAGGGGATTGCATCCGAAGTGTATTAAAATAAGCAGTTTGGAAGGTTTGGATGGGATGAACAGTTTTCCATAGCTCTTTTATTAATATATACTGATATTCCCATTGATGGGAAGACCCAATTACTGTATACACTCAAGTCTAGAAATTTTAATCAAAAAATTGGCCCGAACAACCTGAGTCAATGTAAGTACTGTACTTTAACTCTTATTTTAAAAAGGAACCATCTCTCTGTGTAATCTGTCATGGAAGCACTGACCTCCCACTCTCTGTTCTCTCATCTGTACAGCCTGCTGGAATTTTTGATGTTTTTTGGTATTTTCCTCATCCATTAGAGCCTTGGTTCATGTCTCTAAGTTTTGCCCTCGACTTATCTATGGGTCATGTCAAAACCCATAATTTTGGCCCCTAAGCCTGTTCTTGGGTTGTACAGTACATGAAGTCGACTTATAGTCGAGTATATACAGTAACGGATGAAAGAGCCAATGCATAGCAATGCAGTATAGCAGAAACAGCAAAATGCAGGCCGATAACTAACATTGTCAATTTTTTTCCTCCCGTTTGGTTTGTATCACCTTGCCTGATGAAGAAGCCAGTGAAGCTTTGAAAGCTTGCAACATGTATATTGTGCATTTGGCTTGGCCAATAAAGGTATCACTCTTTGGTGAATTTTTGATTAGTGTTTCATACAATGACTGCAGAAAAGCTGTTAAAAGCCCTGCAGGCTGGATTAAAACACGGTGAGGCCCTATACTGTGTCAAGCTGAGAAGCCTGATTGCTTTAACAGGAAAGGTATGCTGTTTTCACAGTTCAATAAAATTTGAATTTGACGTTGAGATGATAAAATTGGAAATGGAAATGGTATTTAAAATCTGGGGTCTGAAACTGCAGCAGATTTAGCGTGTGCATAACTCTGGCACTGCCTCCGTAGATCATCTGTTCTAGCTTTGGACCGCAGAAGCTACTCTTTGGTATGTTACTTTCTGTACCACTTTTCATTGTTGGAACAAATAGCCAGTGCAGTGACATGAGTATGGATTTTTCTGTGGCGTTACCCTGTCAGTGGAACCTAACTGGCCCAAGCGTTCAAGATATTGCTAGGGATTGGAAGCTTCTCTTTTCCAGCAAGTCTTTGATTTTGTTGTTGTGTTAAGGCATTACGTTTTTACTTGCTCTTTGGATTTTTTTTTTTTTTTGGCTCCTCTTAGTTTGGCGTGTTGATTATCTTTGAATGTATTTGCTGTTTTGTTTGGAAGATTAAATTTATCTTGCTTTGATGATGCTGTGAGCTGCTTTCTGAACGCTTGCGCCTTGAAAAGCAGGATATACAGTAACTATCTAGGCAGAGAAAGAAAATGAACTTGTTCAAGACTGCTTAGGGAGTTTAGTGCCTGTTGTGAATCTTGTATATATTTTTTGCTCCTCCTATATATATTAGGTATGGCTGTTACACACAAAGCCACCCTCTTGGTAATGCACCAGCCTCTCCTCATGACTGCAGGTTTGACCTAGTCATTTTGTTGGACAACGTTGTTCAGCAGGAATTGGTCTGTGAAGCCCTAGATATTGCTGGACTCCCATCGACCCTAACTAGCACAGACTCAGCTATTGAATGTTTATAGGAATTGCATCCTAGAGACATCTGGAGGGCCATGGTTGCCCACCCCTGTTGGGCAGGTATGGATCTAGCTCATCCATACATCCATCCTTCTTGGCACTAATCTTGCAATGATTTAAATCTCATCCAGAGGTCCACATCTTTTCTGGAAGTGTTGGATTGATGTATAGTAAGATATGCACTACCCTCTAAGGCAGGTCTAGGGAACCCTTTTCAGCCCAAGAATGTAGTTGCGTTCTGGACAGCTTACTTAAGGTCTCAATGCCAGAGATAACAGAGGCAAAGAAAAAGTTTGGGCTAAAGCAAAAATGGCCAACTCCTCCATAGTTGGTCTGCACCTCCCATGAGTCCTGGTCAGCATAGCCAGTGGTGAGTGTTTGTAGGAGTTGCGGTGCAGCACAAGAAAAGAGATAGCGGAGAGGGAAGGGCCTGGTGAGAAGAAATGGTAGCCTGGATTGGCCCACAGGGCAGAGGTGTCCACTACTCCTATGTAGCCCACCTGGTGGATTATATTTTGCTGTATTTTTGGTTTCTGGAAAATACTTATATTAAGATTTATAACATCTGAATTTCACATAGTTGCCAATGTGAAGTCGAAAGCTTTCATGGCCGGCATCCATAGCTTTTTTGTGGGTTTGTTTGCCATTCTCTGAAGACGCCAGCCACAGATGCTGGCGAAATGTCAGAAATAAACTCTTCTAGAAGATGGCCACACAGCCCGAAAACCCCCCCAAAAAGTCACATAGTTTGTTCATGAAGAAGTATATAGAAGTCTTTCTTTAATGTTTGTAAGAGTTTGCTATATGGTTGTTTTGTATACCTTGTAATACAGTTTGCCCTCCACAGTTGCTGGTTTGACTTTTGTGGATTTGATTATATGTAGATTATTTCCTGCCACCTCTTGCAGCTACCCGATTCCATTTTTGATAGGGACTACAAGCCTCGTGAGACTGAGAGACTGCGAACATGGAGTGAGGCTTGTAAATTCCTATTAAAATGGCACAGGGCAACAGCGGAGGCAGCTTCAAGCCCTACCAGCTGCCCGCTTCTGCCTTGTGAAGGAACCCCACTGCCTTGAAGGCATCCATGATGGATCAAATGTATGTTATATATTGTAAAAGCTCAACTGTATGTTAAACTATTAATACAGGGGCCATACAGAACAGCATTAATTGTTAGTAACTGCTTATCTACTAATATACTAATGTAGTGTGCACACTGGGAAATACTGAACTTCAAGCAGTCAAACTTGCTGTTATATTCTAGTTTGTCCACAAATATGTGTGGGGTTCTCTTCCTTAGGGTTCCAGCCATTCAGACCTCTTCCTCCTGCCCTTATTCCAGTTTCTTCCCCCAGCAGAAATTTTGCATTCTGTCATCATTGAACATGCTCAGTCTCCTTTTGGTTTCTTTTGGGGTGTCCTACCCCTTTTGTTCATACTACTTTAAGGCTTCAAACTCCCATTGAGTCTCCTGATGTCTCCCTCTTGTGTATGGATGGTGCCGCATGGCTACATAAAGCTACATTGTGGGCTGTATAGACAATTAGGCACAATTTGAGGTTTCAGTTCCATGCTGTGTACTCCTCAGAATGGGCAAAAGAGAGGCCTGAACTATACAACCTAAGTTCCAAAAGATTTTGGGAACCTTTCCAGCCTTCCTCATGGAAAAAAAAATTGCCCAGGGAGGTGGTGGAAAGGCAGTGGTCAATGTATTTCTCGCAATTATAAATCATGTGTGAACAGTAGAGAAAGAAAGTGTGCCCTCCTGCACTTCCTTGGCACCTAATGTTCTCTTTGTCCATGTGAGAAGGTCTACAAGTACGACTAAGGGAAGAGAGTCTCCAGCCTCATTTGCAAAGGGCTTGTATTCATGGTGGAAAGGAGATGGTGGATTGAACCCAAATGCTTTGCCTTCACTTGCAACCAGCGAGTCAGTTCTCTTGTGGCTTCCCTTGACTCATGAAGCTTTTGGAACCAACGTTCGGCTTTCTTTTCCAGATACACATCAGGGGATGTGAAGCTGTGGGACACTCGCACCTGGGACTACACAGCCCCTGTCCTGGAACCGGAGCATGGCTCGGCTGAACCTGGCCCTCGGCCACATGCCTCCTTTGTGAGGATAAACAGCTCCCTGGCTGTGGCAGCTTATGAGGGTGGTAAGTTAATGGCAACTCTTTCCTAATGTTGTGTGTGTCTCTGTGTGTTTTTAAAAAAGCTTTCTGAAAATGAAGCAGCTGTGCCCAGCTTTATGTGTGTGAGAGAGCAACTCTAATCCTCTCTGTATACACACACGTGTGTGCACTCACACTTGCTTTTATGTGGGAAAACTGGCCAAATAACCCTCAATGCATTAGGAGGCCTTGGATTGTGGTACCCATTGAAACTGCTGTTTATTCCTCCTGGAGCTGCTGCTTGGGGGAATGATGCCAGGTTGTGGTTTTGCCAAGCTTGTCTTGAGCAAACAACTTGTTTCAACCTGTTTCACCCCCTTTATTTCTCGAGATAGAAGGGAGCCAGGCTTGCAAGACAAAGACTAAACCAGATAGTGTTTGATGAATGGAAAGCTCTCTTCTTTACCCATCTCCTTTCAGTGTATATGGAGACTATATAGCAAAATGAAGTATGTGCATTTATTGATTCCCCTTTGCTTTAATGGACAGTAGAGGAGAAAAACTGCTTTACTGAAGACATGTGCAAGTCTTTGACTGAGAACATGAACCAGACTTATTCAGGCACTCAAAGTTTATAGATTCCGTAGCTATGAAAACGTGTGTTTAGTGGAAATGAAACAGATTTTTCTTTGGCATAAATGGAGGATATTCTGTGAGATCTTGAAGTCTACTTACAAGTTTTCATAAAGAGCAAGTGCGGTGGTTGTTAAGAGTATCACGGCCAACTATGATGCTACACTGTGAAAGGTAAGGCAGAACTTGTTGTGTTGATCAGTTGATTAAGTTTTTTAATGTGCATTTTAGCATTTTTGCTCTCCCAGCATCCCCTGGGTCATGATAATTCCCATGTTATAGATAGGAAAGGGAAACCAAGCGAGACTTTACAAATATGCCAGTAATTCTGTGACATCTGCAGCAGAGGTTGGAAAAGTTAATGTTTTGGACTACAACGCTGAGAATCTGCCTGCCGCCATGGCGGTAACTTCTCCAAACTTTTAGCAGAAGTTCATGTCAAAACTAAGTCACTTTTTAAAAATATGTTTTTATTTTATACATTAACCATTTCCATTCCAATATTTGGATTATTCCTCAATCCAACAAAGGCTCTTGTTAATGGATAAAAGAAACAGAATGCAGTGACCCTTTATGATTATGAAGTTTCCTCTCCCTGGGCCTCCTGTGCAATGAAAGCCATTCAGAGGATGCTCATCATTTTTGATATTCTAGTACATTGAAGACTCTCGTATGTCTCCTTAGCACATGGCACTGGGAAACGGCCACTTTTAAGGCTCTACCTGTTTCCATGGATGCCAAATCTTCCACATCTGTGGAGTGCTAAGCCCTCTCTAAGCAGTTTACAATGCATTAAACAAGCTGGTGAGCCAGAGGTCCAGGTTTCTCCTTCTAACCTCTATCATAGAACACCATGTTAAATGTTAAATATATAATTCTAAGTACTTACAAAAATGCGAGTGGTTATTGAGAAGGCATGTCTTCTACTGTTACACATTGTACCAGATGCCTCTTCCAACATGGTGCCTGCTATGATGTGGAGGTGTTATCTAGACCAGTGTCTTGGTTTTTCTGTAGAGCAAATAACAAAGGAGGTGAACACCAAATTTGTTAAAGAAAATGTTATTTATTTTCACTCTCATTTCTTCATTAGCCTAACACATTTTGAGTATAGTGTTCTCTTTATTACAGGCAGCTAAGAATATTTGATAAAATAGAATTCAAATGCATTGTAGATAGCTTTGTCTTCCCATTTTAAAAATTATTTTTAATGAAAAGGATGCCCTTGGAATCTAAGCATAGTCATATATATTGCGCCACTATAGGGAGAAAGGTGGGATATAAGAAAATAACAACAACAACAATGATAATATTTTTTAAAGCCTGAGATTTGTTTTTTTTACTATTGTATATATTAATGACTTTATTTAATATAAGACACCTACCTTCTGAGACTCTTTCTTTAATATTTATGTTTATTAGTTCTTAACATATTCTGATTTACAGTCAGAGTAATATACATTAAAAAAATAAAAAAGACAGGGAGAAGAAAGAGATAAAAGAAAGAGAGGAAACAAAAAAGACATATAAGTTGTACACAATAGGACTCTGCCTTCCCCAATCTTCACTATAATGACAAGAAAAATAAAAGAGAAAAAAGAATAATTTTTGAAAAGTATTCCACCATTACAGAGCCAGTTAAATAATCCTGCTCAAATTACTATGAAGAGTAACTGCAGATTATTACATTGTTAGGCATCTTATTGCTAAAAAAAACAACTCCCATCTGGTGAAATTGCCTGAATGATGCTGATTGTTGGACACAGGAATATCTGATTTGCGTTGAAGGCAGGGACCGGTATGCAATTAAGGTTGCAATTTATAAAATCAAGTACTTGGAATGTATTTTGTTCTATGTTGGAGAGACTTCTCCTTGCAAGATTCAAGGAACATATTGCTGATGTTAAGCGCAATAAAACTAGTGAGAGTATGCCCTTCCGTATGAAGGGAAAATATGTGAGTAAAACTGTCTGTGCTAAGGGCCAAACACAGCCTTTAAAGAAGGTGATCTTTATTATCAATTGAAAAGCTGTATCAATATGGAGGAAGAGGTTTACCTACACGCAGACGTGAGTATATCTTAAGGGTATAGCCGAGCGCTCCTGTTGCTTCCACAGCTTCCTGGAAATCCTTTTAAAGAAGCACACAATTTTACTACTGTGTAATGTGTGAAACAGCCTGAGAGAAAAAGACCTTTTCCTCTCAGGCTGTTTTACACATTACACAGTAGCAAACCTGGGTTTGCCACTGAGCGGGGAAGCTATGGCCAATCCTGTTTCTCTGATAAAGGTATCTGTACTCCGTACATGTTTTCAAAACACCTGTTTATTGCATTCACACTGAAAATGTAAAGTGAATGTAAAGTTTGGGTTCTCTAACTCACTGTTAACTAATTTTGTTTTATTATTTTATTATTTGTGAGCTACCTTGGGTCCCACACTGGGAGAAAAGCGACAAATGAATGAATGAGTGAATGACTAAATAATTAAATAAATGTTTCCCCTTGCAAATATAAGAAGAGGGCTTCAGGAGTAGAGGAATGCACAAATGTGAGCAGTTTTACAGGAAAAAGTGGCAGCACCTTTAAGACTAACATGTTTATTTTAGCATAGATGTTTGGGGAAATAAACCCAGCTCTTCAGATGCAGTACAAGGTTTGTTTTACAGTTTAACTTGGTCAGATCTATAAATAATCATTTCACCAATCACCTCCTCAGCAGTGTCTATATAGGCTGGACCCAAGGCTTCAACAGATGATTTTGCCTGTCAGCCCCTATGCCCACTTCAGTGGAGGAGATATCAGTGAGTGCATGTTCTTCGCTATTCTCTGTGTACAGGAACATGGTATCAGGTAGACTAATGTACACATAAATCTCCCATTTGTGGTGCTGAAATCGGGGGGCTATAAAATGGGCCATAGCCTTTCTTCCCCATCAGTCCTGCCAGTTGCCCTGAGCTCTTATGAGGAAGTGGGGCGTATAAATCAAATAAATCAAATAAATGCCCCCATCAAACCCACATTAACATGAAGAACCCTTAGGAAGTGTATCTGTGGTGGCAGCAGTGGAGAGAAGATGAGCAACAACTCTCGCTGACTCTTTTCCAAGCTTTTGTAAGGCTTTGATTTAGTGCTTTTTCTCAGTTCTCTCTCTCCTTCTTGTGTTTTTCTTTTGTGCGCTTGTGACCGATGTGGAGAAGCCATCTGGTAGCGTTAGGAGGTAGCACTGTTAGCCTCCTCTGTTGAATCTGCTCTTAGCAAATTCGTTGACACAACACTGTTTCTTCCCTGTTCAGCAGAGCTCCAGCAGCGATGCCCTTGGCAACCAATCTCTGCAGAGGAGCCGAGAGCCCCCTCCTGCTCCTTCAGTTGTCTGCCTTGCTGTCCTTACATTCTGCCAGCTGAGCAAAGAGTTCTGTGGATCACCCCAGTGGTCATATTTCTCGATTTCACACTGTGCAAATTACCCTAAGGAGACACAATCATTATGCATAGTATACAGTAGAGCCTTTGTATCCACTGGGGTTTGGTTCCAGGGACCCAGTGGATACCAAAATCCATGGATGCTCAGGTCCCATTAAATGCAATGACATAGTAAAAGGATGTTCCTTATGTAAAGTAGCAAAATTACGGTTTGCTTTTTGGAAATTATATATATATTTGGAATATTTTCAAGCTACGGATGCTTGAATCTGTGGGTAAACAGTCTGTGGACATGGAGGGTCGACTGGATTGAGGGAGCTGAACATCTCAGGGACTCTGAATGCTAGGGTGAAGGCCCTCCCTTCTCTTTCTCCCTCCCTGCCCCAGAGGAAAAGATTGAAAATGCCAGTAATGGCAAAATGTTCCATTTGTGGGAACCTTTTACATCTTATCTTAAATAAAAGACAGGTCTCCCTACTTGGCAGACATTGCACTCTAAATTTCAGTAATAAGACTGATTCCACCAAGGGTGAAGCATTATTTATTTATCCCATTTGTATTCCATTATCCCAGCTTGACCATGGAAACCCACTGGGTGACCTTGGGCAAGTCACACTTTCTCAGCCTCAGAGGAATGGCAAAGGCAACCCCCCTTTAAAAAAGCTTGTCAAGAAAACCATATGATCTGTTTGCCTTAGGGTTGCCGTAAGTCAGAAACCGTTTGAAGGCATGCAACAGCAGCAACGGTAAGCTCAAGGGGGATTGTATGCCTTTGCTTCTTCCTAGCTAGGTGAGGCTGAGAAAGACCGACACTGGCTCACCCAGTGTGTTTCATGGCTCAGTGGTGTCTTGAACCTGTGTCTTCCAAGTACATACTTGACCAAGAAGCTATGTGACCACACATGAGTGAAAATTTGTATTTGCTGTCACTCTTCATGTTCGATGGACTAACGGTGTGACCCAGGACAAGGCGGCCTAAGATGCTTTTCAGATCTCTTACTGTAGGCCTTTCCCTCTATCCCACCTTCCTTTTTACCTTTGCAAAGAGGAAGTTGTGAGACCGAGCTTGTTGAATCCATGTCTGTTTCCTAACCTTTCTAGTATTCATCACAGTGGAAGCAGAAGAAGAGAGAAAAAGATATGGGAACGCAGCTGGGTTGCCCTCCAGAGTAACCCACCGTCTCCCTGCCCACCTTCCATCTATAGCAGGAAGACCAATAAGACTTGGCAACTGAAGCCACAGTTGTGATGTTTTGAATTCCGACTGACTGGCTTCCTATTTCTTCTGCCTTATTTTCCATTGTCAGCACTGGCAGCCTTCCAGTTTGACTTTTTTTTTTCCTAATCACTAATTGCCTTCCATGTTGCCTTACCCGAAATGAATCAAATCAAAATGCTTTTCCTGGAGCATTAGATAAAGCAGGGGAAAAGATTTCTAGGTAATGAGCAGATGCTGCTAATGCAGGGCTGTAGGGGCCTTGCCAGGGCTCCATCTGCTCCATGCTTGCCTGGCTCTGGCACGAAGCCATTGCCTTGTGGAGGGGGCAGGCGCATAGTTGGCTTTAACCCATTGCCCCCTCCCATTCTGTTTTACCCCATAGAAAATGTTCATATGGCAGCAGGGAAGGGGAAAGGAAGTGCCACCTTCTTCATGGCTGCGTTCGTTCGGATGAAGACGGAGCTTTTCACATCCTCTTGGAAATGGGGTTAAGGTGGAAGCAATAGCCAGTGACTAAACAAGTAATTTTTTTTTGGACTACAATTCCCAAAATCCTGAGCCAAGATGGCTGTTGTCCACGTTAACTGTGGAGTTCTGGGACTTGTAATAGAAAGGGATCCTATGCAAACTCTAGCAGTAGTTTGCTTACGTCTCATCCACACATCCATAAATGTACAAAGGCTTGTGTAGGCTCCAAGAGGGTTTGTTTAAATTAGAGGCTTTACGAACGCGCCTCCCCCCCCCAGAATGTTCTTGGAAGTAATCATGATCATCGCCCATCCATCTTTTTATTTGTATCCCAATGGCAACCTCCCTCTGAAGGAACTTGCCAAGATAACCCTGTCATAGGCCTTAGGGGCACCATAGGTCAGAAACGACTCGAAGGCACACAACACACACAAAGAAGAAAGGGATTGGAGGGGGAGAAGAGAAGAAATCTAGAAGCACCGTTAAGACTGGCTTATTTTAACATGAGCTTGCATGGATTTCAATCCACTTCTTCAGATGCACTGATGGATCAGATCTTAGAGTAGTAAGATAAAGAACGATACAAATAAACCCTCCAAAAGTTGTGTGAGATGATACAGATCAGTCAAGTAGCTGGCCTCTGATATTGTGAGTGACATTATTAGGACCCATAAATGTTGCTGCCATGGTAACTGTGGGAAATGGAGTTGGCATCTAGGCTTGTAATAGCGTCCCTGTATTTCCATCCATGTAATGTGTGCTATTAGAGTTGGGTAGGTAAGGATGGGAAGCCATCCGTAAGTGTATAAAAGCGTGTTACTCAGAGATTGTAAGAGAACAGTAGTATTCTCCAGAACAGCTTGTAATTTGTTGATAATGCATCTGAGTAGATGCTGTTGTGCCAGAGGACTTGACTGTAATCAGTAGATTTGGTAAAGTACCGTAACACCCTGAATCCACAAAACAGTAATACCTTTAATCAGCCAACCAAAATGCACAAAATATATAATGCAGGCTTTCAAAGCATGTATTTTGTGCTTTTTCGTTGGCCCAATAAAGGTATTGGGTTTTTGTGGGTTTTGGATGGTGGTGGTGATGATGATTTATAATGCCCACCACAATATAAAATACTAAAATAATATACTAATATGCTAAAAAGAATATACTATATAATATACTACTATGCAGTTTTCAATATGCTTAGATGTCCATGGTGTATGGTGGTGTCAAGAAACTGAATTTATATGGATTGGTTCCAGGCTCAGGTTGGTGGGAGCTGTTGAAATTGTAGTAAAACTTCTAAAGCGATTTATTTCCATAAGTCCCAATGATACAGATGTACCTCAGTACAGACGTACATGTTTTGGGATGCATGAGCTGTCGTTCCTGGTCGCAGGTAATAGGAGATTTGGTCCAACATATCGATGGATTTACCTTGTCACTGAATAGGGCTTTCTTTACAACTGATTCTCAGGGGTCAGGTACTAGTGGTGGGAAAGATTTGTGTCTGAGACCCTTGACAACCACTCTGAATCAGGGTTAGTAGGCTGAGATAAATAGTTTGACTTAATTATAATTATAAGGAGGCTTGCTGTATTACACATACACATAGATCTACACGTACATGACAACAATTTTTAAGTCTGTAGCTAGCAGCCAGAGCATTGGAAGATAGGGAGTCTTGGAGTTGTCTCATCCACAGAGTCTCCAAGAGTCGAGATCGACTCGAAGGTGGTTAACAATGACAACCAAACCTCGAAGTGTAAAAATGTGAGTGAGGCAAACCCATATATTGTAGAGGTACGCTTGTCAGACTTCTCCACCAAGCATACCCCTGGTTATTTTACGCATTCCCACTTCTTCAGGTGTACACCTTGTACTGCCACACAATGGTTCTGCTGGTCAACTTTTCATGATCCAAGTTGAGACGGAGGTAATTTAGGTTGTAATCGTATACCTCATTTTCTCAGAGCAAGGTTTGTTGAGCTCAGTTTTGTGCGTACATGTGTTTTGAGTGCAAATAACAGTTGTATTGTCTGGGATGATTTCAAATTTAAAAAAAGGCCTATTTTTGGATTTTTGTTTCCTGTTGTCAGGAGCTTTGAGATCTGAAATGATTATTGTTTTATACTGGATTTTTACCCTACATGTCTCCCTCACCAATTCAGTTTTCACAAGTGCCTTGCGTGGTCGGTGGAACAGAGAAAGGGAAACACTCAGGATTGCTCAATGGATTTTAAAGGCTAAATGAGAATTTGAGCAAATTTTAGAACGGCCAAAAATGTAAGAAACAATGCTAAAGCATTTGCCGTGGCATAAAAGAAACCCTTTGCTGTTCTCGACCGAAGTAATTGGCTTCCTGCACAGTTTTAGCCCGGTATCTGATACTCTTGTCGGTCTTTTGAAAGGTATTAACTCACTTTATAATGCCTGGGTGGGCAGCTGCTGTTTTGTGTGTTTTGTTTTAGGTTTTTTTCCTTCCGAAACCAGTGTAGCCATTATTTACCTTTCAAACAATCAACGTAATTACCGTTATGTCTCAAAGTAAATTTGGTAAAATCCTTCTCCAAGAGCCTTATGACTCCACTGGGACAGTTTCTAGTTGGGACTTTTACACTTTAATGGCGGCCTAATTGCAGATTTGGCTCTGTGCGCACAAAACAAAGTGGTTAATTGTTTAGGCAAACAGATTAATTTAAATATGCATCTATAATTTGTTGTTTTAAAAAGTGCAGCAACCCCAAAATGGCTTATGGATGCTTTTCACTCCCCTGATGAGGAACATAAATATTCAGAAGGAATGCTATTAGTAGATCGCTCCCGAAATGTGTGGTGTGGGAGTACTTCCCAGGCCCCAGAATATCTTTACAGAAGTGTACATGAATACCCATTTAAATTTGTTTGGATGCTGTTTCATTGCCGTGCTCGTGCTTTGTGTCCTTTAGCGTGTGGAAGAAACCTTTTTAACCCAGCATAGGTGCCCATCCACCGCAACATAAGGGAACATTCTTACACATTTCTGTTTGTTAGTTCAGGTGGGGAAAGGATGTTTTCGCTTCCAGTCTTTCACAAACATCTGACTGGAGCATGGCTCATTGAGCTAAGCATTAGAAGATCAGGACCATAGAGAGCTCCCTGTGTGGAAGATTTCAGAACTCGGGTGGCTAGCCTGGGCCTGAAATAAGTTCTATTGTGTGTCCTCCTTCCTAAATACTGTATACATATCATGTATAAGTCTAGGATTCAAAGATTCTACAGACTAATCAGTATGTAGAGACATCTTGTAGTACATTTGAGACTACCTGAAATAAAGAAGCTGGCAGCGTGAGCTTTACAATAATGCATCTGAGGACGTAGACTGATGTCTGCGAAAGTTCATGCTGCCAACTTCTTTGTTTCAGTTAGTCTCAGAGGTGCTACAAGATCTCTCTATGCCATGTATAAGTTTAGACATTTTAGTCAGACAATTTATATAAGGGACACCATTTCGCTGTGCCATTTCGGTATCCACAAAGGGTCCTGGAACCAATTCCCAGTGGATTGAAGCACTGACCCCCCCTCTACTCTCTCATCCAACCAGTTTTTAGTGTGCGCACAAACTGTTAAGCGTGCTGGAATTTTTAAAGTTCTTTGCATAAGTTCTTTGCTTCATTCTTTAGATCCTTTGTTACATGCCCTTAGGTTTTGCCCTCGATTTTTCCATGGGCCACATCAAATTCCATAGTTCTGGCCCCAAAACCTGCCCTCAAATTATACATGAGGTCAATTTATAGTTAAGTATATACTACTGCTCAGGTCCTACATAGCCTTTCTGAAAGGAGACTAAGACTGCTGCCACACTGCAGTATTAATGCAGTTTGATACCACTTTATCTGTCATGGCTCTGTTCTATGGAACCCTGGGATTTGTAGTTTGTTGTGGCACCAGGGCTCTCTGACAGAAGGCTCAATATCACACAAAGCTACAAATCGCAGAATTCCATGGCATTGAGCCATGGTGGTAAAAGTGGTGTCAAACTGCATTAATTCAGCAGTGCAGATACAGCCTATGCCATTCCTCCACCCCACTCTGCTGTGGGTTTCCATTTTGCTTTTGCAATGGAAACTCAGTATTTAGTGAATGCTGAGTATGTTCAGTCCTCATGCAGATATGTTTTAGAGAAGGTAAAGGGCTTGCCCCTCCGATTGATGGGTTGGTTGTTTTTAATAAACTTCTTGTATTTTTCTCTTGTTTCTCAGTGGCCTGGTTGTTACTCCAGCCTTGTTGATGCTCACTCCCTGTGTTTGATATTCTCAGGCTAGAAAAGGTAGCGAACTTAGTCCTGACTACATGATTTTTTTCCCCTGCCATCATGTATCTTGAGTTTGCTTTATTTTAGAAATAGCAGTTATTAGGGGAAGACTATGTTCTAGATTAAGACACACAAACACACTGTTGGCCTACTGACCACCTCCAGGCTGCTGTTGCTCTCAGGAGAACTGTTTGTACTACCTTTGGCTTTGTTTGGTAACTCAGATCCTATTGGAAGTGCTAAGATACAGGTGTCCCTGTGAGAGTCAAAAGTTAACTATTGATTTGTGAAAGGCACCTTGAATGAAGATGAAAATAAAAATAATGTTGTGGTCATCAGCATTACAACTACATTATGGCTTTCCTTGTTGCTGTTTTTTTTTTGTCTTACAGGGTCAGTTAAAGTGTGGAGTCTGATGTTGGGTTCTGAGCCAATCCATCACTTCCAGCACAACCAGAAGATACAAGCTCTGGCTCTCTTATCTGAAGGGGCAGCTGTTGCAACTGCATCAGCCTTCCAAGTCAGAGTGGAAGGTGCTAGTGACAGGGGATACTGGGAGACCATCGCAGAATTTGAAATCCAGAAACTGGTGAGAACACACAGTTTACCATACTGGTCGGCAACAGGGTGCCCTCCAGATGTTTTGACCTACAACTCCCATAACCATGAGGCAGGACTACCATGGTCAGGTGTGATGGGATTTGTGGTCAAAACCCAGGAGGATGCTAGCTTGCCTACCCTATTTGAGAATGCCAATGTATTTTGAGGGAGTAAAAATGCTCCATGATGACAGAAGTCTTTTGAGTGCAGAATGAAGGGTATTCCGTAACACCTAGAAAACACATGTTCGCATGAAGCAGAAGCTGTGTCAAACCTCCTTTTATTTTATTTTTTTAAAAGGTAACTGGCATAATTTTCTGTGTCTGAAAAATATTACCACTATCATTTCTAAGTGAGAAAAAAACCTTGTTGTGACCCACCTAAAATTAGGAAGCATTCATAAACCACCTGAAGGAAAAAAGTACTTATTTATTTTTACAAAGACCTAGCGTTTAAGTATACTGGGGTGTAATTTTCTCAGTGGATGTTATAGGTCAGTTTTTGTTCTAATACATTATGTTGTGTTTAAAAAGCTCTCTGGCAAAATGCAGTAGTTTTGTTTGGATAAATTTTGTCCCAGCGTTTATCCTTAAAAAACCCTAAAGAAAGCTGCCTGTGATATGTAGCTGAAATGTAACCACATTGTTCAAAACTCTTCAGGTGATATTGTCATAAAATGACCTACCTTGTAGATCTAGTTACAATTAACTCACAATAAAAAGGTGTAGAGCCAAAAAAAGTGCCTTATAACCTGATCACATTATTCCTCTGACCAGTCCAAGGGTCAGAATCATGCAACCCTCTAGACGTTGTTTGTCTGCAGGTCCCGTCAGCATAGTCAGTGATAAGCAATATTTAAAGTTATGGGACAGCATCTTCTGGAGGGCCACATATGGTCCGTCTCTGATTTAGCTCAAGGAACGTGACAAAATCTTCATCAGAAATGGGTGTATGTGTATGGAAAGAGAAAGAAAACAGAGGAGAGAAGGTCAGACTGAAAGATGGTATTTTGGTCAACTCTGAACTCATCTGAATTCTTGCAGGTCAAGTCACTCAGCCTGGTGCCCTGTGTCGTGGATCATCCTGTGGTGATAGCAACTGCAGAAGAAGTCGTCTACCTTCTGAAGGCAGGAGACCCAGCAAAAGTTTTGCATTCTGTCTATGGCCAGCCCGTCACATGCCTTGATGTCTCAGCCAGTGAAGTGGCATTTGGAGTAAAAGGTTTTGGCTGGTTGCTCAATGAAACCAACAAGGTGCGTAAGCATTTTGGTTTGTTGTTAACTGCCCTCAAGGTTCCCCATGACATTCTAGCAAATTTGAAAATTTGTGGGCTAGACAAGGTAACCATTACATGGATTTGTAATTGGTTGACCGGCCGAACCCAATGGCTCCTTTTCAACCTGGAAAGAAGTGACGAGTGGGGTCCCACAGGGCTCTGTCCTGGGCCCAGTGCTATTCAACATCTTTATTAATGACTTGGATGCCAGAATTGGGGGCATACTTATCAAATTTTCAGATGACACCAAATTAGGAGGAGTAGCTAATACTCCAGAAGACAGAATCAAAATTCAAAATGACCTGAATAGATTAGAAAGCTGGGCCGACGCTAACAAAATGAAATCCCACGCAGAAAAATGTAAGGTACTGCACTTAGGGCGGAAAAATGAAATGCACAGATATAGGATCGGGGACATCTGGCTGAATGAAAGTACATGTGAAAGAGATCTAGGAGTTCAAGTAGACCATAAGTTGAACATGAGTCAACAGTGCGATGCGGCAGCTAAAAAGACCAATGCTATTTTAGGCTGCATCAGTAGAAGTGTAGCGTCTAGATCAAGGGAAGTAATAGTGCCACTCTATTCTACTTTGGTCTGGCCCCACCTGGAATACTGTGTCCAGTTCTGAGCACCACAATTCAAAAAGGATGTGGAGAAACAGGAGTGTGTCCAAAGGAGGGCAACTAAGATGATGAAGGGTCTGGAAACTGTGCCTTATGAGGAGCGACTTAGGGAGCTGGGGATGTTTAGCCTGGAGAAGAGAAGGTTAAGAGGTGATATGATAGCCCTGTTCAAATATTTGAAGGGATGTCATATTGAGGAGGGAGCAAGCTTGTTTTCTGCTGCTCCAGAGACTAGAACACGGAACAATGGATGCAAACTGCAGGAAAAGAGATTCCACCTCAACATTAGGAAGAACTTCCTGACAGTAAGGGCTGTTCGACAGTGGAACACACTCCCTTGGAGTGTAGTAAAGTCTCCTTCTTTGGAGGTCTTTAAGCAGAGGCTTGGATGGCCATCTGTCGGGGATGCTTTGGTTGGGAGTTCCTGCATGGCAGGGGGTTGGACTGGATGGCCCTTGTGGTTTCTTCCAACTCTATGATTCTATGATTCTATGAGTCGATCTTGATTCATGATGGGCCGATGGATGAGACATCTCCCAGACCCTCTGTCCTCTACTGCTCTGCTATTTCCTGCAACCCCTTAATACCTGTGACCTCCTTAATAGAGTCCATCCATCTAGCATGTGGCCTTCCTCTCTTCCTACTTCCTTCCACCTTCCCCAGCATTATTGTCTTTTCCAATGAGTCCTTCCTTCTCATGATGTGTCTGAAGTACTCGGTTTGGTCATCTTGGCTTCCAGGAGGTTTCTGGTTTGATCTGCTCTAGGGCCCATTTGTTTGTCCTTTTGGATGTCCATGGGATCCTCAGCACTCTTCTCCAGCCCCACCTCTCCAATGAATGGATTTTCTCCCTATCTTCTTTCTTAACTGTCCAGCTCTTACATCCATATGCACTAGAAGAAAATTCAACTGGAACAACTCTTGTCTCTTAAGACATTTTTATGGCCATCAGGGCACATTTGGCCCTCCTCCTTGTCTGGAATTCTTGTTTTATTGATTCTGTGTTACTTCTAGCAATGTCAACAATGCTGTCATTTTAGCCTCCATAATTCTAATAATCCTGTAAGGCTCGGGATGGGGAAGGTGTTGGTCATAGGCTGCACACAACTGATCAGGCCTGCTGTTTTGTTTTCTTTGCAAAAGGAAATGAAATCTCTGCTAAAAATGCCCAAATTACTTACTGCCTGGAGCACTGTTATTTCTTTTAAATACCCTCCAAATGTTCTTTTTAAACATTTAAACCAGCTGAAAACTTAGGAAGGGAAAGCAGGAAGTGACTTTGTACCTTCCGGTCTCACTTCTTAGCATAGTTGGGACAATCTTGCCATATCCTCTAGGGCTCTGTGTTCAGTGACCATATTGCCCTGGAGCACTTGACAAAATTGTTCAACTATTCAGTTGCTGCTGCGTAAAGAGGAAATCAGACAGTTCTGATAATTTACATAGGATTCCCCAGAGAGAGGAGTGAAGGGCGGGTGGGGAAGAACACTTTGCTCTCTGATAAAAAGTAGCAGATTTTTAAAAAGTGGCATCCTAATTGGCAGGAGTGGAGAGAATGCAGAGGCCAGATAATTTTACCGCTGCATTTATTATCATTAATATCAACATCGAAGGGCCAAAATGTGCACTTCTGATTAAAATTGATTGCATTTGTTTCCTATTAAAGTTTGAATAATAATAAGAACAACAACAATAAACAATAGGTAAATAGATGGGCAGAGTGAGCACTTGAGCAACTTGGAAAGTGGCCCCTGAGTTCAGTGCAGTTGTCCACCCCTGTATTAGGGTGGATTGCACATTGCTCATGCATGTTGTGCAGATGATGTCTGTTTTCTTAATCTCAAAAGCTTGCAAACAATTTGCTTGATAGGGACCCACAACGTGCTCTTTGATAGCTTGGGCCTGGCAAGCAATGCCTGCATGGTTGGATTTACTAAAAGGCCCCTGTGCACTTTGGCCAGTGAAGTCTTGGGATAATTCCCCCTTAATATAGCTTGCAGATTCGGATGCCGAGGCGCCTCAGAGGGAACCAGACCTTTCTGTGCAACTGAAGGCCTCTAGAGGGAACTATTTTCCTTCATTCAGCAAACTTGCATACTTTCCCTTTGAAAGTGCACAAAGAAGAAGAATTTCTTGGAAGTGTTTGAATATCAGTTACAGATCATACAACTTTGTTCAAAGCTTCTTGGCAACTAAGAGTCCAGAAGCTTGTGATAAAAAAAGGATGAAATACACATTGACCTTTTTTGGAGCTGACGGATCCATAGGTGGCTTTCACCTGCAAGTTGAATACATTTTACAGCTGGCAAATGTGTGTTTTTCAAAGTTTTCCACAGGACATTTATTCACCACCTCTCTGGATTGTTTCGGATATCAGTATGTGCTAAAGCAGGTGTGCTCCCTCCAGGTTGCTTCTGTAGCCCTCAACCCCTCACTGGATTTCCTCTTTGCTGGCAAAAACATATTGCCTCATCTGGAAGCCCCCAGGAATGGCAATTCACCTTTTAAATACAGATATACCTCAGTAAACAAAGCCTCTGACAAACGATGCATCTGCCCTGTAGAAATAATGCAGTTTTATAACACTTTGACTGCCACAGTTCAGTGCTGTGGAGTTCTGGGATTTGTAGTTTGTTGTGGCAGCAGAGCTCTCTGACAGAGAAGGCTAAATATCACACAAAACTACAAATCCTAGAATTCCATAGCATTGTACTATGTCAATTAAAGTGGTGTCAAACTGCTTTATTTCTGCAGTGCAGATGCAGCCAAAGAAACTTTTTTTTATAAAGACTTTTTATGGGATCCTAGCCCAGCACCCCTTTTCTTGTCTTCTGTCGAGCTGGAAGGTTTTTGATTTTTGCAGGATTAGCATTGGGAGGATGGTGAAGGACGGCCAGAGAAAGGCAGACTTTCAGTGTTGGATTGCAGCAATGACTCTACAGTAAGCGATAGAATAAGGCTTGATGGGTTAAAGAAACATGAGAAATGATGTGCGAAGTGCGTCGAACGTCAGATGAATATGTGGAATAACATCTAAGCTTCGTGGCTGTAGATCACATTCCCTTCTTGGCTGGTCTGAGAACTTTTCAGCACCTCCTTTTTTATCACTGAATACTAAAGTTAGGATTGTCCATGCCGTCGTATTTCCCATCACTGTGTGTGGTTATGAGAGCTGGACAGGGAAGAAAGCTGACAGGCAGAAAACTCATTTGTGATGTGGTGCTGTAGAAGAACTCTGCAGATACTAGAAGCCAAATAACTATTTTGAAGCTGTTATACTTTGGCCATTTAATGAGAAGGCATAACTTGCTAGAAAAGGCAGTAATGCTTGGTAAGGCAGACGGCAGTAGAGAAAGAGGAAGACCACATTCCAGATGGGTAGAGTCAAACAAGGAACGTGTGGCCCTGAGTTTGCAAGACCTGAGCAGAGCTATTGAGGATAGATGGGTGTCCTGGGGATGTCCCATTCATAGGGTTGCCATAAGGGTGACTTGAGGGCAGTTAGCACACAGTGTATAAAAACTTCTAATCAATCTATGTTAATAAAATTAAGTTTTTATTTGTTTGTTACTACATCACATGAAAGTGGCTGGATTAATTTTCACCAAATTTGGACAGGATGTTTGAGAAGGATTGATTTAAATAAAGGCTGCGTGGTGCAACAAATGAATTGCAGGCTCTGGGGGGCACACCCCAGTTGTTTTTTCAGCATACAAAAGTGCTGTGTTTGACAGCCAACAAGGAGAGGCCTGCTCTCTCATGTGCAAATGAGGCTGTTAAGTGTCCTAAGAGATAGTGTCCTCCAGAGCACTTGAAACTGAATGAACACTGATGATGAGTATAAATGTGTAGATTCTGCTAGCACTACAGCGCGTAAATGAATACATTTGTTGTTACTACTTGAATACTCAGTCCATCTGAGCGAGTCTGCATTGCCCCCTTTAGCTACTATTTTCAGAAGTGGGGAATGGTTTGATGCTGTTGTGACTCGCTGATACGATTGGGGCTCCCTGCCTTTTCTGTTACAATACCGTATATACTTGACTATAAGTTGACCTCATATATAAGTCGAGGGCTGGTTTTGAGGCCAAAATTATGGATTTTAATATGACCCGTGGATAGGTCAAGGGTAAAACTTAGGGGCATGTAACAAAGGATCTAAAGAATGAAGCAAAGGAAAATGATGCCAAAGAATTTACAAAATCCCGGCAGACATTACTGTTTGTGATCACACTAAAACGTGGATGAGAGTAGAGGGGTCGGGGGTTAGTGCTTCCAGGACAAATTACACTTGTCCCGCCACATTCGCTGGGGTTAGGGGCACAGGACTCCCCATGAATGTGGAAAAACCACAAATAGCAAAAACACTATGTTTTTACTAAGAGAACACCTCTCTAGGAATCTCTAGGTCCTCCAGTGCAACATCTGCCAGACCTTGACCATAGATTTGCGCTGGAGGAGCTACAAATGCCTAATGGAGTGTCCATCAGTGCGACTTTTGGTTAAAGTTGACTATAGAGTTGCTCTGGAGGACCAGATATTCCTAGAGATCACATATTAATAAAATCCATGAATAATCAAAGTCAAAGCTGCAAATGTGGAGGGACGAGTGTACATTCTTGCCTTTCACCTTTTTTAAAAAATGGTTCCCTTAAAAAAAATAAGTTGGTTCCTTTTAAAAAAAATAAAAGTAAAGCACTTACATTGACCCATGGATAAGCTGATTAAGGTTTTTTGGGTCAATTTTTTTACTAACATTTTTAGACTTATGCATGAGTATACAGTCGCCCCTCCAAGTCCGTGGACTTGAAATGTGTGGACTTTGAAATCCAGGGGGGTGGGTGCGCGACCGCTATTATTCTTAATGGGGCGCGCGCCCCTTCAAGCCTATGGGCTTGAATATGCGTGAGATTTCGAACTCGCGGGGGGAGGTCTATTAATTTGAGCAGTGTCATGGTGTTCAGGAGGTTCTCCCGTGAGACATCACTCTGAATCTGGCTCGCCCATCCATCTACTGTTTTGTTCTTGATGCTGATAGGCGGATCAAAGTTTTTAGTTTAAAAAAAGTAATAAACCCCTCCGCTTCCGTTGCCCACCTCTGCCTTAGAAGACCAAAGTGTTTGTGCCCCCAATCAACCTGGAACAAAGAGATCTGCTGGAGGCTTCCCAAACTCTCTTCAGTGTGTTTGGAGTGGTTTCCTAATTTAGGTCTGAAGTCTATTGGTGTGTGTTGGCAGATGGTTTGTGAGCAGTGTATCAGTGTGTATTCTAATCAGGGAGATGGGGCTGAAGGAGCCCAGACGGCTGGGATGTGTTTGACAAGGACGCTAGCTTGCTTGGCGTTGCTGCGCCGGCTGACATCACGCCGGAAACTAATTACTAATGTCTACTATGATAATTATTCCCTAGACGTGAAGGGACTTTGCATTGGTTGATTACTCTGGTCAGAAGTCGATGATCTATCTCTAGATTGCTGCTGAAGATGTATTGGTGCATTTTGGCCCCGTTTCAGAGGGATGGGACCCCGCATCCGTTCAGCAGTCATGTTTCATTTGACGTTTTCTGGGCCAAGATTCTGTACAGTGTTGGCAAGAAAGTACTGGATGAGTTGAACACATTTATCTAGACTGGTAGGTGTTTTTGGTTCTTCCGTGCGATTTAGATTGTACAGCCCTCTTGCGTTGTTTCATAACTGATCAAAGAATTTTTAGTTGACTAATCTGCCTTTGAACCAATGGCCAATTTTAATTATGCATTAAATGCATTAGCATAGTATCAAAGCATAGCTAAATGCTGTTTTTCAGAACTTCAAAAGGTACTATTCCTAATTATTTAAATATTTTATTCCCAGTAATAGTAGCATATCAACCCTCCAAAAACTAAGTATGCCTCATAATGTTCACCCTGTTGGTTAATAATAAAGGGTTGCTGTAAATTAAAGGGACATAACAACCTGTTAAAACTTTTACTTTCAGCCCTTCAGATTTCCCTTGCCTTTTGAAAGTGAAGTTTAAATTCTTGGGATTCTGCTGAACCTATATAGTTGCAGTCCTTTGGCCCTTCTTTGTGCACTTGTTCCTCCACTTTTGCGGCTTTGACTTTTGTGGATTTGTTTGAGAATTTTATTAATATGTTCTCTCTAGGAATATCTAGGTCCCCCATCACAACTCTATGGTCAAATTTAACCAAAAGTCACACTGAAGGACCTAAAGATTCCTAGAGAGCACTCCAGTAGGCATTTGTAGCTCCTCCAGTGTAATTCTGTGGTCAATGTCTGGCAGATGTTGACCGCTGAGTTGCACTGGAGGACCTAGTGATTCCGAGTCCTTTTGTTATTTGCAGTTTTCCCACATTCATGGGGGTCCTGTGCCCCTAACCCCAGCAAATGTGAAGGGACGAGTGTATTCTCTTTCTTGTGTTGATATTCATGGAACGAATCTGTCTGAAATACAGTACTTAATATCAGCATCTCAGTGTGACAATTGGATATACTCTCCATCATGGCTAGACATTTTTCTGGGGTATACGTTGTATATCATGTTGCACTGGTCTTGCATCAGTTTCCCTGGCTTAGTTTCTGGGCACAGTTCAAGGTGCTGTTGTTGACCTTCCAATTGCTAAACAGTTTGGTGAACGGATAACTAAATCTCTACTTTCTTCCCATTGAACCTATCCTTAATTTCTGCTATCATTGGAGGCCATCTATATGCACCGTAGCTGAAAGAGGCTAGAATGGTGGGACTTCTGACAGGGCCTTTTTTCTTTGTTCTTTTTGAATCAAACCAATTTTATCAACTATTCCTGGTTTCTTAAATATTTTTATTGTCTTTTTATACACGACAGGGCCTTTTGGGTAGCAATACTCAGTTTATGGCGCCGCCTCCCTAGGGAGGTGACATTATTTTGCCTTATTCTGCTTCAAAATGGCAGTAAAGACTGTTGTGCTTCGTTTAACGCTTTTTCTCCCATTTAAAATTTCAGTGCCATGTGTTTTTGGCTTTGGTAGTTCTTGATTTTATGAGAAGTTCTAGTCATTTTATTCTGCGTTGCTCCAGAAGAATGGGGATGCTACAATAAATAAAGTCAAAACATCAGTAAATAAATGAATTCACCAAAGCAAGGCACACTGCTTTGTTTCTTGCTTACTTACCTTTCCCCATATTATCCTAGTGAGAGAGCAACTGCCATGTTTGGTGGCTGGGCAAAGACTCCCTTTCCTATTTTTCTTTGTCTACAGGTTAAATGATTTTGGTGACCTCCATTCTGCCTCCAGCAGACATCTGTCCACATCTCAACCTCATTGGGCTTGGCCATCCTCTCGACTTGGCAAGGCTGCCTGGAGGAAAGGTCCATGGGCAGAAACAGCCGGGGTTGCAGGTGCCTTGGCAGAGTTTGCCACTAATGCCTGGCCAGTGTCTGTCCATGCCATGTCTGGCTGTCCTTGGCGATGATGGCTTTGAGATGATCGCTTTAAATCTCTTCAAACACCAACTTGAAAGGAAACAAAAACCTTTTCTCTTGTTGTTTTGGTTTTGTTCAGATGCATCTCCAGTGATTAATATGGCAAGGCTTGATAGTTTGTGATTTATTTTATTTTATCATTATTTTTTTGCGCCGCAAGGCGTCCTGTTGGCTGTGAAGATGGAAAATGTGCTATTGCTTTAGTTGATTCCCAAGGTTGTTTCTTTGAGCATCGTACAAGTAGGATCAGCATACATACATACATACACACACACACACACATGTATGTGTGTGTGTGTGTGAGTAAAAAGTCACCTTAGGAATGGCATGAAAATCTATTTTCCCATGATTCTAGATGAGGTAGCATTCCCTGTGCTACAACACTGACTTCTCCCCTGGAAAGGGAGTCTGGCTGGCTGGCTGTCAAAAAATTACATCATATTGGAGTAAACTGCTTTTAAATCAAACATCCATTATTCATGCATATTAACGTCTTTACGTCTCCTCCACCTCTTTTTTCCACACACTCCTTCCCCACCCTAAATGCTACCTCCTCTGTGGAGGTATACACTTTTTTTCTCGGTCTCCCTCCCTGCCAATTCCCACTCTTCTTCTCGAGTAGATCTTCTAAATCTTAGCTCATCTGTAATTTGTTATCTAGCTAATGTGGGCATTTGTTAATAGCCTGGTTCCCAAGAGGAAAGGAACAAGCAGTTGTCATATTTAAAATAGCCAAATGGAACCATGCCTTCTAGTCAGCACCATCGCATGTACTCCTGTGATGTTATGAATTGAATATTTGAGAAGGAGCCGTGGCTGCTTCTAGTGTCGCATGAACACTGAGAACTTTGTGAACCAGTATGTTGGTACTTGGATCTCACCTTATCATGAGGCTTTCCAGTGAAGCTCTGCTCTGTGCCCCACTTTTCCTGGGTGAACTCACTTGCTATTACTTTTGTATCCCATTCTTGCTTTAAAACATTTGGGTTATCCACACTACCCTAAGAGGTATGCTCAGCTCCACTATATACATCTGAGGAAGTAGACTGAAGTCTACAAAAGCTCATGCTGCCAATTTCTTTACTTTAGTCTCAAAGGTGCTACATGATCTCTCTACATACAGATATGCTCAGCTGTAAGTGAAATTCCAACTTAGTGAGTACAGTCGTCCCCCGGGTTATGAAGATAATCCGTTTTGGATTACCTTTCATAACCCGGAAGCATTCGTTTCCCGGGGGACCGCTATTTGCAACGGACCACGCGGCCAATTTAAAGGGGCCGCACGTTTTTTTTGTTTGTATCCCGGGGGATCTTTCGGATCCCGGGGGATATTGTAGCGGTCCCGCCGGTTTCATACCCTGGGGTTTTCGTACCCCGGGGGATTCGTAAACTGGGGGTCCACTGTATTTCGAAATGGCTCTTCTTGGTCCAAATCCATCAGTATCATCACTATATCTTATTGGCTTGGCATAGGAGGAACTTATAGGGTCTTGTAGATTTCCTTGCCAAGAGCCTGTTCCCAGTCCCTGCTTGAGACATGTGGAGAATTGTTCCTTTGCTGGTGTTCGTTAACTGTCTTGTTTCGCTTTTGTGGCTGTTGGTGGTTTTTAGCTGCTTAGAACAATTGGTTTTAGTTTGCTTGGGGATTTTAGTTTGCTTTTGCTTTTGGCTTTGTTATTCCTGGGTGTTTCTAAATGTTTTCATTGTATGTCACCTTGATCATTTCCACAAGTTGAAAAGATGAGCCAACAGTGTCTTAAATGATGGGTTGGCTTCATCAAGCTTAATACTTTCAAGGGCTTACTTTCTTGGTTCACAGTCCCATTTTCTCTCATTTTCATTACTTGATTTGTTCTGTGTCAGACATCAAATTGTGATTGCAGTCCCTTTCCCATTCTACTTTTGTACCTGTTTGTCTGCGTTTCGGTAAGAGCTTGCAGAGTTTCCACTTCCCACATTAATATTTGAACTACAACACTGTTATCCTTTTGTATTTGTACTGCTTAGAATTTTGTAATGCAGTTGTCTGAACAAAATAAAGAAGTGTTCTCTTTCTCCCTCCTGCCCTCAGGGAATATTAAACTACCCAAACTATATTAAACTACCCAAACTATTAAGGATAGGGCGCTTGCAGAAATTCCATGTTTTAGGCAAACTTGCACAGAAAAAAAGTAGTTATTAGGCAAAATATGTACAAAGTTGCCTAATCATTTTCATGTCAACAGCTTTAATGAAATGCTTTAAAACAGATGCAGAAATTGGATTGAACAAGCTTAAGGTGAGAGTAAATTATAAATGGGGAGAAAATGAAATTGACAGGTTTGTTTGTTCCTAGGCTAGAAGTGACCTATAAGGCACTGTCTGGGTTCATATGGAGGGGGGGAAATTACCAGCATTGCTTCATCTCATAAAGTATTTTGGACAAAAACTTTTGCTTTGGCTAGGATTCTGGATTTTGGTCCTAATCGCCCTAACCATTTTTCAGGTCTTGCATCCAGGTTAAAGAGTCTACAAAATGGTCATTGAAAGTATCCCTGTGCCCAGTTTGGATTACACCATGTAGACTAGTTTGTTGTTTTATCCCTTCAATTCAACCCATCCCTTCTTCTTTTTTGCCTTTCAAGCCCTACCATCTGCCAAAGGTTGCAGGGTACCCAACTTTCATTGTGAAGAGATAGCATTAGACTAATGTATTTCATGTAAAAAACAGAGTGGGGACATGAATAATTGATTTTGCTTTCTCGTAGCAACCAGAGAAAATGAAGTCCCATTTGCTCATCCTTATTAAAAGAGTGAATAAGGGGGTGAGATGGTAAAGGTCGTTATGGGACTTGTAACATGGAAAGAATTGCCTGTGAAATGGAGGCTGCATTCTGCCCCTCCTAATCTCTGAGGTCTTTAACTCAACATCACAGTGAAGGCCGTCTTAAGACATTTCAGGCATGTTGAATTATTCATTGTTCAGGGAGATCTCGCACAACTTAGGTCCAGTTAACTTTTGATTTCTGGAGGAGGAGAACTGTAAATTGGAAAACTTGGCTTTCTGTGGCATTTGTGTTTAGCAGAGGCTGCTGTTGGCAAGGTCCTTTGTTCTAGAACTGAAGATTCCCAGGTAACCTTTCTTTCTGAGTTGCTTGTGCTGCCACCTTTGAGTAACAGAGAAGTCCTTCTGGGCATACTGTACTTGAAAATAATTGGGTGATCATATAAGCTTCTGAGCTGCAATCTAGTGTACATCAAAAGGGCATTGTAGCCGTTCGGAGTTGGCACAAATCTGATTGAAAGAATTGTCTATTTGCTGTCCAACACTTGTGGTTCTTCCCAGATTAGTTAAGCTGCTCACACCTAACTAGTAAGCTTCATCACTTTATGGTAGATAGGGGAAACCTCTGGCCACTAACCAGATATGCCCTGAAGGATTCCCATTTGATCAGTTCATTGAAAATAACAGGGTATTTAAAAAGGAAAAAGGGAGGGGTTTGGTTCCATTTGATATCGAAATCTGTGGATGCTATGCAACAACAAAGTAAAATGGTGTCCTTTATAAAAAATGGCAAAATCAAGGTTTGCTATTTGGAATTTATGCTTTTTAAAAATGTGTTCAAGCCATGGACACTTGACTCCATGGATAAAGAATAGGTGGCTACAGAGGGCCAGCTGTAGCACCTTTAAGACTAATTGATTTATAATTTAGCATGAGCTTTTGTGGATATCAGTTCACTTTCTCAGATGCAAAGACAGTGTGATATTAACTTCTGATTATTAGGTATATTTCTATAGTTGTGGGAGTGGGATAGAATGTAATAGCATGACCTTTGCCTGTTCTGTTTCACTCCCACAACTGTATAACTTAGGGTTGAACATTAAGAAAACAAAAATAATGACCACAAAAGATCTACATAAATTCAATCTAGATGACAAAGAAACTGAAATAAAGATTTCCAATTCCTTGGATCAATCACTAGTCAGAATGGAGACTGCAGTCAAGAAATCAGAAGAAGACTAGAAACAGGAAAGGCAGCAATGAAGGAACTAGACAGATCCTAAAGTGTAAAGATACATCATTGAATACTAAAGTTAGTATTGTCCATGCCATTATATTCCCCATTTCTTTGTATGGTTGTGAAAGCTGGACAGTGAAGAGAGCTGATAGGAAGAAAATAAACTCATTTGAAATGTCATGCTGAGTTCTATGGATACCACGGACTATTAAAAAGATGAATAAATGGGTCCTTGAGCAAATCAAGCCTGAACTCTCCCTAGAAGCCAAGATGACTCCACTGAGACTGTCATACTTGGCCATGTCATGAGAAGAAAAGAGTCCCTAGAAAAAACAATAATGCTTGATGAGACAGAAGGCAGTAGGAAAATGATAGACTCAGTCAAGGAAGCCGTGACTGTCCTGTGTCTGCAAGACCTGAGTCTGTTGATGATAGGATGCCTTGGAGGTCTCTCATTCACAGGGTCACCATGAGTCAAAGTCAGCTCAAAGGCAGTTAACAACAACAAAATCTTTGAACAGCTCTGCAGAGAAATAAGCTGTATGCTTTGTGGGCAAACAGTTGCATGGGAATGAGTTGTGTTTTTGACAGATGGTGTGCTTTCTGTGCCTGGTGCAAAAATGTCCAGATCAGTAAAAACTACACCTGGTGACACTCGGCGTTGGAAAACAAGCCCTGAGACTTTTCCTGAATGGAAGTTTGTCCCCCAGGTCAAGAAAAGTTTTCCAACGTCTGTTTTCTAGGTATGCCTTGTGTTGGCGCCTTGCTTCTCGGCCTTCCTTGCCAGATGCAGGATTGCACACTTTGGTCCTCGTCTTGTCCTCTGTCAAGGGTTCCTACCTTTTTTGGTCTCTGTGCTACATAGTTCTGATTCTTGGATTTTGCTCTGTCCACTATTCTTGGCCAGGGTTGACACTACAAAAAAGGTGTTGGGTGGTGTTGAAGGAGCAGCAATAGCAGGCCCAGCTATTTCTATTTATTGGATGACAGAGCTCTGTCTTCCACCTGGCATGGCGTCTTCTGGTGAGGTGGAGAGTGTTGTCTCATCACCTGTACTGAAATAAAAAAACTATCTGCCAATCTGATTGGCTTCTGTAGTTGGAATGGCATAGAGGAGCACTATCTTGACCTTAGGGTAAAAAAACGGCTTTGTCTGTTTCTGCTCTTGGTTGATCATGTGCATTTTGGTGACATTTTTTCCAGATCCTTCTCTACAGCTTGGAGACCGGACAGTGTGTGACACAGCTAGGTAGCTCCTTGGGCGACTTCACGTGTGTCAACCTCCGGGACAGCCCTCCCTACATGGTGGTAGCTGGAAATAAAGACCGAAGGTATGTCTGAGTAGGGGAAACATCTGACTTGGCATTTTGGGGGCTGCTTATCTATAAACAGCCTCTTAGCTCTTATACACACTGGATACTCTAAATGGGCTCTGTGCAGACTTTGAGAACCCAAGGTTTGGACAGTCGTTGGACAGTACCCCTCTCTTTTGTATTTACAAACTCAATAAAAAGATTTTCCCCTGTCTTTTTAAAGCCATTTGGTGGACACAGTTGGTGTGCAGCCCAGCATGGCCTCTTGGAATACCATCCTCTTTCTCCCTGACACTCACAAAATGAATCTGGCACATAAAATCTCACTTCCTGAAATTTGGAGGAGAAAAATAACCTAAGGGAGAAATAACTCTGGCCAAAAGAGTTCCTCCTTCCTCCCTCTGCCCCCCATAAACAGTAACAAGAATGTGCGTTGGGACACTATGGTGACCAAAAATGGGAGGGTTTTCATGTGAACCGGCTCCAGATTCTATTTAGTTGATTAGCAGCTTTGTCTTTATCTTCCCAGCTTGGGCAGTCATATATTGTTTTCCCTCCTCTGCTCAGTGTCTGTTGGCAGACATAGAAGCGCTTGGAGTCATCAGCATGAAAGGATTAAAGTGCTTTTAAAAAACAACCCTTCGAGTCCAATTTTTACTTCCCCCTCCCCTTGGGAAGGGGAAGGGTGTTAATTATTGAAATGGCATTGCTCCAAAGGGATGTTGTACAGTGGCAAAAGTCCAATGACTAATAGCTCCTTGCTTTCTCCGTCCCCTTCTCTCCACCCCCATCCCAAGTGCTGGGGCATCTGACTGCAGGTGGAGGTTTGGTTGGGAGGTTGGATGTCAGATTGTGAGGCATGTAGATTTCATTCTAGATCTCACATCGTGGAGCTGCCAGAGCAAGCACCTTTGAAGATATAAGAAGATAATATCTTGAAAAGATTTTGAAATGGTTCACATTGTTTTTTTTTTTAAACTAAGATGAAATCTGAGTGCAATACAAAGAAAGTGCAAGGCAGAAGCCAAGAGTCTTATTTCTTCTGTATGATTGCACCCTTTTCTTAAATCTGCAAAAGGCACAAGCGTCTTATTTGTTTCTCCATTGAGAAGGAGTAGCATGTCAGTAGAACATTAAGCCTTACAGGAAAAGTGCTTTTGCTACCATTGGAACTCATCATCACTATGATGTACATTTAGCATGTGATCTTCCTCTGTTTCTACTCTCCTCTACATTTCTTAACATTATTGTGTTTTTTTATTTGTTCTTTTTGCTGTCCACAGTATCCTCAGCACTCTTCTCTAGTACTACATCTCAAATGAATTTATTCTCTTTTTGTCCATCTTCTTAACTGTCTAGCTCTCACATCCATACATGGTAACGGGGAATACAATTGCTTGTACTAGTCTTAACTTTCATATTTAGTTGTATATCTTTGCTGTTTAGGAGCTTTTCTAGTTCTTCCATAGCTGCCCTCCCCATTCTTAGGCTTCTGATTTTTTGACTGCAGTCCCCATTCTGGTCAATGTCTGATCCAAGGTATAGGAACTCTATTACTATTTCTGTGTCTTCATTGTCTAGGCTGAACTTGTTGAACTCATCTAGGTCGAACAGAAGAAGCTGCTGTCTACCAAATCTGCCTGTTTTATCCACCTCAGTCAGTGCTGTTTACTTCAGTTGTGTCTTGAAGCAAGTAGAATCTTTCCCATCCTGAGCTATTTAATCATTTTAACTGGAGATGCTAGGAATTGAACCTGAGCCGTTCTGTTTGCTAAGCCTTAACTCTGCCACCCAGCTACAGGTTTTCTGTTTAAGCAGCTGTACATATGAAGCTTCCTTGTACTAGATCAGATCATTTGTCTATCTGACACGATTTTGTCTACTTTGATTGGCATCAACTCTGAAGGATCTCAGGGAAAGGGAGGTCTTCCTGTCATCCTCTACCATCCTGATCCTTTTGACTGGAGATGGTATGGATGGACTTTGTGAAGCAAGTTCTTTGCTGCTGAGTCCCTTCTCAAAAGTAGAATGGCAGGTTGTTGAAACATTTATTCTGCTGCCTGCAATAGACTGGCTTGAGATGGACTTCTTGTGCTCTAATAAGAGTGGAGAATGTGACACAGAGTCATGAGAGACTTTATCTCTTGTGCAACAGAGGCCCTGTTTAACCTCTCTCACTCTGTCTTAATGATGTTGTGAGACATTGTATACCTCCAAGTGGACCAGAAAGGTGTATTTTATTTAGCAATTCCCCCTAAATTCCTTCCTAATCTCCCTCCTACCTAAGGAACTCAGGGCAAAGCTTGGAAAAGTTACTTTTGACCGCAAGTTCCATAAACTCCCAACCAAACATTTGTCGGGTTTTTTGGACTACGACTCTCAAAACCTTTCCGTCAGGATGGCCACCGTCCCTGCTGGCTGGGGGATTCTGGGATATGTGGTCAAAAACTTTTCTGAACTCTTTCTTGGAAGAAGTACATGGTTCTCCATCATCTCTCTACAGATCTTTGAAACCATAATGACCATAATACCATAAACTGACCCAGGGCTTTTGGAGAGTTGAAGACCAAAACAGTGTGAGAGCCAAAGATTCCCCACCATTGCAGGGAAACACTACACAACGTTAGCTTCTAACAAAGTATGAGAAGTTCTCGGAGTACTAAATTCTGCCCTTGCTCCTAAATTCCACGCTTGTGAGAAGTGATCACAAGCAGTGTGGAACAACAGTTGCATTATCAGTAGCTGGATCCTGGGAGATGGAGCTTGTAAGATTTTTTTTCCCCCTCCAAAACGATTCGAAAGTGTCTTTTGTTTTCCCTGGACATGAATGCCTGGAAGCCAGGTCCTTGCTAATGAAACCACAAAGGCTCAGCCAGGGCTCAGTAAATTGAAGGCAGCCTGATTATCCTTCGTGGCGCCGGTAGGCAGAGCGCCAGGCCTCACATTGTGAGGGACAGGGCTTCGAAGCATTCTGCTTTTGCCAGTACCAAGGTCTGCAGCGCTCCCTGCTTTGTCAGAAGAAGAGGGAGCTGGGCTTTGTTTACTCCATCTGTGGATGCTCTGTCAAGTGACGTTGAGGTGTTGGGAGCAGCCCAGCCCGACCACGCTCCCTTCCCTGTTCCAGCCTGTCAGATGCATTCGGCCTGGTTGGAGTCTTTGTCATCTTTTTGTTTTAATTGTCGGAATAGAGTTATTCATCGGCTCCTGCGGAGCGGTTTCATTAGAGAAGGGTAAGGCGGAGAAAGAGAGGGAAGGTTTTTTTCCTTTTTCTGAACAGTCTCCAGATCAGGGCAGGAATCCTGAACAATGAAAGTTCTGGCACAATGAACGTCCTCCTTGGCGGGCTGCAATCCATGCAGGCATCTGAGCTGCTGCAGTTCATCATTTCCCAAGGATTAGTTAGGTTCGATTTTTCTGTCCACGAGCTCTGTGGGTAGTTTTTCCTTTTGTGATCTGCCGAGGTCGCACCTGCCCCCGCCCCCAAATCTCCTCTGCTTTGGATTATCTGTGAAGTTCTTCCTCCTGTGCTCATATGCTTGCGCGCCCATGTGCTTTGCTTGCTCCCTTGCTCTCTCTCACAGAGGCTCTAGATCAAGGATGGGTAGCATTGGGGCCTGCAGATGTGGTTGGATTGCAACTCCATACATGCTAGTTGTGATGGATGAACATCCTATCTAGTTCATCTGTTTTTGGAGGGCCAGCCTTGGCTGCTCACTGTTGCTCTTGACTGGAGGCTTTAACTGATGGTGACTCTTGCAAGTCATGAGGCCCACACTGATTCTTAAGTACACCTTTTGCCTTGCCTCTTTGTCTTCTGTGCATTTTCTTGTGTTGCAGCCTGGGATTGAATGGATTTAATTGGCATTGTCACCTCTTCATACACACATTATATTCAACTGTCAAGGTGTCAAATGTATTTTATTTTTTTTATTGAGGCACAAAAGTTAAGTCAACAAAAACAAATTTGATTTTGTTTAATGGTCAACACAGCTACTTGTGCAATTTTATTTGGATTTGGATATACCTGTCTCAGCTGTGAGTAAGCAAATGTCAATCTGAAAAGAGTAGAATGTTTGCCATCTTATACAGGGAAGTGGTTTTCAAGAAAATCTGTTTTAACATTACCGGTTCCTTTGTAGCATGTTTCGAAATTGTTTTACTTCTGATGCTACCTTTTCTTTTCTTTTCTTTTCTTTTCTTTTGTTGTTCACTTTCTTCAAAGATGGTAGTTCACTGATGCAAATTCCTTCAATCATTGCTTTTGTTGCATTCCATCCTTTTCACCATCCTTTCTCTGTTTTGCTGGGTATAGTGAGAGGTGAGCTGGAGATTCCTGTTTGGTTTTTGTTGTGTTTAAATATGCTGTGTAATGAAGTCCTTCCCTTTATCTGCCTTTAATCTCTCATCAGACAGCTCCCATGATGAATTCTTCTCTTCTTCAGGCTAAACACATCCAGATCTTTTAACCATCACTCATAGGACTTTCATTTTCAGATCCCACACAGCTTCCTTTCTTTGGAAACCATACTTCTGTTAATGTCGCCTAGGATCACATTAGCTTTTGGCTGATTTGAAGACCGATCACTGCCTAGATTTTGCTCTTCATTCACATGATGAGTGCCACAGTCTCTCTACCCTGGTCTCCAAAATACATTTATAGCCTCTGGAGACTTCTTGACCCACTGAATGTTATTTACAAAGACACTGGCTATTAATCCCCATGGGGCACTTCACTCTTGAAGGAGTGCGCTGCATGAAGTCATGTATTGATTTCTCATTTTGATAAAGTCAACACAATGATCCCAGCAGAAGCTGGGATTGGCTTTTTGTAAGGCAGACATGATCAGTTGCCAAGCCCAAGAGGTTAAAGGCTGGTGAGTAAGACCCTGAAATGATTGGGTTGACCTTTGTGAGTGTCAGGTGCAGCATGTCTAAAAACCCTCTTTCATAGCAAAAAGACAAATTCTAGACTTTTTAAATTGAAGAATTGCTTTATTGTAGAAAAGAAAATCTTAGTAGACAGGTCCGTGACTTTTTTGACAAGTCTGAAGTTAGAACACATTGAAACACTTTTATAGAACATAGCAAATTCCCTCCGCATAAAACTCTGTAACTGGCTCCCAGTTCCTGCACTTGAGCCATTAATATGATTTAATGGTTTACCGTCCGGAAAATCTGGCAATTGGCAGGCTACGTGTGAATCTACAGCTTCTCACCAACACTAAACTAAACACCTTTGAATTGCATTTATCTGTGATTTGTTTATGTTGTGTATCACTTGGGATTGGTGTCACGTATTGAACAATATCATCACATATGTTTGACCGGTATATATCAATAACTAAACATTATAAAAAGCTGAAACCATCACTTAATGAAACTGTTCATTATCTTATTAAAACGGTTCATTATCTATTCAGCCAAAATCAAGCCTCTGTCCTCACACCTCCCACACACTTTCCAAAGAAGCTATTTTCCCAACAAGCCGTTTTAGCTCTTTTGAGACTCATTAACCCTTACCGCACACCCTCGTAGTTTAACCCATCAGCCTCAACAATATACTATCAATCCCATTTTGCATTTTAAACAATTCAAAGCAAATTCTGGCAGGAAAGCATTCAATTAATGACAGTGAGAGATTAAATATCTGGGTTCCAGTTTTAACTATGCTATAAGAGGTGGTGATTCCTGCTGGATTTAAAAGGCAAGTATTCACTTTAAAGAAAGGCAGGCAGTACAGTCCTATACATGACTACTGTATATACTCATGTATAAGTCTAGAAATTTAGGTCAAAAATTGACCCAAAAAACCTGAGTCGACTTATCCACGGGTCAATGTAAGTATTGTATCTTAATTCCTATTTAAAAGAAGGAACCATCCCCTGGTGAAAAGCAAGAGTATAATCTGTCCTAAAAGCATTGACCCCCTTTACTCTCTCAATCATCCAGTTTTAAGAATAAGCACAAAGAGTTATGTCTGATGGACTTTTGGAAATTATTTGACATTGTTTTGCTTTGCTTCACCCTGTAGATCCTTTCCTATATGTCCCTAAATTTTACCCTCGACTTATCCACAGGTCATAGCAAAATCCATAATTTTGGCCCCAAAACTTGCCCTCGACTTATACATGAGGTCGACTTATAGTCGAGTATTTGCGGATACTCAAAAGGCCAATTACATCAGTGACACATATTCCCAGGAAAATGTATGTGTGTAAGAAAGCCAATGTGGTGTAGTGGTTGACTACAAGTCTGGGACTTGGGAAACCAATGCTCAAGTTCCCATTGAGCTATCAAACTCGCTGGAAGATCTTGGGCCATTCAGTGTCTCAACCTGGCCAACCTCACAGGTTGTTGCAAAGATAAAATAGGAGTAGGAGACCCAAGATCTTGTTCTTGTTGAAGGAAAAATACTGTAGTATTGTAACAAATAAAATAATTAAGACTGCAGCTTAAGTTAACCTCTTAAACTAAAATTTTATTGTAGAGGTGAGTTTAAGTTTTGACCCTGTAGATATTTTGGCCTACTATCCCATTGCACCCACCAAGCAAAGCCAATGGTACGGGACTATGGGAGTTGTAATCTAAAACATTTGGAGGGCCACAATTTCCCTTGCATTCCTTTAAAGCCACCTCCTATACTAACAATCATACTGACTTGAAGGGTTTTGTTAAAGGAAGAAAGTGTGCATGTATGTGGAGACATAGGTTAATGTTGTTTCTGAAGAAATAACTGGCCTGTCATTCCTTTTTTGGGGGGCTGTCATTCCACCTAGAAATATGTCCCCCTGAGCTCTAGCACAGTTCTAGACTAATCT
Organism: Urosaurus nigricauda; assembly: GCA_034509955.1. Classification (NCBI taxonomy): domain Eukaryota; kingdom Metazoa; phylum Chordata; class Lepidosauria; order Squamata; family Phrynosomatidae; genus Urosaurus; species Urosaurus nigricauda. The sequence goes on from JAOEGL010000014.1 coordinate 9,978,287, forward strand.
TGCTACAGTAAACTCTTTGGCGGGATAAAAGCAAGATTACGGAAGAACAAGTTGTGTGAATGAAAACCTACCTGCCACTGTGCATGCCCTGAGATTTGGTTGCTCTCCTGTTCTTGTTTTAGGGTGAGGGTATATGATGTACGCAAAAGCAAACCCGCCTGCTCATTCTACGGCCACCAACTCGGGGTCTCTGCTGTGCAGATGGACGACTGGAAGATTGTCAGTGGAGGAGAAGAAGGACTGGTCTGTGTGTGGGACCAGCGAATGGGCACCAAGCTCTGGGAAATGCATGCCAGGTAAAGCTAGCTGTTCTCAGTTCATTTTCTGCAATCTTGTTTGTAAATCTAGTTGCTGGCAATTGATCAAGCTATTCAATCCCAGTGCAATGAAGCCTAGGTATGCATAGTTGAAATGCATAAATAACTTCATTTGTCTACATCTGCACTTCAAATCATAGAATCATGGAAGAGACCCCAAGGGCCATTCAATGCAACCCATTCTGCCGGTCAGGAATACACAAAGCACACCTGGGAGATGACCAGAGGAGGAGATTCTACCACACTGAGGGAGTGTGTTCAACTGTCAAACAGCTCTTACTGTCAGGAAGTTCTTCCTAATGTTTAGGTGGAATCTCTTTTCCTGTAGTTTGACTCCATTGCTCCAGGTCATATTCCCTGGAGCAGCAGGAAACAAGCTTTCTCCATCCTCAATAGGACACCCCTTCAGATACTTAAACAGGGCTTTTAACTTTCTCTTCTCCAGGCTAAACATTGCCAGCTCCCTACATCTCTCCTCATAAGGCATAGTTTCCAGACTCTTGTTTCATCCCTCTTCCTCACCTCTGCTTCATCCAGTTTTAGATCAGGGCTGGGAAACGTATGGCCTCCATCTTGCTCTCTAGGATGGGAGTTCCAGAGACTGAGAAGGCTCTCTGTTTCATTCCCACTAGATGTGCCTCTGAGGGTGAAGGACAGGCTTGCTTCTTCAGATAGCTTAGACACAAGCCATGTAGAATTGTATGGGTCAGTTGTGTTAAAATAAATCCCCAGTAAATGGGATCTCTGGAGAAGTTGTGAGTGGTTTAATCTAGTTTAGCTTTCCCAGCTTTGCATCTTCCAGATGTTAAACTGCAGTTCCTATCATCCGTGGGCAGCATGGCTAGTGGTTTGGGCTGACAGGACTTGAGGTTTAGCACTTCTGGAGAGTACTGGGTTAGGGCAGGATGGTGCAGTGCCCTGTGGAACCTATAGATTACTAAATGGATATCCTCTGAGTACTCGGCATATAGCCGCATTTGTATACATATGTTCAGTGAATTCTTCACATTTGTTTTTGCCCACCAGTTTAAAGGGCCTATAATAGCAGGGCTGACATGGACCCTTGATGACTACTGCTAGTCACAGCCTAGACAAATTTTAGGCTTGATTCCTTAATTTTCTGTGATATATTTGTATGGTGGTAATACTATTGCACACAGCAGGGGATCCTTACCCACCCGTTGGGAAAAAGGTAGCCTTTCCCAAACTGGGTACTTTACAGATGAGTTACCTAGACTCCAACTTCCATCAACCCCAGCCACCATGGCCACTCTTGAGTGCTGGGTCAAGAGACGGTCAAGAGACGATGGGTGCTGAAGTCTAAAATATCAGAAGGGAACTAAGTTGGAGAAGGATGGTATGGTCATGTTACCTTAAAATGCAGCTGGGGAAAGTTACTTTTTGGGGCTACAGACCCCAGGATCCCTCAGCCAGTGTGGATAGTGGCTATAGAGTTCTGAGGGTTGTGGCCCAAACTCCAACGAGTCCAAGCTCCGTCTTAAAATACTTCGCTGTTCCACATGTTCCTTTTTATCCCTTTTCCAGCAGTCTCTCCAGATGAGCTCTATTTCTTCAGCTGTCCACTTGGTGGTGCTAAAAACAGCATTTAAAATTATTTATTTATTTGGCTTAAAACCACTCGCCTTTGTCAGTGTGAAAAGATCTAAGATGAGTTAGATCCACTTAGGTAACAGAAAGGTGATGGCAAGAGTGGGGGAAGAGAATGGGAGTTTCTCAAAAACTTGTAGCAGATCACCGACAGTGAAATAAACGTCTGTGGAAGAGATGGAATGACTTCAACACAATCCCTGGTTGGAAACGGATCAGACCACTGCCTACCACCTTCCTTTCTGTTTCTCCCTGAAACTCGATGGGCAGCGAGTGTCACGTAACAGCTTACAATGTGCCATCAGTATCCACTTTGCTTCTCTTTTTGACTACACCTCCCATCATCCAAAGCCAGCACGGCCATTGTGCAGAGTTGAGGCAGTCTGAAACTTTACATTTTATCATTTTGATGCTCTCACCACAGTGATGGTGGTGTTTATTCTAGAGTTTTATTGCAACATACATCCGGGTACAATATCTCAATGAAAATAAATGCAGTCCATTTATTTTTAAATATCTGGCCTACATTTGTATGACAGTTTCAGTCTTTAACAAATGCTTCCCATTTCTTTAGCCAAGAAATAGTCCGTGAACACCCTTTCCTTTTGTAAACCTCTGTATATTCATGGGTGCACTGCTCAAATACTTCAGCAGCCCATTCCCTTACAGTTAAGACTTTAAGGCTGTTTACAGTGCCTTTCGCAAATTTCTTTGGCAGAGATTATGTTTGAAATCAATACTTTTGTTATATTTCACATGTATGAAAATCTTAAAGCTAGCATTTATGATATTCCATTAGACACTAGCTGCCAATATCTGTGTTGCTTCCAGTGGGTTCACACTATCTATGAGATGCTCAATAAGACACTTGCACAGGCATTTCCAGATTGCATTTTCTTGCTTTGTCTTCAGTCTAACCTGAGTGTACTTTGCTAGTGATAGAAAGGGGTTGATGTCTCTGTGAAGGACATTACAAGACAACCAGATGAAGCGAAAGGACAGATACTAAATACGGATGACGACTTTGGAGGTTTTTAAACAGAGGCTGGTTGGCCGTCTCTCGGGAGTGCTTTGGTGGTGTGTTCTTTCGTGGCAGAAAATGGCAGATTGGATGGTCCTTGTGGTCTCTTCCAACTCTAGGATTCTGTGTGAGGATAATAGTACAGGGCTACCTTTAGGGAGTTGTTTATGGACAATTCTGATAATATATATGAAGACTGCTTTGAACCCTCTAATGCTTACATAAGTGCTAAGGTACTGGCGACTTTGACATAGAGCAAATTGTAACACACATAGCTTGATGTATATTTTCAAAGATGGCAAGATATAGTCATTTGAATAGACTGATCGCTGTGCATTGAATCATATGGACAAAGTCCATACACAGAGATGTGCTGATAATCATTTTAAGTTATTAACATTTATTAAATTTGCTCTAAATAGTAGAGAGTAGTTGTGAACCAATACATACATATTATATTTCACCACCTCATAATCCATGAATTCAGATCCTGCTTTTACCTGCCTTTTTTCTGTAGCTTTGCTCAAATTTACTATGGATTGGAATGACTTTTTTTAATTAAATGGGGATGGGCTTGCTTATTGCACTTAGACATTTGAAATATAATTCCCATGAAGAATAGAGAATAAAACAACAGTAACAAATAGAGCTTATGTTTCCTTTTTTTCCAGGCACCCGGTCCGCCACGTCTGGTTTAACACTCACAGTCTCATCACTGCCAATGTTCCAGATGAGAAGGTACCCCGAGGTGCGTGCATCACAGATGATGACTTGACAGCACATCGAAGGTAAGGAACAACCAACCCAGTGCATTGGTTCATCTAAACAGAAAAGTGACAAGGAATCCAGGAAGCAGGGAGAGTTTAATGTATGGTCCCACCAGGTTTGCAAAGTGCTATGGGCAGATATGTGTAGGTATCTTGAGAGCTGAGGGAAATGACCCAGAGAACCACTTCCATTCATAGTAGATGCTGGGTAGGCAACTTGTATTGTACCTCACCCAGTATTGGCGCCCTGCTAATGGCCATGTTTTAGTGACATGACAGAAGAAATCCTGTGACGCTTTCAACTTCCTTGGAACCTGAGTGCTAACTGATTTCCATCAGCAGTGTTTGCTAATATGGGGGAAAGGTGTCCTCCTTGCACTACAGAAAATGAATGTCTCATGGTAAGTTAAGCAATGTTCCTTTTTGCTACACCTTTACTATTTGCTAGTGCAGCCAGTTGTTAGCATCTCACAAAGGATTACAACAATTGATTCACTACAGGTGTAGCGTTAGTTTTGCTGATTTGGTTTTTGCACTTGAGATCAAAGAAATTCAATTTCCCCTCTCCCTGTTGGGCAAGAGTACCAGAGGTTTATGCCTTTCCCAGCAGTTTTAGCAATTTTTGGGGAAATGCTTTTGGAATTCTGTCCTTGGCCCAGTGCTATTCAACATCTTTATCAATGACTTGGATAACAGGATTGGGGGCATACGTATCAAATTTGCAGATGACACTAAACTAGGAGGAGTAGCTAATACCCCAGAGGACAGGATCAAAATTCACTATTACCTGAACAGACTAGAAAGCTGAGCCAAAGCTAACAAAATGAAATTCAACACAGAGAAATGTAAGGTACTGCACTTAGGGAGGAAAAATGAAATGCACAGATGTAGGATGGGGGACATCTGGCTGAATGAAAGTACGTGTGAAAGAGATCTAGGAGTCCAAGTAGAACATAAGTTGAACATGAGTCAACAGTGCGATGGGGCAGCTAAAAAGGCCAATGCAATTTTAGGCTGCATCAACAGAAGTATAGTGTCTAGATCCAGGGAAGTAATAGTGCCACTCTACTCTGCTTTGGCCAGGCCCCACCTGGAATACTGTGTCCAGTTCTGGGCACCACAATTTAAAAAGGATGTGGAGAAACTGGAGCGGGTCCAAAGGAGAGCAACTAAGATGGTGAAGAGTCTGGAAGCCATGCCTTATGAGGAGTGGCTTAGGGAGCTGGGGATGTTTAGCCTGGAGAAGAGAAGGTTAAGAGGTGATATGATAGCCTGTTTAAATATTTGAAGGGATGTTACATTGAGGAGGGAGCAAGCTTGTTTTCTGCTGCTCCAGAGAACAGGACCCGGAACAATGGATGCAAACTGCAGGAAAAGAGATTCCGCCTCAACATTAGGAGGAGCTTCCTGAGAGTAAGGGCTGTTCGACAGTGGAACACACTCCTTCCTCAGAGTGTAGTGGAGTCTCCATCCTTGGAGGTCTTTAAGCAAAGGCTGGATGGCCATCTGTCGGGGATGCTTTGATTGGGAGTTCCTGCATGGCAGGGGGTTGGACTAGATGGCCCTTGTGGTCTCTTTCAACTCTATGATTCTATGTGGTATGTGAATATGTGATTGATAGAATATGTGAATATATGATTGACAGAGTATGTGATGATTGACAGAATATGTGATTGGGAGAATAGGTGAATATGTGACTGACAGAATATAAGATTGAATTGAGTTCACTTCTGATCAAATGACATGCAAACGTCTTCTTGTCCCCCTCTTCCTTTTTCCTCTCTTTTGTCAGACATCGAGGAATCATCTATGCCTACAAATTCTCTGTGGACCATCTGGCTGCTGAGAGCATCCTTCCTATTTGCCGCTCCTCTTATAACGAAACAACCGGTTACAACTACAACATTGGCCTGGCCGTCCCCTATGACAACATCTAAGAAGCTTGGTGGCAAGAGGATGCTGGACAAGGGCCACCAGTGTATACTGCAAAGGTCATATCTCCGTACCTAGAAGCACCGAGCAGCTGTGTCCCTGATGCTGGAACACTGAAAAGGGAATACTGCAACAAGCCCCCAGAAGTTGCCCTCAGAAGCATTTCAGTGCCAGCGGTGAGAAAAGGCGAATGAAGTCTTGCTGCAGTGGGCAGGCACTGGCATAAGGTATTGCACAGTGTGCCTGGCAAAGAGGTGGTGCTGGCCACAGTAACCATAGTGAGGAGGAGGAGTATTGGGAATTGCTCCATCAGTAGTGCAAGTGGGCAGGGAAGCTGGACCTTGTAGCTTTTTTCATGGTCCACAGAAGGGTCTTAAGATTAGTGAGGAGGGAGAACAGACGCTAGAGAGTGAGACTAGGAAAAATGGAAAACCAAATGAACATTACTTGACTATCCTCACTATGGCCCTTCAGTTGTGACACAGTGCAGACTGTGACACATAGTTGTGAAGAGTATTACCTACTGGACACGTTTACATGAAAAATGTCTTTTTTAAAGGAATGTGTCGTCTGTTGTGTTGTCAGTGGCACTCTGTAGATTTTTCAGGAGGAAAGTAGGCCGCCTGACTGCTCCTTGTGCTTTTTATGTTCTTGTTTTAAGAAAATCCAAACTGCAGAGCAAAGTGGTCACTGGTGGCAAAGCCAAGTAGATCTGCTTTTCTGTTTCTACTCGTCTTCTCTTCATGCCTTGACATCTGGGAATCTCACTTTCTAGAAGTTAAAACAGTGGCTAGAAGAGTATTTCTTAATTTCTGTTGGAACCCTGTAATAAATTCTGTCAATCAGCAAGTTGTGTCCAGGAAGCAAAAGTGTCCTTGTCTTTCCATTTGCTATGTTTTTTTTTTCCTTTCAACTTCTTTCTTTCCAGAGAAATCAGAGAGAGAATGTAAGCCGTCTCAGGAAGTATCCAGTTTGATGACTTGATGGGTGAAAGTCAGCTAGCACCTTTTGACAACCTATAGTTACGTTTCAAAGTACAGAGAACTGGTGGGACTGAACGCGCACTTGTAAATATAACTTGAAAAGAGCCAGTATAAAAAATTAGCACTATTGTCTTGCAATTCAGTTTAGCACAATTTAACCCAGTCTCTCGGCTCCAATTTTAAATGCTTTGATTGCTATTCATAAGAATCTTGCTTAAATAATTAGCAGAAAGTGTGTTTTTGACACTTGATTGATTTTAAAGGGGAAACCTGCAGTCCTAATGTACCAAAAAAACAAAACCCCTTCTTTTCCCTTGAGGGTGCAGGTTTTAAAACTATTGAAAGCAGCTCATGAAGTGGGGGATTGTTCATCTATCAAAAGCGAGCCTGAAAGCTGAAGTTTTGTCTCCTCGCTCTGAAATGCTGTGGGTTTCAGCCACTCCTCTTTGGAGAAAGGAACATGAATTAAGGTTAATCAGGCAGACTTTTTGCAAACCCCTCATTTAGAGAATGCCATCTCATCCAAAGCAATGTATAGCAGCACAGTCCTACGTAAATTTATTCAAAAGTGAAATTGCCTGTCTTTCAACCAGAGCTTACACAAACTCCTGATATCAACACATACACATACAAGAACAGCAGCCTTACACCAACACAGATTTAACCAGCAATAAGATTTCTGCTCTTGCTGCATTGGCCTGGGACGGAGGCACTGGGTGCCCTTCGGAGTCCCTAACCATGGTCAATGGTCCCATAACAATCTGTTGACCTGGTCTATCAAATATTCTTTCCCACTCCCATGGTTACCCCCATTGTTTCTTTTATGGCAAACGAGACCTCTACCCATAAAGCCCCCATGTAGCATAAGGGGCAAGTTGTGTACCTGTGAATCTCACGAGATGGATCCGCCTGCAGTTTGACTTTGACTGATGATGGCCAAGATCCATAGATGCAGACCAAGGGCATCTCTTGCCAAGATTCACTGGAGTCTTGTGGGCAGTCTTAGCAAATGATGTGTTCACTTTGTGTTATGGCCCCATAACCAGATACTGCTCCAATTCCCTTTGATCTCCATCAGCAGTGAAATCACCAGTGGGATTTATAGTAGCAAAAGAGTGAGTTAGGGGTGTGCTTTGGACGTTGCAGATGAGAGATGGACTTAAGGTGGACCTCAGCTTGCATATGTCACCAACAGAATACTGGTCTCTCTCTCTTTGTGTAGGTGTACGCATACAAGAGCAGGATTCCTGTTGGTGCCGTACACATGTGTAAATTCTCCTAAAACAGGGGTAGGCAAACGCAGAAGGGTACAGGCCACTTTTTGCACCCAGCAGGCCGCACAGCATATGCAGTGCAACTGAAAGTGCTATCGAGTCACTTTTATTTTTGAATCTGGTTAATCATCAGCTTCTTTTGGCACATGGGGATAAAACCAATGCACTTTGCAACACCATTTGGGGGGAATTGTTGGTTTAAAACAAAATCACCAAAAGATTTTTTTTAAAGGGGTCTAGGTGGTTAGGGGACTTCAGGGACCAAATTTTGCCACCCCATGGGCTACACTCTGTCCATCTCGCCCTACAATGCTGTCCCATGTGGAGCGGACTACCAAGATTGTGGAAGTGGAGCTGCAGATGCACAGGCATTGCACAAAGTTGTGCACAGATGCACACGGTGCATTGTGCAGAGAGATCTACGTGTACAATTTGGTTGTGCACCATCACCATTTTACTCACACAATTGCCTGTAACTCTGTGAGGTTAAAGTTATCCACCGTCTCCTCAATGTAAGCTCCCAGCCATGAAACGTTACTCTGTTACCATCCTGCTGAGAGAGGACAAAATGAAAAAAGTTCACCATAATATAAAAGAACATGCCAGTGCCAAGGATATAAAAATAGAACTTGTTTTTATTAATGATTCAGGCTTCAGAATGTAGGCAAATTATGAGTGAATCTGTAAAGCTAGTTAAAATGTATTTGTTCTGAAAAGCGCCACCCATTTGGTGGACAAAATGGTCCTCTGGCTTGATAGCTCTGGGAGATGCAATCCTCCTTGTACCCGTATTGACCACTGGACATTTTGTTCCAGGTCACTGTGAAGGCACCGTCATTTTCAATCCACCGTCTTCTCCATCAGTAGCAAATTGCAATCGGCTCCATAGTTAGGAAGCGGACATGCATCTTGGTCTCTATGTCTATTCCTTGCCATATCTGCAATGGGAAGGGACAAAAACAGTGCTGCTTACAGTCAGGGCAAATGGTATGGGCCAAATACAGCTAAGATGCAAGCTTATGTGTCTCTAGGCCCAATGGAAATGGCACACTGGCACTTCCAGCCACCATTCCCCCCCCCCCCCCCCCCATTTTGTGGGTATTGTGAGAGGCTCTGGGTGCATTTAGCAGCTGTTTTCAAGCAAAAAAAAATAATGAAAATTGGCATGGATCTATTTTAAATGGGGCAGGAGGCTGGGGTGGGTGAGAGGAGTCTCAAGAGCTGTCTCCTTGCCCTACTCCAGCCTCCTTCTCACTTTGTGTAATTGAGAGCTACAGCAGTCCCAACAACTCAGCAGTGAACAACCAACCAACCAACCTCAATTGCTCCAACCAACTGAAAACAGTTATAACCTTAAGGAAGTCTTCAAAGGTGATTCCCTCATATACTTGATCTGGTTCCTGCAATCAAAAACAAAAAAGCATTACTTCCAAGAAGTGAAATGTACCAAAGGGAGTGTGGTGTCCTCAGGAACTTGCGGGAGTGGAGGAAGTACAAGGTGTCTTTCATGCAACACAGTTGTAGCACTCTCATACCACTTTCATTACCGTGGCTTCATTCTATGGACTACTGAGATTTGCAGTTTCTTGAGCTATTTTGAATTTTTTACTGCCGTACTTTACCACATGGCAAACCCCAGGATTCCAGAGTGTGTCGCCATGGCAGTTAAAGTGGTATCAAATGGCTGTAAATTGTGCTGTGTGAAAGAGTCCCAGATCTAAAACTCCAGTAATATATATTGCCTTGTGCTAGTGAGGAATGTCACACTGCTGTTGCCATTAACGTTTATGGAGCAATATCAGCAGCTTGCTAGGTGCCGCACAAGGATGCAGCACAAAAAAGCAAAATCACAATCCCCATCCTCAGGTTTATAACCACAAAGACATAGGAAAAGGGGTAGAGGCAGAGATAAGGGGGAAAGTAATAAGCTAAGTGTTCTTAAGATGACTGGCTGGAACATGGCTGATGGTTTGAACCCACTGTCCTGTCTTGGGCACTGTGGCTGGCATTCTGTGACACTGTGCCATACATGTGTGTAAGTTGAGCTGCACATGCAAGACAAAGCATAGCATAAGAGACATTCTACCAAAAGTGGTGGAAGTGGAGCTGCACAAATAACATATCGTGTTTATGCATTCTGCATTTACATTTACACACTGCACATCAGCACCCAGCCACTGGTATTGCACAACATTGCTGTTCTGCATGTGGGTTGCATTGGGGTTTTTGGTATGCAAAGCATGTGCTCTCCTACTGGGCTATAGGGCCTGCCCTTCCAGGAGTGCGCGAAGAACATGGAAGCGGCCAGGTTGGCTTACCATTTGTCCCACACAGATGGTGGCAGCTTCCATCATGGCCCCGTCTGCTATGGACCTCACCGATTCCTTGTCCAGATGGGGGTTGCCGGACAGCATCTCTTGCACTACCTGTCAGGGAGAAGAAAGAACTGGTTGTAAGTTGTGGCAGATGGACAACAGTAAGGGCAATTTGGAGAGCAGAAGGCCAAAATGATACATTACATTCCTGTATTCCTGCAGAGTGATCTTCCCATCGCTGTCTGCGTCATACATGTGAAAGAGAACTAGAAGGCACAAGGACAAAAAATAAAATAAAAATACATCCAGTATTTTTAAAATAAAGGGGGAAATCAGAAGTACCATCTGGCAAGGTCTCCTTTCCATCAGAGCTCAACCACTAACAGTGAAATCCTGCTCATGTTCACCTGATGCACTGGGTCCAACACCTCTTTGATGTGTGTTTAAGATTGCATTGCTAAGGCCTCAATCCCATTGCGACTGCCTAGCGGAGTAGATGCATTGAATCAATGGGGTTGTCCATTTACCATGCAGCCATTAAGTCAAGTTGGGGAAGACACTGGATCCACCCATTGTTGAGCATTTTAAGGAGCTCTGGTCATATATGGATGGAAGGAACCTTTAGCCCTTCCTATGTTTTAGACCAGTGCTTCTTGAGCTATCTGATGGAAAACACCAGGTGACACTGTTTAAGCCATGAGTCTTCTGACTGGCAGAGTTTTCCCCCTAATGTGCCAGGGACTGGCGCCATATTTGTGCCCAATTGGGGACAGCCATTTCTTTCCTTCCTGGAAACTCACCATGGAACGTCAGCCAATGGCTCACAGATGGGCACCGGTCCCTGGAACACCACTTTGAGTTGCATTGTTTTGGATTACAAGCCTCACAGTCTCTTACCATCCAGAGAACCAACAGCTGCTCATCTGATCATATGAAGTACAGAAATACTGTGTTTGTTTTATATGCTGTCATGCTGTGGATTTATTACCATCTTACATGTTTATGTTAGCTGCCTTGAGAATCTTTGGGTTTAATGGGCAGGATATAAATACTGCCGCCCTTCATAATCCTTAGCAATAACTCTCATATCAAAAGGTTGCAAAATATGGCTTTTAAAAGCCAAAGTTTAAACACCATTTTAAAAATTGTGAGACAGGAACACAGAGGAGCAGATGTGGATGAAGTCAACAGGATAACCATAATTTCTCTACACTCATTGACTTTAACACAGAGTGGCTGGCAGTGCATTAGTAACACATGCATGTGCGCATTGTACAACAGCACTCAGTCATTGACATGTGTTGCACAATGGTGCTGTTATGCACAAGGGTTGTGTAGCGCTGGCATAGCATATCTCAGCATGTGGGTATTTACACTTTGCTAAGGGATGTTGGGTTGCTTGCAGCCAGTGTGAATGGGAGCCCAACCATCACTGCCCCCCACACAGAAGACTAATGGCTTAAACAGTGCCACCTGGTATTTTCGATGTGAGCGGACAGTGGATCCACCCCAGGATTCAGTTTTAACGTTAAAGTAGCTATCCAAGGTGTGGAACTTAATTTGTAGAAAGGGTTCAGCACGCTGGTTACCAGCTGCCCAAGGGCTTAACTGAGAATCCACATACATTTCAGCTTCTGTTTCCTGAAGCGATCCAACTGCTCTTCATCCATATTCATCTCAATGGGCCTGAAGTTAGACATGATAGTCAGGAAGTCTTCAAAATTGATCTCATCAGCCAGCCCCACAGATGCTTCTTGCAGGTTCCTGTAGACGTAAGAGAGAGGAGTGCAAAACTTTCTGCACACATCAGCCTAGAAAAACGGATTGGCAAACACCACAGAAATGTGTGTGTGGGGGGGGGGGGGAGGCTGTCCTATTCCATGCAAATCTGGTCCCGCATCATTTGGACTAGAAGGAAACCATCCATTGCATCATTCTGACAAGAGTTACAAGCTTGGTAGATCCGGGGAATGCTAAGAATCTAGTGCATGTTGATTTAAGCAAGGCTTGCAACAACATCCCCTGTGTTATTCTTGCAGAAAAACGAGAAAATCTGGGCTAAACAATGTTAACGTTAGCTGGATTTGCACCTGGTTGACAGACTGAACCCAAGGAGGCTCAGACATGGTTCCACGGAGGGAAGTGACCAGTGGGGTACTGCAGGGTTCTGTCCTGGGCCCAGCTTTGTTCAACATCTTTATAAGTAACTTTGATGAAGAAACAGAGGAGACACTCCTCAATTTTGCAGATAACTCCAAAGTAGGACATGTAGCTCATGTTTCAGAAGACAGAATCAGGACTCAAAATGGTCTTAAAAGAATGGAGAACTCGGCCAAAACAAGATGAATTTCAACAGTGATAACTGTGAGGTTCTATATTTCAGCAAGAAAAAACCACAAAATTGATGCACAAATAAAGGATAGCTGGCATCTAGCTTGACAGCAATATGTATAGAGGTCAGAAGACACCACAAGCTAAAGATGAATCGACAAGTGTTATATAGCAGCAAAAAAGGCAATGCAGTTCTAGTCTTCTCAAACAAAGGGACTGTGTCCAGATCAAGGGAAGTAACAGTGCCACTCTGTTCTGCTTTGGCATGAACTGAACAGTGAGCAATATGGTTAAAGGTCTGGAAGCCAAACCCTATGAGGAACAGTTGAAGGAGATGGGTATGTTTAGCCTACAGGAGGGACGATGGAGAAGTAATGAGACAGTCACCTTCCCATATTTGAAGGACTATTATGCAGAAGATGGAGCAAGCTTCGTTTCTGCTACTCCAGATGATAGGACCAAAACTGATGGATTCCAATCACAAAAAATGGACATTTTGACTAGACATTAAGATGAATGTCCTAACAGTAGACACTGTTCAACCATTGAATAGTCTAACTTGGAGAGTGGAGTATTCTCTTTCGTTGGGTTTCTCAATGGATGTTGGATGGCCACCTCTCAGGGATCCCTTCACTGCCAGGGAGTTAAGCTGCTTCAAATTCTATAGCTGCATGATTTAGGGAATGTGTAGCCCTGCTGTTTGACAAATAGTAGTTGGCAAAGCAAACCCATATAGATATGCGTCCATTATATAGGTAATGTTATTTATTAACTATTACGTGTTAGATGTTTGTTCTGTCTGTGCTACACTTGCGTTTAAAACAAACAGAGTGAGACGTGAAAGTATTTGGTAAACCTAGCAAAAGGTACAAATGCCACAAAATGTACAGGTAGGAATCACCGCAAGTTCCATTCCACAGATAATGTTTTGTTGGGAATGAATGGAAGGCATTTCTGCTTCTTGCTTCTTATTTTTAACAATTTTGTAGCAAGGTCTCAGACAACCCAACAGGACAGTAATGATCTGTTCTAGGGAAGGATCTCTCGCTTTCAAAAGTGTGTATGGGAGAAGGACTGAAGGTACCATATCAGACTAAAAACAGTAAAAACTAAATAAAAAACACAGCACCTTGAAACAGATTTTAAATACTGCTATAAACTCAGGCAAATTAAATGAAACTGCCCCAGCGCTCAAAAACGAACAGTATACCAATTCCTCGGCTTCTCCCTTTACTTCAGACAAGGCCCTACAATGTCGTCACTGTAAAGTTACTCAAAGGAAACAAAGCTCCCACAACTTTACCTCCGGTCAAAAAAGGCGTTGACAATTTTGGACCTGATTGGATTGAACTCTAAGTCGGGGATGCGATCAAAGTTCTCCTTGCTGTAGAGGCAGAAAGGACATAATAGTGAGTGAGCGTCACCAAGACTCAGTGGTGTCTTGAAGAGGAGGAACTCTACCTCAATAACATTTTGCATTACAAGGATTGCAAGTTCATGATAGCTATATGCAAACCAGCCTTGCACATCTAGCCATACTGGATGTATGGAACTCATGGCCCATGTTAACATCCAAGGTCCAAGTCACATTAGATGCATGATAAATCCCTTTATGTGCTCTCTGCCCATTTCCAAAGCCCTTCAGGGCCTGGTCCCTCTGTGCTTAAATCCTGAAACGTCCCTTCATGTGACCTTGGCTCAGCCAACTTTACCACCTTCAGCCATTCAAAAGTCTTTGCTTTCTGGAATTATTCTATCCCCAGAGGGTTGTGGACCAATGGAAGTTTCCAAAGACTCCTCAAAAGGTAGTGCCACACAGCGCACAATGCAACAATCCCATCAAGGTGTACATCACCATAGTCAGGTGTGGTATCATGTCCCAGCTCCTGGAAAACTGTCTCAAAAATTGAGGCTCTCCAAATGACACACATTTTCTGTCTCTAGCTTACAGGATGCCAGCCAAGGAATAAACTCTTTGTGAAGGTGAAGGCATTCACGGCTGGCATCCATAGTTTATTTGTGGGTTTTTCTGGCTATGTGGCCGTGTGCTGGAAGAGTTTATTCCTAACGTTCCACCTGCATCTTCGGCTGGCATCTTCAGATCTTCTCTGACAATGTCAGCCACAGATGCTGGTGAAACGTCAGGAATAAACTCTTCCAGAACACGGCCACATAGCCAGAAAAACCCACAAATAAACTAGGAATAAACTGTTTGCCCAGTACTTCTCGAGTGTTAAATGTAATCAGCAGAGTAAGGACTAAGTTGTGAATATTGCTGTTCCGATTAGGATGGTGCCAAGCAGGGATGTACCTGGGGGAAGGGGGCAAAAGGAGACAATTTCATCCCAACAAGAAATCTAGCCTCCCCACATTTAATGTTCCCTCAGTCCCCAAGTATGTCGGATTGCAAAGGGACACTGAAAATGTTTCATGTCTAGAACTCCTCTGTTTGTTGTGTTCACATTCCTCTAGTAATCCTGCCTGCTCAACCCACTGGGTTGTATTAGGCAAGTCACTCTCTCAGCCTCAGAGGAAAGCAACGGCAAACCCTCTCTGAACAAACCTTGCCACGAAAACCCCATGACAAGTTCACCTTAGGGTTTCCATAATTTGGAAACAACTTGGAAGGCACAGAACAAAAGCCACATTTTGGGGACCTATGAAAAAGCGTTTGTAGACTCCAGATGCCGTTTTGAATACTGAAGTTTTTGGTTACTGCAATGCTGGGAATTAATGGCCACCAGGAAGGCTGTTTTCCAAGTCAGTAGCCTCAGGTCTGAGGCGGCCATGCGAATGACATGTTCAGTGAATGAACGCACATCATCTGTGAGGGACGCTACTGCTTGAGTGTACAAGTCCTGTGGGGACTGAGCTGCCTCCATCTCGGAGATGTCCGAGTCCGCCTGTACAGATTGGGGGGTCTGTGGTACTGATGCATCCGTGTCTGTATGTGAGTCCTCCTGTTGCTCCTGTAATAGGTTTTGAACCCACGTCCCTGGTTGGTTTCGAAACCGGCGCGTATGTTGAGGTGGTCACTGACTTAATGTGGAAGTGACGGTGGACAAGATCCCTGTCTACTGGCATGTAGTAGGTGTCTGTCTTGCTGTCGCATTCTCTGCTATGGCTCCGAAACTCTGGAACGACTTGCTGGAAGAGATCCGTCTTATTACCACCTTAGATGCTTTCCAAAAAAGCGATTAAGACGGATCTCTTCTGGCGGACCTATCCATCTGATCTGCTATGACTGCTGTGATTGACCAGGAAAGGACAGCAGTAAACTAGATTGACGATAGAGGATTGAATTAATGTTAACAGTTTCTCTTAGACTTCTCTTAGAGTCTGATCTCTTTTTAGACCTGCCCTCGTCTTTAGACTTACAGTCTTTAGGCCGCTCCTTAGCCCCTTTCTTTGGTCTGGATGATTTGTCTCTGGAGGGGCGCTTTTCATCACATTGAGCCGACATTGAGGGCTCGACAGAAGGTTTGGAAGTCGAGGTAGACCCGGAGGCTGATGGCATCGAAGTGGTCCGCAAGGTCCCTTGCAGTTGTAGGGCCTGGGTAAACACGGCGGCCTTTAAGAGTGCCTCAGTTTTTTCTTGCCTGCGGGGTCATCGATTGGCATTGGGGACAAGACCTGGGGTTATGAGTTTCCCCAAGGCACAGAAGGCACGTCATATGATGATCCTTCTCTGGGATTTTACCTCCAAACGTGTCACATTCCTTGAACGGGGGAGCCATGGTCAGTCCAGTATTCAAGCCAGAAGTCAACAGAAGCCAAGTAGTCAAAACCGAATCAGGAAGCCAAAGAGTTGTCAAAACCCGGTCCATAGGTCAGGTAACGATAACAAGCAATACAAGCGATTCACTAGTGAAGTTCCAAGCTGCTAACGTGGCGGAAAAAAAGTAACTGGGGAAAGAGAGGGAAAGCAGGAAACTTATATAGGGATGGGTGGAGCTACTGCCAAAAAGTTTTTAAAAGTTGCAATTTGAAGTCTGCCTAGCAATTCCAGAAGTTTCTGAGCTCGACTGCGCATGCGCAGTAAAACCCATTTGCATGAATTCGCGGATGACCACTCGAAGAAATACTGTTACAGGTAAGCAACCTGTCCTTACTGTTTGCAACAGTAAACTTGTTCACTGAACTCGTGGGGAAGGCAGCAGTTCTTGACACCCTCCCTACAGCTGCACCCCAATTTTTAACTGAACCTTTTTACTGCATGCCTCTGTAAAACCTGGCCTCTGTGTTTTATTCTGCAGGGGTGAAAATCCCATGCGCAGTTGGCCTTCGAGCATCACGAGAGTCATGGGAAAGCGTTGCTTGTCGATCAAAGTAAACAAGAAACCGCCATGTTGCCCTGCTCCATCTTGAGCCAGACCACTATACCTTGGTCTCAAAGCAGCAGCAGCAGCAGGACAATTTGAAAGGATAAACAGCCATCTGGGTATGTATTAGATCCTCCTTCCCTCAAAGAGAACAACATCTCATTAAGGGAAAGAACAGAGGACAACCAATTTATTAGCAAGCCATTATCTGGCTGGACAAGCAGCTGCTCCAGCTCAGGAAACAACCCAGGGACCAACCTTGATCAGGACCAGCAGTCGCCACATATGCCCATCATTTAGACCTGGGTTTGAAACTTCCTGCGGTTGTCATTAGGCCTCCTTTTTTCAAAGAAAGCACCGTCAGCCTGTTCCAGCATAAAACGCGGGCCGGGGGGGGGGGGGGGGGAGGAAACCAGCAGAACTTTAAAAACTAAGTAAACAAGCCTTACAGATGCTGCTTGATCCATTATATCACCTCCTGTTTTATCCTGCCTTTTTATTCTGCCTCCTTAGAGGCGGCCACAATGAAAAGGAGACACAAATCAAGGTGGTGCTGTAGGGGAGAGTTCTACAGATCCCATGTGCTGCCGCCAAAAGAAAAGGAAAGGCAAATGGATGGATGTGAGAACAAATCAAGCTTGAACTCTCCCTAGAAGCCAAGACGACTAAAGGATTTTGGACATAGCATAAGAAGACATGGCTCATTGGAAAAAAACAACAACGCTTTCTAAACTGGAAGGCAATACAAAAAAGTGTTACCCCCAAATGCTGAGGTATTGACAACTGACTTCAATGGGGGAAAGAATTTAGTTCAAGAGGAAGAAATAAGAGGGCTTCGGGTAACTCCAAAGGCGAGACACAAGCCTATGTTTCCCATTACCTTACCCTAAGCTTGCAAGACTTGTTGAGGACAGTGTCTTGCAGGTGTGTTGTTGGTTTGAGCGCTTGGACTACTACTCTGGAGACCAGGATCAGAATCCCTGCTCAGCCACAGAAACTCATTGGGTGACCTTGTGCAAGTCACACTCTTTCAGCCTCAGAACAAGGCAAAGGCAAAGGCCTTCCGAACAAATATTTCCAAAATAAACCTGTGATAGATTGCCTGGCAATCTTACGGTCACCATTGAAGGTGTGCTACAAACAAACAAACAACACAAACACCGGGACAGCCCTTTTGTCCATCTAGCCAAATATTTATTGCATGGATTGTCAGCAGCTCTTTCAGACAGGAATATATCTGAAATCTTTCTGAATTCTACTGGAAAACGACAGAAACTGACATTGAGCCTTTCTGAATTTTTCCAAATTCATAAGGGGAGAAAATGTGTGGGATTAATGTACTTGCTTCCCGTTAAGACTTGAATTCTACTGGCTAGCCCAAACCAGAAGCTGACTAGTGAGTTAACACACACAGGTAAATCCCATCGATTCAATGCACCTACTCTAGATGGGCCTAACAATAGGATTCAAGCACCAGTCTACACACAATTGCAGCTGTGACGAAATCAAGACAGTAACAGTGAGGTGCATCATGAAAAAAAGAAAGATTTTTCACTCCAGGAAAATGTCTGCGATACAAAATATTTGATACAGAAAAGGGAACAAGTTTTAAAATCAAAACTAAACAGAACCTGAATCTCCTCTTTACCCCACTACATTCTGTTTGCCACAGAACAATTTAATAGCAACTGAGCAAATAAAAGTGGAAGCAACTGTATTTATTTGAGTCCCAATTCTGCTTCCAAAGCACCGTGATAGGCAAGCCCTCCATAAAATGTGCCCTGGGATTCGAAGGTGGACCTGCCAGGCACTAAGGCCCACTCTGCCCTCTACCTTCCCATCTTCAGGGTTTTTTTACAGAAATGAAATCTAAAATGATGCTATCTGGAGAGGAAGTATTTGCCTGTATGAAGCAGTGCTAACAAGGCTTCATGTGTGATCCATCTCTGGTTCATGTCACTTTGAATTTGCCTTCAGATTTGTCTCAATCTGACAAACATCCTTAGTATACGATAAGGGTCATATAGATATGATAAGAAAAGGAATGGGAAATATCTCACCGTATGGTTGGTTGATCCCCACTCAGCTGCTTGAATCTCCGGTGCAAGTTCTCAATCTGATCCGTAGTGACTACCAAAAGAAGACAGACAGGTTTTTTTTGTTAATGATTTCAAAATATAACCTAGGATTAACTAGGGATGGAATGGAATCTACTGAACTTTCTGTCGTGATTTGCCAATAGGACTGGTTGAAGACATTTTACTATCTGAAGCAGATGAATGATTCCTCCAACTTTATGATTTTTAACATCTTTGGCTGATGAAGCCGCCAGTGAAGCCTTGAAAGCTTGCGAGTATATTTTGTGCATGTTAGCTGGCCCAATAGAGGTATCATTGTTCTGTGGATTTTGTTGTACTCTAATCTTAATACTATACAAAGCTATCTGATGACTATATTCACTTGCTAGCTACCCATGGATTCAACGGACTCTAGCTGAGAATAACAATTGGCTTTAGTCCCAAATTATTTTGAAGAGGGGGAAAATAATGCAGCAGTCTTTCTGTGGAACTAAAAATACATAAAATACATAAAAGACAAGTCCACTGGCCTTTCATGACACCCATTCTTTCTAATGGTAGGGCTGGCCCTGCTTACTAGTCAGCTCCAACCGGGAGAAGAACAAGTTTGATCAGGGTCTCATAGAAGAAATTCCAGTCCCTTTGAAAAGGAAAAGCTAACCCTAAATGGTAGAAATCAGAGACATAGCTATGTTATGCATTTTTGCAATTCACTAATAGGGTTTCATAGTGTCTCTGCTACATAGCTAAGTATGTATACTTAGCTATGTAGCCGAGGAACTAAGAAACCCTATGCTTATATATTACGTACATAGTGATAAGAGGATTCTGGTCAAGGTCTCAGAAACGGCTAGTTTTTATCCATCTGTTTGACATAGTAAGTTGCATCATGGTCTGGCTTGAATTCTGTTGGTTAGTCAACAAGAGTAGACCCCACTGAACCAACTTACACATAGGTAGGTCCTATTGGGGCCAGTGTGGTGTAGCGGTATGAGCATTGGACTGGGATGCTGGAGATCAGGATTTGAATCCCCGCTTGGCCCTGGAAACCCACTGGCTGACCTTAGGTGAGTCACACACTCTCAGTCCCAGAAAGAAACTTGAAGGCACACAACAACAACAAAGTCCTACTGACTCTAACTAAAAATAGGACTCCCCCCCCCCATATGCCCTTGAATACTAGTTACTTGGAGAAAAGTGGTCCAGAGAAGGCTGTTTTCTTGATGCGTTGTGGGAAACAGGTTGTGAGAGTGACCTTTGCTTGGATCCAGCAGAGCGCTGCTTATTTATCAATAATTTGGGCATTCATAAGCACTTTGGGTTAAAAGCCCCTCCGAATAGCTTAATAAGACCAATTTTTGCAAAATGCAATTCACTCCACAGGAATTTTATCACCTTCAACCTTAAAAGACATACTTCAAATGGAAAATATGATAAAGCATGGAGAGGAAAAGAGCAAACTCAAGCACCAGTTATACCTGAGAGAAGAGGAGACTAACTGAGCTGATGTACCATTGCTTTACCATTAATAAAATAATAATGATAACATTCCTGCAACAAAATGTTGCAGCATGGAGCGTTCCCAGTCAGGGTTCAACCAGCCATAGACCTTTCTGGGATACTCCATTCCACTGCTATTCAGTCAATGAGCATTGGCCACACGGAGATGTTCTGGAGTCTTTCTCCTTCCTTTTGTATTATTTCTCATCTATAGTTCTATGCTTCTGCAAACCTTGGGGGTTCCCTAAGCCAAAATCTGAAAGGAGAAGAAGGGTCAAGTGTCATTTTGGATAGATAAAATTTGATATCAAGATATAGGCCAACCAAACAAAGGGCAACGGAGCTGAAAAAAGGTGGAATTTCATGTGATCGCGCTAAGCCCCCTGGCAAACAATACAAACTGAATAAAGCACATCCCTCTCCATTCCTTAATAGTTGGCATCTCGCTTCCAGCCACAAGACAGCCAACCTAGTAAGACCATGCCAACAGCTTATTCAATGAATGTTAAGGCAGCGTTTGCATTTTCCTTTCTCTATCAGTGTGTGCACAAACAGAGCGTCAAAGCTCCAAGTCTGCCCTGTTCTTTCCCCAACTGATAAACTACTTGGGTCAATATTGGACAATAGTTGCAACTGGCGAGGTCTCAGCTTCTTCCAGCATAGATGGGAGTGCCCAGTGATAGCAGGGACCCAAATACACACCTAGAAACCCAAGAAACCCTCTATTGTTGCTGCTGATTTAGGCTACACACCTCGCTCCAAGAGGTCATAGGTGCCAAGGTGGCAAGTAAGAATTAAAAGCCTCCAACCCATTCATGGTTCAGTATGCTCTTCCCCATCAACCGTGCATGCATGTGCCTCCAAAAAAGTAATAGTGCCACTCTATTCTTCTTTGGTCAGGCCTCATCTGGAATACTATGTCCTGTTCCACAGTTCAAAAAAGATGTTGAGAAACTGGAGCGTGTCCAGAGGAGGGCAACCAAAACGGTGAAAGGTCTCAAAACTATGCCCTACGAAGACAGACTTAGGGAGCTGGGCATGTTTAGCCTGGAGAAGAGAAGGTTAAGAGGTGATATGATAACCTTGTTTAAGTATTTGAAGGGATGTCACGTTGAGGGAGCAAGCTTGTTTTCTGCTGCTCCAGAGAATAAGACCCGGAACAACGGGTGCAAACTACAGGAAAAGAGATTCCACCTCAACATTAGGAAGAAGTTCCTGACAATAAGATATATTCTACAGTCGAACATACTGCCATGGAGAGTGGTGGGGTCTCCTTCCTTGGAGATCTTTAAACAGAGGTGCTTTGATTGTGAGTTTCTGCATGGCAGAATGGGGTTGGACTGGATGACCCTTGAGATCTCTTCCAACACAATGGTTCTATGAGTGTCTCTCTTGAAGCATGGTTAATGTTTGCTCAGAGGAGCACTAGTGTTGTCAACACTCGCAGTAATGCTTAACAGTTGCACAAAACGGTGGTTTCCTCCCACTCTATAAATTGCAAGTGTAGAGAGAAATGCCCTGGTAGGGGAATACAGCCCTTTGCTCCCGGTCTGAATTGTGGTCCCTGCCCAGCTCCTTTTTTGCATTGGGAAAAAAAGCTCCCAGAAGTGAGAAGGAGCAATTTCCAAACAAATCAGTCCACCAGAGAAAGTGAAGGTTAACATTTCCGCTCATCTCTTACCTTCCCCTCCCCACCCCCACGATAAAGTTAGGAGATTATAGGAGGGTTTTTCTTTGGTTCAGGCTCACCAAAGACACCCACCCACAAGCAGAAATGTCACCATCTGATTCTTGAGGGATTGCTGGAGTTGTGCTCCATTACAGATGCTCCAAATTCCAACCCACGACCTTTATGCAGTAAAGCTATTTTAAACGCAATGTGAATTTGGCTATCGTTCTTGCTGCCTTTATTTTTTTTTTAAAAGGAGGGAGGACTAATTCCCCCATATATTGCTTTCTAAATATTTTCTGCCAGCCACTGACTTTTGACATTCTCACCGGCTGATATAGTCCTTGTCATGGAAAATTCGCCACCGATAAACCTTAAACATCTGGAACTATAGCTCAGCTTAGTTTAGTTTTCTTTTCTAAAAAGCAATTCATATAAACTTTAGGGAATTAGTAGTACAAACAGGATTTCAGCAGTACCTTGTCCTCATCTGAGGCTGAGAAAGTTTTTCCAAGGAGTGGTGGGACAGGAGAAATAGAAGATGGAGAAAAAGACAGAGATTCTGTCCAGTTCACAGATGGAAATGTCTAAATTCTTAAGAAATCTTTACCTGACTTCACTCAGCTTCTTGTCCTCGGGCAAAGGGGACCCATCGTGGGTCTTTTTTGCCTATGGACAACATGCTGAGTGAGTTGAGATAAAGATTTATTAGAATCTCGACACTTCCATCTGTGAACTGGACATGTTTACTTCTATCAAGGGAGGACATTTAGCCCTTCTGCAAACCTTGGAAGATACCCTTCCATAATGTCTTTGTAGTAGGGCTATGTGTCTACCTAGATGCTGAATTACAGTTCCCATCATTCTGATGTAACCCATGATCATCTGGAAGTCTGAAATGTTGCCTAGTCCAGGCTTTGGTCTAAGCAAACCTCTGGATTACTCATTTATGTAAACTTTCCAGGAATGCAGAAGGGTGCTTGCATACTGCCTCTTTCAGGAGGGTATTTCCATCACACCCAGCTGTGTGAATTCGATAATGAAATCCGACACTTACATATTCCATGTAAGTGGATATGGGCTTAGACTATTCTCAGATGGAAAGCTCCTACAGAAACATTAATTCTTTAAATGAAAATATCTCAGAGGCATGCCACTCAAACTAACTGATATATGGGATAGACAATTCCAGCCCCCCTCAGTGTGTCAGGAACTGGTACCACATTTGTGACCATTGACTACAACTGGGTTTTTCCCCACATGGAAATCTGTCACGCAAATGGCTTGTGGTCCATCACCCATCCACAGACCAATACTCTGAATAGCACTGAAAGGTTGGCTATATAAAACATATACATTTAAAACAATTAAAAACACATAAAACACATATGCCATATTAAAAATGCACACCTGTCGATTATCCTTGTAGTCCAAGGTTGGAAGTCTGTTTAAATAAGAAGGTCTTTACCTGCTGGATAAGTGAATATCGTTTCATTTATATCCTGCATTTTCCCCAATATGGGACCCAAAGTGACTTACAACAGAAGTTAAAACAAAATAGCTAAAACAATATATGGTAGAAAAGCTGTAAAAGCATTAAGTTCTATCAGCGCTGCCAACTCCATTTCCCCTTAGAAATGGAAACGCTGTGAATTTATACAATATTTGCTCCCTTCTGACAACAGGTCAAAGACTATTTAGCAACTCCAAGACTTCCTATCTTTGTAATCAATATCACTGATTGGTTTTATCTCCTTTTCCTGCCATTGCTTCTTCTTGTGGATATTTTGTAACATTCTGTAAAATAAGGATTATTAATCTCAGACCAAACTGGAATCACATTCACTACCTCTCCTATGCCCATTATTCTGTGTGGGTTTCTTGAATGTTTTCTTTCCAGTTCTGGTGAACATTGGATTAGAAGACAAGGAACAAACCACAAAGGCTCCAGCCTCCATCTTTTTAACCATCTAATCTAATAGAAAGCCCAGCTAGCAGAGTTTCCAAGTATGTGAAGTGCAAGCATGTCTAGCCGCTGCCAAACAGCATCCTTACTAAGCCCCAAATGCAAAGTGTATCTTCACAGTGGAATGTTTTGTCCTTTGGAAGATGACATTTGGAACATCAAGAAACTTTTCCATTTGAACATTTCTGAGATTCTGACGCCTCACAACCCCTCCCAGATGATGCCTGGCAATGAACTAACTAACAATTAGGTTATACAGGGACTGTTATTTCGGCAAGGTAATTCTTAATACTCCCACTGCAGGACAAATCCCCATCTGTGACCCTCAGCTTTCTTTCATGTGGCCATCACCTGCATTACAAAAGGCCTTTGCACATGATCTGCTCAAACCTTTGCAAGAGTGAGCTGTCCCGTCTCAAGCAGCCCGCTGGTAGGCAATAAGAGGAAAAAAGAAAAGAGAGACAGAAAGGGGGGGTGGAGGGCAAGAGCAATGGAAACGGATAGAAAAAGGAGTCAGCCTGCCTGTTTGTGGCTTTGGCCTCTTCTGCCACTGCTTTGAATCTCATGCATTGCTGACATATCCAATAATTCCTCCTGATGGAATGGATGCTTTGGCAGAAGGCAGGTTGTCCACCCTCTATGGCACAAAGCCATGGTCACAGACTGCATCTTCGTGGAGAGATTTATATACACCCTTTCTCCAATGGGCGCTCCTTTTGCCTTTCCTCATTTCATTACAGCTACTTAAATCAACCAATATAATTGTTATGAAGACCAAACATGACGCATTAAAGCCATTCCACTTGCCAAGCCAGTCATCTGATTAACATCTTCCTTCCTTGCAGGCTTAAACAACAAAATCTGGATTCATCAAAACGCTGTCCCCCATTCCTTCTTGGCCCTGGCTTCTTTCAGTTCCACTAGAGGAAGAAGAGATAGGTGGGGAAAAGAAACTGACCAAAGCCTTTACTAACTCACCACTTCTGACACCATCAGAACATACTTTCTCAATGTGTAGCAAAAACACAGAATGATAATGTTGGAACGTACCGCAAGGGTCACCTAATCCACCCTGTTGCCCTGCATTAGGTAATGGGTTTAAGGTGAGGGTGGAGGTCTGCTTGGCAGCCTGTCACCGCTGCACATCAGAGGATCCTTTGAAAGCTTTTCCAAAACTTTAGAAGGATCCTTCCACCTCAGGCCCATTGCCTAATGCATTTGTTGTTCCCTTCTGAGAAATGAGCCCTGCACTCTGGCGGTGGGTCTTGCCTGCTGCTCAAAGTGAATGGCATTAGCAGGTCAGTCACTAACAATATTCAAGTCTCACATCAATGTGTCAGTTTTGCCAAGGCAAGTCCAAGTCAAGTCATTGAAGTCCAAGTCAATTGACTTGAGTCTACATCACTGCATGGAAGTGATAGTCTGTAAGAGAAGATCAGTAGCTGCAACTGTAATGCAGACTGCCCTCTTCCTCCTGGCTACATTGCAAGCTTCAGTGGCATAGTGGTTGATTCAGATGTGGAGCCACATACCCCAAGGAAAATCCAAATGTGCAGGCAGCTGGGCTCATCCACATCAAGAAATCAGGTTTTGTCCTCACTAGGAACAGGGCTTTAGCTATCTCCAAAATTTCTCTGTATTCCATCTCCAGAAGTAATCATTAGCAAGTCACTAAGTTACACAAAAGGCAGCTGTTTAGCACCATAGAGAAGCATTTCCCTCCCATATAAACAAGATCTTCTGATCCTCAGAGGGACATGCTGTCCAAAATGTATAATACTTCCAGACAACATCTTATCTGCTTGGATTTCTAATGTCTGCTAGCGGATCTGAATATTCTCCCTAATGGGCACAAGTTTCGAGACCAAAACTGCACTGCAAAATCTAGAAAATGGAAATGCCACATGATCCACACATGCAGACCTGCATGAAGTGCAAAACCAACACATGGACTAACTTTCTTGCCCATCTCATTACCACCAGTGGGAGCCAAGTGCAAAACAGTAACTCAAGAGTGGGGCCATAAAGTTGCAGAGGTGCTCGAGAATGTGTTTGGCCAGGAATTTGTTTTCAAATGCACACACAAAAACTTTCACACCCAAATCCACTCTTTCCCCCTCCTAACCTTCTTGCGTTTAGCAGCCTCATTTAGAAGGAAAAGAAGTATGATGCGGCCAACAGTATTGTTATGTGACTGGTAGCCGACAGTCCTTGCTGGTCAGTAGCCTCAGATCTATCTTCTGCTGGCCAACTCTACACAACATCACACTGGCTTGCAAATTGGATTGTATTTGAACAAGAGGCGGTAGGTGGTTTTTCCAATTGTGATCTGCCCCATGTCTTCAGGACAGAACAGGCTATAATTTAAAAGAAACCCTGATGAGATCTTAGCAGAATAGTCAAGCTAACAGAAGCAGCTCTCACACAAAAGGGCTGTTTGAATAAGTGGAAATTACCAAAGCTATTAAATGAAAAGTGCCAACTCTACTTTTAAACCCTGATAAGCTCCCAGTTGCTTTAACACGGGGGAGGCCAAATCCTTTTTACAGCTATCTATGCTACATAAGCCCTTTACTTTCAGGCATACACACACACACACCATTTTTACAGAAAGACAAGTTAAGTTGCTTTTGCCAACTTCTCCATGTGCTGATGTTTTTCAAACAGGGAAGGCTACAGGCATAACATGCTGCATGTACTCACGTATAAGTCTAGAAATGTTAGTCAAAAGATTGACCCAAAAACCCGGATCGACTTATCCACAGGTCAATGGTACCTTAACCCTTCTCAAAAAAGGAACCTTTCCCTTTTCTCAATATAGTGGCAAAAGTCAAGAGCTTAGTCCATCCCGGGAGAACCTAAAAGAAGCACCAATCACCTCTACTCTTCTGCCGCAGCACCATTTCTGACTTTTGCAGGAAAATGGCGGTGGCTTCACCTCAAAGGAGTGCCAAGAGGAACTGGGCTTTGAAGGATCTGAATTTGAATAAGACATTTGCATATGTTTGTCCGGGCAAAGTTATCACATTACAGTTAAAGGCCAGCGTGGCATAGAGGTTTGAATGTTGGACTACAACTCTGGAGATCAGGGTTCGATTTTCAGCTCAGCCACGGAACCCACCGGGTGACTTTGGGCAAGTCACACACTCTCAGCCTCAGGGGAAGGCCATGGCAAACCTCCTCTGAACAAACCTGGCCGAGAAAACCCCATTGTAAGTTCACCTTAGGATCGTCATAAATCGGAAACAACTTGAAGGCACACAACAACAACACTATAATCACTACTAACCCAGTCACAAAATGCTTTTCTCTGTCTTTACATCCTTTTGGACATGAGTGCATTTTCTGAGCCCCACTTACACCTGGTCACCTCCCCACATATCTCACAGCCATCATTTACCATCGTTTTCTCCTCATCCATCCAAGCGTTATGCCTACTGGAATTTTATTCTTAAGCATCATTTTTCTTTGCTTCGTCCTTTGCATCCTTTGTTACATGCCATTAAGTTTTACCTTCGACTTATCCACAGGTCATATCAGAATCCATAATGTTGAGCCTAAAACCTGCCATCAACGTACACATGAGGTTGAGTTATAGTTGAGTATATCCAGTATACTGTTTTTTCTCTTATCCTTACTAGGACAGCCGTGAACAACTGGTGCTTCCAAAACCAAGAGGGAATATCAGCAGGTGTGGCATAGCAGCTTGAGCGTTGGACTCTGGAGACCAGGCTTCGATGCCCAGGTTAGCCATGAAACCTACTGGGTGACCTTGGACAAGTCACACTCTCTCAGCCTCAGGGAAGGCAAGTGGCAAGCCTCCTCTGAACAAATCTTGCCAAGAAAACCCCATGGTAGGTTCGCCTCGTGTTAAAATTATTTACTAGGTCCAACCAAGACCCCTTTGCTGAGAAAAAGTACCCATTTATCAATTTTGTAAACACAGAAACATACTTGAGAGGACTAACAGAATACCATCAATCTCTTTGGAAAGATGGTTTATGCTTGAACACTTGATGGAGACATTATTGGAAACTTCACAACCAATATGCAAAGCCAGGAGATGTAATATCCATTAGAGGTATGAGAAAGAAAAGCTTTAATAATCCCGTCTTGATTTGACGGGTCAGGGCTAGTAACAAATTGTAGTTTGTTCCTTCTTTAGTTACTCTGAACCATCTAATTTGAGGAGGATTTTAATTCTAATATTTTTTAAAACCCACACAATTTATTTGAAAGTGCAAATCTAACAAGGGGTGGCGAAAATAAGGCAAGTTTGATTAAAAGGCTTAGGGCAGGTATTTGCCATTTGAACTTCAAAAGTGGCTTAAAATTCGGAAGCAACCCATTCAATGTGCAAGATCCAACAACAACAATGAGGAGGAGCAAGAAACAAAACTGGCCAGAGCAAAACGGTAATTAGATTTCCAGAAGCCTCCTGAAGCCTAAAGATTTTCCTGAGCCGGTGGAAAATCTGCCGGGAGGCGAATGATCAAACTTCCCTTGGAAGTTTTTAAAAACCGACAACCACTTCCCAGAGGGGTAGTCACTTTCAAAAACGAAAAAACAAAAAGCAAAAAAACATTGCCGCACTTTTAAAAAGTAAGGTTGCTAGTATCAGGCTGCCTCTGCACTGCAGAAACAACCTGGTTTTGCACGACTTTAACTGCTGTGGCTTCATGCTATGAAACTCTGGGATTCGTAGCTTGTTGTGGCGCCAGAACTCTGCTGGGTCACAAGGGTAAAATGTTTGAGAACCACTGCTCTAGGAGAGACGGGCCCAATTTTCACCATGTTTTGGGGCCTTCCTAAGGCACTTTAGGCCCAGGAAGTCTTTTAATAATAGGAAGTGAGGAGGGACATCACTTCCTGGTTCCAAAAAAGGATGTACTAAAACAAATGACAGTACTTGCCCATAAGGAAACCGTACTTGCCCATAGGGAATCATAGAGGAATCTTTGCCCATAGAGGAATCATACTTGCCCATAGAGAATAATTGAGAAACATTGGGGAAGTCTAACCCCCAGTCATGCAGGAACTCACAATCAAAGCATCCCAGACAGATGGCCATCCATCCTCTTCAAAGACCTCCAAAGAAGGAGACCCCATCATTCTTTGAGGGAATATTTTCCACTGTCAAATAGCTCTTGCTGTCAGGAAGTTCCTCCTAATGTTGAGGTGGAATCTCTTTTTCTGTAGCTTGCATCCATGGCTCTGGGTCCTATTCTCTGGAGCATCACAAAACAAGCTTGCTTCATCCTCAATAGGATGCACCTTCAAATGCTTAAACAGGGCTATTATGTCTACTCTTAACCTTCTCTTTTCCATGCTAAACATATCCAGCTCCTTAAGTCTCTCCTCATAAGGCAGGGTTTTCAGACCCATCACCATTTTAGTTGCCTCCTCTGGACATGCTCCAGAAGAGCTATCTATAACTAACTAACTAACTAACTAACTAACTAACTAGTTTCAGCTGGCACTCAAAATACATGAAAGTGGGAAGGGCCCTGTTGAAGCTCATTATCTGCCTCACCTTGGCTGGCAAGAGGCTCAGAAGAAGGCCTTCTAGTTTCAAGGTTTTAGCATCTAGATAGGCAAGATGTAAGATCAGGTGGTAGGACCATCACAAGCCACTGAGGACTTTGAAGGTTAAAATCAACACTTTCACCTGTGCCCAGAGCTGGACTAAAAAATAAGTGATGTTTTGGTTTGTTTTTGTTTTTTAAGACGGGCAAGTTGAGTTCTCTACACTCAGTCCTGCTAGAGGTCTTCAGGATTTCAGGTGGGATTTTTTTTCTAGCCCTGCTTGGAAGAAATTAGGGACCTTCTGCATAAAAAATAGTTGTTCTACCACTGAGTTACAGCCCCTTCCCTTGAAGATTCCCTACAGGACCCATAAAGAACTTTTTCCCCTAAATATCTTTTCTATTTCTGCAAACCCTGGGGGTCCACCAAACCCACCAAGACTTGCCCCCAGTTAGGGTTGTTCTGGCTCCATAAGGACCAGCATCTGAAGAATGAATTTGCTGTTAGCATACAGGGTTGAGAACCAGCATGGTGTAGTGGTTTAAGCATTGGACACTAGGACTTTGGCAACTAGGGTTCAAATCCTCAGTCATGGACATTGGGTGACCTTGAACACGCCATATTTTCTCAGCCTCGGAGGGAAGCAAAGGCAAACCCTTCTCTGAAAAAACCTTGCCAAGAAAACCACAGAATAGGTTCACTTCTGGGTCGCCATAAAGACGGAAGCAACTTGAAGGCATGCAATAACAACATCATTCGGGGTAGACAATGTTTTCAGTTTCAGTTCCAGAAATAAAAAGTGGTTTTGCACCCTTTCCTCCATGAGCCTTTTAGGAAGTGGGAACCGCAGGTCGGTGGCCAAAAGTGTTTACAAACTTCCTTGGGCCCAACTGGGCCAGCATCGGCTGAATGGCATCGCTGGTGCCGGCGAACCCATCTCCTGTGCATTTTGGAACATTGCAGAAAGCTATAAAGGCACATAGGAAGAAAACAGTACAACCTGGAGTTGCTCTACCATTGAAGCTACATCCTT
This sequence comes from Urosaurus nigricauda, assembly GCA_034509955.1. Classification (NCBI taxonomy): domain Eukaryota; kingdom Metazoa; phylum Chordata; class Lepidosauria; order Squamata; family Phrynosomatidae; genus Urosaurus; species Urosaurus nigricauda. The sequence goes on from JAOEGL010000014.1 coordinate 10,008,929, forward strand.
TCACAGCTGCCCTTGAGGAAGAATTTCACAGGAGTAGATTAGACGCACAAAAACCCAAAACCAACACACACACAAAAAGAGAAGAGAAGAGAAAGGCCCACGTAGAAAGCTTTAGCAAAAGTAAAAACAGCACTGGAGGACGGGAGTGAAGCAGACTGTGCTCGAAATACTTACAGCCTGTCTTGTCTGCAAGCTCTTGGATTTCTTCTGGCATGGAGTGGGAAGAACCCATTGCTCTGCAACTGGGAAGGGGGGTGCTTCTGCAAAATCCCCTTCTCAGCAAAGTGGGGCCCAGACAGCAAGGGACAAACGGAAGGGAAGACAAGGTGAAGGTCCCAGGAAGCTGGACCAGGGATGTACAGATGAGCACTGACAGCCCGGACTGGCAGCAGGTGCCGGCTCAGCAAAATCAGCCAGACTTCGGTGCAGTGGCTGAGTTTAAATCTTGAGGAAGCATGAGCCACTCATTCTAATGTACATAGAAAAAGCGAGAGAGGAGCATGGCTTCCTCAGGGTCCAAGAGCCCTCCCTCTGTGCAGGGATCCCTAATTGGGGGAAGAGAGACCAATTATTAGCAAAACCTCACCAACACCACAAACAACCAGCTTGGGAATAGAAGGTGTTCTGTTTATTCCACCTGCGGGCGGACAGGCTTCGTCAGAAGAAGAAAAAAGCTGCATCCACGCTATGATCAACACTGGGGCGGCGGGGAAATAGAAGTGCCCCGCGCATTTAGATAAGTTTCTCCAAACATTGACAAATCTCAAAAGTAGATTGTCAAGCGGCAGCACTGCCACCCATCCCTAAGAGGGAAGATCAAGTCAACAACCTTTGGTTGAATGTTGCTCTCTGTTCTCTTTCCTGGATTGAGAAGCAGTAGAGTGAAGCCTTGGTATCCCCTTGGGTTTGGTTCCAGGATTCCCTGTGGAGGTCAAAATGGATGCTTCAATCCAATTAAAATACAATGGTACTGTATAGTCAAATGCTCTCTCTTATATAAAATGGCAAAATCATAATTTCCTTTTCGGAATGTGAATTTTTAAAAATGTTTTCAAGCCGTGAATGACTGAATCCATGGATTTCGAGGGTCAATTGTATTCCTTTGTAAGCATGTTTGGATGCTACCAAGGGCTGGCCTTGCCATGTACAGGGTGGAGGGTCCAACTTCAGGCGGCATTGTGGGTGGGGGCAGTGAAGAGAAGAAGGCATTGATATTCCTGAGTGCATCCAAGTGGTGCAGTGAGATATTTTCAATTGCTGGCCTTAAAGGAGATGTTGGGCACCTTTGGCCTTCCTGAGATTCTGAAGGTTACTGTTGTTGTGTGCCTTCAAGTCATTTTCAACTTATGGCGATCCCAAGGCGAATCTATCATGGTTTTTTCTTGAAAAATTTCCTCAAAGCAGTTTCTGCCATGAGGCTGAGAGCGTGTGACTTGCCCAAGGTCACCCAGTAGGTTTCCATGGGCTTCAAGTAAGAACCATAAGAATAATAAAGAATGTGTACTTCTATGAAAATGTGACGAGATGAACATGTTGTTTTAATTTTTGTTAAAGGAGGGGCATACATACAAAGCCCTTCTCCCATATAAGGGTCTGAGATCATTCCTGTGATTTCCAAGCCATTTCCAACTTGTGGAGACTCTACGGCCATAAGGGTTTTCTTGGCAAGGTTTGCTCAGAGAATGGTGGCCTTTGCCTTCTTCTGAGGCTGAAAGAGAGTGACTTGCCCAAGGTCACCCAGCCGGTTTCCGTGGACAAGCGGGGATTTGAACTCTGGTCTCCCAAAAACCTAGGCTGCATCCACACTGCAGAAATCGTGCAGTTCGACACTGCTTTAACTGACATGGCTCGAATTTGTAGTTTGCTGTGGCCACCAAAGTTCTCTGACAGAGAAGGCGAAATATCTCACAAAACAACAAACACCAACATCTAGGAGCAGCCACCAGGAAGGCCCTCTTCCACCAATGTACCCTGGAAAGTGTTGGGACTGAGAGAAGGGCTGAGGGTTGAATTGATCTATATACTAACAAACCAGCAACAGTAATACTCATATCCAACAAAAGAGGCTAGTGCTTTGCTAAGCAAATGGATCTGAATTTCCCATTCGAGACTAAACCCATTACTCAGCTTTGCAACAAGGCCAGCTCATAACAATATAGCTAAAATAGGGAAGACTGCTACGATGCAGAGGGAACAGGGAAATCTATCCGTGGGGAACGGTGGAACATGGCATGGTTAATCCTAAAGTCACAGTGCTTCTGCCCATGGAGCACTACACTGACTGGCAGTAGATGGAAAGAAGGGAAAAGGAAGTCTTGTGTATAACACTAAAAAGAAAAGTAAAATTTGTGGAAGAGATGGCGGCGGTGCTCTGCGAATGGCTCTTAGCCATGACACCTACATGAAGCCTCCATGTTCAAAGGCAGTATACCCCTTTATATGGGTTTCTGGGGAGCAAGGATGGGAGACAGCTATCCAAGCCCTATCTGTAATCTTCAACAAACAACAACAAACTTAGCAACCTCTCTCCAATCCCCAAAACGGCCTATGGAGGCATTGGTTTGGCTACGAGCACCCATGACTTCAAAACCATTGTGACTAGAGTTGCCCAACCTCTAGCAAAAGCTGCAGTTCATAGGCTTGCCTAATATTAGCAGCCTGGACCTGAGTTCTATTTCCCCACCGTTTTTCCTTTCATGTCATCAGGTCTTTCTAGAGCAGGGGTAGGAATTTTGCAGCTCTCCCAACCAGGGTGACCAGATGTCCTCACCAAAACAAACAAAAAACAAAGAGCTTCATTTATATACTGCTTCATACCACCTAAGGAGTGTCTAAGCGGTTTACAACTGTAAGCTACTTGCCCCCAACAATCTGGGGACTCATTTTATCAACCTCGGAAGGATGCAAGCCTGAGTGGAGCTTGAGCCCTTTTGCTGGTCTTGAACTCGCAACCTTATGGTTTTGAGTGAGTGGCTGCAGTACAGGCATTTAACCACGGCGCCACCAGGGCAAGGCTCCACAAAATGTAGGACATTGCAAAAATACAAGCTAAAAGCACTCACTGAAATGCAGGTGCATGCTTCTGAGTCATGCTCAAAATGGAGGGCATTTTGGAATCCCTCCTGGACAGAATGGAGGCCGCGTCCTGGAAAAGGAGGACATCTGGTAACCCTGCTCCCAATATTTTTTGATTGGGAACTCTGAGCATGCCACATCATTGTCTATGCTGGCAACGGCTGATGGGACTTGCAGTTCAGGCATACAATCTTCACTCCTGTTTTGAGATCATAAGCATGTGGGGAGGGATTTTCTTGGATTTTATTTTTTAAAAGACTGATATGCAAGACATTCTGAGAGCCTTTCCAACTGTGGAATAGGATGCACATTCTATCTGTAACTAATAAATACAAGAAATATCCAAACCTCCCTTGAATCAAGGCTGGCAACTCATGCTAGCAAACATTCCTATAGGACCAGGCAAAAGGAGGATGGTGATTTCAAAGGGAGAGATAATGGAAACCAGGGACCATTGCAGCATATGGAAGGAGAATTTATCGAGTCCCTGGTAGGGACTGAGTGCAAGTTATTTCAGAGAGAAGATGGCTCCTTGGCTGAGGGGGGTGTATGCCTTCCCATGCCTTCGCCGCAGGATTCCTCTTTAGCCATTCCCTCTGCCTCTGTCTTCCTCCCTCCCCATCTCATTTCTGATACTTCCTCTTTAGAATTCAAAAACATGTTTGAGGAGAACCCCAAGAAGGAAGGAAGATGAGCCAGCCTCCACCAGAGTGCCAAGAATTTGTCCTTTGCAGTTTGCTCACTGGCCTCCTGCCCAGCTGTCTAGAGAGAATTCTAGTACATATTGTCACTGGTGCACCGAAAAACACAGCTTCACAGATGGGTGGCCATATGTCCTACTTTGCAGAGGACAATCCTTTGTCGGTAGGGGTGACTGAGCACACTCCTCTCCTTTGAAGGCCTCCTTGGTCCGCAAGGCTGTCCAGGCTGGGTCTAGTTGAAAAGTAAAGAATGCTAGGAAGGGAGAGCAGTGCCCTTGACGCTGGCCTACCTTTAGAAGGAAGGTCCTGTAGCTCTGAAATGAAGAGTCCCCGGGGAAAACTGGAGAATGCTCCTATCCCTGTAATGGCTGTGCAGGTGTTTCAGCAGGTGTTACCTGGTTGCATGACAAGCAACACCTGCTTCTTTTATACAGGAGCCTTCCCAATTTTCACTCTGGAGCCCTAGTTATTCCTGCTTTGGATGCAAAAGGCCCAATCTCCAGCATTTTCACATACCATCCAACTGTCCCAATTTGCCGGCAGCAATCCTGGTTAAACCTTTAGCATCCCAGTTTTGTGGCTACTTTTAAAATGTCCCATTTTTTCCCACTCCTCCTCCCACTTTCCCTCTTTTGTTTTTGTCCCTCTTTTGTGCCTTCCTCCTAAAGGGAGACAGTTTCCAGCTTATGGCAATCCTATCAGGAAAGCTTTCTTGGAAAGCTTTGTTCAGAGGCAGACCCTTCCTCTGCGGCTGAGAAAGTGTCACTGAGAGATGGGGGCCCATCCCTTTACCCAGATACCTCTCAATCCTGTGCCACCTGGCCAGTCCCCAAACCTTCAAAAGGACTACCCAAGTTTGAACTGGCAGTTTGTGTTCACATCACTATGAAATACTTCTACCAATGTAACCTTGGATTTATGGAATGCTGTTAGAAACATGTACCACTAAGCTTAGATGGGAAGATTTCTTGAGTTTGCATTTCTCTAAATCCTGTCCCTGCATTTTCTTTTTACGGTGTTTCACCTTCTGCTTTAACTAAAGCATATCTGTGCACACTTTTCCAAAGATACACTATTTTTTTAGTTGGGAGCATTTACTTGTGAATACTTCAGAAAAAGACAGGAGGAGAATCAGATGCTTTACAGTTTATAATGGACAACAGAAAACCGAAAGCTATGCACAGCTGGATAGATTCATTTTTAATTTTACATTGGCAAATGTACATCTCTTTTCTACCCCTAGTGACCAAAACATGGTGCTAGCAAGGTGAATGCATGTATCTACAGCACCTTCCATTTAAAACTTTACTGCTGCTATTTGAACAGATGCCAGGTTAGTTTGTGGCAACAGCAAGAGACTGCAGCAGCAATGCAGTGACTGAATATGCCTTTTCTTTAAAAAAGGCAAAAAGATCAAAGCTGTATAATACATCTCTTGTCTAGACTGAAAAAGAAGTCTGCAAGCTATTGTTCTACCTCTTTCTTAGCAGAGCCAAAGCAAAAAATAAAAAGCAAGGGGAGAGTGTAAGACATTTGTTCCACTTCATGGTTTCTCAGCATGGAAGAAACAGAATCCTTCGATGTCGCTACGGAAGAAATTAGTCCAAGCTCCTGCTCAGTGCTTGGTCTTCAATGCTGGAAGCAGTGACAGCAGTGGCTCCTAAACTTTGGTCCTCCGGGTGTTTTTTCGACTACGACTCCAGGAAGCCCCAGCCAGCTTGACCAACAGTCAGGAGTTTTTTTGTGGAGTTTTCGGGTTATGTGGTCATGTTCTAGAAGAGTTCCTTTCTGACGTTTCGCCAGCATCTGTGGCTGGCATCTTCAGAGAAGATCTTTCTCTGAAGATGCCAGGCACAGATGCTGGTGAAATGTCAGAAAGGAACTCTTCTAGAACATTACCACATAGCCTGAAAGCTCCACAAAAAGCGATGGATGCCGGCCATGAAAGCCTTCGACTCCACAACAGTCCGGAATTCTGGACGCTGAAGTGAAAAACATCTGGAAGACCAAAGTCTTTGAATCACTGAGCTACAGTAGCCTTGACTGATGCTCTCCTGTGAAGGAGAGCTTCCTACCTCCTTGCAGGCAGTTCATTCCACTGTCTAACAGCCCTTATTCTTAAAAGGTCTCTCTTAAGGTCTTTTCCCCTGCAGTTTCCACCCATGATCTGCCTTCACCATGTCAAACTGAGATATTTGAAGACAGCTTTTATGTTTCTTATCTCATCTTCCATTTCAAATATTAACCATAATTTACAGAATTGGGAAATTCTATAAATTGCCTTCTCCTTCACTCTTTCAACTTGAGATGCCATGGTATGAACTTGGGACTTTCTTCAAGCAAAGTTCTGCCACTGAGCCACTTACAGCCCTTTCAATGTTTCCCAATCAGATTTATTGACTTCCCACAATCTGTTGGACAACTGACCTCCCTCATCCATGATGAGTTTGGTCTATCAGAGGTTACGCAGGACTGAACCATGGGGAACAAAGAATACCAGATTAAGTAGGGAAACTTTGACAGTGTGTTATTTGCAAATTCTGATACAAACTGGATTGATCTACACCTCTTGGACCAATCTGTAGCACTATCCTTCTGATTTAGTTTCTCCCCCATGTTTTTTCAAGAAGTTTTGAGCTGAAAGCAACAACACCAAAATGCCCCCCAAATGTATATTTTATGATAAAATATATTTAGATATGCATATTTTAACAGAAGCTACATTAAAATGCACATTTAAATGCAGTTTTTATGCAGACACACACAAAGCAGATTAATATGGAAATAGGACCAAAGACATTTATGAAGACGTGTAGAGAAAGAGAATGATCCACTATTCCTTAACCTCAGTGCTGGGACAAAGCCTGGAAAAGTTGGATGAGATTCTGCATCATGTTCTAAATTCTGTAACCATATGAATCCACGGTGACATTACAAAAATGCAACAAAACCCTGTTAGTGAACTGTGAAGACGGCACCTGGGTACCAACAAGAGTGCTCTAATGTGAATCAGGAACATCAGATGTGTACCAGGCACTTCTGATGAGCATTGGGCATACCTATTGTGCTCTAGCACTTCCTAGCTAGCATCCAGATTTGCATTGGGACTACCCCAATGCGTATCAATACTCATTGCACATTGGCGCCATGGTGCATCATCAGTCACTTCACTGGCTACTTTTGTACTATGGACACCCATATGTTATAATGTCATTGCAAAACTACTCCATTCTGTTTCCCACACATGTGAGCCTACGTACATCCCATGCTGAATTCTAGCTGTTGTTATTTTTTGGCCTATAGTGGCCATGCTGGTGGGTGAGTTGCTGGGTTTCTGGATGTTGTAATTCAAAAAAGTAGCTTTTCCATGGCCTGGCCAGGGGCAGGGAACCTGTAGCTTTCCAGATGTTGTGGGGACTCCCTAACTGCCCCGGTCATTTCCCCACCATTTCACATACATGACCTCTTCACTCCTTCTACCTTGCATAAGGCATGCCAGTTTTTGAGAGTGATGGAGTCTCCTTCTTTGGAGATTTTTAAACAGAGGCTGGATGGCCATCTGTCAGGAGTGCTTTGATTGTGTATTCCTGCATGGCAAAAGGAGGTTAGACTGGACAGCCCTTGGGGTCTCTTACAGCTCTATGATTCTGCCTGACCTAACAACATAATGAGAAGGCAGATTTTTGGAAAACGCAAAGCAGCATGTCTGGAGAAGCTGGCTTTTGTAGCAGTTTGTCAATGTGGACTTAGACAGGGGGAAAGCTAGAAACTCTGTTCCTGCTTTGATCTCCCTGGCTGTGTAAACCATCCGCCTGCTTCTGTATCATTTGCAGGCCAGTCCTGACCTCTTCCCCTCCTGGGGTTCCCTTATCTCATCTCACCACACACTTGTGACATGCAGACTTCCTCTTCTTATCGCCCTCACTCCTGATGGTGCAACTCAACATGCAAATGCAAATAGGAGAAAAACATGCCAATGAAGCCATGTGACAGACAGACAGTCCTCTCCTAGCAGCCATTTCACCAGTATAAAGATGAGGCAGGTGCCTATAAGCTCTGTCCTCTGTAAAAGTTCTCACTTAAAAATATATATATTTAAAATTGATGTGACCATATCACAAGCACTATCTAGAGAAGCAATGCAGCGTAGCAGGTACAGACTGAAAAGACCCAGGCCACAATCCTGAATCACAATCTACATGTCATAACTGCACATCTGGACACCAGCAAGAGAGCTCCAATGCACATTGGGCACTCCTGCTGTGTCCTGGCACTTTGTGAACAGTGTCTGGATGCACACTGGGGAACACCCCAATCCACATTGGTGCCCATGAGCACTAGACCATGGTGCATCTGTCACTCCACTGGCTACCATTGTGCAATGGAGGCCCATACATTCTAACATCATGCCAACTCCTAGGTGAATACAGGTGTTGCAAAACTACTCAGCTCAGGTTTGCATGCACAAGGCCATTTACAAAAATGTAAGTGCAATTCATATATTGTTCAATGCCCTCTGCCATAGGTCTGTAACAACAACAACAACCAACATCTTACCCACCTCTCCCCGTGGTTCAAGGCAGGGAACAACAAAAATGAACAGACAAATAACATCAGTTAAAAAGACATTAGTTAAAACACATATCGATTTAAAAGGACAAGTAAGATGCATGCGTATTAAAAGAATCTACATTAAAAATTCACAATTTAATGTTATGAGGCCAAAAGAGGAAAGAAGTATTCATACCAGTCTGAGGTCCTTGGATGATTGCGTGTTCTTTCTAAACAACAAAAAGAGCAATATAAAACTGGACATTGGTTCGAAGGACACTGTGCGAAGGAAGCTCTTACGTCCTTTTAACAAAAAACTATATCCACTATCAAACAGAACAAATGCATCTAGGTATCTCTGCTTTCCTCCATGCTATATGTCAGTGCATATTAGGGTTGTAATTCTTCATTAATTGTCTTCTTAAAAGAAGCAATGAGTTATTTTAGAAATGTTATTCCAGCTGTGAAAAAAGTCTCTAAAAACTACCCAGTTTTTGAAGCCTATTTGCAAATTCGGAACTTGGGCAAAATTCACATGTGGTGGTTTTGCATAGAAAACAGCACTTTCTGTGCAGGAAACAGCCTTTTCAGTGCAGAAAATAATAATAATAGTTCAATGCGTCTTCACAGGCAAACTTCAACAGTTCTACACAGTGTCTGATAAATTAACCAGGGAGAACTTACTTCTGGTGACCAATCCACTCTAGTATCCTATGTAAAAAGGCCAAAAGTTCCCTTACCATTACCAGTAGGATGGGGGACAGCTGGCTTGAAAGCAGGTCATGTGAAAAGGATCTAGAGGTCTTAGTAGACCACTAGCTAAACATGAGTCAAAATCAACAGTGTGAGGCAGAGGCAGACAAGCAAGCAAGCAAGCAAGCAAAGCCAATGCAAATATGGCCTGTATCAACAGAATAGGAGCATAGTGTCCAGATCAAGGGAAGTAGTAGAGCCACTGTATTCTGCTGTGGTTATGCTGGTGTATGACCACAATAAAATAAATTATTCATTCATGCTTTGGTCAGATCTCACCTGGAATAACATATACAGGGGCACCACAATTCAAGATGTTGACAAGCTGGAGCTGCTCAAAGGTCCAGACACCATGCCCTATGAGGAATGGCTTAGGGAGATGGGTAACTTTAGCCTGGAGAAGAGAAGGTTAAGAGGTGATAGGATAGCTATCTTTAAATATCTGAAAGGATGTCATGTACTGTTATAACATATATATATAACAGCATATAATATATACTATTATATGGATGTGTACTATTATAGTGCTGTTATTCCACTTTTACCTCTATAGCTGACTCCTGTGGAATCCTGGGATTTGCAGTTCAAGGAGGAGCATTTAAAATTCTCAGTCAGAGAGCTCTTAGGTTAAACCACTAAACTAAACTAAATAATTAGTTAGCGTTACTACAAGATACAGTAGTGGCCAAGATAAGTTTCTCCACATCTTCCTATGTTCAGGAAACTTGATGCAAAACATAGAGGAATTAAAACATTGGGTTAAACCCACCCATTCTACACCGTTGCACTCATTAGAAAAGCCATCCCTCTGTTATCTTCAATTTATTTTTAAATATTACGAAAGCTAATGGAGTGTACTCAACATTTTATTTGTTCAGTCACCGAGTTAGTATTACTGCATGTGCATCCAGCCACCCCTATTTTTAGCTGCTCCTATCTCTTTAGAATGTAGATAAATCATTCTTTTGTTTCTGATGCTAAAATCTGAGTGCTGTTGCTTATCAAGCCCAAATGCCATTGACGCACACAAGAGCAGAGCAGAGACCATAAGCTGGCAAAAGTACCCCTCTCCTTCTCCCCATTACTTACCAAGCATGCTCTAAAGGGGAAAGCTCACCACCAGGGACAACCAGTAGAGCCACTATTTATTTTAGTGCCACTCTGCCACTGAAGTTTTGCAACTATGGGATTTAAAGTGAGATTACAGAGCCAAACCCTGAGAGTTAGGGAACTATGATGTCTCAGGGGATGGACCTTGGTGGTGTTGTAAGGTTGGTTTGTACAAGGAGCAGCCATCTGGGGATCAAAGTATGTCATTCCCATCAAAAATGCCATGTAAAACAGAGGAGGAAAACACACACACTCATTTTCAAGGTGGTTTTCTTTCCCTGAGATTCCTTCCCTTTGTCTGTAGTCTGGAGAATAGGTACCAGGGAACCCTATTAGAAATCTGGGAAGCCTAGCTGGAGCCCTGGTGGCACAGTAGTTAAATGGCAGTATTGTAGCCACAACATTGTGAGTTTGATCCTTGCAGGGCTCCAAGGTTGACTCAAGTCTTCCATCTTTTCATAGGTTAATAAAATGGGTACCCATCTTATTGGGGGCAAATGGCTTAGAGATTGTAAATTGCTTTGAGAGTGCCGAGTTCACTATGAAGCAGTTTAGGAATGTAAATCTATCCCTTCTGAAGTTTGGCACTGGCCAAGCTCCTGTTCAGCTTGGAGCAGCTGTGGTAGGAATGAGTTTGCCTCCATGGCTGTCCCTTCTCACAACAAGCTCAACTAGGGTTGCCAAATTGAATCTGGAATGGAGCTCCTGTAACTTTAACTCTTGACAAATCTAGGAGCAGGATAACCGCACACTGTCCAACATTTAGCAGATGAAAACCAGGACATGTGTGGCCAAGCAACAGCAGAGTGTGATCAAAACAGCAAAAAGTTATTAGTGAGGAAGAACACACAAGCCAGGAGCGGCGGCAACCGTTTGCTTTTGCCTCAGCTCATCTTCCCCGGAACAGTTTGCAAACTATTTTTGCTCGCTGAACTCAGATTGTAGCAACTGAAGCAAGCTGAGGAAAAAGGTGGAAAGTGGGAGAAAAAGAGAGAGAAACCGGGATGTTTTAAAAGATGCTGGAAAAGGAGGATGACAGAGGATTACCTGGGATTGTCCCTGCCAAACTGAGACAGTTGGAGTGTGTGGGTACCATGAAGCTCCACTGAGGGCGATAAAAGAACCTGTCCTCTGCTACCTTCCAAATCCCAGCTTGCAGTTGCTCCCTCCCAGAAGAGCAATTGCCTTGCTGATGGAAAATGGGCAGAGAAGCACAGAGGAGCACCCAGTTCTGTTCTTGTCACCAGATGCGCATTGCTGAAGGTGACATTATTGCTTTGCGTCTGATGACAAGAACAGGGTCGGGCACTCCATCATGCCCCCACTCTCCACTGTGAGGCAATAGCAGTGTTGGGAGGGGACAAGTGGAAGTTCAGGTTTGAAAGGTAAGGGAGGTGTGACCCCCAGGTCTAGTCTTCCTGCACCCAGGTGACCTTTGATATCAATTTAATATGAAAAAGGGGTGTTTTACGCAGGTAGCAGAGGGCACCTCCCATGCAGGAAACTAGCCATGCCATAGATCCTGCTGGCTTGGCACAGGAGAAGCTGAAGGTCATTTCGCCAGGATAGATTAATTGATCCTTGTATTGAACAAATCTGGCAGATAAAAACACCCCAAACCAACCCAATGAGGGCTGAACATGCTTAAGGGGCAGGAAATTCTGACTGACTGGGGGAGAGGGACTGGGCTGGAGTATTCGGGAAGAAGATAGGACTGGCCCACTTCTGACCAAGTGGCACCAGGGTTCAGAGCACTTTGAACTATGAGATTGTCACAGCTCCTACTTGTTCTATCAGATAATTGCAAACTCATCCTCTGTGTGGATCCTTATGTACAGAAAACAATCTATGTACAGGATGGTGCTATCAATAACCTACGAAGCCATACTTAGCTAAAATACAGTCAGCACTCCATGTCTACTGATACTTTATCCAAGGATTCAAGCATGCATGGTAAGAAAGTATTAAAAATATGTATCAATTCCAAAAAAAACCCAAAAAAAACCCCAAACCTCGATTTTGCTTTTTTATACAAGGGGTATCATTTTACTATCCATTATATTTAATGAGACTTGAGCATCCAGGGATTTTAGCATCCACAGAGGGTCTTGGAACCAAACCCCAGCTGATACCAAGGGCCCACGGTACAATAGACCACTGCAACAGCTTCATAAGGACTGACTACTAGATGTCTGCTTTTGGGAGGAGGATAGAAAGAGTATCTTGAAAGGAGGCACACTTAGTTGGAGCAGTAAAAAAAGTCCTCCAAGCTATATTATTTTGTTGCAGATCCAAGGCATCACTTCTAAAGCAGTGTGTGTGGTTTAAGCTGCAAAGTGGTGGTATGGGCTTTTGAAGTTTTACCCTCCCAACACTGTCCAACCAAGTAAGATCACATCTCCTGTTTAATCCTGAGTGTAAGACCATGGAAGATGTGCTGTTGGGAGTGAAAGGGGCATGGGGTAGGGAAAGAATACCATACTCCTAATATCCTTTTGGTGGTAACTCTTACCTGCTGCTTTAGATGAGGCTGGAGAAGATCCAGATTTAAATTTCAGTCGCCATCATGTCTAGTTTGGCTGAATTTGTCCATTAATCTACCAAACTTTTCGCTGATAATATAGTGAGGAGTAATTCTAACTGGCAAGACTGCAAGTTAAGCACACACAAAATTTTAAGGCTATAGCTATCCTAGTGCATAACTCAACAGGGAATGAAAAAGAAAGGCTTTCAGATGGACAGTTACCTGCTGGAGATGCTCTAGCTGGACATCTTGCATTGAGCAGAGGATTGGACCTGATGGCCCAGAGGTCCTCTTATCCACTCGATTTTATAACCTTTCCTTCTATTGATCGGTGTGCTTTGCTAAGATTTATATTTCATCTCAGTGCTGAAGGCAGCAGCTATACTGAGGTTCTGGTACTGTCACTTAAAATTTAACCAATGAAATTATCCATTCGCCTTTTAAAATTGGCAAAAATAAGGAGTCACCTAAAACTTGCTTGTGAACTTTGCCGAGGTGTCTGGTTCGGGTTTCCGTTGAAACTGGATACTGTGCTAGATACATCTCTTTGATTCAATTCTGTAAGGTATTTCTGATAAGGAATTAGATATAGTCATGGAGGACAAATTTATCAGTAGTTATTATTAGCCACAGTAGTTAAGAATGGCACCTCCAAGTTGAGAAGCACTCTGCTTGGGGACAAACAAGAAAATAAGGCCATCAGCTCCACGTCCTGCTGCTTAAGGACCTCCTGGAGGTATTTAGTTGGCCATACATTTGAAAAAAATGATGCTGACTACCTGGACCTTTGATTTCTTCCAGCAGACCTGCTCCTAAGTTCTTTAGGCCACAATCCTATGTCTATTTACTTGGACTTTACGTCCACTGAACTCAAAGGGGCTTGCTTCCAAATAAACAAGCTTAGGATCAAGCTGTGCATCAATTAACAGCTCTCCTTTTAAGTCTTTTAATCCTCTGTGAGCCTCAGGAAAAAAATAACAGTTTGGCAACAATATAAAGTTCAGGACTCAGTTTGTTCTTGCTCATAGCCCTCAAACTTGGTTTCAGTGCCAAGGCTAAAACCCTGGAATATGAAGCAGTAACAAGCTGAGTGCATTTTCTTTTCAAGTGAATTGCCACAAATAGTTCAAAAACAGCTGGGAGTCAGTAGTGAGGCTTGAAGTAAGAGGGATCTAAGTTGGACTGGCTTGGAGTAAAGTGCTTTTTTTAAATAAAAAAGTGGAATTTAATCCTTGTGCATGAATTCAAAAACTCCTTTATGAAAGCCAGATAGACTGTAGACACTCAAAAGGCTTGTAATTCACTATTACTGGGCAATTGTGTCATTTCTATAGATTAGTAAGTCACAACCATAAAAGGTTTTGTAAATGACTGGAGTGAGGGCTGTTATTGTTGATTTACCCTGCAGGCCTAGAATTAATCGCATTTAAAAGTTGAAAAATGCCCAAGGAGAGATACACATTTATATTTGGCTGTAAGAGCCCCTTTTGCAGTCCTGTCAGACTTACCGGATAAACAGTATTCAGTTCCAGAAACTTTAAAAACACACACGTACACATATACACAGTCTGTACCATGACAAGATTAACATTTTATTCCATCAAGTGATAAGGGGGGGGGGGGGAGGAGAGGACCCCACATTTGAAACTCTCCTTAAAAATAGGTCAGTCTGTGATCAAAACTGCATATTCAATACTATCTGTACAAATTGTTTTTTTTTAAATATATCATACTACTCGATTATTTTTATATGTATATATTTATATAGCACCTTTCATATGAAAGACAAATTCTAAGTGCTTTGCAAACAGACAGAAACACTGAGAGTAACTTGGAAGGAGGGAGGTACCACAAACAAACATCAGACTACCAGCAGCATAGAGAGGGAAATAATGCAGCTATGGATAAAGGTTACGTAACTAGTGTTAATGCAAGACAGACCCAGGGCAAGGAGACCCATGCTTTGAACGAACCTGCTGCACACTAAAAAGCTGAGGTTTGTGGCAGATGCATTATTCCCTAACAACATAGTAGCAGCATCTTCCCCAATGAAGTGGGAAAGCTCAGGCTATATATTGCTGAAGTTCTTACCCTGCAAAGGTAAGATTTGGATTCGTGGTGTGCAAACTGCATAGAAGTCCAGCTCTCTAATCCAGTCACTTCCATTTATATTAGGTTTCCTTCAAATGTTTTAAAATGCTTTTTCTTTCTCACTTCCCTGCATTACTCAGTTTTCCTTTTTGTTCACGCTCATGGGCAAGTAATATGATGGTTGAATTGCCCGTGAGAGCCATGATACCCCAGTACATGAGAAAGTACACCTCCATCAGTGTGAATGAAAGTGATCATTGTTAGCTGTGTTTGCAGGGGCACTTCTTTCAGTTTATGAGCTCTGTAAGTAGTCTGGGGCCAGCAGTCATGGTTGCCTTGATAAAACATGATGTTTGCGCACACATGCTCACAAAGGCAGCAGCATTACCTGTAGAAACAAGGTGTCTGATGCCATAACCAATCTTCTGAGTCGTTTCAAGTTACCCCAGTAGACATGGAGAATTTCACAAAGAAATATGCTGGCTAAATATTATGAAAACACAACATGCAAATCAGCAGCTATCTGGAAAATAACGATTTTGCAGCAACATTCCAAACTATGATCATAAAAGGGTATCATTTTATCCTTCACCACATTATAATTATAACGTACCTGCAGCGCCATTGAGTAATCCACTAAGTATTGACTGCACTCTGCTCAGAGACACCAATTTTAAAATTACACGTTTCACATACTTGCAATAAGCGTTTATAATGTCTAATGATAGAGAGAGGCTTGATCAGCTGTTTTTCTCTGCATGTCTAGCTACCATTTTGCAGGTCGGACTGCAAACTGATTAACCTATATTTTACACAAATTCCTCAATAACCTGAATGCCACCAGGCATTATACTACCTGCATTTCTCTAACAGAGTTCTGGTTGGAATAGGCAAATATGGGCATTTAAAACCAAAGAATTACACTATTTAATGTCATAGCTCAGATACTCCAAATTTATGAATGCAGTGGTGGAGGAATCTTATGACTACTTCAAGCAGTTTCGTTTAGATATAAGGGGTGCAGAACAAGAGTATAATGGATGTTCACATTCAACCTAACCAGAAATGTAGCATTAGATCATTCTTACCATTGGCAGGGTACATGTCTATGTGGTTGAATGGGACTCTTAGAAGCTTTTGGGAAAGAGGAAGATGGATGCAACATTCCTGTCTCAGGTAGTGATTCAACAGTTTGCTTGAAGTAAGAGAACTAGATTAACTTAGTAAATCCTAAAGATCTCTAGGTTGGGAAGTTTCAATACCATTCCCAAGAATTTGGCACTGGACTGCTGGCTATTGCAAGAGTATCGGAAAGGAGAGAAAGCAGATTTGGAAAGAAGAAACCACAGAGTGACCTTAATTTACAAAAATCAAGCCTTTAAAATATCGCAAATATGACAAACCATGTCTGTAAAATATCAACATTTCAATCTCCGGGCAATTGAAAACATCCTCAAGTCAGGAACAAGAGCTTTTAGAGTCCAGGATGGTAAAAAGGATCAGCTACTTTGTACAAAGAGGTCATTTCAGACAAGCAATATCTTGCCCTGAGAACTCATCCATTCCACATCATTTTGCTAGCGTTGCCACACCATAAGTGGGTGGTTATGTAAGAAAACACTGCATTGCTAGTTTTGGGGCAAAATATGATCCCTAGTTAAGTCAGACAGCACTGGATTTCCTGCAATGCAATTCTCACAGGTACTGTGTGAAGTCATATTTTTCCCTTGAAAAAAAGATAAAAGGTTCATTCTTTTTTCTCATATATCTTTTGAACTGCTGCATGGGTAAGCTCCAGATCTTCAGGGTACCGGATCTCTAGCTCTGTGTTTGCTACATAGTGAGTGCCAGCAAACTCTGTGAAGTAGCGGCCGATGTCTGGGTGAGGGATTTCGTAAGGCTCCATATTATGCTCCAGGTTCTCTGCAAAGGAAGGAAGACTGAGTTACAGCCATGCTCTGTCAGAGTGTTTCTGTTTGCTACTATTTGAGGATTTTATCACGCAGAATTGAGGGCCTTCAGTAAGGACCCGCACCAGTTTAGTGATACGCTCCTCTTCGTAACTTGGATTTTTTAGCCCATATTGACCAATGTATTTAATATTATACAAATATGTTTAATAAAGACCCAGATCCTGCCTCTTCTATGAAAAAAACCTGTGGGAGAGAACCATTTTAGCAGGGAAGTGCAGCACTTGTGTGTAGCTATATGCATATATACTCATGCACATATTGAAATTTTGTACTAGAAATTGTAAAACCCACAAGATTCCTCTGCTTCCTCAGCAAAGCCTTCTTCTACAGCTACAGGGGACATTTCAATGCAAGCTCAGCCAGTCTTCAAGCTGTATTGTGTGCCTCGGATGAGTGGCAGATTTGATTTAAAAAATGACATTGTCAACCATTTACATTATAGAGCCCCCTCTAGTGGAAAAAACCCAATATGAATTCTTCCAACCATTACATATAGAAGAATTTTTAATTTACAAATTACTGCACATGTTTACCTCCATAATACTCAGGAGACAGGCAACTAGTACTATATCTTGATTGAATTATTTATCCCCTATCTAACTGGCAAGAGAGACAGTATGGGGTAGTGGTTTGAGCACAGGATTCTGGGGATCAGGGTTTGATTCCTCACTCAGCCATGGAAACCCACTGGGTGACTTTGGGCAAGTCATACTCTATCAGCCCCAGAAAGCCCCATGGTAGGTTCACCTTGGAGTTACCATAAATCAGACGCCACTTGAAAGCACACAGCAACAACGTAAGTGGCAAGCATTGCCTGTTTTTGTCAAAAACACATAATCAGCACCAAGAATTGTCATCTGAAAGCCCTAAGAAGAGCCATGCTGAGTCACACCAAAGGACCTGCAACATTGGTGTCATGTTAGTTCTCCTGCGTGAGGACAGAAATGACCGTACTTGCAAAAACTGAAAGCTGGCTGCCTGGGTGGAAGATAAGGTAACAACAGCTTGAGGCCAATCTAGCAAAGATGATGTAGAATTTTGGATGGAACAGAACATTCTCCTAGAAGAGCAACCAAAGGGGGATACCTTTATATTTGAGTAGGAAGAAGGAAAAAGCAAACTCTAGATAAAAATGATAGCAAAGGTAAGCAATGACATTATGCTGGGAATCTGAAGTGAACCTTCAAATCAGACTTGGATGGTGCCTTCCTAGAAAAGTTAATCAAACATTTAAAAAATATCATAGTAATAATAGGAGACTTCAACAACTGATATCTGCTGAAAATCACAGAGTGGCAAGAATGTAAAATCTGACAAATTCCTCACGTGCACTGCTAATAATTTCATTCTCCAGAAACTGGAAGATTTGACAAAGTTACTGTCTTGGAACAAATTCTTACCAACGCAGTAGCACTGGTCTTCAAGGTGGAAGTAGTGGGAACCTTGGGTGGCTGTCATCCTGTGATTCATTAAATGAAAGAAATGTTTAGCCAAGTGTAAATGGATCAACAATCAGTATATTGAAAACGTCAATTTCTTTATAGTTTAGGAAATACTGGGTGAGACCCCATGATCAGGAATACTTAGACAGAAAGCACTTCATGATGGATGGGAGTTTCTTAAAAGTGAATTATTGAAGTCACAGTTGCAAAGAATTCCAATGAGAAAGTAAATCGGGAGGTGTCTAATGAAATTAAGATGGTTGTGTAGAGAGCTTTTGGATCAGCTGAGATTTAAAAGGAGCATGTATGAGAACTGGAAGATGAGATCTTTGGATCAGCTGAGATTTAAAAAGGGCGTGTATGAGAACTGGAAGATGAGACCAACCACCAAGAAGAATACAAACAAGTAGAAAAGTTTGGGAAGGCTAAAGTTCAGAATGATCTCAGGCCTAAATGTGTTGTAAATAGTAAAAGGCTGTGTCTAAACCAAGAGAAAGAACAAAGAAGCAGGAAGTCTGATGTGTGGAGAAGATGGTAAAATAGGAGGCAGAGAGAACTTCAGAAGACAGAGATAGGATGCAAGATGGCCACAATAGATTGGAGAACTGGGCCAAAACTGGGGGGGGGGGGGGGGGATTTTAGCAGGTATAAATGTAAGAAATTATATTTGAGAAGTAAAAATGAAATGCACATATATAGAATGGGTAACATCTGATTAGACAGCAAGAGCTGTAAAAAGAATCTGGAGTCTTAATATGCCACAAGCAAGACATGAGTGAGTCAATGGGGTGATGTGGTGGCAAAATAAATAAATAAAACAAATGCCAATGCAGTTCTAGGTTGCATCAACAGAAGTATAGTGCCCAGATTAGGGGAAGCAACAGCACAACTCTTTTCTGCTTTGGTCAAATCTCACCTGGCATACTGCATCCAGTTAAGGACACCAGTTTAAGAAGAATATCAACAAACTGGAATGACTCTAAGTGGTCAACTAAGATGGTAACGGGTTTGGAAACCAAGGCCTACTACAAAGAAGTTTGGTATGTTTACCATGAAGAAGAGAAGGCTGAAAGATGATTATGATAACCATCTTCAATATGTAGGACTGTTACATGGATGACGGAGCAAGCCTGTTCTCCGATATGCCATAAGGTAGAATCTGATTCAATGGATTCAAAGTACAAGACAAGAGATTACTATTAAATATCAGGAGGAATTTCCTGACAATTAATGCCATACAACAGTTGAATAGGCTTCTTTAGAAGACAGATTCTCCATCATTGGAGACTGGATACTTAGGGATACTTAGCTGTGGATTCTTGTACTGTCAAGACGGGCAAGACAACCCTTGTGATCTGTTCTTACAATCTGATGACAGGCCTAAGCAATACACAACTAGTTTATATGTATGAGGAAAAGGGAGCCAAAGAGTTACACCCAGGAGTCAGAAATGTGAGACAAAACAGGATTAAGATCCAAAAAGATAGCCACATGTTGAAGTCACGGAACAAACTGAAGGAATACCCATGCAGAAATACATCAGATCCAGGAATCCTGTACTGTTCAGAAGTGGTCCCAGGAAGCCATCCAGTCCAGGAAACTCCAGTGGCTAGTTTGGGTGACCTAGGTCAGCCCAGAGTGTAGAAATATTACATAGACAGATACTCCAAACTGTAGTGCCATGGCTTACCACACAAGACACTTGCATACAGATCAAAAGATTCTGTTATAAAGCCTTAGCAGCTTCTGACAATAGCTTAGTACATATATGTACATGGTTTATCAAGCATCTATAGCAAATCTGGATTTTCTTATCATACACCAGACTTCTCCTGGTGGATTACAAGGAACCCTCCAGATGGTTTGCACTGGAGCTGCCATCAGATCCAACCATCAAAGCGATGAAGTGGAGATGGGAGTTGTAATGCAGAAGATCTGGAGGAAATCACATTGCAGAAGGTTGAATGTATTTTCCTTAACATGAATATCAAAATGCCTGCCTTGCCTACCTTGGGCAGCATATCGACAGGACCCATCCTCCACCAATACATTGTAGAATGGCTGGTGAGCACCATGAGGCAAGCTATGGACATTCATGTTTCGGATCCATTCGTGCCCCATCATACATGATGGATCCCAGCCATATATCACACAGTTATAGCCATACCTAAATTAAAAACAGAGAAACAAGTCATACAACTATGTCAAAAGTAGAATCTAAAGTAATCTGGCAGGTACATTTGTGAGGGATTGAGAGGCTCTGTTCTGAGAATGTCAATGGCTGGAATAAATGAAAATGGAAGAATATTACTGTACTGGAGGTGACTGATCTCAGAAAGTGCCCTAAGCTAAGGATTTTTTTTCAAGTGATGCATGTACTATAACTTTCTGATCTGAGAAAACACTAGCTATTGTAAAACATGTATCTGTGATAGCTGCATCTCTGTTAGCTGGGTTTATTAAAATAATCTAAAGCTGTGGCCACCTAGTGCTGAAACACACTAGTGCTGATTTTGTGAAACACAAAATCTAGGGGAAAGGAACAGGTAAAGATGTAGCAGATTCACCTCTTGTGTTTCATAATCATGCCAACTGAGTAGCAGATGTCCTTGTGTTTCTCCTCAGAGTGGAGTTTCACATCGGGTCCTGCTTCTTCTTTCCGACGCTCGATATGTTCTAGTGTATGTTGAACTAAGTAGCCCACTGCTCCATGCTGGGAGGGGTCCAGTGCCTGAATATGCTGCAGGATGTCCAGAACCTTGGGAAGGGAAGACAATGCCACAAGACCTTTGGTGTGATGCTACAGACTAGTATACATCTTATGAGAGATTTCCTACAACAATGGTTGTGCTCTTTCTTTTTATATTTCCTCTCTGTTCATCCAAAGGCTAACTGGGCCCTTAAAGACTCACACTGGGCAGATCATTACGAGTAACTGTTCTTCCATACCTGTAATACATGTGGTTAAAAGATGGGTTTTCATAATCATTTCTGTGAAAAGCAGAAGAAAATGGCCCCTTTTGCATGATACAAGAAACCAAAGATGATGAAAACCTGGAATGCCATACATGATCTGCTTGCTGCTGCTAAACAAATCATTGAGTTTGGTTTTGTAGTTTGTTAGCATGTGATCCAAATAGACATCCACATGCTTCCTCTCTCCTCATTTTTCTTACATAAAACCCTAGATTCCTTCTCTGATTTGTAGGGAGAGAAAACAAAGAGACTAAAAGTGAGCAGCAATTGACAAGCCAGGGCTCCTGCAATTCCTCCCAGTGTGTCTGATGTGGATTACAGTGTAACAGATACTATATATAATGAATTTTTTCAACATCTGAGATAACTGGTTCAAAGGAAAACTCCTGTCCCATGCAAAAGGATCTCTGGCATGCCACAACATGCACAGGTTGGAGCTTATCAAGTCTGCTGAACAATTCTATTTCTTACACTCATTTTCTACCATTACTTGAAGTGTCTTGGGGGTCTCCCATCTAAAGTAGTTATTAGGTCAAAAGTTGCTTAGCTTGAACAATCTAGCACCGGTGAGTGCATTTAACCCATTCACTAGGCCCCATGAAGCCCCATTTTCATGCATATTATTTATTTGTTTTGGATATCATCCATTCAGTTGCTACCACCATTTGTCACTTGTTTAGTAAAGAGAGGAGACAGATGTATATACCATCAATTCCTTACTTGTGACTTCTGCATTCATGATCAGAAATACTAGGAAGGGTGGGATTACAGAAAATGAGCAATTTCCTACAATTCCCACATTCTAACCCTTGTCCAATGCAACAAAGCAACAGAATGGAAGGTGCAGTGGAAGGAGAGTCAGCAAGTCCTTTATGGAGAAGAAAACAGCTCACTTGCATTTACTTACAACAGCCCATTAACATAATACATTAAGACTATATAAATGAAGGTATTCGAGCTTAACTACCTTCTCTGGCCAGATTCCCAAGTGGAAGTACAATCTAGCTTGGAGCATTAGATGTTGCACGTTGTCTGGATACATGGCCAAGTACAAATCCAAAGAGTCTCTTAGGAGTTGGTAGGACTGATCAGTGCTTTCCCTGGTAAACAGAAACATTCATTTTCATATATGTCCATCACCATGCTTCTGAAACACCACTGACAAGACAAGATAAACAGGCTGCTTGTGTTGAGGGATTCTATAGCACACCTTTGAGGCTAATGCAAAGGAAGAAATCTGTAGTATAAGCTTTTTTAAAAGGCTGAGTCTACTTCATCAGAAGGAAGGTTGCTTACTTGTAACTCTGGTTCTTTTGAGTGGTCACCTGTGAACTTGGTATGTTCCTGTGCAGAGCCAATCAATCAAGGGAAGTAATAGTGCCACTCTATACTGCTTTGGTCAGGCCCCACCTGGAATATTGTGTCCAGTTCTGGGCACCACAATTTAAAAAGGATGTGGAGAAACTGGAGCGTCTCCAAAGGAGGGCGACTAAAATGGTGAAGGGTCTGGAAGCCATGCCTTATGAGGAGCGGCTTAGGGAGCTGGGGATGTTTAGCCTGGAGAAGAGAAGGCTAAGAGGTGATATGATAGCTATGTTTAATATTTGAAGGGATGTCATATTGAGGAGGGAGCAAACTTGTTTTCTGCTGTTCCAGAGACTAGGACCCGGAACAATGGATGCAAGCTCCAGGAAGAGAGATTCCACCTCAACATTAGGAGAAACTTTATGACAGTAAGGGCTGTTTGACAGTGGAACACACTCCCTCGGAGAGTGGTGGAGTCTCCTTCTTTGGAGGTCTTTAAACAGAGGCTGGATGGTCATCTGTCAGGGATGCTTTGATTGGGAGTTCCTGCATGGCAGGGGGGTTGGACTGGATGGCCCTTGTGGTCTCTTCCAACTCTATGATTCTATGAAATTTTTCCAGAGCTACTACCAGTGTTTCTGGTGGAAATCCTATCTCCTTCTTGCACACTGCAAGCTTCTGTCAAGTCCCCTCAGTTCCTAGTCCACTATGGCAAAAGACCTGAAGGCCATCCAGGAAATATTCTGACCACCCTGGCACAGGAGGAGGCTAGGTTGTGTGAATTCACAATGACCATTCAAAGAACCATTTATTTATTTGAAATCAATCAATCAATCAATCAATAGCAATAGCATTCATATTTCTATACCACTTCATAATGAACTCAGCATTCTGTAAGCAGTTTACAATGTGTAAGCCAGTTGCGCCCAACTAGCTGGGTACTTGTTTTACTGACCTACGAAAGGATGGAAGGCTGAGTCAACCTGGAGTCCTCTAGGATCGAACTCACAATGTTGTGGCTGCAATACCGGAGTTTTACCACTGTGCTCACCAATGGCTCGTCTTCATACGACTAGTGGGGAGTCACAGGGTTCTGTCCTGGGCCCAGTGCTATTAATCATCTTTATCAATGATGGAATATCAAATTTGCAGGTGACACCAAATTAGAAGGGGTAGCTAATATCCCAGAGGACAGGATCAGAATTCAATTCTGCAAAGCAGAGCTTATGCCCCAAACAGACAAAACAATCCTTAAACTTTTCTTCAGAGTCTGTAACAACTACAATGCTGCTGTTGCATGGAAGAGGAAACAGGGCAATAGAGATGGGAAATGTATTTTCACAGTTGGGGGAAATAGCTTAGTTTTCAAACCACAAATCCAAGTCAAGCTAAGGGGGGTTGTTCATTGTTGTTCCCTGGGCCTTACAGGCTTAGGAGAGACAGGTGAAGGGAGGGTTGAGTTTTAACACAATACTTGACTAGCTCTTACCGTTTTCCAATGTTTAACAAGTTGCCCACCATTCGCTGCAAAACTTCTTTTGCCGTTGCCACACCATAGAATTCCTCAGTCACATGGTGTCCAATCAAGTATTCACACTCCTTTACTGTGAGCTGCTTTCCCTTCCCAAAAGCATCGATGTAAACATAGTCAAAAATGTTGGTGCTTCTGGGGAAAATGTCAAGAAAATGGAAGCTAAGCACCGAAGACGATTTTACCTGGCACAACACAGTTTTCATTCTATAGGTAGGAAGGTATTTTTCTTGCATGCAATAATGAAATGTTGTTTTCATGGCAGGGGTTGTGCATGCCTTGAAATGGTCTTGATGCACATGGTCCCCTATGTAGATAGGGTTAGGTAGAGAGACAGGAAATCTAAATTCTAAATGCTTCACAAAACTACAAATCTCAGAATTCCATAAGATGAAGCCATGGCCGTTAAAGGGGTATAGAAGTGCTATAACTGTGTGGGGCTTTCCCTCACAGCTTAACACTGTTTCATTGTAAGGTAGCAAGCAACGTGGGAAGCTTAACAGTTTTCTTGCCTGAAACAGTTGCCATTCTCAGCCTTTGCCCACTCAGAAAACAGCTTCTCAATGGAAAGAGCAAGGGGCAAGTGGAACTTACCCTTTTGTCCCTTGGCACCACCTGAGCAGAAAGTGACTTGGAAAGTTGACTGGCTCAAGCTGAACACCCAGCTGCCTGGCAATTGTCAAATAAAGCACGGACAGACTGATTGGGATTCCAGTCCTATGGATCAAAACCTTTAAAAAGGGAGACCAACAAGAATGCATAAATAGTTGGCCCTCTGATCTGTGATATTTTGTCCCTAAGAGGAGACATCAGTCTACAGCCCTGCAGTACAAAGAATTATTCTCAAGAAGAGGCATACAAAAAGGCCCAGAAAGCCACTGGTAAATCTGAAGAAAGCTACTGTATCTGTCTCTTCAGGGAAGTGGCACAAACTGGCACATATAATGTATATACACAGAAATGAAAAATTAATTACACTTTTCTGCTCAATTTTCTGGTTTGATTTAGTCACATGAAGTTCATTTTACCTGGCGGATGTATGAATTCAGAGAATTGTAGTAATCCACCTCGTTCCCTTTGTATTTTAATTGCTCATAAAGGACATAGTTCATCGCATCAAGAACCTGCCTCTGAAGCTCCACCTGAGATATTGTCAAAACATCTCCTGAAATATGGTAAGAAGAGTTAAATAAAAGAGTGCTCATACTGCAAATTCTGGGACAGTTCTGAATTTATGGAGGTGGGAAAGCAGGATTGTGGCCTCTGACCTTAAAGGGAAGTATCCCAAAATTTCATCACCACAAAACCAACACATGCTATGGAATGCTCATGGTACAGAGTAGGAACATCACCAGGGGAAAGGCTGATAAGAAAGCAGATTATTACCATACCTGCTTTGGAGGTCACGCTTGGATGTCTGGCATTTTTGGATTTCAAGTATTTACGAACTTTAGCAGCAATATCATCAACCTGTGCCTGGACAGTCTCCAAGCAGATGTCCAACAATGGGTTACAATACTGGTCAACCAAGACAGCCCCTAGAAAGGTCAGAAGAAAGCCAGAACATGAGTTTGTCTTTTATAAAGCGTCAAAGACATTAATAAAATTATACTCTTGACATCAATTATATATTTGTATTATTACTTTGCTACACATGTACATGATACAGATTAGTGTTGTACAACTGAATCTTTTCCCATCGTGTCCCTTAGAAAATAGTCTGCCCTAAATCTAATTGTTAGATTTAGAGTGTAGTTGTTTGAGTGCTGGACTATGACTCTGGAGATCAGGGTTTGATGACTTGCTTGACTATGGAAACTACTTGAGCAAGTCACATGCTCTCAACCCCAGGGGCAAACCTCCTCTGAACAAATCTTGCCAAGAAAACCCCATGATAGGTTCACCTTAGCATCGCCATAAGTTGGAAACAACTTGAAGGCACGCATCAACAAGAAGACTCATTAAATCAGTGGAATGTCAGTGCCCATTAATTCAATGGGAATACTCTAGTTGAGACTAACAATTGGATTCAGACCTATGTATCCTGGAAATGTGGATGACATAGGTCACGAAATTTTAAAAAAATCTTAAATTTCTTTCACTATACAAAGAAGCTTTTATTCTAGCTACAGCTGCCCTTTGCAGAATATGGCAAGCCCCATAGAAACCCTCAAAGATCTTATTTCTTGTATAGTTTATTTATCTGATTTGTATCCCACGCGTTTTTCCCAAATGGGACTTAAAGATTGCAATGCAAGATCCTCTATATGCCAGAAAATCCTGGTAGCTGTTAAGGGCGAGGAGGAGAGTTACTGTAAACAATAGTGTCCTTGTGATCTTGGAGGATTGATCAGTAACTCATAATCTTATGTTTTATTATGGTATGTGGCCATTTTTATTGAACCTATCATTGAAACTGCCTCAAAATTCAGATGCATTTTACACGTCTTCTTGCAGACCAAATACATCTACTTTTTTCAAAAGGGGACGTGGGACATTTTGTCTTTCAGCATACAAAATATGCCAAGAATTAACTTTAGCTATTTTATTATTAAAAAGTGATTTTAACATTAACTCATGTATTACCTGATATCCCATTTTAGATCACTTCACTCTATAAATCTGAATAATACATTTTATAATGCCTTCTTGACTTCTGGTCATTGGCTACAACAAGAAAGGCTGTAAAATCAGTCGAACCCTTTAAACACCTTGTAAAAAGAAGAGCACTGGACAGGGTAATAAACTGTAGACTTGCTTCTTTTTTAAAAATGAGTAAAAAATGACAGGGCAAAGATGGCAAAGGCACATCTTTAAAAAAAGAGCTATTTCTAAGTGCTGATCACTCAGTATACCCACAGGATGGGAAATGGTGAATTTCTTTCCTCTCTCTCTTTTATGTGTCTTATTTTCTTCCTTTCTCTTTTTCATCGTAGTCAAAAAAAAGGGGAAATGGCATGTCAGGAGAAAGTGAGGAACAAAGGTCTCTGGTTGATCTTACATAGCTCATTTCTCCATCTCCAAGATTGGTGGAGAGATTTCTGTGGGTGTAACTGAGGGGCCTCTGATGGCGTATGCTCTGTCTTGCTCACAGGCCTCCCTCTTCACTGGTGAAGCAGCACCTAAGTCACATGAAAAGTACAGACGAGGGAAGGAGGAGGAGTTTGGAGCTATTTAATGTCCCAAAATCCTGAAATGAATCACATGATGCATGACAAGGAACTGTCTCTTGGTGCTGTTTATGCTGGTCCTCAAAGAGGTGGGGTTACCATGCAAATCTACTCAGCTCTGGAACATTCAGTGAGTCAGATCTGCATAGGAGCAAGACCTAGAAGCAGCAGTATTTAAGCCACATCCAATGGTCCCTCAACTGCCTTTTGGCCAGCCTCAAGATTTCACCCTAAAAAGCGTCAGTAAAGAAAGAAAAGCAAATGCATATTTCACACCCAAATAAACATCCAATGCAAGTATTTCAGAAACAATGGTTGAGAATGAAGGAAAAGGAGCATTTTATGTAATGAACGAGTGGGTTCCGGATGAGTGTGTTTCAGTTGAAAATATGGTCCTGAACCAAAGGAAATGGCTGCACGTGTTACATTGCTGAAGGAAGGATTTGGAGACTAAAAATCAAGTTTTGCCTTGGCCAGGGAAGAGAGTTTCTACAAAACAAGAAGAATTTGCACAAACGGAATGTACCCCAAGCTGCAAGGACTATGGCAATTGCTGTGACATCAGCCGAAGTCTCACAACTGACAACATGAACATCTTTTTGACTAACTCACATCAGCATTAGAACAACATTCTCTGTGTTCCAATAACATGGAACATGGAACAATAACATGTCTTGCTCAAGAGATGAGAAGAAGAAAGTATAAAACAGGAGGATTTCCAGCTTCTCTTTGGTGATTCCTGCCCGCAACTACAGGTTTCATCCAACCCTTTGAGGACGAACTGGCCACTCGTTCGGCAAAGGGACCGTGTGTGTGTGAGGCTCTGTCTGTCTGTGTGTCTATGTGTGTGTATGAAAGAGCTCTCTCTTGATACTTACTTCCTTGCCTTATGTGCATAGTATTTAGATTATTTGCTTGTCTTACATGCTTTAATAAAAAGTAGTTTTAGTAAAAGTAGTTTAGTAACCTTAATAAAAGTAGTTTAAATCCAGATCTGGTGTCTCAAAATGTCTGTTTCAACTTGACTTTGGGGTAGGTCTTTTGAAAGAGGGAATTTACATTTACACACTCTCAGGAAACAAAGAACTGCCCTACAAAAACTTGGGCATAACATTTATAAGAAACATACACAAAAGCTCAAGTTATTAATCCATCAGCAGTTGAAACACCTTTGCTCATCACTTCTATTCATAAAGTTCTGACCCAGGTACACAGGTCTTTAGAAGGCACACTGATTTTACATTATGAAAGCATTATTACTTGTTACCTTCTACAGGCCTTTAACTAACCTTCTAAACAGGACTGTTCATCTGGTGGGCGTTGAAGATAAGCCTTCAGTTTCTTTAAAATATTTTGCTGCCGCAGAAAGTAAAGAATTTTCTTTGCATAGTACTTCCATGTCAAGCCTTTCCTACAGAACAAAGGTGAAGTAACATTGTGGTGAATGACTGCTTGGAAGATTTCCCAAAGAATGAAAAGCAGTAGACCAAGAACACAAAGAGAAGGTCTTAAGTTGATGAGAGAGTAGTGAAGCATAGCCCAGGAAGGACAATGAGACATCCTAAGGACAAAGCAGCATCTTATTAAAATAGTTCAGACTACTTCCATTAATTAGAAAGAATTATTTACAGGACACAAAGCCTGTGAAGTGTACACAGATCTATTATTTAGTTCAAATGCTTCCATCTTGGTTGGGTGTCTGTCCCCCATCACCATTTTGTCAAAAATTTTCCACCTATATGCCCAGACTATGAAAGAGGATGATTTCAGCATACAGTAAAGAAGAGTTTCTACTTGGTATAAAAATTGTCTATTTATCTACAGAATACCACTCCGCTAAATAGTTTTAGTAGTAATGTGGTGGAGGTGGGTAAATATATGAACACATTGTTCTAAACATTTTATTCATAATTTCCCACAATTCATTTGTGCTGTTTTTTTCCGGGGGGGGGGATTTCCCAATCTGAACCTAGCCATTTAGATTCAGCCTTACCTTCCTTCCATATTAAGGATGGACATCAGCTCATCTTCAAAGAAGTGGCTTGGGCATCCAAGTGTTTCAATATCACTGAAGCCATCACAGGGCACCTAGCATGAGAATGCAACATTACCTTCATGGCTAAGGAGCTGCTCATAACAAGGTAACAAAAAAGTCACACAGGAAACAGTGATGCAAAATCCCTTTGCATACTGATCCAGACTAACATGGCTATGTCTTTGATTTCTAGGAAACAATGATGTAATATAGCCAACCAGGTCTCATTATCTGACAATGTCGCCCAAGGGCAAAGAAAGCTAAATACAAGCATGAAGGAACCCCCAGCGAACTACTGGGGAATTTGGGAAGAGGGAGGCAATTTTTATGTTGCCAAAGCTGTTTGTGAAAGCTCTCTTCAGTACTCTTGTGTTATCAAAGGGCAGTAACAACAGTTAAGTACATGTATATCAAAATTCATGCAAAAGATAACAGTAAGCCCCTGCACAGATGAACTTCATCCCAGGTTAGCTCAAAGAACAAAAGTTTCACTTAACATCAAGAATGATTTCCATTATAAACACAATAGCCTGTATCCAAAGATACTCTTGGTTAAGAGGAAGTTCTCCAACACGTGAAAGGTGGTTGTTTGCCACAATAAGATGGTATATTTTAGATTTATATAATGTATTAGCTGAATAATTATAGGAAGAAAGTGTATAAAGATATATGGAACTAATCAAGCTGCCAAATGAACGATAGTCTGTCTTATATAATTATATATCATTTTTAGAATTATGTTAAACCTCAGTTTGAGACATACCTTGATGAACAGTACTCAACATTGGTCAGAACCCTGGATAATTTTTTTCCCCATTTTTTGTTGGAAGCAAGAGAGAGGGCTAGGACTCTCAAGCGGAGGGTGAGGAAAGTGCAGGCCTCCAGACATTGATGGGTTGCATTTGACAGCATTCCTCACCTCCCCATGATGGCTAGGGATGCTGGAAGATGCAGCCCAACACTATCTGGAGGGCTCTGCATTGCCCACCCATACTCAACAGGGAGAGGACGACAAAAGTAGGAGAGGTCTGCTACATTCAGAGATGACAGCACAGAGAGTTTGTTACAGGATAAACAATACATCTTACGTGCTCTGAGAAGAACCGTTTGGAGAAGGATGCTACGATTCTTCGAGCTTCCAAACCAGCTTTGTGTCGCTCTTTGTATTCCTCCAGCCAATTTACATTATCAGCTTGGTTATAGTATTTCATTAATGAGGGCCACCTGTATAGACAAAAAGATAAACAAAACAGTAGTTTACTTTTCAAGTCTTCACGCAATAGTTCAAAATGTGATCAGGATGCTAGCTCCCAGGCTGGCAAAAACTGGTCGATTCTTCCTGGTTAGAAGCCCTAAGAACTTTATTCTTCTTTTTTCCAATTAACTTTAGATTTGATGCAGAGACACAACAATAGCAAAACAAAACAAACGTATAAGATAGGGAAAGTTTTCAAAGCTGGCTGCTGATCTTGAACCAATGACCTAGTAGGGAAGCATTCAACATCCACTCAGCTCAGGAAAGCTATTATTTGGAGCAACCAAAGCAGCAACAGAACCACTTCTAATTGGATAAAACAGCTTGAAGACCTTGCCTTGACAAAGTCAGGTTTGACCCGCAGTTTCCTTTTCCCTCTCTGCCGGAAAGGCTGTTCATTCAAAATGCAGTGATGCCTTAACTCCCTAAAAAGTATGGGTTAAAAAATATAGCACTTGAACTCAGATACGCAGTTCTGCAGCTGATGTACATACTGGCTGGGGAGACAGGACCCCTACAGGTAGTTCCTCATGGTAAAAGGAGCACTGTTCAACCCCCCGCCCCCACAAAACAGGGAAACCAACGTCTACTCAGAGTACCACCTCGGAGCATTCCTTGCCTAAGAAAACCCTGTGAAATTCATGGGGTCACCATAGGCTGACAGGCAAATTGAAGGCACACATACACATGTGTGTGTACATAAGAGCAAATGTTGTATGTACACAGATATATACATTCTGGACACAGGTTCAAGTGTTTAGCAACAGTGAATCAGAATCACATGAGAAAAGATGCTTGTGAAATTAAAGCCTAACAATTGCACTGCTGGTAGAAAACATTAAAACCCTAAACAAGGAGGTGGGCGCTAGGTATCTATCGGACCCCTAGTCTCATTATGTACCTGTCCTATGTTAAGATTTTTCTGGACAGCCCCTTTGAAAATACCATCAGTTTTCTCCTGTGTTGCTCCCAGAATGCACTCCCTACCCAGTCGTAATCAGTTTCTCCTCTTACTACGTTTAGTAAGGCTGTGAAGGCATCTCTCTTCAATAGGGTCTTTAAACTGTTTTGATGGTTTTTTAAATTATGTTTTGAACGACTTGATTGTTTAATTTCTTTTCAGTGATGTACGTGAGATGCCTTCAGCACTTCTTTAAAGCGGAAAGGCAGGATCAAAACAAAATAAAGAAAAATAATCTTAAAATGGCATCCTCAGAAGCTACATCGAGTGCAACATGAATTACTCATAGGCCAACAAGTATAGATTTACAACCCCAACAACTCATGCCAAAGGCAGCCTATTAATAAAATTTGGCTTAAAAAACACACTTTCTCCTATATTATTTGTTTATTGAAAGATTTTAGTTCCTATTAA
Organism: Urosaurus nigricauda; assembly: GCA_034509955.1. Classification (NCBI taxonomy): domain Eukaryota; kingdom Metazoa; phylum Chordata; class Lepidosauria; order Squamata; family Phrynosomatidae; genus Urosaurus; species Urosaurus nigricauda. The sequence goes on from JAOEGL010000014.1 coordinate 10,040,796, forward strand.
GTGTGATACCTGAACTTTGGACTTCTACAAGTGACTGTCAACACCATCAGTGGAGTATCATCCAGATGCTTCGGACTACAACTCCCAATAGCCTCAGCCAGCATCGCCAGGGATTACAGAAATCCTGGCCCTAAATATCTAAGGTCACTGAGAAAGGTTGATCAATGTTGAGCTGCAATGACTCTCCAGGGATGTTTCCCAGTCTTACCCGGCAATATCAGAGACTGAATCTGGGACCTTCGGCATACAAAGCAGGTACTATATCACTGAGCTTTTAGCTTTCCCCTGACTCAGTGCCCTCAGGTCTTAGTGGCTACTGCACCTTTGCAGAAAACTATCATAGGGAGGAATATTGTTTGTAATGTTGCCCTTAGTTCTGAGAACTCATCACATCAAAACTTGCAAAGGTGAAACAAGCAAGAAATCTGTCCCCCTCGCCAAAAACAACAACCCTGGATTATGGGACTAGCTGCCGAGGCTGTACGCTGCCTGTAGACTATCAGATAATATTCGTAGTTGGCTGGTGCTGGGGGTTGGCAAGGCCAAAGGATGAATGGAGGGAATTGGCCTCAGATGACATATGCCCTGGGCCTTCCTGCCAACACAGCACCCTTGCCCCTGCTACAAGCTCAGGGGGAAGAACAGAAATAAATGAGGCAAAGTTCTAGCATTCATCCTTGCCAAAATATGGAGGCGCTTGCTGCTTGATCTCTATTTCCCATGTGCCCTCAGCGCAGGACAGATGTGCCGACAGCTGCTCTCTGTGGCATCAGCCACAAACCTGTGTTTGATTTCTTGGGGAAAGGAAGAGGGATAGAGCCCAGTCCAAAAATGGTCAGTAATTCTGGTCGGCTACCTGCTGCGTCCCTGGTGCCTTGGAAGCTTCTGTGACACTATGGATTAACAGTGCACCTGCCCATCTATTCAAAAGCAGGAAGGTTTTCTGGAAAGGAACTGTAACGTAACATGACTGCAAGACAAAACACTACTGGAGTGCATCATAGCTAAACTGCACATTTTTTCCTTGAGGATGTCAAAAAATACACTGAATTAGGCCATGTGTATCTTTCCTTTCTTTGTCAGTTTCTGGACAATGACCAGCTGGATGTACTTTTAAAATGTGAAAGGAAAACAAGAATAATAATAGAATCATAGAGTTGGAAGAGACGACAAGGGCCATCCAGTCCAACCCCCTGCCATGCAGGAGCTCCCAATCAAAGCATCCCCAACAGATGACCATCCAGCCTCTGTTTAAAGACCTCCAAAGAAGGAGACTCCACCATACTCTGAGGGAGTGTGTTCCACTGTCAAACAGCTCTTACTGTCAGGAAGTTCCTTCTAATGTTGAGGTGGAATCTCTTTTCCTGTAGCTTGCATCCATTGTTCCGGGTTCTGTTCTCTGGAGCAGCAGAAAACAAGCTTGCTCCCTCCTCAGTGTGACATCCCTTCAGATACCTAAACAGGGCTGTCATATCACCTCTCAACCTACTAAGGTAGAAACTACAAGTTGAGAGAGATGACAGTCATAGGCCCTAAGCAGACAGGCAGCGGGATGGGTCAAGCCCATGCTATGCTATCCTAGATCCTGACCTGTGTCAGTCCCTGGGCTGTACAGCAATGGGCAGGTCTTTACATGTCTGCCTGCCACTGCGCCATGGACCCACTACCGTGTGCCCTGTACCTGCCTCCACCATCATGTCTGTTGAGAAGACTCCTGTCGCAGCCTGTAAGGGTGAAAATGGGGTGCCTGCTACACCTGCGTGGCCATGTGAAATCATAGGCTGCAACAAAGGTTCCAGATGTTACAGTCACACCATTATCTCTCCCTCCCCCATACCAACCTTCTCCCGATGCAACTTAAAATAAAACGACAAAATTCAGTACTTAAAGCTGCCATCTAACCAAGGAAGAGAGGACAAGAACACACACCAGGCAGCAGGAATTATAGCTCTCCTTCTCTGAGGAAGGTAAAAGCAAACCCACACTAAATAAAACTTGCGAAGAAAGCCCTGTGATAGCTTCGTTTTAGGATCACCATAAGTTTTAAACAACTTGAAGGCATACATCAATAACTTTCTCTCACTCACTCATTCTCTCTCTCTGTGTGCAGAGAGATTGCTCACCAACAAATACCAGGTACTGGAGGCTGTATGACAGAGAAAGGAACTGGTAAAACCACCTTGGACAGGCTGACAGGCAAATTGAAGACACACACACATATGTGTGTACATAAGTGCAAATGTTGTATGTACACAGACATATACATGTACCTAAGTCTAGAAAAGGTAAGCTAAGTTACAAGGCAATATGATCTGTGTTCTTTGAACCGAGGAAAGACTGCAAGTGAAGTTTTTTACAGCTTGGTCCTCCACAATCCTACTCCAAAACAGTTAAAAGTACTTGGACCAAACCTCAACGCTTCCTGCTTCTGTGCAGACCTTTTCACAGAAGCCATTCTATTTCTAAGCAACTCTAGCGTTTCGCACTCAGTGGTCCAGTGGCTCAATTTTATACAGTGTATCAGTGGGATACTTCTAGTGACAGTTTTTTAATTTACCGAAATCAATCTGTCAATTTTAAAGCAAAGTAACTCCAGGATACACACTCTCAGATTCCCCTTAGCATGTATGCCAAGTTTCAGAGATTTCAGTTGCACAGTTGCAGAGCGGACACACAGACTCTTTCATTGTGATTATAAATATGCCAACTTGTATATTTTAATGACTTTTAATGTTCCTGTCTTTATTTTTTTTTTATTTTAGATTGGCTATGCACAACCTTGGCGGTCTTCTGGCAAAGAGGACAGAATAAAAATATTAATAACAAACCACCATCCTCCCCACCTCATTAACAGCATGAATGTTTTAATCCAGGGTGAAAATTTGTAAATGTGACTTGGACCAAAAAGAAAATCACTGTAGGAGAGCAAAGCATAACTTCTAGGCATTCATACTAACACATACAACTGTGACTACAAATGAACTGGACAGATATATGTAAATTTCTGTTCCTGGCCTATTTTTGAGAACGGGGAAGTTCATGTGCAGCCTGGCTTTGTCCATGTCTTGGCAGAGGAAGAAAAGTTTTATCGCTTTTTGTGACTGCCAGTTGGCTTGTAAAACGTCAGTGGAACAGTTCAAAGGAAGAGAATATTCTCTACACACCTGCAAAAGAGACTGCTGAACAATGGACGGTTCAGCAAGCTATAACTCTGGGTTGCTTTCCAGGCTGGGTCTGCGATTCATAGTTTGTCTTTATCATGTCGGCAGCCAAGTTGGATCTTTAAAAGATTCAGATCCAACTGTGAGAGCCATTGTATGTTGGTGATAATAGAGGCCTGTCTTCCAAAAGCATCCGTTTCTTTGATCGCTGGACGTTTTGGCAGAAGTCAAGATATTGACCCTGTTACTCTGGGCCAGACTCCAACCTGAGTAATTATATCCGAGTGCCTTAAAATTCTCCCTGCAATTTCATTTGGAGGAGGTTTTTTTTTTTTACTCACTACCCTAAAATAAATAGATGCAGTAATAATGTAACACACCAGAGCCATGTTCCAAAGGAAGCATCATTTGGCCCATGCTGGCAATTATACTGCTAAACCCATCCGGTCTGCATGAGGAGAGAATGAAAGCAAGTGGGTACAGAAAGTGGATTTCATTCTTAGTAATGGCACTGAGTGGTGTAATGAACTAAAACAGAAGAAGATAAATGTCTGCCTTCATGATCATCATCAGTTAGGTAAACAGAGAGCAAAATGGCACAAGTTTGAGTTCAGTGCAAGTAAGTGCAAAGTGATACAGCATATTGGAACAAACAGTCCTGATCTTACATAAGAATTGACGGGATCGGAACTGACAGTGACAAACCAAGAGCGAGCTCTTTGAAACCACAGAGGATAACAATATGGAAATGTCGGCTGCGGAAACACAACACAAATGGGAATGCAACACAAGGAACTGTTAGGAAAGTGACTGAAATCAAGACAGCCAGTACTCTAACACCATCATATAAATCTATGGTGGATGGAGCTGCATCTAAATCTACAGTGGATGAAGAATTATTTGAGAATTGAAGGTTTTGTGGAAAAGGGCTTTGAGGAGGGCACTGTATTTTTAAAAAATCATACTATTATTTTTTAAATGGCTTTTTGTCATCTGTAATGGCACACTTTCAAATGTTTTCAAATGCTGGTGATATTTTATCTCTATTTTTAATGCCAATCTTCTACACCCGGAAAGGGCAACCAAGATGGTTATGGACTCAGTGACACTTCCTAAAGGGGAAGAATATTGGACTGGTTAATTCAGAAAGACAATCTTTAAGGAAGATATCATGATAGACCTCTAATACAAACCAGGAAGAGGGGAAGTTTTGTCTCTAACACATGTCAGTAAAAGCTGGCATGACCCACTGACACAGGCAGTTGTTTCCAAACAGCTTCCTCCAATCACCTCTAACACTTTTCAAACTTACCAAATTTCAAGTCGCAAGAAGTACTGTTTTCTACTAACAGAGAGGGTTTTAAAATACTAAATGAATCAGCAAAGGAGATGCCTGCCACAGCCAACAGCCACTACAGGCAAACAGAACCTCAGAGGAAGTACTCCAAAGTCTAGGCAAGCTCCTGCTGCCAACTTTTCTTTCAGTGAGTCTCAAAGGTCCTACATCTCTTTACAGACTGCTTCTACAGACTAACACGGCTATATCTTTGAAGACCACCAGATGCTGAAAGGAGGGCAAGAACAGGAGAAAGAGTTAGAGATTTCAAACGAATGCGGGACACTAGGCATGGAAATTGCCCTTGCTGCCCACCGGGCTTTCTGCTCTCCTGTTGTTGTTGTTGTATTCCTTTGTTTTTAAGGCTTCCACGAATTAAAGGAGGAGTGCTGCAAAGGGACCCATGTGGGCCTTCAAGACAGAAAATAAAAATTGCCAGCATGTCATTTTGAAATATGTCAAGCTGTGGAGAGGAAGAAGGAAAGTTGGAGGAATGGGGACTTTGGGGAAGGGCTTGCCATGGGGAGTAAGCAGCAAGCACCTGGAGGGATGGGCAGGGGCCAAAACCTGTGGCCTGTGTTGCCTTTTCTTTTGGGCATGTGGTGGGCATCAGCTGTTTTCTTTTTTTGGTGTGCTGTGTGTGTGTTTTTGCCATTGCCTTCCCCTGAGGATGAGAGAGTGTGACATGTCCAAGGTCACCCAGAGAAGCTCCATGGCCAAGCCAGGGTTTGAACCCTGGTCTCCAGAGTCATAGTCCAACGTTCAAATCACTAAACCATGCTGGCTCTTGGATTTTTTTTTGTACAGTGTGCATTTTTGCCTGGTATATGTGTGAACATGTGCATACTGCCTTAATGGGGATGGGGTGCTTTTCCCCCCAAAGGTTTTGTTGTGTATGGGAGGTGAAGTGTACAAGGTTCCTTTGCCTGTGGGTATCTTTAGTTCTCTGCTGGGCATTTTGGTTTGTTTCATGCTGGAAAATATGGGATTGGACACTTTGCGGGGGGCTTAACTCCCACCTCTGCCTTGTATTCTGTTTGGGGTCTCTGAGACTTATGAAAGTGCCTTCTGTGAAATGGGTTTTGGAGAAGAAAACTACATTCAAAAGAGCAGTCCTGTGTGTGAACTCAGTCTCAATCTCTGCACTGTGTTTAGATCCCTAGACAAGTTACTTCCTTTCAGGTATTATCAGACTGCCTTCTGGGATACGGGTATTTTTATGAGTGACTGTTCCCACCACAGTAGCCATTTTGTGAAAGTGGCCACAACCCCCTTAAAATTCCAGATGTCTGCAGTATCCTAGAAGGGGTGGAGACCCTTGCATGAGGGTATATTATTTCACTTTTTCTTTTTTATATTGCTAAACCTTTTCTTCAAATCCGGGGAACCTTTTTAGGTTCCCAGTATTATCGTTTTTTGGGAGCCAGTGTGGTGTAGTACTTTGCATTCTGAACTACAGCTCTGGAGATCAGGATTCAAATCCTTCTTGGCCATGGAAATCCACTGGGTGACCTTTGGCAAGTCACACTCTCTCAGCCTTAGAAGGCAAGGGCAAACCCCATTTGAACAAATTTTGCCAAGAAAACCCCATGAAGGACTGGCAGGGAACAAGAGATGTGCTCTGTGTGACCTTAGGGCCACCGCAAGTCAGAAACAACTTGATGGCACAACAACGATCACTATTTTGGGTTTGGATTGTGTGCCTCAACCGTACTGTATTCTGTTATGTTCAGATAATAATAATAGTAATAATTTATATTTCCCGTTTTTCCTTTCAAATCGAAGTGGGATTACAGCAAGTAAATGTATGTCTTCTTCGACCCATTTCCAGCTGAAAACCTTGGCAATGAAAACTTATTCTAGGCCAGAGGCTGAGATCCTTCCACTCTTTTCATGCTCAGAAACACTATCTTCTTCACATTACTGTTTTAACCTGCTGCTTCTTATGCTCTGGGACCGCCAAATCTTAGCAGTGAAAACCCCTCTAGGGATTCCTTCGTCTACCCCGAAACTCTTACGTTGTTACTCCTACCGCTGCTCCACAGCTAAGGCTGCAAGCTCTTTACTGCTGTACCCTGTTCATGCTCAGAGGCATGTTTGAACAACACCATTACTATTTCACGTGTCACATAACCTGAAAAACTTTCCTGGGACTGCCGTTAAAACTGCTGCTGCTGCTGCTTCACACACTTCAGAAGCAGAAACAACAAAAACTCCTTCTAAACCCAAGACTGAGACCCAGGATGGTATAGTGGTTTTAATAATAATAATAATAATAATAATAATAATAATAGATTTATTTATATCCCGCCCAATCACAGAGAATCCGGGCGGCTAACAACAATAAGAAAATACAATGCAAGAAATACAATAAAATACAAACAATCCTCTCCCAATCCCCTGACCAATATTTTGAGTGTTGGACAACAACTCTGGAGTTTGGATCCACGCTTTCTCATGGAAACCCACTGAGCAAGTCACACGCTCTCAGCCTCAGGAAAAGTGGTGGCAAACCTCTGCTGAATAAATCTTGTCAAGAATAACCCACTATAGGTTCATCGTAGGCTAGCCAAAGGTTAGAAATTACCACCGACTGGGTGACTTTATCAATTTTGTAAAGCCAACCACTTGTTCATTGTAAACACATTCTTCAAGCAACTGAGCAGATGAGTGTATATACCATCTATGCTCAACTATAAATCAACCTCACGTATAAGTTGAAGGCAGGTTTTGAAGCCAAAATTTTGAATTTTGATATGACCCTTGGATAAGTCAAGGGTATAACTTAGGGGCACGTAAAGAAAGCAAAGAAAAAATGCCAAAAAACATACAAAATTCCAGCAGCCATAACTGTCTGTGCTCACCCTAAAGGCTGGATGGATGAGAGAATAGAGACGGTCAATGCTTCCAGGACAGATTAAACCCTAGCTTTTTACCAGGGAATGGCTCCTTTTTAAAAAAGAATTAAAGTACTGTACTTACATTGACCTGTGGATAAGTCGACTCAGGCTTTTTGGGTCAAAATGTTCACTAAAATTTCTAGACTTATACATGAGTATATAAATGGATGTCACTGGATGGTCAATATAGACTGGAAATGTTCAATGTATGTTCCAATCCAAAGGAAAGGAAATGTCTGGGATTTCAGTAACTACTTGGACCATTGCTTTCATTTCCTATGCAAGCAAAGTGATGCTCAAGAGTTTACTATAAAGACATTTATTGTATATGGCATGAGAAATGCCAGTTGTCTACGCTGGATTCAGAAAAGGAAAGGGTACTGAAGATCTTATTGCAAACTGACTAAAGGAGTGTAGCAAAGAATTTCAGAGGGAAAAATCAATTTCCGCTTCATAGTTTATAACCTAATAGATTATAGATTGAAGTCTTTGACTGCACAGATAATGAAAATCTAGAGACTGCTCTAAAAGTAATGGGTGTGCAGGGTCTGTATAATATAGATAAGAGGCACTGTTAGGACGGAATATGGAGAAACAGAACAGTTTCCATTTGGCAAGGAGGAGAGAGAACAGTGCATTTTTACACCTGTTTAACTTGTTTGCAGATCGTATAATATAAAAAGTGGGCTTCTATTTTGGTCAAGACAGTGTGAAAAGTGGAGGAAGAAATATCATTCCTTTAGGAAGTAAAGATGATTCCACAATACCAGAAAGATTTGGAACAGCTACTGGGCATAGTTAAGGGGAGGATAGTGCAAAGGCAGAGTTCCAGTTGAATATTAAGATGACAAAAATAAGGATTCACACAAGGTTTACAAAATCAAGAGACTTGGAATGGCAGCAATGAAGAAACTAGGCGAGATTTAACTGTAAAAGATAAAAAAACAGAGTCAGAATCATCCACACCAAGGGGATGTGAAAGCTGGACATCCAAGAAAAGTACCAGGAAAATCAATGCATTTGAAATATGGGGCTGGACACAAGATTTATGGATACCACCAAACACCAAAAGACAAGTTTATGTGGCTTAGAGCAAATCAAACTCTCGCAAGAACCCAAATTAAATGAACTGAGGTCCAAAACCCACTGCAGAAACCATCCAGTTTGAGGCCGCTAGAACTGCCCTGGCTCAGTGCCAGGGAATCCTGGGAATTGTAGTTTATTGTGGCACCAGAGCTCTCTCGGACAGAGAAGGCTCAACGCCTCACAAAATGACAGCTCCCAGAATTCGCTCACATTAAGCCAGAGCGGTTAAAACGGTCTCCAACTGGCTTATTTGTGCAGCGTGTTTTGGACCGGAGTCGATCATACTTTGGACACATTGTAAGTAACTGTGACTCACTGGAAAAGACAATGAAGCTGGAAAAATGCTGAAGGCAGTAAGAAAGCAGAAAGACCGCATTACGACGGAAGGCAAGGCCGTGAGCTTGCAAAACCTGATCAAGGCAGTTAGTTCTCTTGGAGGTCTCTCATTGACAGGGCTGAAGCAGACTTGACAGCACATGACAACCACAATCCTGCCGGGAGAGTCTTTCCGTTTATGTTGTTGTTTTGTGCCTTCAAGTCCTTTCCAACTTATGACGACCCTATCCTAGGGTTTCCTCTGCAAGATTTGTTTGGCGGGAGGGGGGAGAGGTGTTTGCTTTTACCTCCCTCTGAGGCTGAGAGAGTGAGACTCATCCAAAGTCACCCAGTGCCTTTCCATGATGGAGTGTGGATTCTCCAGGGTCATAGTCTAACACTCAAACCGCTGGTTCTCTTTTCACTTATATACCAGGGTATTCTTGTTCTGTGCCTTCAAGTTGTATCAAACTTATGATGACCCTAAGAATCTATCCTGGGGTTTATAGTTTTCTGTGGTTTTTTTGGGCTCTGTGGCCACATTGTAGAAGAGTTTATTTCTGTGATGTTCTGCCAGCATCTGTGGCTGGCATCTTCAGAGAAATTCTGGTTCTCTGAAGATGCCAGCCACAGATGCCGCTAAAATGTCAGGAATAAACTCTTCTAGAGCGTGGCCACAGAGCCCAAAAAACCCACAGAAAACTATGGATGCCGTCCTTGAAAGCCTTTGACTTCATATCAAGGGGTTTTCTTTAGAAGGGGATTTGCCATTGGCATCCTCTGAGGGCAGGGTTTCAATACCTGCCCCACCATGGAAGCCCCCTGGGTGCCCTTGGGCAAGTCATACTCTCTCAGCATCTGGAGAAGGCCAAGACAAAGCTCCTCGGAGCAAATCTGGCCCAGACCACCCCCACATTGAGGGGGGTCCAAAACCCACTGCAGAAATAATGCAGTTTGGGACCCCTTGAATGTGACAAACCAAAACAAAGGACAGTACTTGCTCATAGGGAAACCATACTTGCCCATAGATAATCATTGGAGAACACTTGCCCATAGGAAAACATTGCGGAGGGCAACCCTTCCCCAATGCCTCCCTATGGGGCAAGCCTTCCCCAATGTCTCCCTATGGGGCCAGCCTTCCCCAATGCCTCCCTATGGGGCCAGCCTTCCCCAATGTCTCCCTATGGGGCAAATATTCCCCAATGTCTCCCTATGGGGCCAGCCTTCCCCAATGCCTCCCTATGGGGCAAATATTCCCCAATGCCTCCCTATGGGGCAAATATTCCCCAATGTCTCCCTATGGGGCAAATATTCCCCAATGCCTCCCTATGGGGCAACCCTTCCCCAATGTCTCCCTATGGGGCAAATATTCCCCAATGTCTCCCTATGGGGCAAATATTCCCCAATGTCTCCCTATGGGGCAAATATTCCCCAATGTCTCCCTATGGGGTCAGCCTTCCCCAATGCCTCCCTATGGGGCCAGCCTTCCCCAATGCCTCCCTATGGGGCCAGCCTTCCCCAATGTCTCCCTATGGGGCAAATATTCCCCAATGCCTCCCTATGGGGCATGCTTTCCCCAATGCCTCCCTATGGGACCAGCCTTCCCCAATGTCTCCCTATGGGGCAAATATTCCCCAATGTCTCCCTATGGGGCCAGCCTTCCCCAATGCCTCCCTATGGGGCAAGCCTTCCCCAATGTCTCCCTATGGGGCAAATATTCCCCAATGTCTCCCTATGGGGCAAATATTCCCCAATGTCTCCCTATGGGACCAGCCTTCCCCAATGTCTCCCTATGGGGCAAATATTCCCCAATGTCTCCCTATGGGGCCAGCCTTCCCCAATGCCTCCCTATGGGGCAAGCCTTCCCCAATGTCTCCCTATGGGGCAAATATTCCCCAATGTCTCCCTATGGGGCAAATATTCCCCAATGTCTCCCTATGGGGCCAGCCTTCCCCAATGCCTCCCTATGGGGCCAGCCTTCCCCAATGTCTCCCTATGGGGCAAATATTCCCCAATGTCTCCCTATGGGGCCAGCCTTCCCCAATGCCTCCCTATGGGGCATGCTTTCCCCAATGCCTCCCTATGGGACCAGCCTTCCCCAATGTCTCCCTATGGGGCAAATATTCCCCAATGTCTCCCTATGGGGCCAGCCTTCCCCAATGCCTCCCTATGGGGCAAATATTCCCCAATGTCTCCCTATGGGGCAAATATTCCCCAATGTCTCCCTATGGGGCAAATATTCCCCAATGTCTCCCTATGGGGCAAATATTCCCCAATGTCTCCCTATGGGGCAAATATTCCCCAATGTCTCCCTATGGGGCCAGCCTTCCCCAATGCCTCCCTATGGGGCAAATATTCCCCAATGTCTCCCTATCGGGCCAGCCTTCCCCAATGCCTCCCTATGGGGCAAGCCTTCCCCAATGTCTCCCTATGGGGCAAATATTCCCCAATGTCTCCCTATGGGGCCAGCCTTCCCCAATGCCTCCCTATGGGGCCAGCCTTCCCCAATGTCTCCCTATGGGGCAAATATTCCCCAATGTCTCCCTATGGGGCCAGCCTTCCCCAATGCCTCCCTATGGGGCCAGCCTTCCCCAATGCCTCCCTATGGGGCAAATATTCCCCAATGCCTCCCTATGGGGCATGCTTTCCCCAATGCCTCCCTATGGGACCAGCCTTCCCCAATGTCTCCCTATGGGGCAAATATTCCCCAATGTCTCCCTATGGGGCCAGCCTTCCCCAATGCCTCCCTATGGGGCCAGCCTTCCCCAATGCCTCCCTATGGGGCAAATATTCCCCAATGCCTCCCTATGGGGCATGCTTTCCCCAATGCCTCCCTATGGGACCAGCCTTCCCCAATGTCTCCCTATGGGGCAAATATTCCCCAATGTCTCCCTATGGGGCCAGCCTTCCCCAATGCCTCCCTATGGGGCCAGCCTTCCCCAATGTCTCCCTATGGGGCAAATATTCCCCAATGCCTCCCTATGGGGCATGCTTTCCCCAATGCCTCCCTATGGGACCAGCCTTCCCCAATGTCTCCCTATGGGGCAAATATTCCCCAATGTCTCCCTATGGGGCCAGCCTTCCCCAATGCCTCCCTATGGGGCAAGCCTTCCCCAATGTCTCCCTATGGGGCAAATATTCCCCAATGTCTCCCTATGGGGCCAGCCTTCCCCAATGCCTCCCTATGGGGCCAGCCTTCCCCAATGTCTCCCTATGGGGCATGCTTTCCCCAATGCCTCCCTATGGGACCAGCCTTCCCCAATGTCTCCCTATGGGGCAAATATTCCCCAATGTCTCCCTATGGGGCCAGCCTTCCCCAATGCCTCCCTATGGGGCAAATATTCCCCAATGTCTCCCTATGGGGCCAGCCTTCCCCAATGCCTCCCTATGGGGCAAATATTCCTCAATGCCTCCCTATGGGCCAGCCTTCCCCAATGCCTCCCTATGGGGCAAATATTCCCCAATGTCTCCCTATGGGGCCAGTCTTCCCCAATGCCTCCCTATGGGGCCAGTCTTCCCCAATGCCTCCCTATGGGGCCAGCCTTCCCCAATGCCTCCCTATGGGCCAGCCTTCCCCAATGCCTCCCTATGGGGCAAATATTCCCCAATGCCTCCCTATGGGGCCAGCCTTCCCCAATGCCTCCCTATGGGGCAAATATTCCCCAATGCCTCCCTATGGGGCCAGCCTTCCCCAATGCCTCCCTATGGGGCAAATATTCCCCAATGTCTCCCTATGGGGCAAATATTCCCCAATGTCTCCCTATGGGGCCAGCCTTCCCCAATGCCTCCCTATGGGGCAAATATTCCCCAATGTCTCCCTATGGGGCAAATATTCCCCAATGCCTCCCTATGGGACCAGCCTTCCCCAATGCCTCCCTATGGGGCAAATATTCCCCAATGCCTCCCTATGGGACCAGCCTTCCCCAATGCCTCCCTATGGGGCAAATATTCCCCAATGTCTCCCTATGGGGCAAATATTCTCCAATGCCTCCCCATGGGGCAAATATTCCCCAATGTCTCCCTATGGGGCAAATATTCCCCAATGCCTCCCTATGGGACCAGCCTTCCCCAATGCCTCCCTATGGGACCAGCCTTCCCCAATGCCTCCCTATGGGACCAGCCTTCCCCAATGCCTCCCTATGGGGCAAATATTCCCCAATGTCTCCCTATGGGGCAAATATTCCCCAATGCCTCCCTATGGGACCAGCCTTCCCCAATGCCTCCCTATGGGACCAGCCTTCCCCAATGCCTCCCTATGGGGCAAATATTCCCCAATGTCTCCCTATGGGGCAAATATTCCCCAATGCCTCCCTATGGGGCAAATATTCCCCAATGTCTCCCTATGGGGCAAATATTCCCCAATGCCTCCCTATGGGACCAGCCTTCCCCAATGCCTCCCTATGGGGCAACCGTCCCCGTATATTGGGGTGCAGAGCTCCAGGCTCTGGAATTCTGGGAGTTGGAGTTTGTTGTGGGGCCCCGAGCGGAGCTCCGCTCCGCTCGGGGCCCACAACAAACTCCAACTCCCAGAATTCCAGAGCCTTGAGGCAGAGAAGGAGTGAAAGCGGGGCCCAAGGGGGGTGGTATGGCTCTTCTTTCGGCCGCCTGGCTTTCCCGTGCCCTCCGCCCGTGGTCCTCCGAGGCCCTGCTCCCTCCCACCTGAGTCGGAACTGCTCCCGCCAGACCTTCCCGCGGGGCTGCGAGGCCTCCCTCAGGCGGCGGCAAGTGGCGGCCAGGCGGCTGACGTCGAGGGCGCTGAGGGCGCCGCAGCACAGAATGAACTCCAGCAGCTCCCCCGGCAGCTCCGTCAGGCTCAAGGAGGGGCCTGGTGGGCTGGTCGTCGTCGCCGTCGTGGTCCCCGTGGCCCCCTCTTCTCCTTCTTCTTCTTCCTCCCTCAGCTGAGGAAGAGACGACGACGACGGAGACACCGCCGCCATCTTGGCTGTTTGTTATGAGGAGATTTTTCCCTCCCTGACCGCCAAGGGACCATCTCCCAAGTCTCCACAGCTGGACGGGGAAGAGGCGGGGCGTTTCAGGGAGCGTCGCGCAAGTGCTTGCCCCGCCCAGAGGCGCGCGGCGAGAAAATGAAGCTTCTCTCGCCTGGCGCCCTTTTTGGTCCCCCCCTCACGCAACGTCGAGGCCTAAGCGTTTGAGGGCCTTTAGTAGTGGCGCCGCCGTTAAACGCCAGCACTGCAGCCCCTCCCTCACGGGCCGCAGGGTTGTCAGTTCAATCCCAGCCCAGGGCTCAGCGTCCACTTGGCAAACCTGTGCAGCAGTGGTCCCCAGACTGTGCTCTTCTTTAAAGGGCATTTTGGACTTCAGCTCCCAGAATGCCTCCTTATTGGCCAACATAGCTGAGGCTGCTGGGAGATGAAGTCCAACATTTACTTAAAGGGCACAGTTTGGGGACTGTAGACTCAGTGGCCCCCCAGACTGTGCTCTTTAAGGGGCTTTTGGACTTCAGCTCCCAGAATGCCTCCCTATGGCCAACATAGCTGAGGCTCTTGGGAGCTGAAGTCCAACGTTTACTTAAAGGGCACAGTTTGGGGACTGTAGACTCAGTGGCCCCCAGACTGTGCTCTTTAAGGGGCTTTTGGACTTCAGCTCCCAGAATGCCTCTCTATTGGCCAACGTAGCTGAGGCTGCTGGGAGATGAAGTCCAACAGAAGAGAAGGTTAAGAGGTGATATGATAGCCCTGTTTAAATATTTGAAGGGATGTCATATTGAGGAGGGAGCAGGCTTGTTTTCTGCTGCTCCAGAGACCAGAACATGGAACAATGGATGCAAGCTGCAGGAAAAGAGATTCCACCTCAACATTAGGAGGAACTTCCTGACAGTAAGGGCTGTTCGACGGTGGAACACACTCCCTCGGAGTGTGGTGGAGTCTCCTTCTTTGGAGGTCTTTAAGCAGAGGCTGGATGGTCATCTGTCAGGGATGCTTTGATTTGGAGGTCCTGCATGGCAGGGGGTTGGACTAGATGGCCCTTGTGGTCTCTTCCAACTCTGTGATTCTATGATTCTATGATTTACTTAAAGGGCACAGTTTGGGGACTGTAGACTCAGTGGCCCCCAGACTGTGCTCTTTAAGGGGCTTTTGGACTTCAGCTCCCAGAATGCCTCGCCATTAGCCAACATAGCTGAGGCTTCTGGGAGCTGGAGTCCAAAGTCTCTGAAAGGGCACAGTTTGGGGACTGTAGACTCAGTGGCCCCCAGACTGTGCTTTTTAAGGGGCTTTTGGACTTCAGCTCCCAGAATGCCTCGTTATTGGTCAACGTGGCTGAGGCTGCTGGGAGCTGGAGTCCAAAAGCTCTGAAAGGGCCCCCTTTGGGGACCACTGGGAGTACTTAAGCGCACTCCTAAGCAGTATAGAAATATATTTGCTGTTGCTATTGCGCTTTGAGTGCTCCAGCTGCTTCCTGTTGCATTCTGGGGTTTGTAGTTCAGTGTGGAGCATGTTTGTCCTTGCTTTGTCTTTTTCCCCCCTTGTTTGTCCTGCTGGGTACTGTTTTGTTGAACGGTCCCAAGTTCAAGTACAGAGGCAGGTTAGATTTAGAGGGCCATTTTCAGCACCCCTGAGACCTATATAGCCCCCCCTAGAACCACCATTGTCTGGAACTGGAAATGACATTTTGTGCCACTTTCGTGCCAGGGTTCCCCCAAAACAATGTAAAAGTGCGCACGTACCCGATACTACTCTGAACATTACAGGAATGCTCCAAGTTGCCAATCCTTAGCCCCTAAATAGTTGCAGCACCTTTGAAAGCGCCTTTAAATTTGAACCTAAAACCCGGAGTAAACTCACTCTCTCACTGACACGGAAGCCACCAGCTGTCACTGAACAGAGATATATTATTGGGGTTTTCGTTTTGTCTCTCTTTCCTCAGGCTCCCTCGCATGGAACCAGCCATTCTCACAGCAGCCGCATGCCACCCTGGTGTTTCCATTGAGCTGTCCACTATGACTTCAAGATCCCTTTCCCGGTCAACTCCTCCTAAGTGTTTGTATCAACTCTGTAGGAAGGTAGAATAAAGGACTGGTTCCACTAGCATGCTGAGTGCTTTGTAAGTTTTTTGGTGAGCCATCCATCTTTGTGTAATGTGCCAGTTGTCCACTTACATGTATAAACAACCTTAAGGCACCTGTGTATTTTTTGAAATGGCAGCCACAGAAGGGAAAAAAGTCACTGCTCCATGTAGAAGAAAGGAAGGACTAAGGGCCAATGCTGCTGGGAGACAATTTTTAATCTAACCCTGAGTAGCTGGTGTTCAGGCAAGGTCTGACCTAAATCTCTGCAGAGGTAACCAGTCAAGGTTTGCTTTACTATTTGACTAAACAGCATTGCACCTTGGTCCTCCTAAGCATTGGAATAGGGCTGGCCTAAGACCTCTTGCTGCCTGGGAGAGGGCAAGATGCCACCCTCTCCCCATAATGCCATGTACAGCCTGATGAATTGGCCGTTCAATCTTCCTTCAGCCCTGTTGTCGTCTTCCACTATCCCTCTGCTGAATAGGAGAAGGGAATGGTGCTGGAGTCCATCAGTAACTGCCAAAAGGCGGTCACTGCTGCCACCCTGCATCTGCTTTCTGAGGTGGTCACCTTGCTCTGTTCAATGGTAGGGCCGGTGCTGCCTTCTACTCATTTGTATGCTGGTCTGTGACCATAATAAATATTTATCTATCTACCTATTCATCTGACATTGGGCCAACTAAACCCAGTACTATCTGTATAGCTGTTTCCTTTCATTTGACAGGAAGAAAATGCAGGTAGGATTCAGAGAAATGTGATGAAAAAGAGATGTTCACATCCCTAGTTGGTAGTGGGCCCTCCTGAGAGCTTTGACTGTTCATGCTGCCCACTGATATCAACTCTTGAAGCCATGGTGAGTTCACTTTCCAAAGTGGAATATTTCCTGAACAATTATCTCAGACCCTCAGAGATGCTAAAAGACCAGGCAGGACAGTGCAATGGATTCAATTCACTTTTTTAATTGATTGCAATGCAAACAGGCATAAGTATTTTTATTCCATAAAATCAGAAGATCCGAACTATACAGAAAGGAGGTGCATGCTTTAGAACAGTGTAGATACCTCGCAAACAAGAGCAGGAGTCAGTCCATGAGAGAGGTGCTGAGCATGTTGTACAAATGGTGTAGACTTGGCAGCATCAAGAGCTTGGAGGTAAAGGAACATAAAATATTTCCGACCGCTTAAAGCACTGATATGATCAAATACAGCTCCCACCCTCCCTCACGCCCAAGAAACATACATTTGTGCAGTGTATTGAAACATTACAAACTGAATTGCACTGCCCATCCACACAAGGAAATGCAACTGTGATTTGTTCATCAGCTTTTGATTTATGGCAGTGACTCAAAAACAAACAAACAAACAAACAAAAATACCCATTAACAAATAAATAACAAAGAAGGCACAGTGACACAAGGGAGCTGAGCTGAAAGGGAAAGGAATGAAAAATGGTCACATTAGCAAGGAAGAACCCACAGCTTGGATGCTTGGGAGACCTCTAGATTTCCAAATGTTGTTCATCCATATTAAGTCACAGCTCTGCGTAGGCAGAAACATATATACAGCTGTTCATCCCACAACACCATCAGAGCACTTGAAGTTAACTGGCCAAAGCTCATGTGAGGGAGTAGAGGCAAGTTTGCATAACCAAAAACACATGGTTGCCATTATCCGATAAAGGTAAAAGTAAGGGAGCAGGTTTCTGTTTAATTATGAATGCTTTTCTGCACTAGTTTTTAAAAAACAGTTACACTCACTTAACTGCAATGCTTGTATTCTACCACTAGGTACTGCTATAGCACTGTCTGCACAGCTAAGCATTACAGCAGCATCCACTGACAAAACATAAGCATCAGCTCACTGAACAAAGATGCCTCTTTGGTTCATTTTCTGCAGTGGGGGAAGAAAAGCCTCTGCCATGAGATGAGAATGCACTTTCTTTTATACAAAGCAAGCATATGGGGAAACCAGAGCAAGAGTTACACAAGAGGACCTTCATTGAAAAGGGACTAGGTGAGGATGGGAATCATGCAGCCCTCCAGATATTGGACTTAATCACACCAGCCTCTTGTCCTGCCAAAACTGCACTAGTTTAAGAATGGAAGCTTATCGGTTTGGCATCATTTATCACACTTTCCCCCACAACAGTGTTCTGGCGACCTATGACCGTGTGGAGCCCTGGTGGCCTGTACTGCAGCCACTCACTCAAAACCATAAGGTTGCGAGTTCAATACCAGCAAAAGGGCCCAAGCTCGACTCAGGCTTGCATCCTTCCGAGGTCGCTAAAATGAGTACACAAATTGTTGGGGGCAAGTAGCTTACAGTTGTAAACTACTTAGACACTCCTTAGGTGGTATGAAGCAGTATATAAATGAAGCCGTTTTTTTCATACTGCCAAACGCTGCTTGCGTGAATGTGCGGCTCCTCCCCGCTCTGAAAGCACTCAGCTTCCCAACTTCAGGAAGCTGTTGGCAGCAACGGTTGCTGTGTCTTTCCCCTCCTGAAGCATGAGGCTGCTGCGCAAACATTTGTACTGCAGGCCCACGCTTATGGAGGAAGCCAGGGACAAGCCATCCAAGCTGCCAGCAGGCTTGGGGGAAAAGCTGATGGATGTAATTGCTGCAAGTGGAAGAGGGGAGAGGAGCAGAATCATGCCTATACACACCACATGACTGCCTGAGAAATGGAACTGTTGCAGAAGGAACCCATCACACAAAGGCAGTAATGGAGTAGCAATGAGAAAGCGAGCCTGACGAAAAGGTGCACAACACTAATGAATGGGACGCAAGGGATCAGCAGGATGGACATGATGCTGTGTGATAAGTACCAGCCAGACACTTTTATCATGTTAAAATTCTGTTTTGTAGTCTCATGTGGCAAGTCCGTTGTTGGACGACAAACCCCAACATCTCTCACCATTGGCTGGGCTGGCTATGGCTGCTGGGAATTGCAGTCATGTAGAGGGCTGCATGTTTTCCCATCCCTGGACTGGCCCCAAAAGTGGTTGATTACATTTTAAGGGGAAAAATACAACAGGAAAAATCAATGAGGACCAATTGAAATGTAATAAAGAGAGCCAGACGAAGGCATTTGTTCAGCAGTTAAATGGACACAAAATTGCATCTTCTAGCATTCCACTGACGAACAAGCGGTTTCTCAAAGCATGCCATGCCATGATATGTCTCCAAGCATGGCAAACAACTGAGCCATTTATTAGATAAGTTTACAGCTGAGCCTCACTAAATTTGTTGTAAAAAAACCCAGGTTTTTTTGTGTGTTCTTGTGCATCTGCTGCTTACTTTTTCAGCCCCAGCAATCCACATTGGGGATATAGATAAGGTAAACAAACATACGCATGCATCTTTGTGTAAACTCACAATAAACTGACATGCAGTCCGGACATCCAGTTGTACTTGCCCACATAACTGCTTGGGCAAAATATTCTAAATATTTCAGCGTGTCTGGTTAACCCGATGCAACAAATGATGTCAAGCTAGCGTGGCAGTTCAGTTTTTGCAAGGCAATAGGCTGCATGTATTCTTTGATCACCATAGCATTGATACCCAGCATGATACAATCGGGACTTTGGGAATGTGTAGAATTTGGATTGAACTGGAATGTGGTATTTTTTTATCTTACCAGGTCTAGGTTACACTAAAAGATTGCGATAATGAATCATATTGTTGTTTTCTTTTTAAAAATTGCCCTCTATCAGCTTTGCCTTGCATTTACTGTCAGTGCAACCTTATGCATATATGTCCAGAATAAAGTTCCATTGTGGATAGTGGGGTTTTCTTCTATTTCAGCATCTATAGCATTACTGCCTGGATTAAAGTGTCATTACTAAACACAGCCAGAGCTTGGCACAACAACAGCAACACATTCTACTGGAAAGGCATGTCCTCCAAGGGGCTACCAGGGAATTTATACAACATTTACAACCCCAAGAGGACGTTCCCTCACCTTTTCAAGCTCTGTCCAGCCGATCTTTAATTCTCAGTTCTTAAGGGCCTTAAGAGAGACAAAATAAGTCTACAGCCCCATCTAGCTTTAATCTGCTATACTGAAAAAATGGTCTCCCTTTTATAAACTACCTCAGATACCTAAGCTGAAATGTACATGTTTTTTCTGCTATCGTGATTGACAAGTTCTTCAAAAGGAAGACTGGGCAGCATTTATACTCACTCAAGATCAGCTTAGGACTCAACGGTGTTTTACTGCTGGCATATTAGTGAATTTGTCACTAAAAGTTTGCAACTGTTTCCTGAAAATGTAGTTCAGAGTTTATCTTTGCCTCATTACAGCTGGAAGATCTATCATCTAGGGAAGATGAGAATGTCCTGGATTTTTATGAATCATTGGGATAGCGCTCATTTTTCCATACTTCATGTGACCATGGACATCGATCAAGTTAGTATGTATCTGAGAGAGAGAGAGAATGAATGAATGAATGGGGTGTGATGGATGCTCCACCCTGCCAATACACACCTACTAGCACAAGCAGAGGAAGGCACAAGCAAGCATGGTAGGGAGCATGGGAAACTTACAATTTGGACTTTAATTCCAAAAATATACCACCCACAATGGGCACCGGTTATGCTAGATGGAGGATTCTGAGACTGACACTCTCCACAAAATAAGGTTATTAAAATTATTCCTGCATGGCAGGGGGGCTGGACTCGATGGCCCTTGAAGTCTTTTCCAACTCTAGGATTCTAGGATTCTGCTATCACAGAAGACACAAAAGAGTCAAGATAATCCATATGGCCCCCTGACTGGGATGTGGTCACAAGCTTGGGGTGCCTTCTTTTCAAGGTATTTAAGCCTTTAGGAGGGCAATAAAGAAGGCTTTTCTTTCTTCTCCAATTCATTTCTCGCTGTACCTTTCCCTCCACATCTTGCCCCTGCCCACACTAACATATCTTAAACACCTTCATTAATACAAATAGGAGTCCCTCCTAAGTTGAGCTGTTGCATGTGTGTTGCGCAGTGTGATGTTGTGGGGAGGACGGCAAGAGCAGGATGTAGGAAGTAGGATAAAGCTACCCTTCCTCCGCAGCGATTCCCCTGAATCCTGGCTCCTTGACAAGCTTACACAAAACTTCAGTTAGCATCAATGGACACTCAGGGTTTGCGGAAACAGATTTGGGCTCTGAACCCTATGAGACCAGGCCTAGCAATGCCCCTGCCCCGCTCCCTGCATAATATGTAGCATCTCTGGTGAGACAGGGATGTAGACCAGGGATCAAGAATCTGAGTCCTTTTAAATGCTGTTGAACTGTTTCTCCCATGATCGTTCAATACTGGAGAGTCAGAATTGCCTCCCTGTTGTCTATATGGCTCTACAGTGGAAGGGATTGCTTTATCTCTACCCAAAAGCGAGGGGGCTACCTGACAAAGCTGGTTATGGGTGTCATTCAAAGGCACTCAATTGTTATTTAATTTATTAACTCCCATGCTTTTACTGTTGCCTCAAATCCTAAAATAACTTGATCAAGTCTAGGTTCTATGCTTTTTCACTGGGGAGGAAAGGGGCCCACTTACAATATGTCTTGGGTCAGGCCTATGCAGAGATGGTTCTTTGGCACCATGACTTTTGTCTTGCTAAGGAAAAAGAGAATACGCTCATCCCATGACGTTAAGTGAGCAAAACCCCTAGAAGGCTCTGAAAGGCAGGACATGGTCCACAGTTGCTTTCTGGTAGCCTGTCTGTGAAAGTCTGCCTACCTTTGCAACGTTCGAAGAGTGGTGCCATTAAGGCTGGATTTTGGAGCTGAAGTCTAGGGCCCTACTCAGAAGAACGAACAAGAGGAGCAGGATGCCGATGCAGCTGAGCTGGCTTACCTCGCTTTGAAGCAAGTGAAACAATACACATGACAATGTAAAACAGGATGAGCAACTGGAGCCTTCCAGCTGCTTTTTTTTCTTTCCTTTTTTGGGAGGAGGGGTTTACAACTTCAATCAGCCCTAGCTAGCACAGGCAATGGTGAAAGACTATGTGAGTTGTAGTCTGAAAAATATGGGGTGGGTCAGAGTTGCCCACCCCGATCTGAAGACCCCAGCACCACCATTAAATCCACTGTACACAAGCACACTGCACAGGGTTGAGAACTCAGCCGGTACAGGAAAAGGAGAAAGGGGCAAGGCAGTAACATTAAGACAGTGCAACCAGAACACAGCATGCTGATGAAGGTGACATTGTGACCTGTCCAAGAGAGACCAGTCCCACTTTGTAGAGGATAGAGAGACTGCACAGGGCAACCACCTCCCCATCTTCTTCGTGCCAGAGTGCAGACAATGAAGGGGCGGAGGTGACCCATTGTTTGAAGCAAAGAGTTTGACAAACCAGATGGCAATTCCACATTTCTCTGCTGCTGTCCTTGATCCTCCACCCCACCCACCACCCATGGAACATACATCCCCCCATGGAAAGATACAGATGAAGATTGCTTAGGTAGTGATTTCATGCAGCCTCCAAAAAGCAAAACAACCCCCCCCAAGTCCTTGTCATTAACAAGAGGAAGAACAAAGTTGTGAGTTGTGTGTGTGTGTATGTATAAGAGCCACTGCAGGTTGAGAAAAGCCATCACGCTTTAGCAAGGGTACTCCAGAGAACGGCACACGGAGAGAAAAGAAACTGCCACAGGATGCAAGGAGAGGTGTGTGAGGGGAGAAACGTCAGCTTCGTCGCCATCTCCTCTGTCACCATCTGCGCGTTGGCCAACATACATCCATCAGGACACAATAACAGGACGAGACACAGAAGAGCTTTTGCCATGGGCCATGGAGTCCCTGGAGAAAAGGAGCGGATGTGGACGTGTCAGTACAGGATCCAGCCCCCCCATTGGGCTGGAACAATGCAGCAGGAGCTGCTATGACTGGCCAAGGCTTGGCATCCCATCTTGGGCAACGGTTAGTCAAGGTTAGGAACAAAACACCCTGCAAGAAAGCCAACGGTTAGAGCTGATATCACACTTGCATTGTAAAGTGCTTTAAGCATCACTGGAAAATCCCACTCTACTGTCATGAATGGGCATTAGCACCCTTTCATGACTTACAAGTGTTTTTGTTTTTTTAAACTGTCATGACCACTATTCTATGTCTTTCCCAATTTCACAGGGAAAGCTCCACAGGATATTTCTTGATCTAAAATTTGGTTAGAACCACCAAACCAAAGAGGATTTGAGCATGGCCAAGATGAAACAAGGCTACTAGTCCAAAAGATTTATTGGTGTTTCATGGATGTAGCAAGTTTTTTTTTTACAGCAAAGGAAACCCATCTCCTACACTGCTATAAACAAACAAAAAAAAACAGCTTCATTTATATACCGCTTCATACCACCTAAGCAGTTTCTAAGCGGTTTACAACTGTAAGCTACTTGCCCCCAACAATCTGGGTACTCATTTTAGTGACCTTGGAAGGATGCAAGCCTGAGTCAAGCTTGAGCCCTTTTGCTGGTCTTGAACTCAACACCTTATGGTTTTGAGTGAATGGCTGCAGTACAGGCATTTAACCACTGTGCCACCAGGGCTCCTGGTGCTATGGCAAAGCCCTACTCCAACTCAATGGAAGGAATGCCCCTGGAAGCCATCCTGTCTCTCAAATGGACATTTCTACCTTGGCACAAAGTCAAGCTTCCCTCTCCTTCTAAAAACACAGAGAATGGTCTAGTTGAGCAAAATTCCTCCCCCACTACTGCTATGACTAAACTGAGAAGTAGGGACATGAGTGTCCATTAGGTTTTATGCCTTCTAATATACTGAAATGCCATCTTGAAGAAAATGATTCAGTGAAAGCTAAATACAATGTTCTCCATTCAAAGTATAAAACAACTCTTTCATGGCTGTTTTGGATTGTGTCATAGGGGCTGTACAGACCGTCTGAAAAAGGTGGTCTGCAGACGTTCCTTTTTGCTGCGCAGTGGTGCAGCAGAAACCAGATGGAGCTGTGCCGCTGCGCAGCAAAAAAGGAGCTGCCTAGAACAGGCTCCTTTTTGTGACATCCCAAGGGCTGCGTTGCAGCCCTTGGGATGTCACATCTGCACAGTGCCATGTGGGCGGTCCGTCACAGTTGTGACATTGCCATGACATCACGTGTCTGCACGCCTGGCCTTTTTTCCCCCTGAACACGCCGCCAGGACGTCATATCCTGGCACTGTGTACAGGGCCATAGTAAGTGTCATGTGTCACAGTACTGTGTCATGGCCTTTGGATCCTCCAGAACAAGTAATTCTGGAGGAATATGATCTGCCCAAGCCCCAGTGGGTTCTATGTCCTTTGGAAGCTGATATCTGGCTTTCTTGAACCTGACCTCTGGCTTTGTCCTACCTTTGTTCTTGCCCCCCACAAACCACTGTCAGCAGCTTGTCCCCAATACCAGGGTCTCAAGAAAGGATGGGGAACCTTTAGTTCTCCAGATGTTTTGGACTAGTTCCTATCATTTGTAACCATTTGGGACTTGTAGGCCAAACCATCAGTGGGATCAAAGGCTTTCTATCCCTAGTTTGAAGTTAGGTTTTTCTTCCTCAGTCCCTTAGAGCTGCAAGGGCTTGACACTGGAACCTTTTTATATTCATTATCATGTAAAAGATCAGAGCTTTGAAATGTTATTTGACCCATGGCCCCTGTGGCTGGGTGATCGGGGAGCTGTAGTTCAAAAAAGCAGTTTATCCAAGTTCTGCAAGAAACCCCAAAGAGCCAGCTGTGTAGTAATCCCCACCCACTCTCAACATGAGACTCAAGGGATGGCGTCAGGTTTTGCCATGATCCAATTTTGAACAACAAAAGGGATTCTATTCTCCAGCCCACACATTTTAGGGAAACAAAAGCCCAGGTTTAAAAAGAAAGGGGAAAAGCCAGCAAGCTAACTCACTCATCCGTGTCTTTCTTGCTCTCCTCAATGTGTGCAATCGATTCAGATCGTAGGCGGTTAGTCACTTCATATGTGCGCAAAGTGACTCCAAATATATCCTCATGATATCGGTTGTCATCCTGCAGAGTGGGGGAAGAGACACACAAGACAAAAAATCCATGCACAGTTACTACCTTGCAGAACACAGACCCTTTGGAGAAAGCATAAAAGGGACTAGGAGTCAGTGGTTCTGTTTTTGCTTTTCCAGATGTTTTGAACTTTAAATTCCAGACACACTAGTTATTAGAGCCTATGGTCAGAGATCTGGGAAGCTGAAATCCCAAAGATCTGGAGGGCCCCTAATCTAGACGACCAGGGTGGTATAAAACTTTGAAATAAATATGTATTCTTCCCTTGCTTACCCCTGCCTCCATTAGGATCCACTTCTCCTCCCCACACTGTTGGATCCTTATGTGTTGAATTTGTACATTGTACATTCCTCAGGATATGGCCCTGTCCTGTAGTATATAGGAGATGTACCACCCATATCAAAGCCAGGGCTTGTGGTCTTCTGATGTGGTCCAATCCAGATCCACACTGCATGTTCTGGTTGTTGGAAGTACGATGATGATTAACAGTGACACACAGTTAATCCCTCAGAGTGAGTAGTATCAATACGTTTAGATGGCTCAGCATTTCTCTACCTTGCACCTTCCACACATGTTGGACCACAATTCCCATCAGATCACTGGCTGTTGGTGAATTATAGGTGTTGTAATCCAACACAGGGGAGGGGCATCAGGTTGGAGAGGCTGATGTAGACTCCAGTGAATAGAACAGCACCCTGTGGCTTGATGGGAAATGTGTACTCACCCTTAGCTTGCTGATGAAAGTACTGGCCTCCTCAGCTGTCAGCTTGCCTTGCTGTCTTGCAATGCTCTGGATGGTCTTGAGAACATCTCCAGCCATGGTAACATCACCACAGACATAAATGTGCCCTCCTTGTTCCTTCAGTGCCTTGTAAACTGATCCTGCCAGCTGCTCCTGCAGGATGTCTTGCACATATTTCTACAAAAAAGGAAAGGGTACCATTAGATTCTCACTGTGTGTTGGCCTCCACATCCCCAGAAAGTGGCCTATAGGTAACTATGGGTATTAGAAAAAAGTATTCATTACAAGAACTAGTTATTGGTAACCAGTAACATTCAAATTCTGGGTTACCTTTGGTTTTTCTGGCTCCCGGGAGTAAGCTGTGAACAGTTCCTTGAAGACACCTTTGCTTTTGGCCAGCAAAGTTTCCTCTTTGTAAATGTGGTCAATTTTGGACTGGCGACAACCAAAGACCAGCGTCATTGGACAAGGTTTCTGACCTAGGGACAACATGGAGGAAGAGCCTGAGCAGAAGATAATCTGCACTGTAATATACATCTGCTGGTTTCCAACTACATTCTAGGGAACCAGAACGACCAATCCTTTCCAGAAGTATGTAGTCTCAGAAGAAACACTTGGGTACGTCGCTAAAGTACACTCAGTTCATGCAGAACAAGAACTATTTCAGTTCCCTTCCACAATGACAGTGTAATGGAGAAGAAGTGGGAGACGCACATGGTGCCAGAGATCAGTAGTGAACTGGTGTGGGCTTCACCAAGTGCCTAGGTGAAGGGTGTGATGATAAAAACCACTAGCCTCAAAGGAGACGCAGGCTTCAAAAAGCCCAAATCTTGCCCACTCTTACTGAAGCCAGAGCGGCAGCTTTTTTCTCTGTTTTGGAAAAAAACATCCCCAGGTAGAGAGCCAGTGTAGTGGTTACAGTGCTGAACTGGGACTTGGGAAATAAAGGCATAAATCTAATTATTAGTCCCACCTCAAGTGCATCCTCTGAATCAATGGGACCTTGTACTGATTTAAGTTCCACTGATTCAACAGGTATATTCCACTAACAGTAGAATTTATGCCGCAGGTTTTAGTCCCCACTGAGCCAAGAGAACTCATCTAGTGATCTTGGGCCAGACACTCTCTCTCTCAGCCTGACCTACCTCACAGAGCTGTTGCTGTGAGAATAAAGTGGAATGCAGGAGAGCCATGTATGTTGCCTTCAGCTCACTAAACGAAAGGCAGTATGCAACTGCAAGTTGGAACAGTTGGACATTCCTTCGTTTGGAGATTTACCAAGTGAGGCCAGGGACACCTCATTCTAATACTGACGCAGGACTAGACTTACCTTTGTTTTTGATATCGAAGAGTCGCTGCTGCCAAAAGCTCCGGAAAGGAGCAATCCCTGTCCCAGGACCAATCAGGATGCAAGGAACCTGTGGATCTTGTGGCATGTGGAATCCAGGAGCTCTGGATAAACAAATGGGAGTTTAACTGTAATGACTTTTGACTGCAGTGGAGTCAAATTGCTTCCTTTCCCATTTCTGAGAATATGAGAACAAAACCAGGTCTCCATCCAAAAGCTTGCAGACATTTGCTTTTGGTTGGTCTAGTAAAGGCATTACACTAATATGGATTTTGGAATGTTTTAATGTCCAATGCTGCTCCCTTTGCTTATTGTATTACTAAGGTTGTGATCTACAATCTGGTTATTCTAGCAAAACTCAAGTTTGCAGGCTAGTTTATCTCACACAGTGTATTTGATGGAGCCTGTAAGAGCACACAGGACTGCAGCCTGGCTCAGTCTTCTGGGCTTCAACTGGATCAAAACAAGGCTGAAGTCCAATTTTTCCAGACTGTTTTTTAAACCTCTGTTTTCCCACATCTTACCCTCTGACAAAACATGGCACTATTTCATCCTCCTGTATCCGGTTGAACCAGGAAGAGCAGACCCCATGATGTATTGGCCCTTCCCCATCTAAGAGAATACAGAAAAGGTTGCTGGTTAATGTGGAAGGGCGATCATAGAAAATATCCAACATTGGCCTTCCCCCCCCCCCCCCCAAATCACTACTCAGATTCTGAATGTGAATATCTGAGTTCCAAAATTCAAATTCACGTTACAAATCTGACCTTTCAGTGTGTTAGACATTGACTGTGTTTGCACTGATATCACCCATTAAATACTGTTGCATGTCAATGGTCAAACTATCTCAGTTTCTAAATGCTATTGCTTATCAACCAAGTTCTGTCTACCAGTACA
This sequence comes from Urosaurus nigricauda, assembly GCA_034509955.1. Classification (NCBI taxonomy): domain Eukaryota; kingdom Metazoa; phylum Chordata; class Lepidosauria; order Squamata; family Phrynosomatidae; genus Urosaurus; species Urosaurus nigricauda. Next base: position 10,068,607 of record JAOEGL010000014.1, read on the forward strand.
CATTAGCTTTTAGATACTGCAAATAATAAAGACAAAATGCAAAATCAGTAGTTAGGCTGTGGCACAACAGCTGAACTTCAAGGACTAATCCTGGCTCACTGAGGCCTATTAAAGTTATATTTCAATAAACATGAAGTAGCATCTTAGATTTGGGCACAGTTTGATCCCCATGCTCAACTTTGAAGCCCACAGATAGCTTTTAAATACACACACACACACCTCTGGTGCGATAGGAGACCACAGCTACTGTAAGGTGGACTTCATCAGGGTACATGTCAGGGGAGGAGCTGATGGAATAGTAGCGAGGCTGGAGCAATGGGAGCTGAGTCAGTAGGAGGGTAGAGGGCATCTGTACAGATGGGAACTCTTCCAGCACTTCAACCATTGTGGGGTTTTTGGACCATTTCCACTCTTCATATTCCTGCAGACCCTGTATGAGAAAAGAAGTGCATTAGGTTAGGCCGGCATTCTGTTTGCACTGTGACAAACTCTCTCCCTTTGGAAAGCCCATTTCTGGTGATGACTGCCAGGCCAGCAACAGGAGAATGAACCTCTAGTAAACATGGCTGGGGGAAGTTGGGTTAGATCTAGGTGGTGGCCGTGGTGTCTTAGGGTATTGGGGGTTGTAGTTCAACAGCATCCAGAGGGTCATTTGTTCTCCACCTCCAAGATCCTTCTCTTTGTGTAAGGGAAGATCATGTTTGGCCCTCAAGATGTTGCTGAACTACATTTCCCATCAGAAGGGCTGTATATTCCTCTTGCTAGATAGCAGGCACCTCTGGTGATTGTCATCTGTTGTCCCATTTAACTCTTTGCAGCTTTGATTGTGTTACAACCATCTGCAGAATGAGCTTGGTGCATTTACCCTTTGCTGTTGGCCGCCCACTCCATGCACCCAAAAATTCTGGATAAAGGGTTAAATGCTTTGACTATTTCTGTCTCCCAGACACTGTTCTGGAACTGATCCTGAAAAGAAGAATCCTAATACTCAAGCTCTCTATACTGGGGAACTAACATTTTGTTACACATGGCAGAATGTGTGATAGAGCATTAATCGTCAGCCATTTTGTAAACATGAAGAAAGTGCAATGGGGCTGGGAGAGAGGTAGGAAGGCATATCAGTTTCCCATCACAATCTTCCACTGCCCTTCTGACTCTGCTTACCTTGCTAAGAACTTGAAGGCGCTTCTTCTCTTTGTCACTAGTGGCCAGTAAGGCAAACTGTTGCAACAGGATTGGTGTGGGAGGGGTGGTGATATCCAGATAATATTTGAATGCTTGGAAGATGGTACAGGGTGGAATGCGGTTCTCATCTGTCCAGTTGCTGATGACACCTGTGGAGACAGAACCCAGTTCATCTTCAATGTCACAACAGCATCAGAGTTTCTCTGTCATTAGGCAGAGTGTGCTGGCCACTTCAGGTAGCAGACATTGGAAGGAAGTAGAAGGGTGTTTGAGGAAAGAAATATGTGCTATGTAGGTTTTCCTGAGCCTCAAAGCCAGCCTGTTGCCTTTGGGCACAGCAGAGGATAATCTCCCATTGTCACTGTTGAAGGAATAATCAAATAATACAGTCAGTTATTTGTCTTGGCTAGCAAAATGGCTTGGGCAGGCCCTAACCAGAACAAGTGAACTATTAGAAACTGGAGGTATTCATTTAAGTAGTGACTAGATGGCCATCTGTCACAGATACTACAGGCTCAAGATTACTGTGAGTAGGATTGGACAAGAGCAGTGGTTCCCATCCTTTGGTCCTCCAGATGTTTTGGACTCAGCTCCCATAATTCCTGATTGTTGGGATCTAAGTCTAAAACAAATGGAGGAGGCAAAGGCTGGGAGCTACTGGACTAGAAAACTTCCAATGTCCTGTCCATCTTTAAAACTGTGATTCTACAAGAATATTTAAGATAGATCTTCTGTCTATGCAGGTATAGGAAATATATGGCTAGAGAATTTAAGCATATGCACACTTTCCAAGTGTTTTGTCCAGTCCTAATAAAGATGTTAAAAAAGCCAATGTGGTATAGGTGTTCGAGTGTTGGACTAGGGCTCTGGGAAACCAGGGTTTGAATCTCCACTCAGTCATGGAATCCCACTGGGTGATCCTGGGCAAGTCCAATGCTCTCAGCTTCAGAGAAAGGCCATGGCAAACCTCCTCTAAATAAACCTTGCCAAGAAAACCCAATGATAGTCAAAAATTACTCAAAGGCACGCATCCTCATCATCCTCATCCTCATCTTTGCCCAGGTGTTAAGGGATGCAACTAAGCTGTTCCAGCAACAAAAATAGTTGTCTTTAAAGGTTATGCCATTATGAACAATACAACTAGTAACTTTGAAAATTGCCCGCCCTTGTTACCTAAAGCTGTACTCCTTTCTTCCAACAGTTCCACCTTCACCAGCTGATTGGTGGGAGGTGCATCTTCCACCCGTTCAATCAAGGCATTGACCAGATCTTCATGGTTGCCTGGGAAAACACCCAAGTGGTCTCCAGGTTCATAATGCAGCTCCTGATGCCCATTGGTGTGGAGCCTCAGAAAGATTGTGGAGCGGCTAAAATGAACAGGAAAGTTAAAAATGTTCCAGTGAGTTTCCAACCAGCACTTCCAATAACTCTGTACCAGCAATAAAAATATTTGGCATAGAACACAGCTCTTGCATATCACAGTAAATATATATACTGTATAGGTGTCTCGGAACTGTATCAGACATGGGTCACATGTAAAAAAAAAATCACCATGTTCAGATCCCACTATTGTACACTGAATTATCAACCAGGTTCCACTTACTCTCAGGGTCAAACTAGCTATTACATTTTTATGTAACATGCAGGCATGTCAGATATTACCATTCAAATGTAAATGTTGGAGACTTGACCTGGACTGGGAGTCTAGTCTTTCACCATTTCTGAGTTAACATATAATAAGAAATGGCTGTTGGTGCAAAATCAGAAGTAGAAGCTTTCAGCTCTCAGCCTAATGTGTTATAAAAGAGGGTGGGGGCGAGAGACCCCTTGCTTTTGCAAAGCTAAAGTCTGAACCAGGCCTAAGTCTATCACTGGCTGTTCTCCATGAAAGCTAAATGGCACCTCCCTGTTCTGAGGTTCCAAGGGTTTTCCGATGTTTAGGATCCTGACTGTGGAATTCCATCCCTTTGGAGGTCTGACTGCACAGATACTGGCCCCAGGTTTATCTCCAACATCAAACCTGGCTGTTCATCCAAGCACTGATGGCCTGTAGATCTTGATTCGCTTCTTCATCTGTTGTAGTGAAAAAAGTAGCTTCTCTAAGTTCTGATATTGGGCTAGATGGAGCCTGGTCTGAACTATCAGGTCTTTGCTTACTGCTCTTGTAATACAAATTCCCCCAGGAGCATCGGGCTTTGCACTGAAGACAGTGTGGTTTATTTTTGAGTAGATATGCAAACTGTTAGAAGCTCCCATTGGGTCTGCAGTTCCTTACCTGGATTTTGGGCTTTGTAGGTTCTGACGGTTCAGAAGACGGGCTGCAAAGACTCTTTTTTTATGAATGCTGTATAAGCCTGGGAGTTGAAAGAGAATGTCCGTAAGCAGTGGAGGCAAATTCCAGATCAATGGGAGAACAGGGAAGAGCTGTATGTTTCACACTATGGATTCTCTACTGGCCTGGGATTTGCACTTCTATCACCTCACTGGCAGTGAGAGAGTTGTACTGCTTATACTAAATCAAGCATGGAATATTTTCAAAGATAAATGCATTAGCATTACTTAAAAAAACTACTCCTTATTTGTGACTTTATGAAGTTACCTGTAATACATAACTTTTTTCATTTAAGATAATTATTTTAAAACATACTAAAATATAAAAATGTCCAGAAGTGACCCTTGCGCCCAATGTTATGAAAGTACTGTAATGAGGAGCTGTTATTCATCCCCACTCCCATAAGTAAAAACATTACCAGTTAGGTTATTTTGCAAAAGGGCCATCAATATGCTCACATTTACCTCTAAAAGTAATGTGTTTCAACTAATGTTACTTGAAACGCATCACTTCCAAGTGCAAGGAACACCTTGGGAAAATGCTATGAAAAGGCCCATATTTATACAGTGGCTATCATGTCACCATGCAGCCATAAATGCAGCCATAAATGTATAGGCTGCAATCCTATACACACATAACTGCGATTAGGTCCCACTGACCTCAGTGTGCCTTATTTCTGAGTAGCCACACATAGGTTGATATTGTTGAAAGGCAATCTGATAGTTCAGTTGGAGTGCTTCAATATTACCAAAGCTCTGCTGGGCTTTTGTCATCCAAGCAGGTGGCAGGGAGGTACAAGTCATCATAACTCTGCTTCTGTCCCCTCCCTTAAAAGTATTTCTTTCCCATTGCTTACACCAACCAGGTCTAAAACAGGGCTGGGAAACCATGGCCTTCCAGATATTATCAGTATAACTCCCACAATCATAGAATCATAGAGTTGGAAGAGACCCCAAGGGCCATCCAGTCCAACCCCATTCAGCCATGCAGGAACTCTCAAATCAAAGCATATGCAACAGATGGCCATCCAGCCTCTGTTTAAATACCTTCAAAGAGGGAGCCTCAATCCCTCATCATTGACCATTCTGGCTAGGGATCTGTAGCCCCAACACATCTAGAAGGCCACAGTTGTCCATCTGTGGTTCAAATTTGGGAGGGGCAAGTCAATGGGGACCAGAGGCCAATTTTTCAATGGCTGCACATAGTATGCCCAAGTAATGCTACATCGCCTTCTGCAGAGGAAAACTGAAGTGTTTGGGGGGTACTATGGGTTCTGGGCTGCTTGACAGGGTACTTTCATGTCTTTTCACACATGACAGGGTTTTCCTGCATGGTTGCAGGGCAAAAGTTGCACTGGGTTTTGAAAAAATAGACATTGGGGGCTTTGGGGAACGGGGGCTTCCAGGGCCACAAAAGCGGGAGCACAGGATATACATGTGGCCCATGGACTGCACTTCACTCAGCCATTCTCACGTCACAGGCACGGTTAGGGACTAGGATGAAGACCAGAGAAGGAAGCGGGGGGTGAGGAGATAACAATACCTTGTGTCAATTCAGGAGCCTCAGCCACATAGGTCAGGCGGAACTTGCTCCTTTTCCAGCTCCGGTCATTGCTGATAAGGGAGTTGTTGGCCATCTCAATGTTGACATCATCGCCCACGCAGAAGACATCACACGCTGCCTGCAGGAGATATGAGGTGTTCAAGACCAAGAAAAACACCCTGTGACCTAGGCAGGATTTCCCCTCATCAACCCGATGGTGAACAGGAGTGAGATTAGGAAAAGCAGTGTGTGAATGGCACAGCCAGACATGGAACAGGCACAATAGGTGTTGGGTAGAAATAGATGAATCCATCTATTTGTCATTTAAACCTGTTCAAACATTAATTTGTTTTTGCCGTCTTGTTCCTTAATCTGAGACTGACTGGTTTTTAATTCCACGTGAAAATTCAGTGATATGGTCAGTGGTGGAAGAAACTGGGTCAGGTTTTGCTTGAAGAAGAGCAGCCGTCTTATATATTTTCAGCACCTTCTGGAATGTGCTGATTGAAACAAGAGCTACACAGTATTTCACGTTTAAGACTAGCCCCCTGGCTGAGACACCATGTTCGAAAACACAACTTCTCCCCCAAGAGGCAAAAAGGAAGCAGGCTACCTTGAAGACCTTCTTGGCCCATGTCCTGAAGGATTCCTCCTGTCCACAGAGTTCATCTCCCTCACCCATCCTCAGAATACGCTCCCCTCCCAGCTCTTCCAAGAGTGTGTCCACAGCACGAGCAAAGGCGCAGAAGTGGGGGTAGGCCCGTGACCCGAGACCAAAGACGGAGAATCTGCAAGCAAGCAAGCAGACAGAGAGGTGGCTGCAAGTGGCTAGTGGATAAGCAGAGCTTTCCTGGAAGGCCATGTGCAAGGAAGGAGATTTTTTTGTCTCTCCAGAGTCATAAGGTGACAATAAGCTTAGTGGTGTAGTTGGACTAGCCCTTTACAAGGTCAAAAAGGCAGGAATTCTTGATCAGCAAATGTTATATATTTGCCCCCTCTCAACTTCCCTGTTCCTTCAAAGCTCAACTTGCAGAAAAGGGAAGAATTTTACCAGCAATAATATACTGTTTTGACCTATACGTCTTGGAACGCATAGTACTTTGGCTAGCTTGATTTTGAATTGGCAAATAATAACCATTAGCTTTACAAAAGACCTGCTCCTGACAGAGCTGGAAAGTGCTAGGACAGGTTGTTGATATGGATCAATACAGCTGCGTTTATGCTTGGATTCTTCTTGGGACCTTGGCCATGGGGACTGCTGTGAGAAGCACTGTCACTTCAAAATCGACTACCACACTACTTGACATGCTGTCCAAAACTCCAAGATACTTATGCCAAGAGGTTTGTCCCTTGGATTATGTATTCCTTGGAGTATGAATTCAATCCCAAAATAGCATACTTCTGTCCCACCTCAGCCCTCCCTGATCACCTGACATTGGCCAAAGGCCCAGTGCTCTCAAAGTTATCCCTGTCTTCTGGTCCATCAGTTGAGGATTTCCGAGCATCTGAGTACGAGGACACGCTGTTGAAACGTACTTTGTAGCTCCTGCAAATAGGATTGAAGCAGAATTGGATTGAAGCAGAATTAGAATCTCTGGGAGGAAGAACAGAAGCCCCTGTGTGGATGCACACATACATGTGAGGGGTGACGTTCATAATGTCCGTGATGTAGTCCAGCCAAGACTCTCATGGCTGAAACGCCAAGATTTTTTTTGGGGGGGGGGGATATATCAAATGATCAGATTTGAGGTCTAAAATATAAGGTGATACACTACATGGTATTGGCAGCTCATCTGATCTATACAAGCAAATGTAAGAGCTCAGAAATTCCATCTAATGAAGAATGGACATTAAAGTCTTTAGAATGGGCAAAAATAGACAAATTATCCACTATTATTAAAGAAAAATAATCTGATAGCTCTGTAAAAGATTGGAAACCATTTGTTCAATTTTTTAAGAAGAAGGGAAGACCATATTTGCCACTATTGAGTCCTAATTGATAATCCACGGCTTGAAAATATTAAACACACACACACACATATATATTCCAACAAGCAAACCTTGATTTTGCCATTTTATATAAGGAACACCATTTACTATGTGCCATTGCAGGTAATGGGACTTGAACATCCACAAGTATTTGGCATTCCCTGGAACCAAATTCCAGCAGATACCAAGGTCCCACTGTATATGTAACGAATGGATGTTGATGAGGAGATGTTAATGAAGAAGTACATAAAAGGTTTATAAATATATCTTAGGTGCAGGACTGTGGGAAGTCAGGCATACAGTATGAATTCAGAGTTTGGGGGTTTGTCTGTTTTTGTTTGTGACATTTCTGTAAAACTCAATAAAAAGTATTGGGAGGGGGAGAATTTTTTTTTTTAATTAACAGGAACAATTATGTTATCTGCCATCGTTCTCAGTCATCAATTTTCTTTCTGTGTTTGGCTTCAGCACTCATGGTTGCCAATGAAAGGGGGAGGGATGGATTTTTCCAGCAACAATATTTTGCTGTGTGCTATCCCTGTTGTAAAGCAAAGTATTCTGGCTTGCCCTTCAATGGGCAATTGAAACCCATTAGTAGCTATGGGAATGACCATAATGAGTGGCTGTACTACATGGTTGGTACTACATCTCCACATTCAATCACTAATTTTTCTCTCTGGAAATGTTGTTAACGAAGGACTTGCTTGGGACTTTAAGGGCAAAGTATACACAAACAAAATCCGCAGCTGGATCTCTCCATTTTTAATAGTTTAATTTTTAAGCAATTGTGGTAAGGCCACAATTTCAGTTCATTCACAGTGGTGGTAAGGGAGAGGTAAAGAACTATAGGGCTCCCCGCTTCATTCTGCCTCATTTCCTGACCTAAATTAGGCTGCTACCCTATATCTGCTTCCATGGAAGAAAACAACGTTGAATGAATTGGGGCTTGCTTTGGAGCAAAAACAGACAGGGTTGCTTTGTTGAATTTTGAAACATGTCTATCCCACCTTTCAGTTATGAGACACTCAAGTCCTCACAACAGTTATGGAAACATGAAATCATAACCAACAGCAACAAGCATTTTTTTTAAAAAAGCACAGAACATTGCAGTGTCAAATAAAATTACTCCAACAGCAGTGAGCAAAACAAGCAAACCAAATCGGAGAGGCATGACAAGCTTCCATGTAAGCAGATATAGGATAAGTAGAATAGAAGCTGAGCGAGTGAGCTACAAATTAGGTGTCCGGCTCTGAATCTCATCCTTGCCATAAATATACAAGGTGGCCATAGGCAAGCTAAGTTTTCTCTCTAGTTCAGTCTTTTTATCTGCAAGATGAGACATAATAATACTGATGTATCTTACAGGGATGATATAGACATCGCCACTAGATGATGTATAGGAAGCACTCTGAACCCTTGAAACTTGCCATACTATTGCTCCTGCTCCTGCTCCTACCACAACAATGACTACTACTACAAGGGTCATTAATAGTATTTTCCACATTCACCCCACAGCCAGCAAGGAGAAGAACTGAGCTTCCATAGGGGAAAGTTTTCACAATCCACTGAAAAGGCCTGTGTCACTTAAACAACTCAGCTTCAGAAGGCAAATGTTTGTGGACTTGTCCATTGCTTTTAAGCTGCTATTTGACTCATGGGGACAGAGGAGCACATGGACCTTTATATTGCCTGTATCCTCCACCATCCACCCCACTGTCCTGCTTCCATAGGGTAACTGCAATCTATAGGGTAAAGTCACTGGATCTCCAGGAAAACGGCACACAGGAATAAACTTTAGGACACTCAGGCTGCATTCACACTGGAGAAATAAACCGGTTTAAGTGCCATGGCTCAATGTTGTGAAATTCTGGGAATTGTAGTTTGTTGTGGGGCCCAGAGCGGAGCAGAGCTCCGCTCTGGGCCCCACAACAAACTACAATTCCCAGAATTTCACAGCATTGAGCCATGGCACTTAAACCGGTTTATTTCTCCAGTGTGAACACAGCCTCAGTTTGCAGCACTTGTATTCTGATTCCCCCTGGAGACAGGCTGCTTTAAAACTTCCCAGAAGAGAATCAGGAGGTCGAGGCACACATTTTCTGCATCTCATCACACATCTGATTTGACCCTAAAGTGGATGAGGAAGCAAGGAACTAAAGAAAGTCAAAGACTGTCAGAAATTGCTACTGAGTAGTAGCAAGAGCCTGACATCTAGCGCTTGCCTGGTGTAATTGCTAAGCTTAAAAACAACTGACAGGGAAAGCAGAATGGAGAAACTGAGGAGACAGTTTCAAACTAGCACTTGGCTCTTTGTTTTCTACTTGAATCAGAACTAAGTGGTCTAACACTGCACTCTTCCATCATTTCCTTTGGTATCGAATTGTGATAGAGCAGAAGCAGCACTTCCTTAATTTTCCTCATCAAGATTTGCTTTTACATCACAACTGTTTTGGTCCTTAGATCTGTGAAAGATACGTTAAAATACAGGCATGGATGTATCTGCCATTTTCAGTTTCTCTCATCTTCTTATTTCCCCAATCTTATGTTTGTTCCACCCTATTGCTCCATCATTTGGCAATTTTGCTTTTAAAAAAGAGATCTTCCTGAAAATTTGTGCACACTTTCTACATGCGACGTACATGCACGTATTTGTATGCAATATTTATCTAATGTATGCAATTTTTGCAAGCAATTTTTCTTGGTTATAAGGCATTTTAGTACATTATTTTTACAAATATGTGCTTTACTTCAATATGATGGCTGGGGAATTCTATGCTTGTTGTTGTTGTGTGCCTTCAAGTCATTTCTGACTCCCAGCGACCCTAAGGCAAACCTATCATGGGGGTTTCTTGGCAAGATTCTATGCTGCATAGTCTAAAAAAGGAACATTTCCAGGTTCTAAGTCAAACAAACTTCTTTTCACCCTGAATCAAATCACATCCTGGATCGGGTGAGTTGGGCCAGACACATTTACTCAGTGCATGAAATAACGTGTAAGCTTATTGTAAAGATTTTTTTAAAAATCAGAGAAGGGGACTATATTTGCTGCTTTGGACTTTTTGGATAAGGGTCAGCATTTTAAAACACACACACACACACACACACACACACGTCTTTTATACAAACCTACTTTAAAAAAAATCCAGGCAACAAAAATTCCAAATATAACTTCAAGATGAATAAAAGCACCAGAAGCAATAAAACATACAGAGCTCAGCTAAACTTCAAATGCCTTGGAAACAACAACAACAAAAAAGGTTTGACCTAGGGCTGGAACAACTGCAATGTTGGAAACAGTCAAACCTCCTTAGGGAGAGTATTCCATAGCTAGAGCAATTCAACTGGGGATAATAATGTTTTGCTTGCTATTTTACTGATTACTTGGTGGTTTTTTAAAATCCTGATTGTAAACTGCCCAGAGAGCATTTTTCACTTGAGTAGTCTAAATACTAATACTAATACTTTTATAGCAATAGTTGTTAGGAAATATTTATCACCCCAAACAGCTACTTTACACTCCTGGGGGCTGCTGGGTGGCATGGCTTGCAGTGGCAACATTGGGACTCTGACCAACTGAAGCTGCCCACTCTTACAGGACACCTTTACGTATCAGAAGCTGGGGACTTCTTGGTAGCTATCTTGTTGTGTGTCTTCAAGTCATTTTTAACCTATGGTGACTTTAAGGCAAAACTATCACGGGGTTTTCTTGGCAAGATTTGTTCAGATTGAGGTTGGCTTTGCCCTCCTCTGAGGCTGAAAGAGTGTGATTTGCCCAAGGGTCACCCAGTGGGTTTCCATTGCTGAATGGGGGATTTGAGCCATTGACTTTCAGAGTCTTTTTCCAACATGAAGACCAATATAGGATGCTATTATTGGGAATTAAAGTCCCGGTTTGGAGGGATCCTAGATGGCGCTTACTCTTCACTAAAAATGGCTCAAGGCATCCTACAGCCATGCCTTTTGGAATCCAAAAGGAACTGACTGTCTTCTGGGACAAGCCAGGGATTTGTGGGTTGGCATGTGAGGTAGAAGAAAAAATACTGTATATACTCATGTATAAGTCTAGAAATTTTAGTAAAAAAATTGATCCAAAAAGCCTGAGTTGACCTATCCATGGGTTAATATAAGTACTGTAAGTACTGTACTTTAACTCTTGTTTTAAAAAAGGAACCATCCCCTGGTGAAAGGCAAAATTGTTATTTGTCCTGGAATCTCTAGCCCTCCTCTATTGTCTCATCCATCCAGCCTTTATTCTGAGCACAGTTATGCCTGCTAGAATTTTCTAAATTCTTTGGCATTGTTTTCCTTTGCATCGTCTTTTAGATTCTTCGTTACATCCCCCTAGATTTTATCTTCGACTTATCCATATCAAAATCCCTAATTTTGCCCTAAAACTTGCCCCCAACTTATACATGAGGTTGACTTATATTTGAGAATATATATGGTAAGTGAAAATGAGACTTCCCAGGGCTGCATTACCCCTGCAGTATACTGCTGCAGGGTCACATTTACCTGCTCTCTTCCAGGTTGGAGTTGGGATTCTTCATTTCCATCAGAGCACAGCCAAATTTCTGGACCCAAGAGAAAACAAAACAGGAAGCAGATGCAACAATTACCATCTGGCTTAAAAACAACAACCCACAAACCATAAAAAAAAAACAGTTCTAGTCTGGGGTGAGGGGAAAGGCCCTTTCCACATTTGTACAACCTCCAATTTAGGATGTTGTCTTATTTTCCTCCTATCCCCACTGGTATAGCTCGATAGGGTTGTAATAATTGGGAGGGGGGATAGGGAAAAATGGGGGGCATTGCCTTCTCATAAGAATTTTGCCCACAAGTGAAATTTTCCTTCAGTCCCCAGATTTTTAGAATCGCAGTAACTTAAGTTGAGCAGTTGAGTATTTAGAAATACAGTTGAAGCATCCCAAGAAAAGGTGCCAGCAAAGCTACCAAGGAAATTCAAACATAGTAAATATAAGAGTTCTAAATGTAAATTATTTTTACATCTGCAACGCTGGAAATATGGAAATGGAAAATTTCATGGGGGCAGTTTTTTTTCCCTTTTTTTGGATGGGCAATGTCTTTATTTTTCCCCAACATAGCTGTACTCTGGCTCCAGGGTTATGAAGATCCTGGGCCTGCATACTCTGGTGGCTCCATACCTAACTTGGGTAAGTTGCTCTTTTGGACTGTAGCTTCCAGAAGCAACAGCCACCATGGGCAATCCTGTGGAAGCACTATGAGAAATTTAATGGGTGACTAGGCCTAGCTACCCAGCACTGCTCCGTTACAAGAGCAAGGCCAATAATGCCTCGTACCTCGCCATTCTCAGGTGGGTCTCCATTGCCAAAGGTGCTTGTGACCACCAGCACAAGGGTTTCATGTTCTAGATGGACAATGTCATACTCATCCATTGACATCACCTGGAAAAAAAGCAAAGTGAACAGGTTAAGAGAGCTCCCCATAACCATGCAAAATGCTGCAAAGGAAAGTTACATTTTCAGTGCAAGCATATGTGCCATAGTAGAGTTTGGTTCCAACTTCTGACAGGAGTTTGGGCTGAAAAGCCTCAGGGATAAAATGTGAAGAGCTAAGTACAAAAAAAAAATGCTGCTCTCAGCTCTTCCCACTCAACTACACTGGGTAGCATGGAGTTATTAATAAAGCTGTGCATACTGCTAGCCAAGGCTCTGCAAAAGTTAAAAATAAAGAGTCTGCCAAAGTAACAACAAAGCAAGTTTTGAAGAATGACTGTAAAATGGTAGAATGCATCAAATATGAAGATGTTCAAGAATTGGAAGTCTTGATCTAAAAGCCAGCCCATGCAAGTTCCCAGTGTGAAGCAGATACGTTCTTATTTCCAAAAAACTGTAATGGTAGGGTATGCCTGACTTCCTCCCAGCTTTACATTTGCTTTACAGACATGTCAGCAACTTAAAACATTGATTCAGCCATTTTCCTGATTTCTTTATTTTATTTGCTTTCACCTTTCTACCAATGGGACGCAATCATTATTTTTCTTTTCCTGTGCTTCAGACAGGACTCTAATCTTTAAAAGACCCCCCAAAAATCCTTTTGCATCTATCTTTTTCTCTATAGAGACCTTTGACCATTGCCTTATATCAAGTGCGTTTTTAAAAATCCATGGGAAAGGGAAGGACAGACAAACAAAGCAAACAATCCTTCTAAAATGGCATTTGTTCATAGGAACAACGCTAAAAATGAAGGCGCAATTTAGGGAAAAAACAATATGGGGGGGGGGGAGTTCAACAGTTAAAAATCAGTCTTCCATAATTTCATGTGATACACAGGTGGGTCCTGTAGCAATGAGTCTTCACTGGCAAATAAAATGAATATGCCAAAGTAGCAAATGGGTCTTTTTCGTATCCTAGTGTATCTGTCACTTTCTCAGTTGTCCAGCCCTGCCAAATGATTTTGAGGCTTACAGCAGTTAGTAAGAGGAAAATCTTTACACAACAGTTTTGTGCTGTTACCAGGAAAAACAGAATGTGGCAATTCATTATAATGTTTTATTGCATGACCTGCTCTTGTTATAAGCACATTATGAACCTGCTTCCAGAAACAGGATACTGCTCAAAAGGTAAGCTACAAGTGGGACAGAGATCTCAGCTCACTGCACAAAGGAGAGAGCTACTTGTCCATTAAAGAGGCCAGTAGTAGACTACTTTGAAAATACATTCTTTTGACTGTGTTGACAAGGATTAAAATGGCAGGGAAGCCCAGCTTTGGTTTTTCCAATGGTCTAAGAAAGAAATATTTTAAGATCTGCTTCCCAACGCAACTTGGACCTGCTGCAGACTTCCTCTGCCAACTGACTTTATAGAAACATTTGTGCTAGTATTCCTTCTCCTTATTTAGAAGACTATAGTCAAGATAGAAACTGTGAACCTGACACCTATAGGCTAAGATACTAGCCCCAGTGCCTTCATGGAACATATCTATTTCTTGACCATCCCCAAAATTGTTTTGGTGATAAATCTGCTCAATACATGGAATGGAGAGAAAAATGGGTATCTACACTCGCAGACATGTTTCATAGAGGGCTTCCAATTTCAAAGGAAGCACAGGCAGTTAGATTGCCAGGAACAAGCATCTTACGTTTTGAGTTGTTGTAGGGGTTTTACAAACACTACTGTAAGGAAGAGTGGGACCTGAGGTCCTTCACTTATTTCAATTATTTGGTATCTTTCACCTTTTCTGTAGCAGGAACCCCATTATGGAACTCACTCCAAATGCTCCATCCTTATTAAGGTAGTTAAAACAGTGTGTTATTATAGCAGGCTTCTGGTTTTCTTATCTGTTGTTACTACAATTACTGTTGCTAGTCAATTATTCACACCAAGCCATGCAAGCAAGGTCTTACCTTGGCATCAAAGGCGTGCTTGAAGATTTCACACAGGGTTTTTGCATAGACCTGGGACTTCCCTGTTTCTGTCGCATACAGGATAGTGGCCTTGACCCTCTTCGCCATTGCCTGCCCCATCAACTTGGCAGAGAACTTGACAGCTCTGTGAGAGGTGAATGGAGAGAGAAGATACATTCACCTTGGAAGCTGTCCTGCATCCTTCTACCTGGCACCCTCCAGCCTTGGCATCAAAATATTTATTTGTAATTTCTGATGTATAATTCATGTGTGCTAAATGACAGCATGAAAAGAATAAATGTCTGATAAAACCCCAAGCCAATTTTGCGTAAGGGCAAGGGATGTGTGAGAAAAACACTCTGACATGTTTTTGAGATTTTCTAACACTACATATCCTGAACATGGAAATGAATGCAATCTGCAGTCAGAAATCCGCACATTTCTGGACTTACAATTCATTCTGTGAAAGGGGGGAAAAAAGGAAGGGGGGAAATTGACAATTTATGCATATTTGAGAAATGTGCACAATCCTGCTTTAGACCAGGGTGGAATCATATTGCCCTCTAGATGTTGCTGGACTGCAACTTCCAGCATTCATAGAATCATAGAGTTGGAAGAGACCACAAGGGCCATCCAGTCCAACCCCCTGCCATGCAGGAACTCCCAATCAAAGCATCCCCGACAGATGGCCATCCAGCCTCTGCTTAAAGACCTCCAAGGACGGAGATTCCACCACACTCGGAGGGAGTGTGTGCCCTTACTGTCAGGAAGTTCCTCCTAATGTTGAGGTGGAATCTCCTTTCCTGCAGTTTGCATCCATTGTTTTGCGTTCTAGTCTCTGGAGCAGCAGAAAACAAGCTTGTTCCCTCCTCAATATGACATCCCTTCAAATATTTAAACAGGGCTATCATATCACCTCTTAACCTTCTTTTCTCCTTACTAAACATCCCCAATTCCCTAAGGCGCTCCTCATACGGCATGGCTACCAGACCCTTCACCATCTTAGTTGCCCTCCTTTGGACATCTCCTCATCATTGACCATGCTGGATGGAGCTGCTAGGATGTATATCTAAACAACATCTAGACAGCCACACATTTCCCATCCCTTATTTAGTAAACGGGGATATCTATCCATAAATATGACCATTTCAAAAAGATGCACAAAAATATATATTGACATTTTTTCCTATAAAAAAAGAAAAATCCATGCATTACTGCCATGGAATGAAGTTGGCGGTTGGAAAAGGAGAAAAACTCTGGCTTTGATAGATATGCTCATCCGTACTAAGGAAAGGTCACATGTACTTTAGTGTACACTAAAGATTTTTAAAAGTGTAGACTGGAAAATGTAATGTGCAAATGAAGAGTCACGTGTTTAGAAACAAGCACCTCTTACAAGTATATGAGTCAAAGTAAGGCAGAAGTGGCGACAGCTCCCTGCCAAGTGTTTACATAAGAAAAATAACATTTAAATGAATATAAAGAAGAGGCACAGCGGGTAATCAAGAAAAAAAATCAAATGCACAAAGCTGAACAACAACAAATGTGTACCTAGCATACTTTACATGCAGCTTAAAATCTAGAGAATAGAGCAGAAAAGTTAAAAGGTAATTCCATGGAAAGGATAATCACTGTGGCATCTCTTTAAAGCTTTTACAATGATTGAGAAGTATTAAAACACCACTAGATACACATCAGTAAATATAACTCAACTGGGTCAATGTGTGGCTTTGATAATCTTCAATATGTGAAAATGTTTTTATTTTTTAAATTATTCCACCCCCGCCTTCAAGTGGGAGGCTATTCCATTTGTCTTTCTTATGAACTGAATGAAATGGGTCTCATTTCTATTCAGGAGAGACTCTAGTAGTATTATATTGCTATCCTAGGTCAATCCATTTTATAAATAAAACCCCCTGCATCTTGTTCTGGTACACATGTGAATTATGCTTCGCTGAGAGCTGCTGGCCGCCATGCTATGAGGTGGTGAATCCATGCTGAGTTTTACTCTGAACTTGTGGGGAAACTATCTAAGGTGATGAACTTATTTTTAAGCTAGGATAGAGCACCTTGGACAGCTTCCTTAAAGCTTGGAGTAAAACCCAGAGCAGATTCACTGCTGTATACAATGGAGACTACCAGATGCCAGGGTTATGTTGCCTCCTCAAAGGTTTCCTCAGCTACTGACTGTGTTATGGTTTCTCTATGCAGGCAAGAGACCCTTCGAATGTATGGAACACAATTTTATACATTCAACCTGGATGGAATGAGGAAAAGGGGAGTGCAAAATGGGAAAATCATAGAATCATAGAGTTGGAAGGGACCCCAAGGGCCATCCAGTCAAAGCATCCTCATATCCAGACTTTGGTTCTGGTACGCTCTGCTGCATACTTACTTGGCCAGCTTTTTAAAGCCAATAGCTCTCTTCTTGGTGGGAGTACCATTGAGACCTTTCCAGATGTGTGTGTTCCAAGGATCAGGCTGGTGGGAGGGAGAGGAGAAAAAAGAGCCTGGGTTGAAAAGGAAGCTGTTATGTGGAGTCGAAGGCTTTCATGGCCGGCATCCATAGTTTTTTGTGGAGCTTTCGGGCTATGTGGCCATGTTCTGGAAGCATTCCTTTCTGACGTTTCGCCAGCATCTGTGGCTGGCATCTTCTGAAGATGCCAGCCACAGATGCTGGCGAAACGTCAGAAAGGAACGCTTCCAGAACATGGCCACATAGCCCGAAAGCTCCACAAAAAACTATGAAGCTGTTATGCATTAAAGTGTTTATTTGAAACAGTGATTGAAGAGCGTGTTGACAAAACACAATGATGTTATTTTTTGTTCCAACAATATAATACCAGAAATATTACCTCACCAGGACCTACCTTAGGCCTACATATGGCAGTCAGGGTGTTTTGTTCTCTTCCTCCCCTCCCAAAAACACCCCCAAGGGTCCTGTGCCACTCAGAGCAGTACTGTACAGGGCAATTGGTTGCTTCTGTGATGTTTAGCACACCCTTAGGAAGTGTGGGAGGCAGTATATACTGATACTGGCTAAACTCTCTAGGGCCTTCCTGGAGTGTGGCAAAATCATCCCAAACATCCCAAAGGAGGTGATGTAGGGTCCCAAGAAGCTTTTAGGTGCTTTGCAACCATCTCTAAATAAGTAATGTAGATGAGGTGTGGGTACAAATTAAACTTGGCAAGAGTTGCCTGACCAGTACACAATTCACAGTGTCAATTGTGAAGTAACAGGGAATATATGGTGAACTTGCATCAAGTTCACCATCAACATCCGTGACCGGCATGTAAGAACTCAGATGCGATCCCAAGGTTCTTAGGCTGAACCTGAGCTATAACAGAATCCAAGAAAGGAAGAGTACCTGGTACTCAAAGGAAGGTGTGAGTCTGTAGTTGAGCATTTCCTGGTGGAAAACAGGAGTGATACTTCCAGACATTGGTGGAACAATCCACACCCAATCAGCAGGGCAGCCTCCCCGGCAGCGATATTCATTCTCCATGTGTTTGATGAAGGACTCAGTGGCGGAGTGATGGTCCACAATGGTCACTTTGTCACTCTGTGGAGCAGAGGAAGCATCAGGCAAACAGTTCCTTAAGTAAGAGAGGTGATAACTGCTGAAACCAGCCTGGTTCATGATCCTTTAAAATCTGCATGTATTTCCCCTAATCCCAGATATTTCCAGAAGGCAGAGCTTAGAATTTGCAAGTTACAAGTAACGTAATGCAATATGTTGCATTTTGAAGTGGGTAAGAAGAGAACAATAAAATTTGGGGAAGAAGCCAACCACTCAGCAGAATAAGAAAGCTAGCTTCTAAAAATGCAGCTCAGCTGGCCTGCCACATTTGGAAGTAAGAAAATAATATACAATTGGCCCTTTGTATCCAAAGATTCTTTATCCATGAATTAAATCATCTATAGCTTGAAAATATTAAAAATTATATATATATATATATATATATACACTTAAATTCCAAAAAGCAAGCCCTGATTTTGTCATTTTATATAAGGGAGAGCATTTTATTATTTCATTATATTTAAAGTGATTTGAGCATCCACAGATTTTTATATCGATGGGGGGGGATGCTATAAACAAACTCCAGAGGATACCAAGGGCCTACTGTATGCTACAATTGAAAGAAGAGAACAAATCTAGAATTACCTAACTGCACCACTACTGGTATCTGCATTTCAGATGTTACCAAATGGACACTGATATTACAGAACAATTTCCTGGTACCTGGAAGCTGTATAGGACAGCAATGTTGATCTCCACCAGTGCCTGGTCCTTCCAGAGTGATGAGGTCTTTCGCATATCCAAGTCCATCTTTTTGGCAACTTCCTGTGTAGCAAAAACATAGATGTATGAATCTGAGCTCTTATTCCTTTCGTGACTCTTGGCCACTCCAACCTTTCTCCATAGATGTGTATTGCATTCCTTGGCATGGTTTCCATCTTACAATGAGTACAGAGGAATAGAGGTAGTTACTTTACATCAGATCAGATTATTTCTTCATGTAGTATAATATTGTCTTTTACTGGCAACAGACCTCCTGGGTATTAGGCACTCCTAGATGGTTCCCATCAAATGCTACTTGGTCCTTTGACTGGAGGTGTCAGGGATTGTGCCTTGAATGGTCAGTCTACAAAGCAAGTGCTCTGTCTCTGAAGCAATGGTTCCACACTACAGTAGTCCCACTATGTCTTTAAAGGTAAGTTTAAAATAGTAGCAAATGCTGGCTGGAATTTCACTAGTGTGCATGACACAAAATCTATACAATTGAAAAATGTGTACAAATATATTCTAGTCCACATAGAAGTGCATAAAAATGCATGTATTTGGAAAAGTGTGTACTAAAATATACATGAATTTCGGTCCAGGAAAGAAGGGGAAGCAGTCTTGCAATATGGGAGGAGTGTTCTGGTGGGATTCTGGCATATATCAAAGAACAAAATGAACAGATTTCTTTAGTAATATAGCCAACTTCCTTTAAAGAGTTATTATAAACATTACAACCATGTGAAGTCTGTAAATTGTTTCTGCATGCTAAAAAGCAGTATGCAAAAGTCAATTGCTACCTCTAAGATATTGTAGCGAGAGTTGTCGCAATAATCACGGACACCAATCTCGGTGCCCATGTACCAGCCACTGAAGGGGCAGGCTGAGAACTCCAAGCCTCCGATTTCAAGCAGCATGTTGGAAACTGCTGGTAACCCATACCACTGCAGCCCCAAGTCTTTAAACCAGGCAAACCTGCAAAGGAGAAGACAGCACAAACAGTTTGACTGGATTTCAAAGAATCTGAATCTCTTCACTAACTAAAGATCATCTTTGTCTGAACTCCATTTGTGTGAGAAGATCAGCAAGGCACCCACCATTCTCAATCTGCCAGTGGGGCTCAGTCAAAACATAACAACACCCAGTTTCTTTGTGCTTTAGTTACTGGATGCAGATAGAAGACAGCTGCTGAAGGATGATACTTAAAGAGTTGCAGCACAGTTTGGGGGCCAACTTCCAGAATCCCACAGCCACCAAAAATATAATCTGCAAACTCTGGGTTGCAGAACAGGACTGTCCAACCTTTTCAGAATTCAGGCCCATGTTTTGATGCTTGTTTGGGGATCAGGCATGCTCACACACAGAAACATTCATGCATGCATGCATGCACATAACCCAGCAAATGTCTTTCCTCACTGGAGGGGAAATGTAAAGCCATCTCTCTACTGTCCTTGCCCCCCCCCCCCAAATCTGCAAATCTGCAATGAGGAAGCAGAAAGCCCTGTGTGGATATCTGGGTATTGAGTGGAAAGCCTGCTCTCTACCTGATTCATAACAATCTGGGCAGATATCACTCTTTCCCTGCTGTTAGAAGCAACAAGGAAAGAGTGATCAGTATGGAACTGGTGCACACACAGACGCATACTGGCCACAAAGCAGGCAGGAGCCCTTTTCCAGGCCCTAAGGTTGCCCAAAGTAAGAGCTTTAACTCCAAAAAAGACCTAGGAGGGCTTGAGATTTACTTAGTACTTCTGTGAGATGTGTTTTGACTTACTTCGGGTGCCTTATTGGTACTTCCAGCACTAGTTCAGGTGGGATTTCAAAAAGCTCTGGATCATTGCCATTGGCCTGGAGAAGGAGTGGCAGGACATCGAAGCGGCCCCTTGGTGCTTTCCACCCTTGCTGTATGCAGATCTGTATCCAAAAAAGAGTACAGGCCAAATAACTATCCATGGAGCAAGAGGAGACCATCAGCAGTTGGTTGGGTAAGGTGAATATCTAAAAAGGAGCAACTCTCTCCAGTTTTCAGGGCAAAACAGAAAATGTGCAAGAGAGCTTCCTTTCTCCCTCACTCTATCAGACTATGAAAAAGCACTAGTTGCTTTGGAGTATTTGGTCCTGTTCAGTCATGTAGGCCTTCTCCCTTTCATAATCTAAATAATTTGATTCTGTGTCCTTTTAGAGAAGTCAAACTTCTGTTTATTTCCCTGACCTTTTAATAGAGTCAAAGCTGGCAAGGGGTATATTCTGGGGGTACAGTATGCAAAATGGCTGCTAACAAGCAAAAGCTGTCCTTCAAGGAAAAAAACACACAATTAAATTACTAAAATATGTTGAACTATCAAAAATAAATTTGAGCTCTGTAAAATGGTAATGGAATTCTATTATAATTCTACTTCTTCCATATTTTCAGTAAAAACCTTTAACATATTGATGGCAAAGCTTGTAGGAACAGATATAAAACAATGAGAAGTGGTAAATAAGTGTTCTAAAATATATAAAACTGGATAAGCCTAAAGACCCTAAAGACACCAGGTCCATCTGATCGTGGAAGCTAAGTAGGGTCAGCCCTGGTTAGCGCTTGGATGACAGACTGCCAATGAACATCAGGTTGTTGCTGTTGCTGTGTGCCTTCGAGTTATTTCTGATTTATGGTGACCCTAAGGTGAACATATCATGGGGTTTTCTTGGCAAGATTTGTTCAGAGGGAGTTTGTCTTTGCCATCCTCTGAGGCTGAGAGAGTGTGACTTGCCAGGTGCTGTAGGCTATATTTCACAGAAACAAACTGCGAAACTACCCCTAAGAAAACCCTATGAAATTCATGGGGTCACCATAAGTTGACAGGTGACTTGAAGGCACACACACACACACACACACACACGAAAAGTTGGATCCTATTTCTGTTGTTCATTTTGGTTCCTTTTACAAAATTATGCATATATTTTAGCTTTAATTGAAATGCTGTGATTTTGGCTGACATTTTGGATTACTTTATTTCCATTTTCTTGACATTCAAGTATTGCAAAAGTCTGTTTCATAAACCAAACTGTGAGTCATTTAATGCTGTGCATGTAAAACCATTCATTCTATAAAGTGTTTGTATTGATTTTGTATTGTTGTCTAAAGTAACCATCAATTGGTTGTCATGGTGTAATTTTTCATTCTGGGCTAAAAAAACATTGGGAAAATGCTACACCTAAGATATGTTATCCCTAATATGATCTTGCCTTCAAAATTACATTACCATTGACTGAGCAGCGTGGCTCCAAGAAAAATCTTCCTCTGAGAGAGTTGGTGAGAAATAGCTTCAAAACTTGGGAAATCTCTCAAACAAAGACATCATTCTGCTGGGTCTAAAACAGAGAGGAATTTTAACCCCTCTTACATACTAACCTCAGTCAGCTCCACATTAGCTGGGTCTCCCAGGACTGTGCCATCCATTTGCTTGTAACCAGCATAGCGGATGAGTTGGGAATTCCAGACTCTGAAGTCATGTTTGCCATCTGTCTTCTGGGGGAATATGGTGATGGCAGACCTAGGAGGGTAGAAGAAAGGGGTGTGTGCCATTATCACTCCTAATGCAAAGTCCGCAGAGTCAGGCAGTAGAGGTAAATTGTGATCTTCATACTGCAAGCGCTGGGATTTGAGTGATTCATCAAAATTCACAGGGTGATTTTTGGTCAGTTTCTCTCTCTTGAAGCCTGAACCTACCTCACAGGATTATTCTGGGGATAAAGTGTGGAGAAGAAGAGTATGCTGTTTTCAACTCACGAGAGGAAAGGTGGGTTTTAAATGTAACAAATGAACAGTCAGTAAAATTAAGCTATAAGCCGTGGAACTTCAATCTATGCAGAGATGTAGGGAGCCTCATTCTCTTTGCTATGCAACCAGAAGGTAATGCGACAGGTTAGCATTCAGGCAACCTTCTCCTTCCAACAGTCATGGACCTAGTTGCCCCTGAACTGATCAACATGTTTTCTGCAACCCTTCAGCCTATAGTTTTGAGGGATAAACATAACATAATTTACAGAAAGTAGTTCAGCTCAGACACAAGCTTACTGACTCTTTAAGAAACAGACAATTTCTGGACAATTTCCACAATCCCTTCCTCTTGACAACACTGGTTGGAACCTCTGGCAGGTTAAGTCCAAAACCGGAGGGCCAAACGTTTCCCATTCTGGACTATTGTTTAGTTTGCAGTCCCCAATATTTTTGGTCCCCCCTACTGTCCATTCCAAGGTTTGAGTGGCAAAATGTAGCTGCCTGTGCAAGAAAGGAGGGAAAATGAGAGCGTCTCAGAAAACTGTGTTGGAATACAGGTATATCTCTCTTCTTGCTCTCTTACTTAAATAAGGTGGCTGAGTGGGATGTGGACTCCCTTTAAGGTTTTGTTTTTTGTTTGCTTTGCAGCTTCTTGTGCAGTACTTTCAGTCTCCTGGGAAGATATTATGCCCTGGCTTTCTCTCTGGGCACTTCAGGAAGCCTGAAGTGGCTGGAAGGCTGCTGGAAGAACACCAGAGTGTGCCGGAGGATGTTTTACTTCATTTCATAATATTATCCATGTAAGAGAGCAAGAAAAAACAATTCCCTGCTCATTCCTCAAAGATTTTCCTCAAAGTTCTCTCCTCACCACTTCCCAAAAAGCAGAACAAAAATACAAGTCATTTTTTTTCCCAGTGAATGTAACTTTTGTGAGATGGCTGGGAGAAGGGGCTGGGTTCATTAAAGTGCATCTGAATATTTTCCTGTTGGTTATCTTTCTCTTTAGTTGTCCTTACCAACATTCTGTCCATCCCATTACGTATGCCTGGATGCTTCCATTACTCCGGACAATCAGTCACACTGTCTGTGGCTGATGAGAGTTAGAGTCTAATAATATTTGCGAGTCCACAATTTTCCCATGTCTGGCTTACATGTGCCACTTACCTGAGATTCCCTTTGTTAGTAGCATATTTTATGTGGTTACAAATATAATTGAACATCCCATGGGCAGTGGTGCAATCACGGGCATCAAACACCTGAAAGAAGTCAAAGGGAAATAGGTTCAAGTGAGGGGCAACATAGATGGCGAGGCTTAGAGGTGGCTGAAAGGGAGTAACACATTTCAAAAGTTGTTACATAGATGAGGGCAAAGACATGTGTTTTGCTGCCCCAGAGGGTACAACTAAATGTAGAGGGCTTAAGTTACAGGAAGGGATATTTTGTGTACGTCTTTGGATAAATGTCTTAATGATAAGAACAATTTGAAGCCGACAATCTGTTCCCCTTTGAGTCAATGATGGAGAATCATCTGTTGAGGATACTCTAGCTAGAGATTTCCTGTACCAAGCAATGATGGCTTATAAAGCTCTCTCTAACCCTTTGATTATACCACCGGAAGAAATCTGAATCACTCTTGATTTAAATCAGCTTCTTCAAACCTTCTGGGAGAGCAAACTTCTATCTGGACCAGAAGTCTCCCTGCAATTACTTAGCTCTGTGCAAGTTTGCCATTAGCTTCCTAAAGTATGTGCATTATATGTACTCTTCATCACCTGTGTGCAAGGCAACCACTTCCTCACCTGAAGCTTGGACCACTGAATCCTGCCCACACACCGGGAAGCGTTGCGCCAGGCGTGCTTGGCTCCATAGATCAGCTCTGTATCTCGCAGCTGGTAAGTGTCAGTAGCTTCAATCTCCTTAGTCACTTCCTCCAGCCGCTCTATGTGGGCCTTGGAGCCAAACCTGCCAGTGTGGAGAAAGAAGCCAGCAGCTTTTACCAGAACCAACATGCTAAGCAAAACTGGGTGGAACTACATAAAGGTACAATCCCATTTTCAACACATGCATGCACATCAGAACTTGAGAAAGTAACTTTTCTCAACTAGAACTCCCAGAATTCCTCAGGTAGCATAGTCAGTGACAACATTGTCTGGAACATTCTGGCAGCTATAGTCCAAGCTCTGATACAAATACAAACAGGCGTATCCTTAGCCAAAAGAGGATAGACATGAAAAAAATCTGGCAATCAGGCTAACAATAAGCTGTATCACAAATTCTGTGTTCTTGTCACAAGTTCTTGTTCAGTTTGCAAAAATCTAGATGGTTTCTGGGGCAGAGGTATCTTTGGTCTGGCAACTGAGAGCCAGACTGTCCACCCAAAAGACTTGCCTCTTGATTGAGGAATAGTACTGATCAATGAATTCTTTAGCCAGTGGAAGCAGCTGCTCTTTTGTCCTGACTTCTTCTGGCCTTCGGACATGCTGGGAAGGCATCATAATCGAGCCCATACAGACCTGCTCACTGCAGGGTGTCACCTGAAAGATACAAGGCAGAAGACCACATAATATACATCTTGGTGACCTATTTTTCTAAACTGATTATTTTCCTTGTCTTTCTGCATCTTTTCCATCTCTACAATATTATTTTTTGAGATCCTACAAACCAGAACTGTTCACAGTATTCCCAGCATGGTCCCATTACAGACTGGTATAAAGGCATGATGATATTGCTGGTTTTATTTTCACCTCCTTTCTTGCAGCATCTTGGGTTGATATTTTTCTTCTCTTTTCTTTTGATGTTTTCCACCACAACTTCTATTTGCATTTTGAAGAAAGCAAACATTTTATAGAAACACGCCTCTCACATTACATCCAGTCTGGGCCTATGTTCTTTAGTTCATTCAAGTTCATTCATTCCCATCTTTACTGATGTTTCACCAGTCTTGGTGCACGTGTCCTTGTGTGCACTGATAAAACAGCGTAAGCACCTCCTTGATAATGACAGTGCGCATGGCAGTATCAAGATGTTTTGTTTGAGACCTTCTGTTTTGCAGGAGCATACATGGTGTCAGCAAAAGACGACATAAAGAAAACCTTGATGCAAATCATATAGAGACTTGCATTGAAGTGGCTGCTTTTATAAGCATTTCTTTACGCACATGAGCATGTCAGTAACATGGTTTGGGGTGCAGTGAGCTCTTCTGGAGCTTACTGATCATCCAATTTCACAAGTAACATTTTAGAATTTCTGCTAGTTAATCTGGAATTTAGAAAGCAAGGCAAATGTGCAACACCAACAAAGGAAGTGAAGGGAGGATGCTTTTGCCTGTTATGAGGCTAGTGTATCTGACAGCCTTAGACAGGTACTAGGGCCTCAGTGCCCTGACAGTGACAGGGTCTGTTGCTGATGCCTGCCCCAGGAGTGAAGCAGTTGGCTCAATCTACTTTTTCGTTTTCCTACAATACTCCTGATCTAGCATCATCTCAGGCACTTTCTGCCTGAAGCAAAAAACAAGCAAGTATCTTCCTATTCCATGTAGGGAAGCTAACCATATTTATAGTTCAGTATTACCTCTACATTGCCGCCTCCACTCCAGGTTGCATGGCACACACAGTGCAATGTTCCAATACCCTACAGAGCTGTCAAACTCTGCAGTTAATGATCTCATGGGGGGCACCATTGTCAAGTTCATTGTACCAAAAATCAACTGCTTAAAGTATTATCATACTGCCAGCCTAGTATTTGGCAAGGTATGTCTAGAAAATCTTGGTCTAATTGCGGCACCTCACTTACCATGGTACTCTTCAGATGCAAAGTATCATTCAGCACAGAGCCAGTCTCCCAGTTCCTCACTTTTGCAAAGCGTGGGCACTTGGAAGGGCTTCCATTCACCAAAGTCTTGGTTGGTGATTGCCGTCCTGAGGGTGGCATCTGGGTTGGTGGGGAGGAAAGGGAAGAGAACACAATATTAAACCACTACATCCCATCTGGTTAGAGATAAGCTAATATGTAGGACTGATGCCACCACTCAAGCTTTGAAGCTGGCACAGAGCACAAAAAGTGCAGCAATCAGAGAATTTTGTTGCCATCTTTCTCAGATTCTTTGTCCTCAAGACTGCAGAGATAAGCCTGAAAGTGTAGGTGGAAATGCCCATTGAAGATCTAGAGAGGTTGCCAAGAGGATAGGCAACAGCTGAATGATAGAACACCACCCCTAGTATTTCAAACTCGATTAGCAGGACTATGAGAAACTGCTATTAGACAGAGTAGCAATTCCACTTCCTCACACGTCTCACACTACAATCCCCATCACCCTGAATAATGCCCATGTTGACTGAAGTTGATAGGAACAATTGCTGGAAGCAACAAGAGAGATTGCCATATTTAAACATCTAAAGGGGTGTCATGTAGAAAATGGAGCAAGCGTGTTTTCTGCTGATCCAGAGATTAGGACATGAACCAATGGATTCAAATTACAAGAAAAGCAATTCCACCAAAACATTAGGAAAAATGTCTTAACTTGTAAGAGCTGCTTGACAGTAAAATAAACTGTCTTTAGCTGTGTATTCCTGCATGGCAGGGAGTAAGAATAGGTTGGTGATTCCACCCTTATCATACTATAATATCAGGTTAGGGAAATGTGTGTGTGGGTTGTGTGCCTTCAAGTTGTTTCTGACTCATAGCGGCCCTAATCATGGGCTTTTCTTGGCAAGATTTGTTCAGAGGAGGCTTGCTATTGCTTTGCCCTAAGGCTGAGAGAGTGTTTATTGCCCAAGGGTCACCCAGTGAGTTTTTGTGGCTGAGAGGGATTTGAACCCTGATCTTCTGAGTCTACTCCAATGATCAAACCGCCACACCACTCTGGCTCTCTTACTCAACCAAAAAGAGTGTTTTTTTCTGGGTGGGTCAATTCTACCCAACTCAATTCTGGTGGCACAGTGGTTAAATGCTGACAATGCTGCCACAAAGTTGTGAGTTCAATCCCAGGTCTCCAAGGTTGACTTAGCCTTCCATCCTTTTGTAGACTGGTAAAATGAGTATCCAGCATGCTGGGGACAATTGGCTTACACATTGTAAACCTCTTAGGAAGTGTTGAGTTCACTATGAAGCAGTATAGAAATGTAAATGCTATTGCTATCGTTACAATTGGACATCCTTCTTAGCATCTTTCTCTTTTTACAGAGTCTTGTAAATTTCAATGGATAATTTACCACACCCACATACACAAAAAGAATTGCAATTTACAAAAGAAGCACTAAGTGTTGTGTTGGCTGGACCACAAGAGGCCAAAGAGCTCCTTTTGCCACCTCACCCCTGCCAGCCTTGCTGCATGTCAAGTCACACGTTCCCTCTTTTCCCTGAATTGGGCCAGGGCAGTTTTGGGGCTTGCCAGAGGGGGAGAAATGGAAAGATTAAATTCAGCTGCTGGAGGTCCGCATCCATTATTCAAGAAGACGTTTACAAGGGAGCTTGTTAACCACTTTTTACTAGCAAACCTCCTGCAATGATTACACATGTCTGGGGCGGAGTGTGGGAACGCATGACTTATGGCCTTCCAAGCATGTGTCTTGACTGCTTTGCTCTGCTAAACAAAGAAAAATGGGACCAGGAGGTGGAAAGTTCATCCTGATATAGCAGCTTACCAGCAGCAATGGAAGAGAGGGAAGGGAGTCCCTGGCATTTTTATTTTTCCAGAGCTGATTTCAAGCAGGCTGTAGACCCACGGGCTGCATCCACACTGCAGAAATCATTCACTTTGACACCGCTTTAACAACCATGGCTCAATGCTATGGAATTCTGGAAACTGTAGTTTTGTGAGACACTGAGCCTTCTCTGTCAAAGAGTTCTGGTGCCACAAATTAACTGCCAGTTCCCAGAATTCTGTAGCACTGAGCCAATTCTATAGCATTGAGCCAGTTAAAATGGTGTCAAACTGGATTGTTTCTGCAATGCGGCTGCAGCCAAAGACACACTGCCCCAAAATGCAAAGCAAGGCTTTCCAAGGCTAGCTGAGATGAGGCTTGAGAACTGAAGAAGCACAGCCAGCGATATCTTTTCCCCGGCCCTCTTTCTGTCTTTCGCTCTTCACAGGGCGTTCCAGAGCTTAGAAGTAATGAGTTACAAGTAATGCAACCTGCAACAAGTTATTTGGTGTGTGAGCTTGTAAAGAAGGAAAATACAAATAAAAACATAATACAGTTAAGTTACATTTTAACAGCAATACAATGAGCAGGCACAAACGCCGAGTGGTTCAACAAGTATCATAACCTAGTGGCTTGGAAACATTACTTTCAAAGAGCATTTTAAAGGCTTTTTGATAGGAACTTTCCACATTTTATGCTGTTCCCAAGCCCAAGGATTCCCCCCCCCAAATAAAAATAACGTAAGAGCCAACACAATGAGTAACGTGATAAGTTACTTATTAAACACTGTAACAAACAACGAGTTACTGTTTTAAAACACTATAAAAGCACCAGGAATGAATTGCTTCAAAAAGCAACTTTCCAGGCTCTGGAGTGGCCCTTGACACATTATCAAAATGATGATGATGATGTGCATCATCAAAAAAGTCAAAAGAGAACACAGAACTGCCTCATATTAATGTATCTACATGAAGGAAAATTTAGAAATAATTATCAGGGGGTAGGGAATCTTTGGCCTGCTTAGTTTGTTGCTTAGAGTTTGAGCTGGAACTTGAAAGGAGCTAGTCCACATGCTGAAACCTATCCCTCAAATAGGTTCAGCAACCTGGGTATGTCCTTTAAAGCTGGAGCTCAAACCCAGAGGAGATGTGACGTTCCCACGGACCTGGAAGCCATCACTCGTTCTAAGGAAAGGAGGATTAAAAAAGAAAAAGAAAAATGAGGGTTGCAATTCCAGGGAAGGGAGGAGCTGCAATAAGAGCAGCTTAAATATCTAAGCCTTAAAAAGAGGAGAGGATTTTAGCACTCCTAACATGGAAAGAAATTAAGCCTCAATGCAGAAGGATATAAAGTGGCTTACGGAGTAGAGCCACAAGCTTAGCAGAGAACATGCGAGCAAGAAATCCCCCAAAGGTAAGAGACACTGCAAACTCGCTCAGATAAATCTGCGTATGAAAGGGACCTTTCACAAACCCTTCGAGCAGCCGTTTCCAACCTGACACCTTGCAGATGGGTTGGAGTACAAATCCCATTGCTCCTAGCCAGCATGCTGGGTGGGACGATGGAAACTGTAGTCCAAAAGCATCTCCAGGTTGGGAATGGCTGTCCTACACCTTCCCATACAGCACTTTTTTCACTCTCTTCTGAAGGAAAGCCCAAGGCAACACTTCAGTATTCAGGATCTTTCTTCATCTATTCCAACTGCATTCCGAAGGCCACTCCAGCAAATGCCAAAGGACCCCCGACATTCCCCCAACGTTTGCATGTGTTATCAGTATTTATTTTATTTTTCATATGTTACATTTTGAGGTAACAAGGGCATAATGAAAAGGGTGTAATAACTGTCCCTTTGTTAGCATATTGTTCCATAGAAGACTCTTCCTTTCTTAGTATAATAGTAACATTTGAATAGAATAGAATTCTATTCTGTTTTTAACCTGTGTTTTTACCTCCCTTCATTCTGTATCCCTTTTTTATCTATGTTGGTCTATGGCCCATGATAAAGTTTCTCTTCTGTTCCAACAGTAACATTGGGTTGTCTTTGGGGCTATTTGTGCCCACTTCTCTGTGGCTGAGAGAGTGTGACTTGCCCAAGGTCACCCAGTGGGTTTCATGGCCGAGCTGGGAATCGGACCCTGGTCTCTAGTGTCGTAGTCCAACTCCCAAACCACTACACCACGTTGGCTCTCAGATGCAGTGTACCAAGGTGATATCTGCCTGCTGTTTCGTTGCCTGAGCTGCTCCACAATCCGCTCCAAGTACCCAGACATGAGATGAGTAAAACCTTCTCCAAGGATGCATGAAGCAGGCACGTTTGGTTTCTTGCCGTTATTAATTTTTCTCATCTTGAGTTAGTCATCTCCTGTTTCCACAACAATTTTAGAATTTCAAATTTTGTATGATGTGTGCACAGGATAAGACATCTCCAAGAATCCCTATCCTCCACTGCAGTCTTGCCCAGATCCTGCCAGCCCTTGCCTATAACCCCCATGATCGAGTCTATCATCCATCTGGTTTGTGGTCTTCCTGTCTTTCTTCTACCCTCTCCCTTTCCTAGAATTATTGTTTTTTCTAGTGATCCTTGCCTTCACATTTATGTGGCCAAAGTGCGATAGTCTCAACTTGATCATCTTTGTGGAGTCGAAGGCTTTCATGGCTGGCATCCATAGTTTTTCGTGGAGCGTTCGGGCTCTGTGGCCATGTTCTAGAAGAGTTCCTTTCTGACGTTTCGCCAGCACCTGTGGCCGGCCACAGATGCTGGTGAAACGTCAGAAAGGAACTCTTCGAGAACATGGCCACAGAGCCCGAACGCTCCACAAAAAACCTTGATCATCTTTGCTTCCAAGGAGAGCCCTGGTCTGACCTGTTCAAGAACCCATTTGTTTGTCTTCTTGGCTGTCCATGGGATCCTAAGTACTATTCTCCAGCAACACGTCTCAAATGATATAACTGTGTTTTTATGCAAGAGAGTCTAATACACTCTGGAAAATAAATGCACCTGGGCACACACATTTTCTTTCACTTTCCTCTAATATATACATGTAGTGCACACTTTAGCTGGACACCACCAACTCACATCACCAAATTCCAAATGCAAATACTAAAGGATAACTACTCCTGCAACTGTATATTGATTTGGAAAATGTACATCTTGGAATTTCTTATGGATATTTGAACCAAAAGAAATTCTTCTCCATTCCGAGTGCCCATAGGGTTTCCTTTGGCCAAAGTCACTGCTTTACTGTTTAACTGAACAAACAGCTTGCCTTTACAGTCTGATGTTTCCTGTGTGAACTTTTCCCCTCAAGAGCAGGGAAAATATAAATTTATTATTTCCCCCCTACATTGTTTCAGGCTTCTTCATAGTGTTCCTCATCTTTATATAGCACAGTTTGGCAGAGAAAGAGCCATGCAAAATGTTTCCATTTGAGCCGTAGCTGGGTGGGGCAGGGCAGGGCGCCAGACAGGAGCTGAGCGATTGTCGCACGAAAGGAGAAATTGAAGGGAAAAGGACTGAAAAGAGGGGTGGGAAAACTTTGCGCCTGTAGAGTTTGGAAATACAACTTGTATAATCTCTTACCATTAAGCTGTGTTGGTTGGGGCCTTCTGGGAGTTAGGACCAAAACATCTGGGAAGCCAAAAGTTCCTCACCCTTTAGTTATGGGAGTTAAGAACTATTTAAGTCAAAAGATGACTTAGGTTGCATCTGCACTGTAGAAAAAAAACAACCCAGTTTGACACCATTTTAACTGCCATGGATGAATGCTATGCAGTTCTGGGAACCGTAGTTTTGTGAGGTGTCAGACTGGTTTATTTCTGCAGTGCGGATGCAGTCTTAGTTATTGTCCCTCTGAGGCATCGAAATATATTGGGGGGGGGGGGGCAGGGAAAGCCAAGTGAGTCTGCGGCAAGCGACCACAATGTCTCACGGGCACCTTAAAAACTTTACAAATTTACTATGGCACACTGGATGATCCAACGAAGCAAGATGTTTGGGAGTTACAGGGCTGATATAAGGAACTAACTCTTTATCAGCACAGTTAAACTAGAGAATTCACTTTTACAAGATGCTGTGATAGATGTCAACTTGGATGGTTTTAAAAGAGATGAGACAAATCCTTGGAAAGTAAGGCCCCAGCATGCCATCAGTAGCCACAGCCTCTCGATACAACAGTTGGCCACCAAGAGAAGAGAATGATGGGCTAAGTAAGACTTTAATGCGATCCAGAAGAACTATTCTTATGTCCATATAGATGTGACATTGTCTCCCCAGAATCCAAAACAACATAAAAGTAGGAGAAATGGGTTGCATTTCCCAACTTTTCTGTAAAGAAGCCTACAATGCTCTGATGACCTGGAGGGAGGGGAGGGAAATAGAAGCAGAATGCGGGAAAGGTTTTTTAAAAACCTTCCTCACCTCATGTTCCAAGGGAAATCCATCTTTTCCTGAAGCTACAATTAGCCTTAGGAGGGAAGTTCTCATGGGTGCCAAACAATGGGAGGATTTGCAGAAAGCTTCCAAGAATGCTATCAAACTGTTCTTCTACCTTTGACCACAGGAGGCATTGCTGTACTTTGTGCCTAGCAGACATATAACAGAAACTAATCCATCAGGTTCATCATGTAGAAAAAGGGCTCTATTCCTTAGGCAGGGATGCTTAACAGCAGCCAGCAAAAGGAAACAAGGGCAAAATGAGACAAAAAAATAAACCAACGAGATTTTCCAGAACAATAGAATTCAGAGACATAGCCATGTTAATCTGGAATGTCAGTTTGCAAAGGGATCTTATAGCCCCTTTGAGGCTTACAACATAGAAGAAGTTGTAGCATAAGCTTTTGCGGCCATGGTCTACTTCCTCAGATGCACAGAGTGAAAAATACCACGCACCTGAGGAAGAAGACCAAGAGTACAAAAGCTTATGCTACGACTTCTTCTACGTAGTCTCAAAGGATCCCCTTGCGTACTAGATTTTCCAGGTCGCGTCCCATGCTGTGTAACACACAGTTCCTAGGCAGAAAAACACAAATCCCAGTATTCAGCCCAGGTAGTGGCCAAGGTGCTTTGGAAAACCTAGGAGAAGCAATGGCTCAAACACTGCCAGCAAGTATGCTGGAAGGTGAGAGATTCACATTCTCAGCGTTTATTTAATAGTATACAAGCAATATACTGAATTCACTTGTCTGAGAAGATATTTGGCGTCCCCCTAGCCCAGTGCTTCTTGAATTTTGTCCCTCCAGATGTTTTGGATTTCACCTCCCAGCCATCTTGGGTTGGCTATTGACCGGGGCTTCCAGAAGTTGAAGTCCAAATATATGAAGGGCCAAAGGAAAGACTACGTTCACGACCTCTACTTTTTATCACCTACCTGGTCCTTCTCGGACGAGGTGTTGCTCACTCCAGTGGATGTCTCAGTCTTTCCCCACAGGTCACTGAAGACTCGCTCATTCTCCATGCCAGCTGGCAATGCCTTTGGTGACTTTTGGTCTACTTCCTGCAAACTGGGGAAGGAGAAATAAAAATATAACAATGCATCGCTCAGCAGGAGATGAATTATCACTGGTCTCTATGCAGGCAGGGATGAGGCATGGACCAAGCAGGGTGGGCATCTTGTTTTGCAGGGAAGGACCTCCCTGCGCACTCCATTGGCTGCCACTGTATGCAGGCTGAGCTTCACCAAGGGACCCATACACTTTGAAGCAGAGAGAGCCCAAATTTTCTGCTATTCATATTTCCCTTTAGAAGTACCTTTTGCCAAAAGCCTATGCTCAGGGGAAACTAAAGCCAACGAATCATCTTTCCTGGATCTAATTACAGCCAGACTAATCTTTGCCCAGCTTTGCATATACAGTCGCCCCTCCGTTCGCACGGACTTAAGGTTCGCGGTCTTGAATATTCACAGAGGGACGACCTCCATTCTTTTAAATGGGGTGTGCCCCCTCGGCATGTGCTTTGTGCACACTTGCAAGCATGCACCCTGTTCAAGCCTATGGGGCTTGAATATTGGTGAGTCTCTGTTTTCACAGGGTGAATGGATCTGGAACAGATCTCCCACGAAAACAGAGACATCTAGAGACATAGAACCCATGTGTTAATGTTTATTATATCAAATTACTTAATCCAAAACTTAGTGTAAAATTGAGGACATTTGAGGGGAACAATGGGGGTTTGCTGCTTATGTTCTTTCCTCTGCTCACCATTGCCTCTGCCCTCCTCATCTGAGCTTTTCAACCTGTGGTGGGCAGAATCTGCAGAATGAAGGAATGGAAGACTAATAGATAACAGAACAACCAGTGGAGACAATAAAGGAGAATTTAAAGAGGACTCCAACTATTGTTCTGCTTCTATTTCTTAAAGAGTTGTGATACTTGTTCTTGGGTTGGGCATGATGGATGATGAAGATCGGGATAGGTTTGGCATTCAATTTATCTATATCTATATCTATATATCTCTGTGTGGGTGAACCTACAACACGCGTGCCCTATCTGGCACATGAAACTATCTCTCAGGGCACGTGGAGACAGTAGAAAGATCGGGAGGACGTTCCTGTGCCTTTAACTGTCTCCAGAGAAGTCCTGCCCCCTTAAGTCAAATCCAAAGTCCCCCCCCCTGCCCCCCTGGGCACTGGGTGAAACCCAATGTGTGAACACCATTGAGTTGGGCACTTGGTCTCTAAAGGGTTCACCATCACTGATATATATCAATTAATGTTTTGGTTCCTGCATCATTCACATGTGTTTCTTTCTTTTAAATCTCACTTATTCTGTTTGAATGAATGGGAGGGTGAGAAATAGGATTCTCAAAAATCTGTTCCCTTCAGCTGTTTCCTTTTGTCCCCAGCTCAAAACAGGGACAGAAGGAGGAAGGAAATCATGAATGGGATTTGTTTTTCTTTTTTGCTTGCACTGAAGCAAGGTTTTAGTGCAGTAATTTCAATTTAAACAAAGGGTTAGAATTAACAGAATCACAAGGATGGACATACTTTCAACATAAATGTACGCTCTTAAGGTTTTTAGTGCAAAGGAAACGTAGGGGAGCCTTTCTAGTAACTTTCTGTCTCACGTCTGAATGCATTTGTACTAGCAGCGAACTGCTTCTGCAAAACCCAACAGCCAACGAAACAAGGTCCCTTTTCCAGGATTCGCAAAAAGAAGAAAGATCTTTGCCAATCTGTTACTTTGCAAGCTCTAGCGCCGCTCTGCCATGTTTCACTTCAAGTACATCCACTCTTCATTGCCCTACTCATGCAACTGTAGGTAAATACATGGCACAGTAGGAGGCCGAGGCTGTTTCGGTTACCTTTCTTGCCCTCCGTCTACAAACTCTTTCCAATCAAAGGCCAAGCAGATCTGCTTTGGATCTGTGAGCAGAGTTAACCTGGTTATGACAAGCGAATAGTTAGACAGAGCAGGTCGCTTGCAAAGGTCTTCGCATCATACCCATGCAGTTTCTCTAAGAGAAAATGTCTGAAAAAACAAGAAGTAACTCTAGGGTAGGAGTGGGGTGGAGTGGGATGGGGTGGGGAGGGCACTGAGGAATAGACTTGGCCCAATGGCAAGCAACCGTGATGAATCACCATGCGCGAGCTGGGGTAAAAACAATGGGAATTTCATAACAAACACAAATCCTAAAAATAGCAGGAAACTGAAGTCCTTAAGCGACAAGTATTTGGGGACAGGGTGGAGCACCAAGCTCTTGGGCTCCTCATTCTGAGGGTATTCGATCCAAGCGCTGAATGCAACAGCTATGAACATTCTCATTTCTTATGCCCAAGAAACCAATAAACATTTTTGCACCTGGAAGCAAAAAAATAGCTATACTGTATATACTCATGTATAAGTCTAGAACTTTTAGTCTAAAAAGTAACCCCCCTCCCCAAAAAAACTAGAGTCAACTTATCCACAGGTCAATATAAGTGCTGTATTTTAATTCTTATTTTAGAAAAGAAACCATCTCCTGGTGAAAGGCAAGACTGTAATTTGTCCTGGAAGCACTGATCCACCTCTGCTCTTTCATCCATCCAGCCTTTAGTGTGAACACAAACAATTGTGCCTGCTGGAATTTTCTAAGTTCTTTGGCACTGTTTTCCTTTGCTTTATCCTTTAGATCCTTTCTAAGTTCTGCCCTCAATTTATCCATGGGTCATATCAAAATCTGTAACTTGGGTTCCAAAACCTGCCCTTGACTTATACATGAGGTAGACTTATGGTGAAGGATATATGGTACGTAAGTAAGGCTAGATCGATCAATTTAGTTTCTCTCAGCTTCTCCTTATATTCATCACATTTAAACATTCATTTATATTTTTAAAATCCACACAAACATTGGAATGTGTTTTCATGGACTTCTCTTTATTATATACATTTTTGTATGCAATTTTTTCCATATACAGTCAGCCCTCCTTATCCATGGATTCAACCGTCCATGGCTTGAAAATATTTTTAAAAAGCATACACTGATTTTCCATTTTATATAAGGGACACCATTTTGCTCTGCCATTATATTTCATGGGAATTGAGCATCCACGGATTTTGTTATCCACGGGGGATCCTGGAACCAAACCCCAATGGATACCAAGATCCCACTCTATGTGTGAGCATTTCTCCCTAATATTTCTATATATTATTGCAATAATGTAATGATGTAATATTATATATATGACACTTGTATTATTCTCACCAATATTATATATATTACACTTCTATTATTCACACTTTTATCGAAGGGTACATCTACACTGTAAGAAATAATGCAATTTGACACCACTTTAACTGCCATGGCTCCATCCTACAGAATCCTGGGATTTGTGGTTTTGTGAGACACCAACACACCTTGGCAGAGAAGGCTAAAGACCTTGTAAAACTACAAATCCCAGGATTCCACAGGATGCAGCTGAGTGGTGTCAAACTGTACTGTTTCTGCATTATAGATGCACCCTACGATGCACATTTTAAAATGAAGGTCTACATCATAAAATTCAGAGAAGAGCAACTGCTGAAATACACCTGCATTTTGGGAAATATAGACTGCATGTGATTTGAGCCAATTTATCCCCCATCTGTAGCTGCAACACTCTTACTACATGCAGCATCCTAAAAAAAAGTATCCGAAATTGTAAGGTAAAATGGAGTTCTAACAATTGCTACACAAATATTCAGAGCAGGAGAAAGAAGTATAAACAGGAGTCGCATTAGTGAACTTCCAGTAAAAACTGGACTATAAGAATGCAACTATTAAAAAAAAAACCCAATGAAAATAAATAAATAACTGGAAATCAAAAAAAGACAACCAGTGTTACACTATACCGCGTATGGAAATTCTTACTACTGTAATGGAGTTACACAAAGCCCGGACAAGAGGCTAGAACCTGTTTATTTATTTGATTTATATCCTGCCTTTCTTCCAGAATGGGACCCTGGGGAGGCTGCAGGCCTTCCTCTCAAAAAGAAAAAAGCAAGAATAAAAGGCTGATTATATATTATCAAAAACAGACAGACACCGAGGACAAAACAGATTTATAATCGTATGTGGGGCGGGGGGGGGGGGGGAAATCCACAGGACACCCTTTATCTTCTGGTTACAGAGATAGATGTAAAATAGAAACTAATATTTGAAAGAATGGAAGTACATTAAAACAATGATAATGAAGCCAAGCTCAACTGGAACACTTCTCAGTCTGAGTGGAGGGGGCGCTGGTAGGAAAGGGTTCAAAGAAATCTTACAAGAAAAAAGGTTAAAAGAAATCTTTGTTTTTCTCCCAGGAGGGCTTAATTCCGGGTTGGTTATCGGAGGGAAGGAACCGGGAAGCAAAACAGCAAGTTAGGAAGGATTTGCCTCCCCTCTATTCCCTTCCACCTCTTCCTTTTACGTCACCTTTAAAGGGTAGGAAAATGACCCTAAGATACTGGCTGTGCGGCTGTCATATTTGGTTACGGCCTGAGGCTCAATCCACATTGCAGAAATAATCTAGACTTACAGAATATACTCGACTATAAGTTGACCTCATGAATAAGTCGAGGGCTGTTTTTGGGGGGGGAAATATGGATTTTGATATGACCCATGGATAGGTCGAGAGTAAAATTTAGGGGCATGTCACAAAGGATGTAAAGGATGAAGTCAAGGGAAAACAATGCCAAACAACTTACTGTACAGAATTCCAGCCAGGATAACTGTTTGTGCTCATACTAAAGGTTGGATGGATGACAGAGTAGAAGGCATTAATACCTTTAGGGGATGGTTCCTTGTTTTAAATAAGAATTAAAGTACAGTACTTACATTGACCCATGAATAAGTTGACTCAGATTTTTTGGGTCAATTTTTGGACTAAAATTTTTAGACTTATACATGAGTATCTACAGTAATTGGTTCTCCCTGCCCTCCTCCCCCAAATATATTTCAATGCCTTAGAAGGGTATCGAAAAATATATTTCGATGCCTAAGGCTTCCTGTGGGGCCACAACAAACTACAGTTCCCAGAATTCTTTCGTACTGAACTAGGGCAATCAAAGGGGGCGTCAAACCGGATTATTTCTGCAGTGTGGATGCAGCCCAAATTAGGCGCTCATATTGAAGGGAGTCACTCCTCATAGATCAGGTCTCTACATGGAGCGTAGGATATTCCCACCATGCTAAACACCGAGTGTGATAGAGCTGTCAAAAGTTGATGCCTTTTTTCCCCCTGCCTCCCTCCACAAATCCCAGAGTTCATGGCTGCTTCCAGCATGAAAATGACTTTCTCCTTAAACACTTTGCTCCTATCTCTTATCAAGAGCACACCAAAGGACTTTCACAGCAGGAGGCTGTTGCTATTTCATTACATCAATATATTTAGAACAAAACAGAACTCTACATGCAAGCGACTGCCAGCACCGCTGCTGGCACAAAGGTCTGCATTTCGACCGGGTTTTTCATTGTCTGTTTTAAAAAGGACCCCAATGCTCTTTTGATAACATAAAGATTGCAAAGATTTCTCACAGCCAAGCCACAGCACTTCTGCATAAAAGCCACTTTTATAAAACAAAATAAATAAATAAAGGGAAGGTTACATTATTTGGATTGTACGGAATCGTAGCATCAAAGAATCATTGGGGTTTTATTAATTTTACCCTCCCTAGCAAGCCTGAGCTTTAACTGTTCTGACTTTTTCCTTACAAGTACTGGCTATTAATTTGTATTCCCCCTTGGTGATTTATCCCTTCTTCCATTTCTTGGATATGTCCTCTCTAAACCTCAGCTCATCTGAAAGGTACTTTATACAACTACCCTGGCTTCTGAAGATACCTCCTACTTTACTCCTTACTGAAATGGTTTGCAACGGCACAATTTAATATCTTGCCTTTAAGAAACTCAGATCTATCATACAACAAATTCCAAAAATGCTTTATGACTAATAAAGGTATCACTCTTTGGTGGATTCTGGATTCTGTTATATTTTGCTGTATGACCAATATGCCTATGCCTGAAGATGTTTTCATCTATTATAAATTCCCTTCCCTTTCGAGCCTTTCTGACCATGAGATCCACATCCAGCATTTCCTTAAGCTTATTGAAATCTGCGTTCTTAAACTCCAGAGTCTGATGAAACTTGGCTTCCCTCTTCCTTCTTATAACAAACTCTGGGAGAATGTGGTCCCTTCTACCCAAGGATTTCAATACTTCCAGTGCATTGACCAGTTCCTCCCTGTTGGTTAGACTGGGTCCAAAATAGCCGATCCCTTGTTGCCTGTTCCACTTTCTAGACTACGGCATTGTCGGCAAGACAAGTGAGGGATTTGCTGGAACTGCCATTCTTGGTAGAATTTGACTTCCAACAAATTTCAGGGTGGCTGAAGTCTGTCCCCTTTTTGACAGTTTAGCCCTCTGTTCTAGGAAGGCATTATTTAAGGTCCAAAACACACCGCAGAAATAATCCAGCCGGAGATCACTTTAACTGCCTTGGCTCAGTGCTAGGGAATCCTGGGAACTGTAGTTCATTGTGGCCCCAGAGCTCTCTGATAGAGAAGGCTAAATGTCTCACAAAACTACAGTCCCAGGAATGCCTCAGCAATAGCATTTCAGCAATAGCATTTACATTTCTTCACTGCTTCATAGGATGTTATCAGACTGGAGGAACTTATCTTTATTGCGAATGGAGCCAAATGGAGCCAATTCGAATTCACGTGAATTCGCTAGTTTAGCGAACTTACATGAATTCCAATTGTGTTTGGAATGCGTTCAGAATGACTTCCCATTAGCCAAAAATGACCTCCATTGCCTGAAACTGCGTGAGATGCTTTAATACGAAATAACGTAAAACCCATGAATGCTTTCGGAATGACTTCCCTTTTGCCCGAAATTGCGTGACATACTTTAATTCGCAATAACGTGAAACCCCATGATTGCGTTCGGATTGCCATTGGATTATACTTCCAATTTCCAACGTCTGATAAGGTCCAAAGCGAACACACCACTCTCTAAGCAGTTACCCACTGTGCTGCCAGGACACTGAATCAGGGCAGTTAAAGCGGTCTCAAACTGGATTATTTCTGCAATGTGTTTTGAACCCAAGTTTTCAATCTGACCTCAGGGGATCTGTAGCAGAACCCCATAGTGTTACTGCCGTTTCCTTTCCCTTAACTTTTTAATTCAAAGTAGCCAAAGACTGAACAACGTTCAGAAAGTTACTGCTTCTGATATCATCTCTGCAATGGAATCAGTCGCAGCTGCAGTATGAGCATGAAGGTATTGATCGATTTTACAAGTACATTGTAGGGAATTAAGAAAAAGATAATGGGTTGGGTCCAGATTCAGGCACATGCAACTAGCCTGGTGCAAGGGACTTTTGCTAATCCCTCTTTTCTATGGCCACCCCTACAGCTCCTTGAAAATGCCACACCGAAGGATGGGGGACCTTGCTGAATGGGATGAGTTGGGGGTTGCAATCTCTGGAAATTGGACAGAGATCTCTTCCATGAGTGGAAACCTTCTACCAACAGATAGATCCTGGTAGATCTGACCCAATATATAAACGTCCATTTTTGGACGTGAGTAAAGCATATAAAAATACTAATCCTCAACCTCAGGATTGGCAACATTTCCTTATAACACTTTTATCTTTATTATATCTTTGCATGGTTTGTAGTTCTGCAACAGAAAGCTTGCTTTGCACGCAGGAGGTCTTGGGTTCAGTCTGTATCATTTTCAGGAAGGGCTGGGAAAGATAACCGGCAGAAACCTTGGAGAGCCATAGCCAGTCAGTGTAGTGACCTAAACGATCTGACTCAAGATGTTTGTTTTCATCTAAGGAAGCTTTACTGTTTTTCCTATTTTAATATGAAATCCTGGGCTGG
Organism: Urosaurus nigricauda; assembly: GCA_034509955.1. Taxonomy (NCBI): domain Eukaryota; kingdom Metazoa; phylum Chordata; class Lepidosauria; order Squamata; family Phrynosomatidae; genus Urosaurus; species Urosaurus nigricauda. Next base: position 10,110,053 of record JAOEGL010000014.1, read on the forward strand.
AGAACCAGTACCACATCTGAGCTCAGGCATCAATTATAGGCCCAGTTGGAACAACAGATGGCCACTTTTGGAGACAGAATATTGGAGTAGGTAGATGTTTCCTCTCATTCAACAGGATGATTTTTATATCCCAACATAGTTTTCTGGTATTCTAAGACTACAAGTCTCATCAATCTGAAGGGGATGCATAGTCCAAAACATCTGGAAAAATGGTGTTGAGAAGTACTATGGTACTCTCAGGACAGGCGCCCCAGGGTCTACTCTGCAGAATGAGCAGGAGGGACTGCCAAATATAACAAGGATGTCTTATCATCTTTTGTAGGATGCTCTAACATGCACAGTCAACAAAAAGGGGTACCCCAGCCTGCATAAGAACATTGCATTTAGAGTCTAAGTTACCCAAATGATATCACTCTGTGTTGTTCATGCACAAGCCAAGAGGTGTCAGTCAGAAGCATCCCTTACAGCGCTATATAAATAAATGTTAATAATAATAATAATAATACCAACTACAGCTGCCACACTGCTTTGAGGGGGGTGGGACTACAATATCCAAGTGACAAAACATTGTTGTATGGCACCCTGGGAGAATGCCACATACCCTCAAAATTAGGAGTTATAAGCTCAAAGCTATCACTGTTTTGCGGACTTTAGATTTTGTTGCATGGACAGCACTGCTACTCTGAATATGTTAATGTTTTTGGACCACAGTTCCCCCTATCCTCCACCCAGCATAGCCACTGGGCATGCTGGTCAAGGGATTCTGGGAGCTTTTGCGAGCTCTTCATCTAGGATCACGTGGAACAAATGAATGACAGAACATTTGTGAAGTCAAAGGTTTTCATGGCCAGCATCCACAGTTTTTTGTGGGTTCTTTGGGCAATGAGGCTGTGTTCTCAAAGAGTTTATTCCTGATATTTTGCCACCAGCTGTGGCTGGCATCTTCAGAGAAGATGCCAGCCACAGCTGCTGGCAAAATGTCAGGAATAAATTCTTTGAGAACACAGCCTCATTGCCCAAAAAATCCACAAATAACAACAGAACATTTCTTGCACTACAAACTGCTTGTCCGGACAGGCTTCAGGGCTAAGTCCAGTATTCTCTCTAATAGATCTATGGCTTAATTATTATATTTATATGCAGTCCTCCTCTCCTTTTGTGACACCACAAATATTTCAGCTGGCAGATCACAATACAGTTAGGAATGCTTGAAGAATGCAACCATTGGAAATTCTGACACAAACTGCCCTGACTTGCCTGTCCTGGACTGATACGTGGAGCAGAACCTAGCTATTGACAGCAACCGACTTCCCAAATGTTCTCAAGTAGTTCACGACTCAAAAAGCATATTGAAATGTCTGCTTTGATGAAGTAACATGGTAGAAATGCCTATTCTGTGAGAAAATATTTTACAAGTGTACATTTAAAATGTATTGAAACAAAAATGTGAAAGCTCAGTGGTAGTTAAACTGCTTTCCTGACACCCCATTTCTGCAGAGACGGAATAGACTTAAGAGTGAACACCTGAAAAAGAGTCATGGACCATACCAAGACCGATTCCTCCATCCCTCTTTTTCCACAGCAGTCCACTCAGATCCTTTCTGGAACCAGGCATGTGGCGGAGGACAAAGAGTGGGAAGCATATCCCAGGTGTGTTTCAGAACAAGACTTTCAATCCAGAAAAAGGGGTTAGATTTCAAATTGTATGTATTATTTCCTATCTTTAAAAAGAAGGAAATGGCCCCTTTCCCAACTTGGCTTTTATGTCGCTATAAAATGGCCTTGATCAGATAAAATGTGTATACGTGTGTGTAGCAAAACCACCCACAGTTAAAATGCAGGCCAAGGACAACACAGCCCAAAGTTAAGATAACTGCACAATAATGGTTCCATGCAGTGGTGCTAACATGAGAAAGTGCAGGTCTGTAAAAAAGCAAGAGCAGGTGTAGGAAGAGATGATTTCTGCAAAACAGGAGAGCAGACCACTTGAATGGCATTGTGCTAGTTCCTGTCTTGGGTGCAAGTGAAAAGTGACTTGGGTCCAAGATTACAAAGCATTCAATGTGTCATTGAGTACATGCAGAGTTTAAAGTGGAGTCAGCTAGAATCCTTGCCATTTCAATATTTGGAACAGCACCTATCCTAATGTAAATACATATATTGAGGAACGTGGAAATCCTAGAAGCTTCCCCATCACCAGTGACCTGACATCTAAGAGGGAGACTTATTAGCCAAATAATCTCCTCTTTCCAATGAGTTTATCTAGAAAACAACCACAAACACACACCTCCCCATGTTTTGTGCAAAAGGGACTGGCGCTTTTTACCGTTTGAATCAATATGTAGGAGTTGTAAGCAATCTTCAACAAACAATGGAAGCAATTGTTAAGTCACTGCTGGGGCACTGCTTGGCTCAGCCAGAGAACATATGTTTAAAAGGCTCTTTGTCATTACCAGCTCCCAGTTGTAAAGAGAAGATGCCATATAGGTAGTGGGATGCCCTCCCTAGACTCACCTCCTCCTGCTGCCCATTCACTTGCCAATCTACCCAGAGGCAGAATGAAAGGCATGTGAAGAAGGGTGCTCCCCTTGTTTCTTCTTGTCACTGTTTGGATGCTCAGAGAGCACAGATGAACAGGTGATGATAAGAAAGAGGAGCACCAGTAGGACTGGGAGATCTGTGGGCTAACAATGGTCCCCTGTTCAAGGGTGGGCCTTGGCATATGCCCAGCACTGCCCGCTTCTGATCCCAGCCCTTGCTCTTACAGTCAGAGTAAACTATATACGCACACTTTCTCCCAATGACTTGATGCTGGAAGTTACTAGATTCAGTAAGAGAGCCAGCATAGTGCAGTGGTTTGATCGTCGGACGTCTCTGGGGATCAGGGTTCAAATCCCTGCTCAGCCATAAAAACTCACTGGGTGATCATGGGCAAGTCACTCTCTCTAAGCCTCAGTGGCAAGCAAAGGTAAACCCCCACTCTGAACAAATCGTGACAAGAAAACCCCATGGTAGGATTGCCTTAGGGTCACCATAAGTCAGAAATAACTTGAAGGCACACAACAACAACAATAACAAAGTTTCTGTAAGGGAAGAGATTGTTAATCCACTTTGTTCACTCAGAGTCACTTCTCCTCAACTGCTTTTTTTTTTCTCTATAAGGACCTGCATCTTTTTTAAAAATTGTGGTGGTGGAAAATTTTAAGCAAAATAATGGTGGGACAGGAAGGGTTAAGCAGTCCATCGCCACTCATTTTCGGCTTCTCTTCACAGGCCCCACAGCTGCATTTTAATTCACACACACATATACCCAGCTAGCCCTAGAGTGAAAGACTTTGGGTATACTGATCGTATAAAGTTCCACCTCACTGATTTGGACAATGATGTGTCTTCACTTACTTCAAAACGTGGTGTGCCAGCAGCTGTAGTGTTGGGTGTGTGGGGTTCTCCTGCTTGTTCTGCTGAATGGGGTTCTGGACTTTGGCCCCACAGTCCTGCCCTGGCAATGCCAGCGATCTTACACTGGCATTTGAACAATCGGGCATTGGGCTACCTCTCCCTCCTCAGTCACCCATCTGAGCAGGAAGGGCGCTTTGGCAGGTGCCCCAGGCTAGACCTCTTCACAGGCCATTAATGATTCTCCCTTTCAGGCACTAGTTTCCTGTTCAACAGTAGGCCTTGTCAAGGTAGCAGTCTGTGTTCCCTCTGAGGTCCAGCAAGGACAAGCACACATTCCAGCTGTACCAAATGAAAATAAGAAGCTGATCTAATCTGAACAGCGCAGGAAAAACACAGATTACTAGCCCCTTTTGCAGAGTCTTAATGAAAAGATGCCATAAAGGGGATCTGGGGTCTTAAGAGGTGGCATGTGGCCCACATTCTGGGGATCAAAGGAAAGGAAGAAAGCCACTGCACCCACCCGCCGCCTATAGTTAACAGCGACAAGATTGAAATGTACCAAGCAGAAAGGACAAGCACTTCCTACACAAGTACACAAAACCATCATGTGGAAAGATAAAGAACTTGTGTAGACGGCAGGAGGCAAAGTACACTTCATAAAAGCCCAAATGTTTTACAAGTTATTAGCAAGCTAACCAACAAGGATGTACTTGATAGTACATTATTCAGATCTAGGCTCTTAAAAGATACAGAAATAAGAACACGTAACGAGGATGCAAGGGCTCAGAAAGTACTTCATCACAGTTCACCAAGTCCCAGGTAAGTCCCCGACTCTTTGTCATTACTTCTACTCCAGAGTACTGATTTAAAAATACCTTGCTTCCACTTACACTTTGCACCCACCATCTTACTCAGTTAACTGTATCCACTGGCGAATCTCTGCTGTATATCTGCAGAGCTATACTGATCCAATCATTTATCAATAGCAAAAACACAATGACTCCATCTTGCCCTGAAATGATAAAAGCCTGGAGTAACCAGGTAAAAGCCAAATTGGCTCAGAACAAAGATCCAGCTAGTTCGGTGCTCTGTTTGCAAAGAAACCAACCAGATTCCTATGGAAAGGCCACAAGCAGGACATGCAGAAAACAGCATCTTCCCATTTGTGTTCCCTGACACTCGATTGTTGAAAACATATTGCCTTTCTTTCTGGCTGTAAATTATACCTACAGCCAATGACTGCCTTACTCTCAATGAAATGGGTCTGCTCCCCTTTCAAAGCCATCCAAAGTGGCGGCTACCACTATTTCTTAAGAAAGCAAATCCCCGTAACAGAGCTACATGCTATTTGAAAAGACGAATCCTTTTATCTCCCCTGGATCTCCCACCATTCTCTTTTTCTGGACCACCCCGAGTTCTAGTAGCGAGAGGAAGAAACAAAAATGTTTCTCTATCCAGTTTCTTCACACTGTGCCCATGTCTTTCAAGCCCCGGGACAGGGATAAAAAGTAAAAGGATATCATAATAACTAGTCACCATCCAAACAATTAATTAATTGGGATCCTTACTAGCAACAACACACTAGCTCAACACTATGCATAAATCCATGAACAATTATGGAAAGGATCAAACAGAAAAAAAGAGAGAGAAAATAGAAAAAGAAGAGAGGTATCTCTGAAGTACTGCTGTTAAGATTCCTGAGTCAGGAGACAAGGTGAGAAAGCAGGAGAAGCCAAAGGCACTCCCTAAAGTAGAAAATATGGGGTGCGGAAATATGAGGAGGCACTCTGTTATACTGCTATTAAGATTCTTGAGATTAATAAAAGAAGGGAGCCCAAGTCTTCTTGAGCCCCTCTTAGGTTATTACTGTAGGTAGTGATCCAGGCAGCACTGGGTACACATTAGCTAGCAGTTTCTAAGTAATACTGTCCTATATCTGTTCAAAGTAGAACTCTACACAATTCTTAATACTACAAGCGACATTAGTATGCATTTGCAATACTACGTTCAGGTGCTTGAATCCCACTATTTACAAAAACATCAGGACAGAAAATAGAAAAGTTATTTAAAAACAAACACATATGCCTGGCCCTAGTTATACAGTAGTCTCCCCATGTTCACTGGGGTTTGGGGTGAAGGACCCCTGTGAATGTGGAAAAACAGCAAATAAAAAACCCTATTCTTTTTACCTGAGGGAACACTTCTCTAGGAATCTCCAGGTCCTCTGGTGCAACTGCATGGTCAACGTCTCTCAGACGCTGACTACAGAATCATGCTGAGGGACCTACAAAAGCCTAGAGAAGTGTTTTCTCTAGGAACATCTAAGTTCTCCAGCAGGAATATATGGTCAACTTCTATGGTCAACTTGCGCTGGAGAACCTAGACATGGAGAACCTAGACATTCATAGAGAGAAGGTATAAATCAAAACCACAAATAATCCAATCCACAAAAGTCGAAGCTGCAAATGGGGAGGGCCAACTGCAGTTTATATGTGAGTGGGAAAGTGCTACAGATCTCCCAACGTAGTCCCATTTGAAAAGAGAAAACGTCTCTAAAGTGAGGGAACTGGAGAAAAGAAATCCAATCTGTGATACTTGGGACCTCCTCAAAACCTCAGTAAGAGAGGCTCAGCTAGAAGGCATCCTGCCGGTCAGAAAGGGAAGGACAAAGTCTAAGAGGTCACTCACCAGCATGACTAACAAACAGTGCGAAAGAAGCCATTAGAGATAAGAAGGCTTCCTTTCAAAACTGGCCGTCTTGCCCAAATGAAACAAGCTTAAAAGAACACAAAGGAAAACGCATGTGGAAAAACTAAGGATGCAAAAAAGAAAAAAAAAAGGGATTTTGAGGAACATATTGCTAATGGCCTCAGGACTAACAATAAAGAACTCTTTAGATCTTTGGGGAGCAGGAAAGCAGCCAGGCAGACAGGTAGACCCTTGGATAAAAATGAAATGAAAGGAAGAGGAGTCTGGAGCACGGAATAAAAAGGGGAGCAAGTCTAGACCAAAGAGCTGGCAGCTGGTAAAGGAGATTGGACATGACAACCATCTTCAGGCAGAGGGGCAAAAATAGAACAAGGTTAGTGGGCACTGAATAAGCCATACGCTATTTTTACCCACTTAGCTAGCTACTTGGGGGCGTGGGGTGGAACTTTTTCCAGTGCCTCCTGGGTCAAGAAAGATAGATATTAGCAGTCATCGCACCCACTGTCCAGTAGTATAAAGTGGGATTTGAAAGGCATCTTAGCCATCAACAGAAAGTGTTCAGTTGCACTGATATTCCTCTGTATTTAACTTCCACTTGCATTTTGTTTTTGGTGGTCGATATATTAGCATCCGCGTTGTTAATACTTAAACATTGCTGTTAATAATTAAAACATGGCAATCAGAATTGCTCTTGATAGTGTGCGTGAGGTCTGTGTGTCTGTGTGTCTATTTCAGAGATGAAGAACCTGTGGCCTTCCGATTGTACTTTCTTGCACTGAAGTCCCTACATTCCCCACTCTGACAAACACACAGATAGGAAGACATTTCTGTGCATATGTTTGTGTGTGTGCACAAGAGGATTTTAAAGAAGCAGCAACAAAAAACGGGTTGGCATTTCTATGTCTGTGCTGTTTCTGGGATCACTTTGGGCAAGCTTGCCCAACATGGCTCCGATGATTACCCTGAGGGTCTTGCTCTCCTGAGGGCAAAACTTACCACTTTCATATACAATTCTTTGCCACTGCTCTATTTTAAGATATAGCTGCATTAGTCTGTAACATCAGCATGTAAAGAGATCTTGTAGCACCTTTGAGACTGACTGAAAGAAAGAAGTTGGCAGCATGACTTTTCATAGGCTTCAGCATCCTTCCTCAGATGCATTCAGATGCATTTGAGATGCACTGAGATTTCCCAAATGCATCTGAGGAAGTAGACTGAAGTCTACCAAAGAACACGCTGCCAACTTCTTCATTTCAATTAGTCTCAAAATACTGTTCTATTTTGTCTTGGTCACCACAGCCATCTGGGAGATTAGGTGGAAAGAGAAGATGAAACCCATGGTCACCCATTTAATTTTATGGCAGACTGTTGGTTTGAAGTGATATCTCTGTGATCCAAGTTCAACCTTCCCTGAGCTGGTGCTTTCCAGAGGTGTTGAACAACAGCTTCCACCATTCCCAGCTGGCATGGAAAGGCCACACTTGCTGGGGAAGTTGAAAGGCTTTAGTCTAACTATATCTGTATCTGGAGGGTATCCAGTTGGGGAATGCTGGAGAAACCCATCATTGTAATCCAGGAATGAAGAACATGTGGTCTCCCAGGTGCCACTGGACTACAGCTTCCATCATCTCTCACCACTGGTTGCATTGCTCTAAACCTCTCCAACATGCCAGCACTCCTTCTAATGCACACTTTCTGTTTCCTTACATCTTTCCTGGCAAGGTTTGTGTGTGTAGCCCCTGAGAGTTATTTTCTTCTTTGCAGCAGCAGAATAATTTTCAACACGTTTAATACAGAAAGCAGTTACATATCAAAACTGGCACAGAACATATTTCCCTGTCCCAGGAAGGAACAAGGGTGGATTATTTCACAGCTGAGGAAGCCTACTTTTCTTCAGTTTCAGAAAGAAGGAAATAGGAGTTTAGACAAGAACCTCTTGTATGCCAGCATGGTTTTGCAGTGTTCCTGTGCTGGCATAATATCTCTGGCTACGGTTGCACAGATTGGGAAGAATGCAAAAGCAGAAGCTTTCCAGTCTCTGTACTTGCATAATACCACCCCCCAGGGGGGCACTATCTGATTTCTCCACATTTTTGCCCAGCCAGATACCATCTGCTTAGGTCCTTTTAGAGTTATGGTTTTGCTCTTGCTCATATGCTTCAGGGATAGAAATTATATAGCCCTCCAGATGTTTTGGACTGCAGTTCCCATCAGTCTTTGACAATGTAGTCAATAAGGAGGAACGTTGGGGGTTTCACTTCAACAACATTTGGAGGGGTGAACAATTTCCACACTTCCCATTGATGCTGTGGCAAGTACAGGCCAAGACTGTACATGTGCACATAGCTTCAAACCACACAGTTCCTTAGTCTCCCACTGCTCAGCAACTGTCAAGCCCTGGGAGGAGCTCCTGCGGTTGTCCCTTGCTGCTGCTGGTGGGGCATTCAGACCATATAGAAAAGCAGTTTCTTTTAGTTCCATGGGGTAGGAAAAAATTAGGAAACACTATGAATAAAAGCATTCCATACCTGGAATCAAACATTGATCAGAGCAGGGACTGCAGTCAAGAAATCAGAAGAAGAATAAGAACAGGGAGGGCAGCTATGAAAGAACTAGAAAAGACCCTAAAATGTAAAGATATATAAAACTGAACATGCAAGTTAGAATCATACAAGCCATCGTATTCTCTATTACCATATGATGGATGAAAGAACTGAGCAGTTAAGAAAACAGGTAGGAAGAAAATCAACTAATCTGAGATGTGCTGTCGGAGAAGAGTACTGAGGATCCCGTGGATGGCCAAAAAGACAAACAAATGGGTCCTTGAACAGATCAAGCCAGAAATCTCCCTGGAAGCTAAGGTGACAAAACTGAGGCTGTTGTACTTTGGCTACATCGTGAGAAGGCACGACTCATTGGAAAAAACAATGGAGGGAAGGTGGAGGGAAGCAGAAAGCAAGGAAGGCCACATGCTAGATGGATGGGCTCTATTAAGCAGGTCACAAGTATGAATTTACAGGAACTAAGCAGAGCAGTAGAGGACAGGAGGTCTTGGAGATGTCTCATCCACAAGGTTGTATGGGTCAAAATTGAAGGTGGTTAACAACAATAAATCAAATTGAGTACATCCATGTTTTCCTTTCCCAGGAGCTCTGAGCAACAAGATCTTCATGGTCTGAATCGCTTTCTCCACTGCCATCCCCTTTCCACTGGTAGTAAGCAACAGCAGTGGCAAACCCTTCTGAGGCTTGAAAGCTGCCAGGTATGGACAGTTTTTGGACAGAGCACAAGAGAAAAGGAATAGCCCATCCAAAAAGGGACTTGCACACATATATTTTACTAACAGGATATCAACCATATGACATCTTAAAGATTACCTAAGTAATCACAGCATATGATTACTGGAACTGGGACTGAACTGGAACTGGTTGCAATTCGAGGCCTCCTCAAGAGCTCATTTTGTACTGGAAACTGACACCCATCACTGCTATAAAACAAGCTTTATTGCTGGTAAATGATGTAGCAGGTGGACTACAGCAGAGAAGGTTCCAGAGTCCTGGGTTCTAGCATTCCTTTGCAGCTAGTAGTAGAAATGGGCCCCTAAATACAAAATTCTATGTCAGACTATGTCATTCCAAATCCCCATGGCCGGAAAAGTGCAACACCCACTTCCAGGGAAGCTAATGGAAGATGCATTCTGGTGTTATATAGGGCAGAAAAAGGGCACTGAACTGTGCAGGCAGACCCATCTCCCATCCTAATAATAATGAGAACAGTACAAGCAGGTTGTTAACAGGAAAGTTTACGCCTCTAGTTTATTCCCTGACACTGGTTTGTTTCAAGCCATGAACTACCAGACTAAAGACTACCAGACTATCGGGAGGCTTTGCGTGCAGCGCGGAGACTCTTCTGCTCTGCACGCATTGCGTCTGCAGAGTCCCGTTCAGCAGAGCTGTTCAAGGTGGTGGGGGAACTGACGCAGGTTCCTCCTGCGCCGAACCCCCTACTTGACCCGACGACGGCCTGCTGTGACGCGTTTAACACCTACTTTGCAGATAAAATCTCTCGGATAAGAGACGACTTGGACGCCAATGTTTTGTCAGAATCCATTGGCGAGGTGTCCAGCAACTCCGTTGCTGTCAGTTTACTGGATGAGTTTCAATCGGTGAGTACCGATGACGTGGACAAGCTCCTTGGCAGTACTCGGAAGACGACATGCTCCCTCGATCCATGTCCATCTTGGCTGGTCGTCCAGGGAGGGGATTCATTGAGAACATTCCTTCGGGATGTGATCAATGCATCCCTCAGGGAGGGCACGGTCCCATCGTGTCTGAAGGAGGCGGCTGTCAAGCCTCTCCTGAAGAAACCTTCCCTTGATCCCCTGGACAGGAACAACTACAGACCAGTGTCCTTGCTCCCATTTCTGAGCAAGGTGATCGAGAGAGCAGTCGCCTCCCAACTCCAAGCTGTCTTGGATGAAACCGATTATCTCAATCCATTTCAAACCGGCTTCAGGGCAGGACATGGAGTTGAGACCGCCATGGTTGCACTGGCTGACGACCTCCGCTTGAGCATTGACAGGGGTAGTGTGACCCTGTTGGTGCTCTTGGATCTCTCTGCGGCTTTTGACACTATAGATCACTCCATCCTTTTGGATCGGCTGAGGGAGGTAGGGATCGGGGGCACCGCTCTTCAGTGGTTCCGGTCCTTCCTCTCTGGCAGATCCCAAAGGGTGAGGCTCGGGGACAGTTGCTCTTCCAAAATTGAGCTTAATTGTGGCGTCCCTCAGGGTGCCATCCTGTCCCCGATGCTATTTAACATTTATATGAAGCCGCTGGGTGAGGTCATTCGGAGGCATGGAGCTCAGTGTCTTCAGTACGCTGATGACACTCAGATATACCTCTCCATGTCCAGATCGTCAGCACAGACTTCAGATGGCGTCTCTCCTCTTAATGACTGTCTTGCGGCGGTAATGGATTGGATGAGGGAAAACAAATTGAAACTGAATCCAGACAAAACGGAGGTACTAACAGTCACAGGCCCAAAACCAGGCTTGGGAATACAGTCTCCAGTCCTGGATGGAGTCACACTCTCCTCTAAGGACTGTGTTTGCAGTCTGGGGGTACTCCTAGATTCGTCGCTCCACATGACCTGTCAGGTGAATGCGACGGTCAGGAGTGCCTGTTATCAGCTTCGGCTGATACGCCAGCTGCGCCCTTTCCTGGACATGAGGGACCTGGAAACTGTGGTACATGCTCTGGTAACCTCACGCCTGGATTTCTGTAATGCGCTCTACATGGGGCTACCCTTGTGCTTAACCCGGAAACTTCAACTGGTCCAAAATATGGCAGCCAGGCTTGTAACTGGAACATCAAGGAGAGAGCACATAACACCGGTGCTCAAGGCTCTCCACTGGCTGCCAATTAGTTTCCGGGCGCAGTACAAGGTGTTGGTTTTAACCTTTAAAGCCCTACATGGCTTGGGTCCACCTTATCTCAGGGACCGCCTCTCCCCGTATGAACCCCCCCGCACACTCCGATCCTCTGGGAGGAACCTGCTACAGCCGGTGAAAACTAGGCTGTCGCAGACCTCCCAGAGGACTTTTTCCGCGACCGCTCCCAGACTTTGGAATGGTCTGCCGGATGAGATGCGCCTTATAACATCTCTTGATTGCTTTAAAAAAGCTCTGAAGACGCATCTCTTCCGGCAGGCCTTCCCTGACACCTCTTAGATCCCAGCTCCGAATGGGACCTATAAATTGACCCCTTGCCTGGTGTTATCTTTTCCTCAATGTAAGAACTATGGAGGATGAATCATGTTTTTAATGTTGTTGATTTTAAATTATTGCTAATTTAATTTATTTTTAAGGGGTGGGTGGCTGGGAATGGGTCAATGAAGTGTTTTAATTTGTATGTTTTAATCTTGTTGTACCCCGCTCCGATTGTACTCACAGAGGAGCGGGCTAGAAATAAAGATTATTATTATTATTATTATTATAAAGACAAAAGACACAGCAGGGCACACATTCTTGTCAAAGCTGGAAGTATTTTGGGGAAGTACAAAGTGGCAGAATTTGGTAGCTAAATATATTTTCTATGCGCCCTATTTAGGAACAATGGATGCAAGTCAAAGGAAACGAGATCCCACGTAAACACTAGGAAGAACTTCCTGAAAGTAAGAGCTGTTCAACAGTGGAATAGGCTGCTTTGGAGTATGGCAGAGTCATCTTCTTCAGAGGTACAGCATTTAAGCAGAGGCCAGATGACCATTTGTACAAAGTGCTTGGATTGTGTCTTTGTGCATGGTTGGACTGGATGGCCCTTGTGGTCTCTTCCAGCTCTAGGATTCTGTGATGTTCCTAATGGCTTGTAGTTCATCTTTGTGCTAGCAAGACAGCACTTCTTTTTTTCTTTTTTTGCATTAATCGTTGTAGGAGTCAAGCCATGCCCCAAATTAAAATTTGTTTTAATTTGTATAAGTTACCTTGAGTCTCAGACTGGGGAAAAAGTGGAATATAAATAAATATGATATAGTAGTGACGACAACAACAACAGCAACACACTAGCTCACACCCAAGGAGCCCACCTCTCTAAGGCAGTCTTCTCTGACCTGGTGCCCTCTAGGTTTTCTGGACCAGATCGTACTACATAATTCTAGGCATAATGGCTACAGCGTCCAAAAGATCTGGAGGCATAAAGTTGGAAAAGTCTTCTCTACAGATTACATTTGCTGTTTAGTTTCACTTTTCCTGTTAAGTTCCTTCCGCACATTCATATAAATTGCTTCTTAAGTGGAGGGATGTGTATTTAGCAATATTTTATGGTAATGTGGAAAAGAAGCAGAATGTGGCATTAACTACAGAACTTAAGGTCCTTGAGAACCAGAGTTGTCATCATGTTTTTTTAAAAAAGAGAGCAAGTTTCTAGACCTTATACCAGCAGTGCGCTGGAAGGTGCCAAGTACTGCCCAGTGAAACCTTAGATGCCAAGAGAAGTTACTGAATAAGGTGGTCAGCAACTGTGTGGGTCTTTTCAAAAACCCTGCAGAAGTTCTTTGGCCCTCCCTTTGAAAAGTAGAGACTGAACAAATTAACATAAACCAGAAACATTTTAAAACACATTATGCAAAACAAGAGGTATTGTGTATATCTGCATAATTTATACAGATCACAGAAATCAGCTTTCTTCGTTGGCAAAACTGAATTTACCTTGCTGCTAAGTTTTAATATTTTTTTGTTGTTTAAGTGTATATATACAGCCCCTGCCTACGTACAATTTGAACTGTAAATTTCAAATTTAGAAGGTTGACCCTTTCTCTTAAGATAGTCTTCCCACTAACCATCCCAGCCTGCCCAGAGAAGGTGCTGGTCAACAGATTCATAGGCTTGAAGCACTACTCTGTATGAGTAGAATTCAAAACCATTGCTGCGGCTTTCCCTCTTCGGCCTGCCAGCTTTGGTGCCAATAAAGCTGCTTATCCAGCCTGAAGCTTGGAGGGAATTATTACTAGCAGCTTTGATCACATCCCCTTGTCATTCAGTTATGAAGAAAAGAAGCAGAGTAGAAGCTAAAAAAGAGACAAGTCTGACAGCAGTTTCAGACAGGCACCTAAGACAATCTAACACGTAGAAGGAAAATAATCATCAATGAATTAAGTTCCCTTGAATACTCAGGTATATCACTGTGACTAAAATGGTCTTTTCTACAGAAAAATACAAGAAACAAAGGCTGCGAGTCTTAATTATCGGGCGGCATCAGTCAATTCAGTAATTTATGGCCTTCATGACCCCCATAGGTCTGGTCCCAAATGATATTTGAGCCTGTTCTCATTGCAGGACACACTCAGGACCTGGTCTTCTGTGCTGGATGGGGTAGTGGTGATCTTGGTATGGAGGAAGTCCCTGTAGCATTCTTGTCACAGACAAGTAACTGCTTGGTGTAGTGCAAGCTCACTGAAACTCAGAGCCTCTGTAGGGTTGGGAACCAATTCAGATGCTTCATCCGGGGAGGCTGGTTGGTTGCCTGGAGGCTACTGAGGAGTTTCAAGTTACTTTAGCAGGCGATTCTGTCAAAGATCTGATTGACCTCTGGAATGAGGAAAAGACTAGGCTTCTGACCTGGTTGGAGGCTACTTCATTATTAACTGGGCCATCAGAGAAAGACTCTGGAGAAGCTGTGCAGGGCCTCACTCAACAAAATGAACAGGAGGGTCCATATAAGACCAACAACATGTTTTGAAGTAAGCCACAAAGTACATATTATCACTGAAAAAGGAGTTCCCCATTCTTATTTAGTCTAGTCTGACATTACTTAGCTGCACTACTGTTTCCCTAAGTGTTTATACTTTGGCTCATTTGTCAACACTGTAGATATACTGGCCCTGATTCCTACAATGATGCCTGATGGAACACTGAAAATTGTCAAGGTTTGCTCTTGATTCTGTCCAAATCAATACACGCTGGCGTATTTTGAAGCAAAGGCACAACTAAGTGGGTGAATGGTGTCATTTTCATAGATCGTTTCAATTCATTTGATCTAAGACAAAAAAGCAGGCTGCCACAAAACTATGGCTTCTGTGTGTATTTAGCCTGGAGAAGAGAAGGTTAAGAGGTGATATGATAGCCCTCTTTAAGTATTTGAAGGGGTGTTATATAGAGGAGGGAGCGAGCTTGTTTTCTGCTGCTCCAGAGACTAGAAGGTGGAACAATGGATACAAACTACAGGAAAAGAGATTCCACCTCAACATTAGGAGGAATTTCCTAACAGTAAGGGCTGTTGGACAGTGGAACACACTCCCTCAGAGAGTGGTGGAGTCTCCTTCTTTGGAGGTCTTTAAACAGAGGCTGGATGACCATCTGTCAGGGATGCTTTGATTGGGAGTTCCTGCATGGCAGGGGGTTGGATTGGATGGCCCTTGTGGTCTCTTCCAACTCTATGATTCTATGATTCAGTAGGAGCAACCTGACCTACATGTGTCCTAAATGCACTAATTTTCAAGCATTAAATTTGACAGAGCAGATCTGAGCCGAAGCTACTAAAAATACACCAAACATACTTTCATGAACATTCAATTAAGTGATTGCTCTACATGGAAAAGTGATAGGCTGCACACATTTATTTCTAATCTCCCCAGCTGCTGGAAGCAAAAAACACTATTTTACTGGTTTTGGGCTAAATCCAATTGTTCAAATTAGGTAGACCTGGTGCCTCAATAGGGCTTATGTACATGTTGACTTGATAAGTCTCATCCACTCAACAGGTCTCCTTTAGCCAGAACTATGAACCTTGTATTTTTATCCCAAACCATGAACAGTGTATTGCAATCTCTGCAAAGCCCGTCAGGTCTACTGATACTCTATCAGACGGTTTGATAACAGCAAGCCAAGATTCACGGATAGACAGCAGCCAGTTAATTTCTCATGGCTGTTCATTTAGATACATATAAAGAGCTGTTTTGTTTAATGCACTCAGGTCATTGTAGTCCTTAGAGGAAAGAGACATATTTTCATTTCAAAAGGGCAATAACTTTTTAAAAATGTTAGCTGGTAGAGAAAGGGTGGGGAGAGTGTGGCCCTTTTGATGAGTCCAGTTGGTAGTTCCAGCGAAAGCAGCCCTGTGGAATGGATGAGACTTAGCAAGTCAACACTTTAAATGTATTCTTGTTGTTGTGTGCCTTCAAGCCATTTCTGACATGGTGACCAAGAGGTGAAGATTTTTTGGCAAGATTTGTTCAGAGGGAGCCTTTCTCTGAGGCTTGGCCAAGGTCACCTAGTGGATTTCCATGGCTGAGCAAGGATTCAAACCCTGATCTCCTAGAGTCCTAGTCTAATACCCATTCCATTACACCATGCTTGCTCTCTGTGAAATCTGCAGGCAGCTCTTACTAGTTCTACTCCCTTTACTTCTCTTTATGGGACAGAGTTGAGTGACAAGAAAAATTAGGGTCTTGACTTCAAATTTCATTTCATACAGCCCTACTGTAGTGAGACATTGCGCTCTGTTGTGATTATTAGACAGGAGACTGTAACCTGTCTATGTAACACATAGCTATACTACATCAAACATATAAAATAACTAGGAAATTATCCTGCAGTGTCCAGATTAGTGTTGAAGGATTTTATGATCGGAATGAAACAAACATTTGTCTAGTAGCATCTACCATCCTTTAAATTGGTTTCACACTAGGTTCCATGCAAAATGGAGCCAAAACAGCACCTTCCCCAAGCTGACATTTGCTAGTCCAGAAAAAACAAATAAAGCATATGGATCTGTGAAGTACAGGGATGGGGAAAAAGTGGCCCAGGCCCCAAAACTCCCAACTCCCCCAATTGGAGCCATTTTCTCCAAAAACTGGGCAGAAAGCCCCTAAAAGGCATGAAAACATGTGAAAACACCCAACACGCTCAACTCTCAAGAACCCTTCATCACTTGCAATAGCATTTTCATCAGCGTTCCTCTCAAAATGGAGACCAAAAGTAGCCAGAGCAAAAAAATGCAGAATTCCAGTGTTTTTTTCAGCAGTACAACAAGTAGTTGATAGATTGTTTTGCTATAGTTTTTATCTTGGTCTCATGAGATAGCTCACCAAATTTGGCGACCAAGTATATGAATTCCTATAGCACAACAGAGAAACAAACTTTTCAAATTACAGCATAGATATAACAGAGGCCTACCTGTCCACCTGGACTTCCACATCTTTTGTTTCCATCTTGCGTTGCAGATCTCCATTGACTTCCTTGCTGTTGCTCTTCAGAAGGTCCAGGACTGGCTCAATCTCTTTCAGCAATTCACTGTTTTCAACACTGCCATTAACACAGTGATCAGAAACCTCCCCAGTTCCTTTCAGAGTGTCCCTGGCAACAGTGCTGGCAACCATCACATTGACATGCACTGAAGTCTCATCTCCTGGTCCATTCTCTCGGGCACAGCGAGAACTGACAGAGCCACCCATTGTGTGGTCTGTACTTTGCTGTTTATCTGTGGCAGTGGTGTGGATACTTGGATCTGATGGTAGGTCAACCACAGTTGGAGTCACACACAGGGGCCTGGTAACTCGGACAGTTTTTGGTGTCCCGTCACCAGTGAAAGTTGTCTCCAGGTGAGTGGTGAAACCCTCTGGGCCTCTTAAGATAAGTACAACATAAGTCTCTGAAGCAATACTCCTCAGAACCTCCAGAGCAGTGTCATAGTTCATATCCACCAGGGGCCTTCCATTGACTGCTAGGATAATGTCCCCAGTCTGAATTAGACCACTTTGCTCAGCTGCCCCTCCTCGGATTAAGTCGGAGATTATTACTGGTGGCTTGTTGATGCGTTCCTTCACCAGGAACCCAAGACCTCCAACCTTGCGCTTGAAGAGTTTTACTGAGATGACATTGGGCTGAATCTGTTGTACACTGAACACATTCTCTTCCATTGTAGTCCTTAAATCTTCCAGTTTAGTGACTAAGTTCTAGGAATATACAGGCTGTCTCTTGGTTGGTTTGTAGCTGAGACACCAGCCTCTAGAAATTAAGATGAGAACAGAGACAGAGGGAGAGAGGGAGGAGACAGCTTTATTTTTGTTTATGGGCACTGTACTCAGGTAAGATCACCTCTCTGGCCTTTAGATGCTTCACACTTTGAACAATTGGTATGTTTCTTGAGGTTATGAGTTACTCACTTCACATCTACTGAGATTCCATATCATTCTCTGGCTTCAGTTCTGGAATGCAACAGAGCACGTGGTCTTACATGGAATGCCAGGTGAACAGAAGGAGACATCTCCCAGTAAGTAGACAGTCAGGAAAGATGATGCTTGCTGATCAGGTTCCTGAGGCTTTTGGAGTTCACTTCACATCTTCCTTACCTATAAGGTGGAGTAGGGAGGGGCAAAGAAAGAAACAGAGATCAGGTTGGAAGGAACAAAGTATCATATCTAATACAGATATGTGAGTGCTGTGGGTAGCCAGAGAGAGTTGGATAGTAGACATTAGGCATATGTGATCAGTTTTCAACAAGTATCTTGAGGTCCACCAACTGGAGCCAGGTGCAAAAATGATGCTCAAGAAGGCAGGCATAAAACTGATAACAAAGAATTTTTGTTCAGTCCTAGAACTTAAGCATACACACAAATCCTCTCCCACACAAATCTACTCTTATTCCCATCTTTCTTCCCAGTTTTGGAGATGACAGTCTAATTGGGATTGTTACTGTTACTGTTAAACTACTGGAAACTGGAATCCCTTGGACTCCTGTGCAAGCAATCCTGATCTACTTTCTGTCTGTTAGAATGGGGATGGGAGACACAGCTTCAAATCCTCTGCAAATATTCCACTGAAGGAATTAATCACTGAGAGACTTCTCACTTGATGTACAGAACCAAATTCAAATGGATACACCCAAGGAGCCCAAACCAGGCATCTTCTATTTACTACTCAAAATACACAAATGAGGCAATCTACAAAAACTTATTGTCTCAATAAGTAAAACACTGCCAGCTGGGTTCTTCTTGGGCCATATGCCATGGATGCTCTGAGCTACATGAAGAATACAACCGATTTCCAAGGGAAAATGCAGTCCAACCAGAGAATACCTTCCTAGCCACTATGGATGTGGAATCCCTATACACCAACATCCCACACTAGGATGGACTACAAGCCATCAAGAATACCATCACGAATGAGGCTACAGTTGACGTAGCCACCAAACTCTGTCTCTTTGTACTTGCTTGTAACTACTTCTCTTTTAGGAATATGTACTTCCAAGCACACATGGCACCACAGTATATAAAATCTTCATGGCTGACGTGGGACAACACTTCCTCAGCATGTGCACCCAAAACCTCATTGCTACTGACGCTTTCTTGATGACATCTTTGTAATTTGGCCACATCGAAAGTAATCACTTGGGAAGTTCCACCAGGATTTCTTCCACCTTACTATTAACCTGAGCCTGGAAATCCACACAACAAATTCACTTTCTTGACACAACTGTGCAACTGTACAATACATTTCTAAGCATCACACTCTATCAAATCCCACAGAGTGCTACACAGTTTCCACTTCGAATACGCTACCAATTTACAGGTTGTGATCTGTAGCAAAGGTATGAACAAAGATCAAAACATCATGACACACTACGTAGATTAATACA
Organism: Urosaurus nigricauda; assembly: GCA_034509955.1. NCBI lineage: Eukaryota > Metazoa > Chordata > Lepidosauria > Squamata > Phrynosomatidae > Urosaurus > Urosaurus nigricauda. The sequence continues at coordinate 10,129,294 of JAOEGL010000014.1, forward strand.
AGAGTCCTGGCAACTGCACATACCACAAATGGAATCTTCTCAGAGAGAGCTTTGAACCCAGGGAAACTGCAAGCTGTAAAAAGGCCATTCTGGCCACAGCCACCTTGCTTGTTTGGGACCTACCCAAAGTCACTGACAGATAGCACTCAGAACCTTACCAGTGTTTTTGTTTTGGTCCCATTAAGTAACTCACCAATTTTGATTATTCTAACCAAGCATATGGGTTTGCTTAGCATGACAGGCAACCCAACACTTTATAGTAAGTGGGTGGGAGTGGGTGTATGCATGTGTGCACACTTTTGTTCAAAACTGCAGGTGGCCACACTCTTAACAGAGACTTTCTCTGTATACGCACACACAGTGGAATGTTTTTTCCATTACACATGCACTTGCTGTAAAACCAAAGAGAGGTTTGATTTTTTGGAAATCTATGTGCCTGTGTAAGATTTTTGTTCAAATAGCTATGTATATAAAGTTGCAGTCAAAGAAACTTTGAATCTTTTATAGAAATGGCAACTGGCAACATCCCTACTATCAGTCCTATTTGTAGCACACTTTGGTGCACAAATAACTGCCAACAGTTCTGGGTTTTGCACTGTGCAGAACTGACCTGTCGATTTCTAAACTTTCAACATCTCCTTGCCCCTTTTGTCACTTTCCTAGAAGTCAAGTGGCTTCTCTTTTCACTTTAATGATCCAGCTGAAGTGAGTGACACAGAAAGAAGGAACTGCAACATCTTTTGATGCTGTCGCTGACTTTACTTGTTCTGGTGGCTCATTATAAAGAAAAAAGAGGAGGATTGGAGGGTGGGGAGAGAAGTCAAAGAGGGCAAACAGGCAAAGCTGGTAAAGTTGTCAAACCATACAGATCTGCAGAATTGGATTTGTCACCCTATTTTGGCCAGCAAAGAAAAAAGCTTGTTTCACAGTTTTGAATTAGAGTTTTTAAGACGTGACAAGACGTAACTCACAATGCCTAGAAGCTGAGAAAGGGGGTCAAGCTTCATGGTCACCCATGCAATACCCATAAAGTGACTGGATGGGGAAAATGGAAAATTGCTCTCAGCTTCACTCCCCAATCTGTAAAATTGGTTCTGTAACTTTACTCACACTGCAATAAGAGCAACGGTGTAATTGCAACCACGTAATTACTCTTAATGATTTGAACAGCTAGGTATATGGAGTACTCCAGACACTTGAAAGTATCGTACAAACGTTAACCATCATAATCAGCATCAATAATCTCCAACAGCACCTCTTTACAGTCTCCAATATGGTTGCCAATCATTATTTGTCACAGGAGACTACTTTGTCTAGGAACACTGTTTGCAGTCTAGGCAACATTTAGCTTCTGTCCATGACCATGGTGGCCTGACCTGATCTACCATTGGCAGGGAAACAGAAATGCCACACACTGCACCCGAAAGAGCAGAATGCACAGCAGTACACTGTAATCCCAGAAGTCCTTTCAGCTTCCAAGTTCGTTCTGAACAGAATAATTCTATTGAGCAAATGTATCAAATGTGTCACAACACCAGAGCTAACTTCATTTTCCATGTTTCACAGAGAGTGTGGCCCTCTGAGGATAGCACCACTTTGAAATATGGTGGTGGGGTATACAGAGAGGGACGAATACTTGATGGAATGTTCTCCAAAATCTAAATAAGAGCCAAAAAACATACCATTAAACATTTAGTAGGACAAACAGAAGCTGGAACAAAAAGGTATTTGCCCTGAAAGAGGATGATATCAAGGAATTGGCTAAAATGGATTTCTCAAAGTAAAGACAGAGGAAGGGCTATGTTCTGATTTCTAGGTACAGAAACAAGCATTTGCATGTGCTAATATAAAAGGTGCAGATGCAACTATAGAAATAATGATCATAATTTAAAGGCAAATACAATGCATTTCCCTTTAGTGGGGCAGACTGTGAAGAAGCGGTCCATTCCAAAAGTTAGCATCTCAGCATTTTGGACTTTCTGACCTTGGCCCCTGAGACCTGTGGGGGCAACCCCAACAACAACCCTGTCTCTCTTCCAAAAATTCCTGGCGGGCTTCCCATGGGAAGTATGAATACAGTGCTGGATCCTGACCCAGGATTCCCTTCACCACTCCCTTCAGGTTTATTTTCATATTTCCAAGTATATCCACTTTTTCCCTCTTGGTAGCATTCCAGATTCACACTCCCATGGAGAGGAGCTATGCCAATTTGTCAGAAGAACCCCCCCCCCTCCCAAGCCCTTTTGTCAATCCCCATTTCTGCCTTGTTAGGGGCTCCTGTTAAAGGGACAGCAGGTATCATTACCAATGGGCTCCATCTAAAATGAGGAGGCGGTGCACAAGGGAGTGACAGGACAGCCAGCCCCAAATCAAGAAGCTTGCTTGTCAACACGCCGGTCATTAGTCTGTTTTGCCAGACATATAGCCCCATTAGAGCCCATCACATGTCAGTTCACTGACACTCCTTGAAAAAAAGGTTCTTCGGGAAATGTCAGGAGATAGATAAGAAGCCTCACAGCTTTCCAGTCAAGCAAGCTCTCCAAAGGCAAAGCCTGAAGGAAGAGCTCTCTGATCCTGTGCCTACTGAAGGCACAATGTGATTCAGCTTCTTACACGCAGGTGCTCTCTGACAATAACACTAGTGATGTATCACTGATGCAGAGAAGTTCTGCCACTCTCTCAAGCATCTCTTGGGAATGGGCAACTTTTGGCAGGGCCAGGAAGCAATTTTGCCATGTACGCCATGCCCTGAGATCCACCAAAGGCCACATACCCCTCCCCAAAATGCGGTTCCTTGTATTTTTGTCAAAACCAGAAGTTGAATTCCAGTTTGGGGAGGGAAACCAAAACAATTCCCTCTTTCCTCTGCTCACAGTAAAGTAACACCCTGTACCTTGCTTTAAAGGAGACAAGCCAAGAAATAGAGGACTTCTAGAAACAGCAATTCTGTTTTTAAATCTGCGTTTTAAGTTTTGGGTTTTTGTCCCCAGAGGCACACAAAAATGGACTGCATATTGTCCATTACAGGTCTAATTGAAAGATGGTGAAAATATAGCTCTCCAGATGGTAATGAACTTCTACACACATCACTTCTCACCACTGGCCAGAATGTTTTGGGGGTGATGGCAAATAAAGTCTACCTGACTGAAGGGCTCCCCAGTCTAGTTACAGCTGGGAGAATGTCAAATAAATTTCCACGAACAGTGCATGGCGTGCCAAAAAATGGTGGGATACGAAATTTAATAAATTAACACAACCTCCTCAACGAACAAAGTCAGGCATGAAAGAGGAAGGCAGGGGAGATTGAGAGGTTAAGATGCAGTTTGTTTACACAGTTAGAAAAGGTATAGATTGTATAACAGTTTAACTGTGCAAATGCACTCTGGGTCACTTTAGAAGCCTAAGCATCCAGGCTCAAGGCTGACTCCCGGAGAGCACCTAAACTACAAACCTGCACCTTCAGGGGGAATGTAACCCCATCCTACGCAGGCTGAATTCCTATTTCTTGATGGGGTTTTCAGCTGTCTAGGTTGAAGTTTACTTTGTTCACCCTCATCCAGTCCATTACTGATATCAGACACTGGCACAGAAAGTTTGTCGCTGTTGGTGTTACTTTGAAAAAATTACAACTGTATTTGCTGTGTTTATTTTAAAAGGTAGCCCAGAACTGCAAAAAGACAGTTCTCGTGCAAGCATGTGCAAGGATAGCTCAACTGTCTGCAAGACATCAGCTGGCGTGGTGGTAGTGTTTAAGATGTTCCTAGACAGAATTTTAGAAACATCTGAGTAGCTTACTGTGTTCTACAGTGACATGGGTAGAACTCAGATGCAAATGACTCCAAGGTGATGGTGGTGGGGGGAACAGCCATTAGGCTGCCTTGATGGGTGATGCCTTTATTTACATATGAAAGAAGCAGTCAGTACCTCCCACACATTAAAAAAAAATCCTGCTGACAGTTTCCAGAAAGAACTGACATTCCTAAATGGAGACTAGATGACACCTCCAGAGGCAAAATGGATGCTACTCATTCCGTCATGCCCCATTGCAATACCTAGCGCAGTGCAGTGACGTAAGGTGATGAACAAGCTAGGTTGCTGATGTTTGGAGAGAGTCTGCACTGAATGATATGCAGACAATTCTGCTCCACTTGGCTTTTGTTGAACTGTGTATGGATGGTGCCATTATATGGCTTAGGACATTACAGCACACGGCTTTTAAACTGTGATTTTACAGGGAAAGAAGCAGCTTCAGCAATATTCATCGCATGACGTTGCCTCTGACTCGTGGTTGCCCTGGCCCCAACCTCTCTCTTTTCATTCATGGGGGAAACCCATAAATAACCTGGCAATTGCGCAAGTCCCCAGGTGCGAAATGTCGTTCCTGGGGCAGTTTTGGGATTGCGAGGCATGTGGTGACACTGTCTCTCCTCTCCCCTGTCCTGTTCCCCTTCGCTATTCCCAGGCACCCTGATTACCTTTATTTTTTTCTGTTTAAATTCTATCTTTCTTTTTTTACTTTTAAAAGTAAAATTGCAGCAGCAGAGCTCCAGAACCGCATGGGGAAAGGTGGGGGACAAAAATAAAAATAAAAACCCCTCAAGGCATGCTGGGTAGGGTATAAGGCGGGGAGACAGGGTTAAGGGAGAGGGCAGGAAGAGAGAGCAATGGGGGTAGAAACCCAAGTGATGCAAATGAGAAGAGGTGTGGTGATGGCTGCTCTACAAGCGGTACATTGCCATTTTATTATCCATTGTGTAACTGCTGCAAGAAGGGGACATGTGCAGAAGAGTCCTACCGGTAAGTCAGTAGAAGGCATTGGACTTAATTGTATCTGGGTAGAATCAGCAATTTCGTACATAGGATGGTCGTTTGCTCCTGAAAACAAGTGGGATGCACAACAAAACATTGCACTGATGTTCTTCTTTTGGCTGCTTAGAGGAGTGGCAGTCAGAAATAAGATTATAGATTTTTTTGTGGGTTTTCTGGGCTATGTGGCCATGTTCTAAAAGAATTTATTCCTGACGTTTCACCAGCATCTGCGGCTGGCATCTTCAGATACAGATGCTAGCGAAACATCAGGAATAGACTCTTCTAGAACATGGCCAAACAACCTGAAAAACCCACAAAAATCTATGGATGCCGGCCATCAAAGCCTTTGGCTTCACATTAGAAATAAGATTGCTGCCTGTTTAGGACGCGTGAAAATTTCAACTGAGTTTGCTTTTTCTCATCAGAACTTTCCAAAATTCACAACCACGGACAGATTTTGGGAAACCTCCCTTTCAAACCAGAAACTGAAATTCAACCGAGAGGAAAGCCAGATGCTTTGGGGAGAGGAACTATGACTTCAGCACAGAATGCGAGGTGGGGCGAGCTGAAGGCCAATGGAAGACTTGCTGTTGAATGTTGTGCCACTCCTGCAGCAAAAATGAGGCTATTTGATTCTACATGTCAGAGCTGAACAGGTTGTTCCCAGGCCTGGCAAACTGATATGCGAGGCGGGAGGGAATCACATAACTACATGTGGAAATAGCATTGTTAAAGTGACTGGGCAATTAGGTAGGCTGCTTGTTAATGGGACCACAATGACTGGTAGGAGCAGAATTGTCGTCAGTACCTAGCATCCTTGGGTGGCTGCCAAGGGCCCCAAGACCTCTGAATCATAGGGCCCTTCTATCCAGCCCATCTAGATACTCCACGGAGTCCAATCCCCTGGCAGTACCAGGAGAATCCACAGCTAAAGCGTCCCTGACAGGTAGCACCATCTTACATCTGTTTGAAAACCTCTAACGAAAGAGAGTTCACCGTCTTGAGATGTGATCTATTCCACTGTGAAACGGCTCTTATTATCAGGAAATCCTTCTCAATATTTTGTTGGAATCTCCTTTCTTGCAATTTGAAGCAATTGGTTCAGGTCCTATCCTTTGGGGCAACAGGGGAAAAAAAGCTTGTTCCATCTTCTGTATGCCAGTGCTTCAGATATTCAACACCAGAGCCCCTTGCAGATATTTCTCTGGGGGTGCATCCCCTTACAATATATCAAAATCAAATCTGGCCCAGTGGGCAAATCTATTTCCAGACCTTGGAAATGTTACTTTAGGAACAAGTCCCAGAATTCCTCAGCACCCTTTCCAAGCCTAGATGCTTTTAAGGCACTGCATAAGTGTATGTCTTGGTGCATTTTGACCAAGGCCCATAAACAGTTGTGAAGCAGGAGAGTATATCAGTGAGTCAAGTTGTGTGACTCATTGCCCAAAGGAGCTATCTATTATGGGTAGCATAGTGCCCTCACAGCTCAGTTATACTGCCTTTATCTACTACTGTGCAACCACTCTGTTGGACCTTGGCCACTACACTATTGTATTTTGGAGAAAACGTACTGGTGCATGGGCTGGCCTCTCTGCTCCAAGGGTTCCTGGATAGATGGGTTATCTGGATCCCTTTCAGTCTAGTTTCAGGTCTGGTTATGTGATGGTGACAGTTTTGGTGGATTACTTATGATAGGATCTGGAGTGGAGGAGTGTCTCTCTGTTGGTTCTGCTGAACCCCTCAGAGGCTTTAGATACCATCAACCATGGTATCCTTCTGACAGATGACCATCCAGCCTCTGCTTCAAGACCTCCAAGGAAGGAGACTCCACCACCCTCCGAGGAAGGAGTGTGTTCCACTGTCGAACAGCCCTTATTGTCAGGAAGTTCCTCCTAATGTTGAGGTGGAATCTCTTTTCCTGCAATTTGTATTCTATGCATCTTTGCTGGGATGGGACCTGAAGGCACTGTTTTATGGTAGTCCTGTTTTTGGATTTTGGTTTATTTATTTATTATTATTATTTGAAAGGAGAGCCCAGCAGGGTACTGCAGGACTCCCATTTGAGCCATTGGTCTGTGAGGTGCCTCAGGGCTTCACTCTTTCCTCCATGCTATTTAACATGTACATGAAGGCACACTGGAAGTAGTTCTCCACAGTTTTGGGGTCAGGTGTCACCAGTATAAGTACAATACCCAACTCTATTACTCCTTTCTGCATAACTCCAAGGAAGCTGTTTCAATTCTAGAAAAGGTATCTGTTTTCAGTAATGGACTGGATGAAGTTGAACAGAATCCAGACAAGACAGAGGTGTTCCTGGCCACCTTGTGTTAGATGGGGTTACACAACTTGCAGGTTCACAACTTGTGTTTATTCCTGGTCTCAGTCCTGAGCCTACGGTAGTGAGAAGTTAAAGCTAGTGCACCAAGTGCACCTGTTCCTGGAAATGTTTGATCGTGGCGAAACATGCCTTAAGTTACTTCCAGTCTGGATTATTCTAACAAAGACTAGAAGGGGCTGCCTTTGAAAAAGTGCTCAGAAAGCTATATCCAAATTATTAACTGGGACAGGGTACAGGGATCATACAGCTCCACTGGATGACTAATCCATTTCCAGACACAATTCAAAGTACTGGCTATAACCTATAAAGCCCCATATGATTCAATTCAAATTTATGTGGAAGGGCCATATCTTCCCCTATTAGCTTGCCCATGCTCTAAGATCTTTGAAGGAGGCCCTTCTCTCTGTCCTACCACCTACAGAGTTATGCTTGGTGGGAATACTGGAGACTTGAGAGAGTGCCTTCTTGGCACCTGTGCCCAGGGTTTGGACCTCCCTCCTTAAAGAAGCTGCAGTGGCCTCCTCCTTGCTGATACTTTTCTGGTCCAACAGGCTTTCAGGAACTGTCTGCAAGGACTCTTCACAGTGTGTTGTTTTGATGACCTTTATCTTTTGTCATTTAATGGCTGTGTTTAAAATAGTTTTAATTTTATGGTTAGTTTAATTGCATTTTAATAATAACTTTCTGTACGTTTTTACTTCTGAGCTGTATGTGCTTGTATAGGTTATGGTTCTCTATGCCTTGCCAATGCATTATTGTTATTATTATTAACAGCAAGCCATTGTTACCTGACAATCCCAACAGGACCTAGCGATGTGCAAGGAATCAGAATAATCTGGCATTGGCACTAGGTAGAAGTTTCCTTAATGCAGGGATGGGAAACACAACATTACTACATTGATGACTCTAGGTCGGAAATGGTCAACATGGATTTCCCCATCCAGCCCAATGTTAACACTGATCAGAGATAAGATAAGAAAGAGGAGGTTATCTAATGCAAGGAAACAGTTGCTCAGAAATAAACTATACTGTACTTTGCATCGGCTATTTTTAAGAATGGACAACTCATTTAAGTTTCACCAAGCCATCACCTACACTATTCATAGCTTTACAATACTTGGTAATGCTGCTCTGAAGTAAAGCTATGTAGAACATTTTTATCTAGAAAAACCAACATCAAACTGGCAATCAAAAAATGAAACGTACAGGACTTGAAAGTAAATGGACAGAAGTGGATTCATTCATACTGTCATTCACAGAATCGTAGAGTTGGAAGAGACCACAAGGGCCTTCCAGTCCAAGCCTCTGCCATGCAGGAACTCCCAATCAAAGCATCCCTGATGTTCATATTGAAACAAGTTTTAGAAGGTTATTTGGGTGGGTAGAGGTTACGGACACTAACTGCTTTAATCTGCCCTAGCTCACCACTGACACAAAACTCAACAAACATTGAGCTACCAAACTGAGCTTACGGCCAGCTCTGCATTTACCAGTGACATCTCTAGGAGCAGGGAAGTTGAAGGCTCTTTACCATTGAAAGCAGTCTGGCATTCTGGTCAAATGAGCATTTCTGAATGCATTACAATGATATGCTTTATAGCACAGCTGCAGGTGCCCAGAGTAACTATTGCTAAGAATTGCATTCAATTCACCAGTAGTCAAATTAAACTAGACTTTCCCCATTATCATCCCAGGGGAAAATAAATGGCTGCATTTCAAGAGTCAGTCAAGTCAAGGAAAGCATTTAGCAGGTAGTTGACATGGATTTTGACTGTAGCAGAGTGGCTGAGTCTGGACTGTGTTGATTTGGGCAGCAAAATTTCCAAAGACAAAGAGATAGCGGGTGGGGAACAACTAGGCAGATGTGGGTTTTAAAGTTTGGCCCAGAACAGCCTCCCCCAACCTAGTGCCCTCTGAATGTGCTAGACCACAACTCTCACCCTTCCCAGTCAGTGGCATGCAACTTCAGAAATTATTTATTATTTTATTTACTGGGTAGGTCCTGCCGTTCTCCAACAGAATGGGGATCACATTGGCCAAGGACACTAAAAGCAAATATGACAAATACAAAACAGTAAAAACATGTAAAAACAATAGAAAGCAGACAGCTTCCTGCAGTTAAATTAAATAAACTGGGAAAGAATAGAAATACTGCATATCTCACCATATCGAGAAAGACTGTGACCAGGTGACCTGTGTGTCTCCTTAATCTGCCGTTAAAGAGCTAACAGTTGACAGCCAATCTTGTGGCCCTTATCCTCTGTAGAACATATGACCAGCCCCAGTAATAATTAAATAAAACCTCCATGTCCAAAGACAGTACATTTCCAAATACTATAATGTTGGGACCAAGACAGGAGAAGGCCATCCGTGAGATCCAACAAGTCTGCACAGAATCACACCTGGTTAGCTTTTGTGCAAGAATGTAAAAGCCAGACACAAATGGATCTGAGATTCTAAGTGCCATCCAAGTGCCGGCCCCTATTCCTGATAGAGGTTCAGTACTGCAAGGACTTTAGAACAACCCAGAGCAGCTGCAGGGGTAGTGGCCATAAAACTTAAGACTGGATTTGCTGCCCCTGTGCCAACAGATACACCGGCCATAGAACAATTCCTCAGCATATCTGGGCAGATTCACAGTATCAGAAAGTATGCTAGGTGATGACCAGATATAAAGAGGACTGAAAAAGAAAAAAGAACCCAGTTTCTTATGGAAGAAGTTAAGAACACAAGAAGAGACCTGCTGGATCAGACCAAAGGCTTATTTAGTTCAGCTTGTGTTCCCACAGTAGTCAACTCTAGAGGCCTCTGGGAAGTCTATACACAGGAGAGGAGTGTAATAGCACCCTCCTGCTTTTGTTTCCCATAACTGATACACAGAGGCATACTGTCTCTGGCATTGCTAAAGAACGATGCCCAGAGAAGAGGTGGCATGAGACAGCAGGTTCAGGTGGTCTGCATACTTGTCTCCTCTCTTTTCCTCCTGTGGACTGATGCCAGGGCTGCCATCGGAAAGTAGCATCCTTGAGCGGTTGCTGAGCCCACAGCACGCTGGCAGGGCTCACTCTGCTAATACCTGCCTCCTCACACTAAGGAAGGAACCGCCTTTCATGTGCCACAACACTCTCTGCTGTTTTTTCTGTTACAAACTAACACAGGTAACCTCCTCTCCCAAATTTAAGTTAGTCATGGAGTCTACTCCAAGTATTCCTTGCTCAGCCATGGAAACCCACTGAGTGACCTTGGGCCAGTCACACACTCTCAGCTGCCTGACAGGAAGGCAATGGCAAACTTCCGCTGAAGAAATCTTGCCAGGAAAACCCTATAAGCGGTTAGCCTTAGGGTCACCATAAGTCAGAAACCACTTGAAGGTACAACTCCAAGTATAGAGAACCAGCAAGGTGCAGTGGTTTGAGAGCTGGATTAGGAGACTAGGGCTTGGAGCTCTTCTCAGCCATGAAAAGTCACACACTCTGAGCTTCCCAAGAGGAAGGCAATGGCAAAGCTCCTCTGAATAAACCTCGCCAAGAAAATTCTATGGAAGAGTTCTTATAAACTGGAAAAAGCTTGAAAGTGTGTAAGGACAAACTTGGAAGTAGGATTTCAGACTCAATTTGCACCACTTGCAGCCCTCTTACAAGAGTTGGAAAGACTGTAACCAGATGACTTGAAGGCTACCTCCTAAGTCTTGCTGCCTTTGCTGTTGCTGTTAAGGGCTGTCATGTCAGCTTTCACTTATGGTGACTCTATGAATGAGAGACCTGAAAGACACTCTGTCATCAAGGGCTTCGCTCAGGTTCTGATTGCTCAGATACTGCTAAGATTCATGATCAACTTTAAGGCCTCTTGGCTCTCCTCCTTTTTGGAAGGTTCTTTCTCTTTAAACTGATGTTATTTTTTATTATTATTATTATTATTATTATTAATTTTATTTATATAGCGCTTCAAATGGAGGACACGTTCCAATAGAGGCTCTCCTCTTACAACCATCCAAAAGGAGGACTGTTCTCTGTAAAAAAGGACACATGGCCACCTTAGAGCTAATTCGAAATAGAGTTCCTACAAATATCTAAATCTGCACAGACTTATCGAGGTGTCCCCCCAAAGTGCCTTCAGCCTCCTCCTTTTGGGGAAGGCCGATACTGCCTCCTTTAGTATCAGCCTTTCCCCAAAGTCAATTGTCTCTCCTTTCCCATCCGTCTTGTCTAGTTTAATGGCATTCATTTTTACGAGCCAGATTTAAAACGCTTACTATTGTCTCGCTTAATCAGTTTTCACAGGATTTATACTGTTAGACAAAGAGCCCCTGAGGCTGATGGATTTATACCGGTTTAATGTAGGCCTTTAAAAAAAGGAAAAGAAACCACAAGCTCAGTGGATCTGAGGAAGGGCAACGGTATGCAAACATATGCAGAGTTAGCTGTGCATTGAGATCTGAAAATGGAGCATGGAAATGACTCACTGACAGCTGTCTGTCCTCCTGCCAGATTCACTTTAAAAACCAAGAGAGATGAAGTCTCATAGTACTATCGGTGCTGTGCCAGTGGTGTTGGTCCTTTAAACACACACCAAACACAGAGGCTCTTGCCTGACTGTGGAAAAACCGTCATTCAGCTCCAGAGAACTGTTTTTTTTTTCTGGTAGTTTGCTTATCCATCAGTGTGTGTGTGTGTGTGTGTGTTTTTAAGGACAAGTGAATAGTCTGCGTGTGGGACAGTTAATATTCTTGACAGTTCTACAAGGCTGACTTCCTTCTTTATGGGTCAGTGATACAGAAGATGTTTTTTGTTCAATCTCCCCTGTCTCCGTTCCACAAACTGTCAGCATCAGATTCACCAGCAAACAAACCAAGTAGGAAACCCAAATCCAAATTTAACACCTGGTTCCCAAAATGACACCTTTTGCTTTGGAGATACACAATATATTTATTTCTTTTGGAACACAGAAATGAACCTGAAACGTCAGAAGCCTGCCATGGAATATGATCTCTGAAGCAGAGTCTGGTTGTTCTCTGCAAAATCTTGAAAACAACATTTTAAAAAAGACATGCAAGTTTGTGATTAATACATTAACTGCACCTTTTGCTTTAGAAGGGAATAGGGGACAACAGAGGAACAAGTTCAGACACTCTTGAGCTATGCACAGGAGGGTGAAATATAACCTGTTAGCAGCAAAAGTATCTCTATTGTTGGGTGTGAAGAGAAAAAAATGCAAGTTTTTGAGACATGAGTATCAGGCATAATGGGAAAAAAAATCAAGATTTCTTAATAAATTTGAAAGCTTCCAGACTCATATAGCCACCTGAAAGATACAATAATGAACCTATGTTATATACTTTGCTTCTGCAACTTAATGTACCTCATAAGGTTGTTGTGAGGATAAGCTGGGAAGGGAGGGCCTTAGAGGAAGGATGGGCCATCCGTTAAACGGAATAGAACAAAGTTAACTCTCCTGAGATTACCTGAGAAAGGTAATAAAGCACACTGAGGAACAAGGGAAAGGATAAACATTTCCATTCCCATATTACCTGTTTGGGTCTTGCAAGGCAAAGAGTGGAGAAGTGAAAAATCGGTTATACCTATTACCAGCAAGACTTCAGAGTCCTTGAACTGGGTCAAATAATCCTATCACTGGTTTCTTTTGGCACATTCCTAATCCAGATGCTGAATGGGGGATTTTGGAAGACGTAGTCCCTAACAGTTGTTTTCACAAGCTCTGCTCCTAACCTCGAACAAAGGCGGACAGACTTCAGCTCCATGGGTCCTACTTAACTAGGATCCTGATATCTAGAAACTAGAGCTTTCATGTGCAAGAAATGCACCTGAATGACAGAATTCTGAAGCCTGACATCTGTTGTTTTGCACAAGAAATGAACAGAGCTTGCAATCCTTCAATGCACAAAGGTACTCCTGACAACTCCCCCCACTTTCTACATTTCATCAGCAATGTGTACATTATTTGTTGCTTCTGTTGTTAAAACAACTGGGAATCAAAACCTTTACTAATCTGCTTCAGATCACCGACGGATCTCAACGTTTGTTCTACAGGGATGGGCCAAAAATGCATTTTGGTTCATTTTTAAACAGAATCCATCCAATTTCTACCTTCTCAAAGAAGAACCCAGTCCTGAACACAATGCAGCTTGAGCAACTCCAATCTGTGCAGTTGAAAAACCTGCAGGGAACAATTTGTAATTTGTAAAATGCCCACAAACACACATTAAGTCAATGGGAGCAAACGCAAAGGACGAAAAATGACACATACGCAAAGTATATGTTCTGAAACTGGCACACAAAAGACACATTTCCATGCAGAGCGGGATTAAAGCTCACACAGATCCATTGGAATGATGGAGGAAGAAATCAGAGAGCCTGAACCCGCTGGGGGTTTGCAGATTTACACACCCCTAATTACTTCTGCCCACGCCTGGCCTACTGCTTCCTAAGAAGCGTAGCATTGGGAGATACGCATGAGCAAGTCTAGAAGTAGCAGCCTTCTGACCTGGAAACCTATATTCTTAATCCCAGATGTGTGCATTTGGCAGGGAGAACGTAGCCAGCCACGATGACTTGGGAAAAAGGAAAGACGACGGTTTTCATAAACTCAGACTGACCTTCCATTACAGCTTTATAGCGGTATGAATTCTAGGGCTCAGTTCTTGGGCGGAGGTTAAGCCCGGCTTCCATCACCTTACAAGCTTGACTATTTACAGAACAGCTGGATACAGAACAGCAAAGCAGCAGGGGAGCAATTAAAAAGGCATTCCCACTTCCTGATACAACTCTGCCCCTGCTCCACATCTTAAGGCAAGGTGCTTAAAAGTAATCTCAAAGGGCTATCTTGTCTTCATCAATGACCTGAAAATATCTCCAAATGTGAAAATACGTGGTATACAAAGTGGACAAGAACCCCTTTTTGAGCAGAGCATGCATTCTAGCCAACGTACCTTTCTTCCTCTGCCCCTTACCTTTGATTTATATAGAGATGAATAAGAGATAAAACTGCTTTAAGAAGACACAGGTAACACATTGCAGAAATGTACAGTGAAACAGATACAAAGGGTGCTTCCAGAGGTGGTATTTATTGTGCCATTGCTTTGTCGCTTTTACCAAGCTTGATGAGCAGGAGGGTCCAGAGATTGGCACCTCCAATTTGTTACCCTCCTGTGTTTTTCCCCCCCTTATCACTTTTTCCATCTTTTTTTCTATTATCACAAAGGAAAATCTAAGGAGGAAAAGAGAGAATAGCTGCACCTTGCCTTTTGTACTACAAGTTGTCTGTCTGGAAATAGCTAAGTTTCTCAATTAACACCTCCTCAGAAGACAATGGCTTTTCTTTTCTACTAAATTCTTACATTCTATTATTTTAACATCTTGTTTTGTCAACTGTCCAAAGAGCTAGTGTGGAAATAAAACAAATAAGTGAAATACACAGCATATACAAAAGGTGACAAAGGTGCACCAGGGACCTGAGAGGCAATTCCATATATTGGTTGAACACAACAATGTTTCACTAACAATATCTTCAATATAATGTGGAAGAAATATGCAGGAAACCGGTATATTTGGCCTTCTCCAAAGACCAAATCAGAAACCGGTTAAACCATAAGCACCTGAATTCAAATAGGTTTGTCCAGTCCATTTAAAATGGGCTCCAAAACAACCTGAACCCAAACGACCCACATTGAACTAGCTTGTTGATTTCATCCTTGCAAAAGAGACTCACACCAGGAGATTCATTAATCCATTTGCCTGCCGTGTGGCTGAGCAAAAGCCAAACTAGTTCATTTAGATAACATTTCATCTATGAAATAGTGATATCTCTTAAGCCCAGGTAGAAACCCATTTTTAAAACTCCGGTTGCAAACATCTTGTATTGCAAATCTGTCAGTGGCTGTCTGTGCAGATTGCTGAAAGTGAAGTTTGCAAAGAACCAGGCTAATCTATTTCTCTGTTGTAAAGGAGGAAAATGGCTTTCAAGAGTCCAAGGACTTCGACATATTTTAATAAGGCAATTGCTACTTCCATTCCATTTATTCACAGAGAGAATGTTCAGGACACCTGAAGTTAATACCAAAACCTGTTTTCATTAAATAGTCAATTTCAACCCTTCCCAAGCCAAATTAATGTTCTTGTTAGAGGGAGGCTCAGCCATATAAATTTTATCGAAATCAATTTGCAGAGCCAATTGGAGCTCGACTGGAGGCCCCCAAATTGACAAATAGGATGAAAATAGTGCAACAGAAGCTTTGCCTACCCCCACAAAAAATTAAAAATAAAATGTTAAAAAACACCCTCATTAAAAAGCACAACAGAGGTGGAATACATAAGAAAAATGTCCCTTGAGAGATAGCTTTGACACCCAGCCATGGCAGAAAACAAGAAACATGGTCTCATTTAATAAGAGTTAACATTTAGCAAACTTGAGTCAAGTCAGGAGCAGTAGTGTAATGGTGATGGCAGAAAGCTAGATTCATTCAACAGTCAGGAAAATCACTGGCTAAATGTTCCTAATATAAAGAGCACAAGACAAAAAGGAGCCTAATTAAGATGTAAATTGATAAGAAACTTGATTGTTCATAAAGAATGACTCACGGCAATTTGAAATCTTCGTGAAATAACATCAGAACTTTGACACAGGTGACCAGGTATGTAGATCGATGTACCACCACAATCTTGAACGATGGAATTACTCTACCACTTCCATTCATAACTTCCCATCAACCCCAACCACGGCCAACCAATACCAGCCCAACAGTTGGGTAGAGTGGGGCAATGGCCTCAGGCAAAAACTGCTAGGGAAGAGCTGCCAACAGTTCTGCACACTTACATAAAGCTGCATAGGCCTGATCTAGCCTCCCAAAGTGAGCCTTCTGGTTCAGGTTGGTGGAGGACACTAACCTGTCACTAGGGTTGAAGAAAGATTCGACTGTAGGTTGAAATAGCTTTTGTAAATGAAGCAAAGAAGGAGCACCATCTTGTCCTTGCCTCAGGCAGCAAAATGTCTTAGGCAAGCTCTTTGGTCAGTGATTGGAAATTATGGAAACTGTGGGTGCAGGTTTTCTGGTTAGAATGGTTGCTACACCTGCAAACTCTTTTTTTTAAAATGCTGTTGAGTTACAGTGGGGCTAAACAGACAGGCAAAAAGAGGTGCTTTCAAGATGGCTTGAAGACATGGCATTTAGATGACACATGCCTTGAAGCCAGCGGGAAAGTGCCCTCTAGGCGCCTTATGCAGAAAATTTTTCAAAGAGACACAGCTTTTTTCCACTTCTTCCTGGCCCAAAGCCATGTCATGTGGTCATGACATGAGCACTCCAGCTGCTTTGGGAGCCGGCGGAGCGGTTGGTGGGGTTGCAATGTGGCTTTAGAAAAGGCAGCTTCATGCCACTTTTTCCTGCCCATCTGTTTCGCCCCAGTAATAGGGTACAACTTACTAATGACTGAATATGGCCTATTGGTGTTATGTGATAATCTGCCATTCATCGCAATCCAACTGTCTGTGTTTGTTCATTAGCAGCCAGCTTGGCAGCCATTTTTGCAGCGATGATCACTTTCCACAGATTTGCTGAACTGACAGAAAAGGAAATCACTAATGAACATGAAAACAGTGGAAATGTACAATACTCCTTTACATCATACTATGCCATCCCTCCACTCTGCCACTTGAACAGTATTGCATTTAAGGACAACACAGCCCTAGCAGCCCCTAAAGCACAGGGGAAAAACCTGTGGATGTTGTCAGGCTGTGGTTCCCATCAGCCCTAGCTACCACAATCCGTTATGAGGACTGAAGGCAGCTGGAATACAGCATCAGGAAAACCAGAGATTTCCCCATCTCTACTATAAAAGAAGAGGCAATATTTACACACAACAATCCACCAGCAATAAGAGCAGCAACAGCAGAAAGCAACCCCTTTGCCTCACCTCCAATGCTGCCACATCTTCCATGTGCCAAAGTTAGACTGGGCTACAGCAAGACTAGTCTGGTGCACTAGAGGAGCCAGCTCAGACAAACAGGTGGGAGAAATCACTTCGATTCAATGAAGACACCAGCTTGTGGGCAGACCTATTTTTAGGAGCCCTGTGTGTTTATTTACAGCATTGCTAGAGCCCTGGTAATCCACATCGGCTGGATTTAATGCATGGATGCAGGAAACATGGTTTAGCTAATGTTGTGGCTATGGCTTTTTGCTCAAAAGAGAAAAAAAATGCCCTCTTTTTGCTTGGCATAAAACATGTACCGAACAATATGCACCTAACGGGGGAGTGGGAGGGGTTGCCAACATGCAAGCAGAGCTAAATATAGTTGTTTGCAGCCAGACTTTTTGCCAGATTTGCTGAACTCTTATAAATAATCAGCATTCACCCTGAAAGGCAGCATATTGTGTAAGAAAGAATAGACTTACAAAAGAAGAAGAATGTGCGTGTGGGAAGAATTTGAACTGAGCTCCACCTGGCAAGGTCTCAGTCCACTCAGCTTTTTACTGGACTGCTTCCTAGGAAAGTCCAGAGACAGCAACTCCCTAAGTACTTCCAGTAGTTACAAGTGTTCCTGTGTTCCCCCCCCCCCCCCCCAGCAATGTAGGACATAAATAGTAAGCCACTGTTCAAGGTAGTGGTGGACAATGAGTGTAGCCTGTAGCCAGATTGTGACAGCCTACATTTCAAAACCAGAGTGACCTGTCCCTTTGCAGCAGTCCACTAGAGGTGGGGAGGGAATGGGAAAAAGAGACTGAGATGAGAGGTGTACTCACCTGCTTTTGACTCTGACCCTGTCCACTACTAGCAATAGTGCCCCCCCCCAACAGTATGCAACCCCCATATGGAATCTGGCCTTTGACACTTAAAAAGGGTTGTCTACCCCTGCTTCAAGAAGAAGGAATAAGCACCCCTTACCACCTGCTCATCCTCTCTGACATATCCCTCCTTACTCTTTTACTTGCCCCAGATTGATGTAACGTGGCATACATAGGGTTGGGAAAAGGACATAATCAGTGACAGCCAAAGTTGGGGGTTCACTGCCACTCTCTGGAGGCTGTTGGTCATATGCACCCCACACTCTTCGTCCTCACCATCACAGTCTGTTCACCTGCACTTTCCAAGCATCCAAGAAATGACATGTGTGGGCAGATGGAGTAGCACTCAACCATCTAGACACTTGCTCAGACTGGACTCCGAAAAACAAGGTAAACAATTGGTAACAGATCTGGGGGGGGGCAGGGAAGGAGGGTTCACCAAGGGTACCTTGTCCAAAGCCCCCAAAACATGGAGCTAGACTTGGTTAGGGAACTCCTTATATACTGGCAAAGTGAATCCTGTCTTCAGTCACATGGAATGCCACCAAGTAACCAATGCATACATGGGAACCAATCTAGAGAGGCTGGGCCTTTTTATCAATGATATCCCACTGAGAGCATTCCCAAAGTTAGCCTGACTTTTGGCACTGTGGAGTCTCCTTGTACAGGAAACTAATAACCCTTTCAGAATCCGCATTCTCTTCAAAATGTAAGGCATGGCTGAGCTTATACTTGCACAATGGCTAAATAAAGCTGTTTTGAGTTTCAGTCTCACTCCAGTAATTCTGGGTGTAAGCCAATAACAAGGTGCAGTGTGCGGGTGAGACTGGACAAAGTTACCTAAAAGAATTTGAGACCCATTTTCCCTCTGCGGTTCCTTCTCCCCTTAGTATATCACCTTCAGGATGAAAGCAAGTCACATTTCTGAAGCCTCTCAAACTCCCAGGATGTAGTCTGAAGGAACAGACCGGCTGTTCTTTCTACCCATGGTTGTTTGGGGATAGTGGATCAAACCTCCCCAATCTGAAATTGTAGATGGGTGGAAAATTTTTTTCCTGAAATAGTTGGGGTGTTGGTGATGTGCCCATGTGTTTATGTTCCTTCTGCTATTTAAACTCATAGCATTTCAGGCAGGCTTGCAGGTGAAGCGTGCTTCTCAGTTAATAAAGAAACACACACACATAACCACTTCACACCTTAGCATGCAATAGCCTCTAGAAGTCAATTTGCCTACTAAATAGGTTGCAGGGCCCTTTACACTGGTTTAATGTTTAAAAAAATGTCAGTCTTCCAAACTAGAAGTCTATGAAAGTTCAAGCTACCCACTTCTTTCTTTTCTTTAGTCTCAAAGGTGCTACAAGATCCGGTTACACACTTATTTTCCAGACTAACATGGCTATGTCTTTGCATTGTACCAAATCAGTGCAAGTCACCACACTTCTCCTTGGGAAAATGGCAGTACCCAGCATTTGGCATTTGAATGCCAATGCATAGGACACAAGTGAACCGGACCTTCCTTCTCCACAATCCTCACTGCACTGTTGCACCTCGGTCAATTCAACAGGGGTTGAGTCGCCTGACTAGCACTACAGATCTATAAAAGGATGAAGAGAAGTTCCTCAATAATCCATCCAGGTAAAAATTAGGGAAAGAAACAACTGTCACCTAACGGAACAATCTGACAGCAGGTAGCTGAGATATTATTAATTCAGCCAAAATATCTGCACATTTTCTGTGCTTCTGAGTGCTGACAAAGGCAGGATGCTGTGAATGATGTCGTTTGTCATTGAACTCATTTAGGGAGAAAGGGATCCACCCTTTTGTGCTACTTTTTAAACCCATTTTGGGGCATCTATGTAGTGCTTTGAAGTTCCTATGAGTCCTCTATACAGCAGAGTCTCAACATAAACTGGAGCCGGTTGATAGTTGCATAACCGAAAAATGTTGGATAATCCGGAAGGTCCAAGAAAAGCCTTGAAATCACTATGAATTGCAAATGTATTGAAGTTTTATTGCAATAACAGTAAAAGTAAATGTAAATAAGTCACTGATCAACATTGTGATGTACAGTATAAACAGTTCAGTCCTCTGAAAAGTTAAAGAAATCACAGAAAATTTAAAGAAATCACAGCAGCCGCAACGTTGGATCATCCAGAATGTTGGATAACCGAAGGCTGGATAATCGAGACTCTACTGTACTTACATTTGCCTCACCAC